>OX421869.1:12515399-13115399 GCA_949127965.1 Pandemis corylana | reverse complement strand
ATCACATCTGTCATCTGTTGCTTAAGTCTGTGACAAGGTTCTAAGATGCTTAAATTAATTGAGACTTAGTTTTGTAAGCGTTTTAGTTCTGATTTGAACAGCTCAGATGTCTGCTAGGTTCTTCTGACGAGTGTCAGGAGAAAACAATCTTATTTTTTAATGATTTTAGACTTGAATTGACGAATGTGTGAAATGTGAAAAGAATATAGTTTTATGTACCAGTTGCTCGTCCCACGCAGATAGTAAAAGCTCATTGAGGGAATGGGCAAAAATCTTAGGAATCATGTTAAAGTCCATGCGGATAGCAACCCATCACTATTTTGATTCCTTTTTCACCTATACGCCAACAATCATGCTAAACGCGGCCTTTAGGTCTTGTTACCTTAGGTTCTGTCTACCCCGTAAGGGATTAAGACGAGATTTATGTATGTATATAGTTAGTGCGTTTGGTGACACCCAATAAGTATTGGTTTAGTTCCGATTAGTAGAAACTCCTATTGAAATCGATCCGTGAGAAGACGATCGGTGAATGATTGCTATTTGTTTATTAAGGCGTTCAAAATGTTAGCAACTTTATTGAGAGATTTATTTCGTTTAGTTACTTTTTATTAAAAATATATATATGCAAATTAATTAAATAACTAACGAGGTTCCCATCTGCATTTATTGTTTATACATACATACCGTCACGCCTCTTTCTCACAGGGGTAGGCAGAGACTACTTTATTCCACTTGCTACGATCCTGACATATTTCTTAATATTTTTTTTTATATTTTTTAAACGGTTATTTAACCTCTTGCAGCCCAGTGTCCTAAATAAAGAGAAAGGATAGATTCAAGAGGAAGGTTTATATGTATAATTCTACGCAGACGAAGTCGCGGGCAGAAGCAAGTGTATGATAAATTAATGTCGATTTCTTGGTTGCTGATGATGCCTCGGGGATCGGTGAAACACGTGTCCGTAATATTTATTATTTTGGTTATAATTATTAAAGCCCATCGAGGGAATGGGCATAGGAATCATATAGATAGGCGATGCGGCTAGCTACCCGTCACTATTTTGATTCCCCTTTCATCCTATACGCCCACAATCATGCTAAGCGTGGCCTTTGGATCTTGTCACCTTAGGCTCTGTCTACCCCGTAAGGGAGAAAGACGTGATTTATGTGTGTGTATAGTTATTTAATTTTGTAATGTGATTTTTAGAACAAAGATACAACAAAATAACGCCTTGCGTAACAAAAGAACGATTTGTATCGCACAACTCGCAAAACTGCCCCCATCCCGCTCACGACCTTGCTAAGCGCTATTTTATATCTCTTTCACTCCCACGCACTTAGCGCGATTACCGTCATTAGTAGTTTGGTGCGCGCCAAATTTTTTGCTCAACTTTTTGCGATGAAACTTTTCCTTTCCGACAGGTAGGGAGGTAGGGATAACAGGTCTTTGTTAATGGTTTTTATACGGCTGTTTTGGCCCTTCGTTTTTGGGGAATGTTAAGCCAAGGTAACGGAAAGTTCGCTTTTTCTGCCCTTTTAGGATAAGTTTTTGTCGACTTATGTCTCAGTGCAATGCTTGAGTGCACGCTTGAGTTGGGCTTGCGGGCAAGTCAACAAGAAGCTAGTAACTTGTAATAAAAATTAAGATGGAAAACCTTTGCAGATAGTAACTCGACCTGTCTGACACTTTTCCAGCCAGTTCTAAAAACTTTCAGTGTCGCCCTCTTACGCTCTATTGTGGCTTTCACTATCTGGAATTTTAAACTCTCATTTTGTCGGTCCCTCGTTTAATGCTCCTCTCATCTACTCAAAGGTTAGCTGGTAGAGATCCCTTATAGGGATAAGTTCGCCTTTGTGCATGTGTTAATGTTATTTTTATTTTTTTGTAAATTGTATCTGTTTCTTTATATTTGTACAATAAAGCATTTACTTACTTACTTACTTTTTGTCGGTCTCTCGCTTAACGCTCCTCTCATTAACTCAAAGGTTAAGAGCTCTCTTATAGGGATAAGTTCGCCTTTGTGTATATATTTAATGTCTTTTTTGTCTCTGTTTCTTTATATTTGTACAATGAAGCATTTACTTACTTACCTGTTGAAATATTCTGTACCGATTTCAAGACACCCTGTATACGTCAAAGTCGTTGGTTATGGTCGTTGTTATTGTTATAGTTATATAGTAGTATTGAGAGCTAAGATAGAATACCTCTTGTGCCAGTAATTTCACCGGCTGTCTTACTCTCCACGCCGGAACACAGCAAGCACTGCTGCTTGGCGGCAGGATTAGCAAGTAAGACGGTGGCAGCGATCCAGACGGAGCTTGCGCGAGGTCACCACCCGCAACTATAAAGGAGCGACCACACCGCTGCGAGCGTATCGCATGCGTCACGTTCTCTCACCGTTTGTTCATACATTTTGTTGCGTAAACGCACCGTCGACGTCTTTTACGTACTGCGCCGGACCTTAACTTGGTATAACCCACACTACGTCTTCCGGTGTCTATTGATCTCAGTGTGACAGTAAACCGTGTCAATTGGAAAGCATTCAAAATGGCTGCCCATTCAAAATGGCCGCCGTTTCGAATCTTGCTCAATTTCATTTTGTTATTGTTTACTTTGGTTACGTAAGGATGTGGTCTGGTGGGCATCGGGTTCTGCTGAGATTACGGACAGCCGGATAAGCGAAAGCCGGTCTCACGCGCTGAGGGTTCCGCACCAAAGATCTACCAGCGATACTAGGAGTACATCATAGATAATTATAGTATACATACATACTGCCATGATTCTTCCATGCTGGTCTGGGAGCGAAGAAAAAACATAGAATATACCAGTTGCTTCTCTACCCGCGCAGATGGTAAAAGCCCATCGAGGGAATGCCCAGGAATTATAGGAATCTTGTTATAGGCGATGACGCTAGCAACCCATCACTATTTTGATTCCATTTTCCACCTATACGCCCACAATCTTGCTAAATGTGGCCTGTAGGGACCTGTTACCTTAGGCTCTGTCTACCCCGTAAGGGATAAAGACGTGATTGGTGTATGCAAATGTCGGTACTATTCATTGAGTATAAACTCATTAACTGTTTGTGTCGCTTTTTCTTTGCGTTGCCTATGACTCACTAGATACTAGCCCGCGACTTCGCCCGCTCAGAAATAAACATAGCTTACGTCACTGACAAATAATGCGGCTTTCTGGTAAAAGAATTTTCAAAATCGGCTCAGTAGATCCCATACAACCTCACAAACGCACAAAATCCTCTTTATAATAATTGGTATAAGATAAAACTCACTACTATTGCCGCAACATTATGCTGAGTGGGGCCGATTTTACACCATATCGGTACTATTCCTAAGTATATTGTATTTCTTCCTATTATATCTACGTGTATCGAATGTGTGTAAATAAATGTTTCTCTCTCTGTCTCTCTCTCTATTCCATTCTAAAATAAGGTGAATACGCGGCGCGTGCGTCTTCATTCATAAGCCGGACCCATTGAGAAATCCGTGGCTAACGGTACCGCCCACGACTTCATAACCTGTCTTATACTTGATGACACTATTGTTCTAGTCAAAGAACTGATTAAGAATGATTAAATACATGCATACCTTCATGCCATCACGTCATGTTAAAAGGTAACAGGGGTAGGCAGAGACTACGTTGTTCCACTAGCTATTTCTGTCATACCTTTTTAGCTTCATTCAAGTTCATCAATCACTTCATACATAGTCGTCGGTTTTAGGGTACTTTTGACCCGACCCTTTGTCAAAACGTCCTCAATTTGATCACGGAACATCCGTCCCGTGATAATATTTATATGAAATTTCTATGATGGCTTCTGATGATAATAGTTTTGTTATAAATCTATAGATTTTAGTTATTTTTGCTTTTTTTTTCTGGTATTTTTGCGGTTTTTATTCTCCATAAAAACATTCCGTGGAGATTTGGAAACATGAAACAAATAATTAGCTGAACTGCTTCAGCCGTTCTCGATTTTTGCGCTGAGCAACATTCATTTTTATTTATATGTACAGGTTTCTATGATACCACATTCAATATTTATTTATAAATCTACACATTTTACTTAGTATTTTTGCTTTTTTCATAGGGTATGTTTTTACTGTACAACAATACAATACAAATACTCTTTATTGAACACCACAAATCAGAATCTGTAGTAGAACTCATGGCGCTAAGTCTCATGCTTTCTATAAATGAAGTTCAACCACTAGTAGAGAGCTAGCCTTCAAATACAAAGTATACATTGCGCAACACATATACCTATAGGTCTGTATAGTATTTAGGCGGACCAGTATCGGCGGGTTTGACTGGAAAGCCGTCGGTAACGACCATACCTACTACGCCTACACGGCTCAGTTTATCAATGAAGATGCCCTCTACCATTGGAGCATGGTTTTTACTATGTTCCATTCATGTTTGTGACCTCATTCGTTGACTCAGCCATGGGAGCGAGTGACTTCAAACTCAGTTTTGTTTCGATTTGTAAAAAGAATTTTAATTTGTTATAGACGTACCAGTATGCTAGTGCAGTGGTAGCGTAGTGGTTCGATGAATGGCCTCTCAAGCAGAAGGTCGTGGGTTCGAATCCCGGTTCGAACCTCTGAGTTTTTCGGCATTTATGTCTGAAATTCAATGGTGTGTGTGAAGTTCCTACTCTGCAAGGAGTCTGGGTGGGAATTATAGCTAAAGCGTTCTTATTCTGAAAGTGGGCATCTCCCCAGCAGTGGGACATATAATATACAGGCTGGAGATGAAAACCTCTCGAGCAAGTTCGCGTTAAAAGAATAGATACATACATGCATACACATATACCACGTTTTCATCCTTTACCGGGTAAAGAGCCTGAGGTAACAAGACGTCAAGGCCACGTTTAGCATAATTCTGTGCGTACCTATAGGTTTTTTTTTTTTTTTTTTTATGTGAATAGGAAGGCAAACGAGCAAGTGGGTCACCTGATGGTAAGTGATCACCACTGCCCATAGACATAGGTGGAAAGGGGAATCAAAACAGTGATGGGTTGCTAGCCGCATCGCCTATAAACTGATTCCTAAGAATTCTAAGATTAATCTGTATAGTATGAAACAAAGTCGATTTCCGCTGTCTGTCTGTCCTTAGGTATGCTTAGATCTTTAAAACTATACAACGCATTTTGATGCGTTTTTTTATAGATAGAGTGTATAATACGCAGACGAAGTCGCGGGCAGAAGCTAGTAGTTATAATAAAACTTAAAATACCAACTTGACCTCGAAACTGATGGTACGGACTGCTTTATCTCAATGAAAATCTTGTACAATTTGGTTTCGTAACAAAGTTTAGCATTTACAACGTCATGTGGGTGTGATTAAATGATGATACCCTGAAGATACTTTGTAGATAAGTGGCTGATATTTTATAAGTTATTTTAATTTTATGGCCATACCCGGGGGACTTAACACCTACGGAAAAGATCATTTACACAATAAGTATGAAAACAATGAACGTGGCCTATAGGTCTTGCCACCTTAGGCCCTGTCTACCCCGTAAGGGATAAAGACGTGATTTATGTATGAATGTATGTATATATGTATAACTCTTTATTGTACATAAAACACAAGAAAAAAATGAATACAGGACAGCACAAATGCACAAAGGCGAACCTATCCCTAAAAGGGATCTCGTCTACCAAATAAGCTCATGTCTGTCTGTCCATGTAAGTAACCATTATAAACTGACCTCACACTGCTAACAGTTTGCTTAGGAGGCAGGGCTTTGCTAACACTGTATTTTATACTAGCTGTTGCCCGCAACTTCGTCTGCATAGAATTCGTTTATCGCTATCCCGCAGGAATTACGCAATTTTCCGGGATAAAAAGTAGCCTACGTGTTATTCCAGACGATAGTCTATGTATGTTCCAAATTTCATCCAGATCTGTCCAGCCGTTCTGGCGTGAAAGAGTAACAAACATCCAAACATCCGTACTCACAAACTTTCACATTTATAACATTTACATCCTACTAATATTATAAACGCGAAAGTTTGTAAGTATGGATGAATGGATGAATGTATGTTTGTAACTCTTTCACGCCAGAACGGCTGGACAAATCTAGATGAAACTCGGAACATAAATAGATTACAGTCTGGAATAGCACAATGCTACTTTTCATTCCGGAAAATCGCGTAATTCTTGCGGAATAGCGATAAACGAATTCTATGCAGACGAAGTTGCGGGCTAGCTAGTATAATGCTAATAACTTGAGTGTCAACGCTCTTAGCCCGTCGCTTGAACAGCTACAAACAATGGCAAAGTAAAAGGTGGCACTAAATCGGTCAAGTACTTGGACGTCAAGTAGCAATCATTCACACCCACTCTTAGTTCGAGCCAGTTCGAGAAGCGTGTGAAATGTACCAACCAAATAGTCGTAGTGTTTGGATTGTTTACAACTGGCATTCGGTATTCGATTCGGTGACTCTTTTACTTAATAATACATACATACATACATACCGTCACGCCTCTTTCCCACAGGGGTAGGCAGAGACTACTTTGTGTCACTTGCTACGATCCTGACATACTTCTTTCGCTTCATCGACACTCGTCAATCTCTTCATACATGCTCGCCGGTTTCGAGTACTCCTGACCGGACCTTTTTCCAAAACGTCTCCTATTTGTTTAATAATGGATTATCGATTGCAATTAAATGTGTAAAGGATACCTATATCTAAAAGAAAGAACGAAAAAAATACCTAATTATTTACAAAACTTAGTTTAAATAAAAATTGTCGAGGCTGCTGTTTTGGGGGGACGTTCCTCAGAGGCTGGCAGCATTACCTCTCTGGATAGCAAGACTGATGCGCTGTGCAGCTCGAATTTTCACAACTTGCGAGTGATATCTTAACATAATTATGTTCTTTTTAAGATCAGGGCCCTATGTTCAATTTAGTAGCCAAACATATTTCTTTTAGAAAATGAGAGTAAAAAGAACAAAAAACTGACTTTTTTTTAAGGAAGTAAGTGTAAACTCGGCAAAAATCTATTATACAATCAAAATTTGTGAATGACTTGGAATGATCGTATAGATCTACCATTTTACAAATAACTGTAGGTACTTTTTTTGTAATTATTCAAATTAAAACGTGACGTATGGAAATGGCCGTAATCCAACACACCGACAAAGAACCGAACAAATATAATTAACAAACCCTTTGCATTTGGTGGCACAAACACAAACATGGATCCACGCACACAAGCGGACCTGTTTGTATACAATCCACAGACAGGGCTGCCAACATTTTTGCAATGGATCAGTAGCAAAAACAGCGTCGTATAATTTACTTTTAAAAGTTAATGAAATTCACAGTCTGTGGCATAAATATTTCTTACTTGCTAAGTATGTTATACGAGCAGTATATATTAATATAAAAAGATGAAAAACCATTAAAAATCAAGTTTACAAAATCTAAGAATAAACTAAGTTGTTAAACAAAATATTAGATAAAAGTATTATGAATTAGCTTCATGAAAAAGAAAATAATAAGAAATTAACTCTATAGAATGAAGGTGCTATATCGATATGATGATAGTTTTATATAATAAAAAAAAAATATCTTGGGACAAATTACACCAATTTACCCAGCCCCAAACTAAGCAAAGCTTGTACTATGGGTACTAGGCAACGGATAAACATACTTATATAATGTAGATAAATACATACTTAAATACATACAACATCCATGACGCACAAGCATTCATATTCATCATACAACTGTCTGCCCCAACCGGGATTCGAACCCAGGACCTCTAGCTTCATAGTCAGGGTCACTAACCACTAGGCTATCCGGCCGTCTATAATTAATAAACTTAATGAGATTCAAGATTTAAAACTTTGTTTCGGCGCCGATCTTATAAAATCGCCTTTGACAGCTATACCTCTACCTTAGTCAACAGCGGCGCCAACTGGTGAGCAAAGAAACGATAGCCCCCATTGAACGTAGACCGCAACTACGTCCGAAATGAACGATTATTTTTCTATTGTGTTGCTATCCAGCTGTTGGCAACCCTGCAGCCGTTACACAAAATCAACTCCCGCGACACAGGCGGCTTTCACGTCGTCGATATGTCAAGAGACGCTTGTGTTCACTTGGCGCGCCGCTATTCCGTCGCCGGAGTGTATTCGACAAATACCAATGATACCAAAACTATTAGCATGGATTCTCTTCTTTAATAGGGGTGTGTAATGATTGATATAAAAATATTTAATATATTTTCTATCGATATATCAACATTTGATATAATTTCAAAGGGTATAATCACTCATTGTGTATAATAAACGTTTGGTATAATTTTAAAATATATACATTTATTTCGTATATTTATCGTTCGGTATAACGCTTATTTCTTATAACGATTATCTGGTATAACGCTCATTTTATATAATGAACATTGTGTTTTATTTACCTAGCCTAACCAACTTTTTTATAGCAGTTCGTTTTTGTTGGCGGACGCAGTTCAAACCTAACCTAACCTACTTCTTGATAGCAGTTCGTTTGGTGATTAAATAACGTTATACCATAAGTTCATTATAGGAAATAAGCATTATACTTAAAGAATGTTATATTAAAT
The DNA here is from genome assembly GCA_949127965.1 of Pandemis corylana. Classification (NCBI taxonomy): domain Eukaryota; kingdom Metazoa; phylum Arthropoda; class Insecta; order Lepidoptera; family Tortricidae; genus Pandemis; species Pandemis corylana. The sequence goes on along the minus strand of OX421869.1, from coordinate 13,106,783 downwards.
GATATTATATCAAATGATCATTATAAGAAATGATAATTGGCATTGTTCATTTTTTTTAGTATGCTCCAATTCGAAAACCATTTCGAGGAAAACCATCAATTATCCGATTTATCTTGTCCGATTTCAAAAATACTTTATGATTGCAGATATTTTTGTAAAAGTACTTTGAACCTTTGTTTGACCGAACGACCGGGTTTTTAGACAGAATCCAGCATCGAATGTTTGCCACAAAAATGAAAAAAAAAGTTTGGCTACGGCAACTGTCACGTGTCACTGTCAAATCTACAAAACCATAGACAAAGCCGTTTTTTTATAGCCAGCCGAACGAAGGCGATTGGGATTCTGTCTAAATTCACGAATTATCAAACAGCGAAAAAATATTTATTATTAATTAACAAAGCTACGTAAAAGCATAATATTCAAATTAGTTGATTGAAATAGTCCATTTTATCAAATAAAGGTGTTAAAAGCACAGCTTAAAAAAAATGAACAATGCCTATTATGTCATATGTAAATATATTAAGTGTTGTTATATGATTTAATAATTATATCAAATGAGCGTTATTGCTACTAATATTATACCAAAAAAATTTATAGCCATCGATACGCACCCGCTTTTACCATCTGCGCGGGCAGAAAAGCAACTGGTAGATTCTATGTTTTTTCTTTACTCCCAGTCCAGCATGGACGAAAGCGTAAATATAGAATTTACCAGTTGCTTCTCTTCCCGCGCAGATGGTAAAAGCTCATCGAGGGAATGGGCGAAAGTCTTAGGAATCATGTTATAGGCGATGCGGCTGGCAACCCATCACTATGAATCTCGGTACCTAATAATTTGAAGTACTCTAAAGAATTTAGTTACTAAAATTGTTTTTTGTTTGTTACAGGTAAAAATTCTCCTTGACGCCTTTTCAAATCTATGCGCTACTGGAGTCTACATTGAGATCATCAGATTAAAAGTAAATATTAATAATTACTTCCATGCTGGTCTGGGAGTAAAGAAAAAACATAGAATGTACCAGTTGCTTCTCTTCCCGCGCAAATGGTAGGAGCCCATCGAGGGAGTGGGCGAAAATCATAGGAATCATGTTATAGGCGATGCGGCTAGCAACCCATCACTATTTTGATTCCACTTTCCACCTCTACGCCCTCAGTGTCTTGCTTAACGTGGCCTGTAGGTCTTGTTACCTTAGGCTCTGTCTACCCCGTAAGGGATAAAGACGTGATTTGTGTATGTGTATGTATGTAATAATTAATGTTGGTTTATAATCTTAACTCCATTGTGTTTAAAAATACACACGTACATAAATCACGTCTTTATCCCTTTACGGGGTAGACAGATCCTTTTTAGGGTTCCGTACCTCAAAAGGAAAAAACGGAACCCTTATAGGATCACTTTGTTGTCCGTCTGTCTGTCCGTCCGTCCGTCCGTCTGTCAAGACCCTTTTTCTCAGTAACGCGTGGAGGTATGAAGCTGAAATTTATATCAATTACTCAGGTCTACTGTCCCTTGAAGCTGTGAAAAAATCAAACTTCTAAGCCAACGCAATCAAAAGATACAGCCGTTTATGCCGCAAATTTCCGCAAATTTTCAACTCTCAAGGGAATCAAAACCTACAAGGTAGTTCCCGTAAACGCAGAATCTTGAAATTTGGTATGAAGGTAGGTCTTATAGCACAGATTAAAGAATAATTGCGAAAACCGTAAATGTGTATGTATGTCTGTATATAGCAGTGACCAATATAAAGTAACCCCACACTGCGTACATTTTGCTTTGGAACAGGGCTCTGCTTACACTGGTTTTAGATATTTATAGATAATGATACGGAACCCTCGGTGCGCGAGTCCGACTCGCACTTGACCGGTTTTATTTTTTAACGGAAAGAAAATCTTTATGGATGCCTTAGGCACGGGGATGCCAAGGGGAAACTAAAAACTCTCCGGCGTTGCCTCAATCCGGTGTGATGAGGACGCAGTGGTATGCCACTAGGGTTTCACCACAAACGCCCCCCCGGTGGCCCCGGCTTCCGCCAGGACCGCGCCAAGTCCCGTCTTCCCTTAGACGATGAGACCGTGCAATCGAGGTTGGTAATGAGGGGTAGACAGAGCCTAAGGTAACAAGTCCTAAAGAACACGTTTAGCATGGTTGATGATGAGATTAAAAAGACAGGTCAACAACCTCTGTTGGATGTTACAAACTAGTTATTTTAAATTAAATGTGATTTGATTGTTGACAAGCTGCAATAAAAAATAATATATAGAATCATATTTAATAATTATCAGCTTTTTTTATTAAGCAATTTCTTTTCAGTTCTATACATAACAGATACATTTAAAATTCGTAATTTACAATCACCAAACAGGATCTAAATTTTTTTATCGCTTCATGTTCGCGGCAAAATTCCCATCGAAACCGGTTTAGCTTTTTTAGTGATCTCGTTGCCTCGATTAAGCCATTATTTGGTAGTATACACGCTTTTAAAGATGAGCCCGTTGGTTTTATTGCAGAAAAAAACATGGCGCCTGTCTCGTAAAAGAAGTATCATGGTAAAATTATTTTGTTTCATCAGAGAGGAGTGTCATGTAGTTTAATACGTGTGTCTGTTGGTCTGTGACATCGTAGCCCCGAAACTAATGAACCGATTTGAGCTATTTAAAACCGTGTGTCGTCCGGGTAGTTCTTCTGATCTCTGAGATATTTAGGTCTTATTGAAACCAGTGGTAGAAGTAGAGTGAGTAAGTAGTAGGTATATCTTAGCTTAGAATTTCAAATCTTTCTCAATTTTTATTCAAATTTAATAACTGAAGTAAGAATGCTTTAACTACGGTCAAAACATAGTTAAAAAATATGTATTTGTCTATAACGATACTCATCGAAAGACGTAAACTGTCATGACAAGATTCTGTGGCCTAGGGGTCAAAATACATACACATACATACACAAATCACGTCTTTATCCCTTACGGGGTAGACAGAGCCTAAGGTAACAAAACCTTAAGGCCACGTTTAGCATGATTAAGGGCGTATAGGTGGAAAATGGAATCAAAATAGTGATGGGTTGCTAGCCTCATCGCCTATAACATGATTCCTATGTCGCCTATTCTCTCGATGGGCTTTTACCATCTGCACGGGAAGAGATGCAACTTGTACATTCTATGTTTTTTCTTTGCTCCCAGACCAGCGTGGAAGCAAAAAGGAAGCGTGAAAGGGGTCAAAACGGTTTTTTTTTATCAGCCTATAGCGGTGTACCACTGCTGGGCCTCTCCTCTCGACCTCCACAACTCCCGACCCAGCGCAATATCAGCCCATTTCTCCATATGCGCGTCCAAATTGTCCCGCCATCTCCTAGGTCTGCCTCGTCGTTACCATTCTTCTCCACCAGGTGGCAGAGTAGGCCTCTGTGTGCGCATGCGTCGGACATGTCCAGACCAGTCCCATTTCAGCTTAGCAGTCTTCTCCCCGACGTCAGAAGGTATCGAGAGCTACAGGCCACGTTTAGCAAGGCACAAGGCGTATAGGTGGAAAGTGGAATCAAAATAGTGAAAATGAAAATTAAAATGAAAATGAAAATTTATTTTTGCAAATTGGCCGCCAGGGGCTCTTTTACATGTCTTTTTGAAACAACCACCACATTCGGAAAGACCATCATTGCCAAGAAGAATGCGCCGCAAGAAACTTGGCAGAAAGTCATTTTTTCAAAATAAAATACAATAAGAATACTTAAGTTCTACTTAAATTAAATACATTTATAAAAGGGATGTATAAGGTCCCCGACCCTTAATTATATTAATCTATAAATAGTAGAGATGTATAAAGTCTCTACTAGTCAAAAATAAAAAACAAAGTAAAAGAAAATAGGTAATAACAATAAGTTCAGTGGAGGTGTAAAACGCCTCTGCCGTCAAATAAATTAATTGGAAATGTCTCCAATGTCGCAGGAAAAAAAATATATAAAACAAATAAAACAAACAAAAAGTGATGGGTTGCTTCGCCTATAACATGATTCCTATGATTCGCCCATACCCTCGGGCTTTTACCATATGCGTGAAGAGAAGCAACTAGTACGTTCTTTGTTTTTTCTTTGCTCCCAGACCAGCATGGAAGTATGGAAGTAAATGGTTGGTTGTACGAAATACTAACAAAAATCATGGTCACGCGCACCTCCTGTCAGTCATGTTCTGAATCAAGGTCACCGTGTCATTACCAGCCCGTGACCCGTCATAACCAAGGCGTTATGGCAAAAGACATGGCATGTAGTCATTTTAGAATGTTAATGATTTCCGCAAGATGATTTTCGTTCTTGGTAATGTTTAGATGTGACGCATTTTATTTCCTTGAATTCGAACGTTATAAGTAAGGTACACACACATATCACGTCTATATCCCTTGCGGGATAGACAGAGCCTTTTGTTACCATTAACAAGACCTAAATGCCACGTTCAGCATGATTGTGAGCATATAGGTGGAAAGGGGAATCATAATAGCGATGGGTTGCTAGCCGCATCGCCTATAACGTGATTCCTAAGATTTTAGCCCAATCCCCTCGATAGGCTTTTACCATCTGCACGGGAAGAAAAGCAACTGGTACATTCTTTGTTTTTCTTTTGCTCCCACAGTATGCATGTAAGTAAGTATGGGAACTATTTTGTTACGAAGCAAATGATGGTAAGAGCCCATCGAGGGAATGGGCGAAAATCATAGGATTCATGTTATAGGCGACGAGGCTAGCAACCCGTCACTATTTTGATTCCATTTTCCATCTATACGCCCACAATCTTGCTAAATGTGGCCTGTAGGTACCTGTTACGTTAGGCTCTGTCTACCCCGTAAGGGATAAAGGCTTGATTTATGTATGTAAGAAAAGCTTATTAATTGCATAGTATCGAATGTTAGCTAAAATATTTATCACACATTGCTAGTATCAAAGATCGTTGTGCTCAAAACTATTAAAGCTTGTTCCATGTAGCAGAGCACTAATGAGCCATTCTTAAACACATTAATTACTTTTATCTTAAAAACGTCCAACTTAATGAACTGGTGAAAGTCAGCCCTTTAACTTTTAACTAGAATTGATTCGGTTCTATTTTTCAAACAGATAATTTTTGAGATAACAAAGCAAAACATTGAAGATGTATTACATGCTTGCTAATGAAGGATTATGTTGTGATCATTTATCACATGTGTGAGTTAAAGGTCGTAAGAGACAAAACCTCTTAGCTGATAACTGATAACTAGCCTCTCGTGTCTTCGTGTCGCCTTCAGCTCGGCTGACTTAGTTTAATATTTTATTAGTTTTAAAATTCGTCATATTTTTAAAGTAGATTTATTTTGACGCGGTATGAGAACGCCGAAACTGAAAAATAATTTTCAATTCGGCCATGTCATTGAGATCGTGATACTGGCTGTAACTTTTAAGTTAGATAAAAGTAAGTATAAGATAATGAAAAAGGTTAATAACCTTTTCTTATTAATAAAACGTCGTATTATCCAATACGCTTAACAACCGCAACAGCACCATATCATTAAAATTAATCGTTCCAATGGTACACCCCATTAATTGCTACAAAATAATGACACCCACATAAATTTGTATGGTAGTTAGCACGAATAACAATTAAAAGTTTGGTCCACATTGGTCAGTAACACAAAAACTTTATTTTTTAATTTTTTAATACTATTTTGGCTAATTAGGTGCTAATGTAACTATCTAAAATACCGTATATTATTTTTTGTTATTCTATTTTAGAAATACATATATCACGTCTTTATCCCTTTCGGGGTAGACAGAGCCTAAGGTAACAAAACCTTAAAGCCACGTTTAGCATGATTGTGGGCGTATAGGTGGAACGGGGAATCAAAATAGTGATGGGTTGCTAGCCGCATTGTCTATAACATGATTCCTAAGACTTTCCCATCCTATGGGCTTTTCCCATCCTGCGCGGGAAGAGATGCAACTGGTACATTCTATTTTTTTTCTTTGCTCCCAGACCAACTTGAAAGCTATAGCTTGATATTATTTTTAATTATTTTAGAATATGCTTTGTTTTACAGAAAAATGTAAGTAGGTTTAGTAGTGTTGCTAATATTTTTCAATTTGATTATTTCTCAGACTCTCATCCACTTTTTTAGTATAATACATTATCGCTTATGACTTTGGTATATTTGGTAAATGTATTTGATGCTTTTAATTTATTAAAACTATCAATGCACGTGACAAAATAATCAAGATGAAGACATCTTATTTTATGAACACTAAAACTCATTATATTATATTATTATCGCGCCAATATATTTAAACTATCCACTTGTAAATCCAACAATTAACAACACACCCACACGCCACAGTTGGAATGCAGTGCGCACTATTTGGACCCCAATCGGCCAGTATGTTGAATGCATATGTTGAATTTCGGTAGAATGTGATATGTCGTAGGCGTAGACCGTTGCTTGCGGCACAGAGCTAGGTTAGAAGCCCTTTAGAAAGGTTTCGATGAACTTGTTTTAATTTAGGCTGAGGGAAAAGAGAAATTTGTCAACGAGATTGAAACATTTGAAGGGCGTTATCACGACGCGAGTTTTTATTTTCTCTTTTTGCGCTTTATAGTTACCTTGCTACTTCGCTACTCACGTGCTAGATAACCGAGCCTGTGTGAAATATATATGTTTTTCATGCCCTCCTCCACTACTGCCACATAAAACACCTATGTATAAGTCCCATAAACACCACACTAACACTGACGCGTTTCGATCCCTCTACGGGTCATTATCAAAATTTAACGAGCACAACTGTTACACATGCAATTCAACGTCGTACTGATTTGAAAACTTATAAAAAAACACAATGTACTTACATTTATATATTTTCCCAAACTACCCTTTTATTTATGATTTTTACTGTACACAAACAACTACCTTAAGGTAAATATGAAATGGATCTCCGCAAAGTAACGCCTGTTTCAATAAAATACTAAACTTTATTAAAATTGCAATGCAAGCGAATTTTGATAGATTTGTAGCAGTCATATTGACTTACATGTATAAAGTTCCGATGATTGTGAAAAATCATTACAGGGAATACGAAAAAATTGGTTGACAGAAGAAAAAATATGCTTATCTTTAAGTGATAAACAGTAAGCTGATATTTCTTTTAACTTAGGTAAGTACTTATTTATTTAAATAGTTATCTGGCTATGACGCAAAAGGAGGTCAATTACAAATGAGTGAATATTCATGACAGAAAATTAATTCAAATACAGTTATATTAAACTCAAGTAAAAGTGAGTCTTGTTACAAAAAAATGACAGGTCACAGCCACTTTGGCATACTGATGGCTTTATGTCAATTCCTTAAACAGCATCAAAGCAAAACCAGTCACCTCTACAGCGCCTCTACTCTATGCCCCGTTAGTATTACACAACGCTAGAGCACAAGCCCGGCCGTTACTCTGCCAATGTGGCCGAGCGAGCGCACACCGCAGTCACGCGTCAAAAAAAATAAATTTAAAAAGATCTAAACGTCACTCAACTTTGACAGTTCGTTTTTCGCGCGCAAAATCGTGTCAGAAAACGTGTCGGAAAAGGCCGAAGCTGCAAATTTTGTGCTTTGTGTTGTGTGTGTTAGTGGAAAAAAAGTTATTTTTTGCTGGTTTTGGGCTAGTTGAGATGTGTCAATGGATTTGTACGCGTTGCCGGTGTGGATTTTTTGTTAGGTACGTATTTTTTCTTGTACGATGATTTAATGGTATGACGAATCAGCTGATTCGTACAAGGAAGTTGCTCTGTTGTTAGGATTGCCTCGTTAATCATTTTTGTCAATATTGTATCTTTTTTTTAAATGTCTGGATATAGCCTTTATGGTGCTTCGCGTTTTATCAGGTGTTCGAATCTGTATAGGTGAAAAAACTTGAGTAAATGCCCTATTGTTTGTGTGAGTAATGCGTGCGAATAGACAAATTGTCATTCCAAATTAGAAAAATGACTTAATTTCTATATCAGTTCTTTACACTACTACATACAACAGGTCATTTCATTTAAGTTTTTCACCTATAGTACAATGACAAGCGTGTCAGTTGCTTTTTTTTACAACAAACTGCATCCCATGAGTACATTGAGTTATTTTCGACGTGAAACGAAATTGTAATGATACAGTATCGATGTGATATGTCATCTACGGATAGAAGAGTGATGGATTCGTTCTGCTCTAATGAAGCAGGGTCTAAGTCAGAATAAATGAAAATAACACACATACACACACACACACACACACACACACACACACACTCACACTGAATATTGTCCTCGCTTATCATTATCACTTGTGTAAACACTTACAGCTGTATTGTTTTACGTAAATTTGCACGTTTAACTGTATAAATAAACTGTTAGACGCTGTCAGGCTTAAATAATTTACATTTAATTACGTTCAAATATCATTAAAAACACCTTACTAACATAATGTAAATACGTTGAAATACCCAAAAAAATGCGGAAGACAAAATTACGAAAACTCCAAGTCAATGTCACAAGCGTCACAAATCCAATGTAGACAAAAAAGGCATAAGTGCTTATACGACATTTTGGTCGTTACGGCGTTATTCTTATGGTGCGTTTTACGCGTGTTACTCGTAACTCTTACATATAATTACGAACGAACATTGTTTGAAACCGTTTTTATGACTGAAAGTGAGTTTTTGTTTGCTAATAGTCGTTGTAATTGCTAATTAAACGCCCGCGGTGTTATTATGGCTGTCTGGGATGCTTCTTTTTGTTAATTCATTTTATGCTTAAGCTATTTTTAGCTTAAATTACTGTTTGTGTTTACTTTCATTTCGCTTTTTTTGTCTTCTTTACTCGCGTATTTTTTTAAACGGTCAGCCTTACATCTAATAAGAGCTAGCAAATATCCATTGTCTGTGTCTACATAGATAAATAATATGATAATTCCAGTTTATAAGTTGAGAAATTTGAATTGAAATACGAAAATAGGTATCACTCTTCTATGATATTAGGCGAGACATGATAGTGGTATACACAAAAATTTAATGTTTAGTGACATTCAGACGTGCGATAAAAACACACACAATTGCCTATTCCAGATGATTTAACATGCATCTGACACGATTTTTTTAAATTTAACAAAAAAAAACTTTCGTTTATTCCCATTAAACGCACGCATTTTTTTAATAATTCAGTGGACTAATGTCCAAAAAACACCTCGCTACCTTTTCTATTATCCACTCGCACGCAGCTCCAAACGGCGGCTATTAAGTGGGCTCTATTAGTGCGCTGTTGAGTGACCGAGTCGGGTGGGCGGGGCCAATCAGACAACAATCAGGGAAAGGGTTTGAAAATTGATATTGTAACAAACACAACGCGGCACGACAACAGTTGCTACCAGCTTACAAAGTTACCGCTAGATGGCGCTGTCTCCTGTACAAACATGCTAACGTTTGTTCGCCGCGGAACACTCAAGTTAGTCTATAAGATCTGCTTTAATTATCTAATTTCAACTATAAGTAAGTGTACTAGATCGATCCTGGAACTCCGGGTTGGTTAAGGACCTTACTATCATAGGCTAGATCGTAATTTCTTGTAAACATATCGCTCTAATAAATTACTTTCTTCGAGTATATCGGTTTTAATCACCAAACGCTGCGCTCCTGCACTACAATATGTTTTTTGTTAGTTTGTTAAATTAGTATAGCAAAGGCCGAGTTAATTAGATACTATTGTTTTCCTTACTCTATAATTATTTAAGTCTATTAGTTGTCCTCTGGACTTCCATGTCTCTATAATATTTTTTTTAAATATTAAAGCCGACGCTGGTGCGTTTCTTCCATGCTGGTCTGGGAGTGAAGAAAAAACATAGAATTTACCAGTTGCTTCTCTTCCCGCGCAGATGGTAAAAGCCCATCGAGGGAATGGGCGAAAGTCTTAGGAAACATGTTATAGGCGATGCGGCTAGCAACCCATCACTACTTTGATTTCCCTTTCCACTTATAGATATGCCCTTAATCATGCTAAACGTGGCCTTAAGGTTTTGTTACCTTAGGCTCTGTCTACCCCGTAAGGGATAAAGACGTGATATGTGTATGTATGTACGCTGGTGCGTTGCCGGTTTGGAAACAGTGGTATACTCGCCTTTTAAAGCCCCCCCCCCCCCCCCCCCATGTTATAATAGCAAGTTAGGAAACCCTCAGCCGCCAGTCCATTCCAAATCTTAAACGCACGGGATAAGAAACACCACTTAAACCGCACAGCATTATCCGGGCAGTCATTCAGTTCTACGTCTAAATCGATTCGCTATCTCTGTCTCAATCTATCCTTGTCTACGGTGAATTATGATAGGTTCAGTGAAAAATAGTACAAATCAAATAATACCCGAGTTTAACAAACATTACAAATCGATGAAACACTCGTAAAGCCTATTCTCAAATATCAAGGGCGATCCTTGTAATCAGCTAATCGTGTGTAATGAAATTTGATCGCGGCAATCGACAGTTCTAGGTCACTGCGCACGCGTCTTTAGGTTTTGGCGCCACTGTCGGCGAGTTTAAAGCTAAAACTGGGTTGTAAATTGTAAACAAATCTATAGGTATCCAAGTATTACTTCCATGCGGTTTGAGAGCAAAGAAAAACAAAGAATGTACCAGTTAAATGTACCAATAAAAACCCATCGAGGGAATGGGTGAAAATCACAGGAATCATATTATAGGCACTATTTTGACTCCATTTTTTGCCATCTATACGCCTACAATCTTGCTAAACGTGGCCTAGCTCTTGCCACCTTAGGCTCTGTCTACCTTGTAAGGGATAAAGACGTGATTTGTGTATGTAAGTATGTCCAAGTATGCCTCCGGAATATTTCAGCGGGTGGTCAAATCAATTTTCTTAAACACCCTGTATTTTTTTTTCCATTTATAAATTACTAGCTTCTGCCCGCGACTTCGTCTGCGTAGAATTATACATAAAAAACCTTCCTCTTGAATCACTCTATCTATTAAAAAAAACCGCATCAAAATCCGTTGTGTAGTTTTGAAGATATAAGCATACATAGGGACATAGGGACATGGGGACAGAGAAAGCGACTTTATTTTATACTATGTAGTGAAGTCGCCTACCCTGTATAATTTGATATCGATCAAAGTACAGAAACATGATACGGCCTCATTAAAAAAAATCCAAAAAACATTACCACTAACATTTCCAACAACACAACAGCAACAACAGGTTCTGTAGTATTTGTATTGTGTTATTGTGCAGCCTGTAAAATCTAACACTGGCTCGACAGTATCCACGGATTGCAATCACTTCACTTTTCTCATTCACGTACTCCAGCCTCAGCCTTGGTCTATTCTATTCTATTCTCCCTTAGTGGCGGCCGTAAGGCTTGGGCCAATGTCAGTTTAAATGGCAAGTGTGCGGTTGATTCTGTCCACGTCAACGAGTGAGCAGCAGCAAGGAAATAATTTTGCAACTAAACCCCTTTTCGGCTGAGTGCTGATGTGGAGTCACCCTAGGACAAACACAAAACAGCCTTGGTCTTTCGTTCTTCAAGTGACAGTTACTTTTCCCGCCAATCCGTGATATACGAGACAGCGTATGTATGCTATTTAAGCTATTGGTTTAACCGCATGCACTACAAGTACAACTTAGGGATCTTCAAAAACGCCCTTTTTTACGAGTGTCTGTGGGCGGCGGTCATTTGTTTTCGATCAGGTAATCCGTAAGCTCGTTCGCCCCCTATCTTATAAAAAACATGCACAATGCTTCTATAATGTACCTAACATACACAAATCACGTCTTTATCCCCTACGGGGTAGACAGGGCCTAAGGTAACAGATACCTACAGGTCACATTTAGCAAGATTGTGGGCGTATAGGTGAAAAATGAAATCAAAATAGTGATGGGTTAGCCTCATCGCCTGTAACATGATTCCTATGATTTTCGCCCATTCCCTCGATGGGCTTTTACCATCTGCGCGGGTAGAGAAGCAACTGGTATATAAGCTTTATGTAAAATCATCGTTCGATAATCCAAGTCCCTTGACAACGTATTCCCGTCACATATCGTTTCCATGTTCAGATATATATCTATTGACGCCCTGTCGGTAACAATAAAAGACGTGAGTTCCCCACAGATTCCCGGGAACACGCCGCATGCAAACTTGCATTAATAATGTATTAGCCGGGATGCGGGTTATCCGTGGGAAACTACAAAATCATGGTTATGAGGTGTCTGCTAAACGTAGAGAAGTTTAGCTACGTCTTTGTCGAGAAGACCGAGGGAATTCAGAAGCACTCGAAGTCAAACCAGAAGACGCGGTCTTAGACAAGAAATAGGACACAAGAGATAGAAATAGGTCCATGCTGGTCTGGGAGCAAAATAAAAACATAGAATGTACCAGTCCTCCATGCTGGTATGGGAGCAAAGAAAAAACATAGAATGTACCAGTTGCTTCTCTACCCGTGCAGATGGTAAAAGCCCATCGAGGGAATGGGCGAAAATCATAGGAATCATATTATAGGCGATGAGGCTTGCAACTCATCACTATTTTGATTCCTATTTCCACCTATACGCCCACAATCTTGCTAAATGTGGCCTGTAGGTACCTGTTACCTTAGGCTCTGTCTACCCCGTAAGGGATAAAGACGTGATTTGTGTATGTGTGTATGTATGGATGTCCCAGTTGCTTCTCGTCCCGCGCAGTAAAAGCCCATCAAGGGAATGGGCGAAATTACAACTAGCTAGCAACCCACTATTTTGATTCCTTTTTCCACCTGCCTGCGATCATGCTAAACGTGGCCTTCAGGTTTTGTTACCTCAGGCTCTGTCTACCCCGTAAAGGATATAGACGTGATTTGTGTATGTGTGTATACTATTAAATCAATTGGGAATTTCCTATGTTTCTTTATATTTATTTTTACGGTTTTATCAGTTAGAAATTAAATTTCTAAACGAAACTGGAAACTAGAAGACGGAAAAATCCGAAAAGTAAAGCTATGGTCACAGTAGATTGTCCACTTTTGATGCTTGATGGAAACTTTCAGCTTTGACCGAAAACTTGTCCCATTTTCGTAAAAGTCGAAGATGCTGTCTACACCAATTCCACTTTTTATATTTCGTGACCGAATCACTTCCATGCTGGTCCGGAAGCAAAGGAAAAACATAGAATGTACCAGTTGCTTCTCGTCCCGCTCAGATGGTAAAAACCGATCAAGGGAATGGGCGAAATTCTTAGAAATCATGTTATAGGCGATGCGGCTAGCAACGCATCACTATTTTGATTCCCCTTTCCACCTATACGCCTACAATCATGCTGAACGTGGCCTAAGGCTTGTTATCTCAGGCTCTGTCTACCCCGTAAGGGATATAGACGTGATTTGTGTATGTATGTATGTGAATGAATCATCAATTGATTTGTAAGTGTTTCTGCTCAAGCCGTTTGAACTTGCGCGTGAGCTTTCATCGGTGGGAAACTTCAGGCTACCAGCAATGTTGTAAGTCAAGTAACGCGCCAGCTTTTTCCGGGCGAAAGCTCGCGACCGCCTTGATCTTGAAATCGAGCTTTTTTGATGTTAAGAGCGGTGCAATTAAAATTCTCGACCGGGGGCCGAAGCTGGTACTCGATTGGTATTTCACCAGATACTCTAGGGTTTTCAAAATTATCTTAAATAATATTAATGCCAATAAAAGTTTGTTTGTTACCCCCTAATTCATAAACGCTCTGTAAGCTTCTGCTAACTTAGCAATCCTTTCTCCTTGTCTGTCATTTTGACATTTACCTTTCACAGATAAGGACAAACAATTGCCAAGTTAGCAGAAGCCTATAGAGCGTTTATGAATAATTTAACGCGTAATCTAGTCTGTTCGTGATAAAATTTGGTATGCAGATAGTTTGAGACGCGGAGATGAACATAGGATAGTTTTTATTCCGGAAAATTTTGTAGTTTCTTGCGATAAACGAACTCTCTTAAGACGTAGTTGCAGGCAAAAGCTAGTAATAAACAATTGATTCTTTTTTGGTTATCTTTTGAGGCTAAGGGCCTGGTTTCACTCTCTGTTAAGTTCTAATTATCTTACATATATACATAAATCACGTCTTTATCACTTACGGGGTAGACAGAGCCCAAGGTAACCCAAAGACCACGTTTAGCATGATTGTGGGCGTATGGATGGAGGAGAATGAAAATAGTGATGGGTTGCTAGCCACATCGCCTATAACATGATTCCTAAGATTTTGGCCCATTCCTTCGATGGGATTTTACCATCTGCGCGGGAGAGAAGCAACTGGTACATTCTATATTTTTTTTTTTGCTCCCAGACCAGCATGGAAGGAATCCAGTTATCTTAAGTTCCGTTATCTGTGATTCGGTCTCTATTTATTACTATGAAACAGACCGAGACGTCATCAAATTGGGACATAGGAAACATGACATGGTGTTTAGTTCTCATTGTACTGTAGTTGACAAATTGAACCACATTATTGACGAATAAAAAAACAACTTGCAGCTTTTAATGTTACTACAAACAAAATGAAACGTAGAAAAAACAATTGAACTTCAAAAAGCCATGTCCAAGCTCATGTCACAACGTCAACATGCTTTAAAAAGTTTTCCTCGTTTCAACTTAGACAAAAATCAACCGTCAACCTAATAAATAGAGTTCATAATAAACTTTCACGCGTGACGTGATATACCGTGTAGCGAAACCATTTGAACCACAACTCACGATAGAACCATTTCACAACAAAATGCTTATACAATAGACACGGATTGTCAAGGAATTTATTGTGATGTTTAAAGTGGAAAGGTTGCTCAGTTGGGTACGGCTCGATTGGATCCTATGTATTTGTGACGAACGTTTTTTGTGGGTATTAAATCTTGGGGCGTGCCAAACGTCAAATGTTTTTATTAAATGATGACATGACATTAATTTTGAGATGTCTGTGGGTGCTTTTAAGTCAGGCTTAACATTTGATGCCGTCAGGAAACAATTAAGAGTGCGGCATTAACTTGTAGAAAATATGAAAGAGTAACTCACCAATTTTTAGCCATATTAGAGAAAAATACGTAAATTGGTATTTTTAACTGTCAACATTAAGTCGAAATTAAGGTCTAAAGAACGTTTTAAAATGTATTTTTTATACTACCAGTTCTTTTGGAAATATCATCATACCCAAGAAGGATGTGCCGCTCTTGCCAAATGTTTTTTTTTTTATAAAATCATATTAAATTCCATAATACATATCTAAAATTAAACGTAAAACAAACTAAATAAAAAAGAATCGATACTAATTAAATAGTTAGAGAAACAATTAATTTGGATTGAACATCTATTTTAAGAGCCCCTAAGTTAAATTTAGAAATAAATTAATATTAAATTAAAGAAAATCTAAAGTTCGTTATGAAATAAACATTTCGAACCCCTTTTTGAACCCCAGAGACTGTTTTTTCAATCTCCAACATTACAGTCCCTTACAAGTTGTTCAATATAATTGCACAAACAAAAATTGTAACTTGTTCGAGCTTGTTCAACCCTATCCCATCGGGTGCCGGAGACAATGGTCGTTGACCCCACCAGACAAATTTGACCATTTTTTGTGACAACTCGCGATGCAACCAAGTTCAATGGACAAGTGATTTTGTGTTTATGATAATAGTGGCCGCCAAGAAAACCGGGTAATTGCTTGACTTGGCGGGAGCACTGCCGTGCCCCCAGACAATATAAACACCTCAAATAAAAGGTACTATCAAATGAATGAAGAATTTTTACTTTTTGATTTTTTATGTTTACTTCTACGGTTTTACCGTTAGAAATTAAATTTCTAAACGAAGTACTAGAGAAGTAAAGTTATGGCCGGGAATCGAACCCGGATCCACGTCATTCCGTGACGCGTGCTATACCCCTACACCGGACCTGCTATGGGTGGTTTGTTCGAAATGATGTAGTTTCTTCGAAGTCTATTCTGAAAGTGACCTGTGAATAGAGCTAAACGTATCTAGCACAAATCAGCGCAGTTAAAAATAACCTGTTCATAAACTTAGGAGATTGTTTCCTCCATTCAGTTCTAGTGATCGCGATCATGGTATTACAAAATGATAATATAGATCAATAACCTCCAGAAAAGAATTTATCACGCACCTTAATACAGGCCCTTACAATGATAAATATTAATTTCTTGCTGTTTTAAAGCAAATATAGATGAAAGTAGACTAACCAAACACATCTATATGGGGAGCGTGAATGGTTGCGTTGGAAGAGGAAGGCCTAGACGGACACTCCTGGACCAAATACGTTTTGAAAAGGTCAGGTCAGGAGTACCCGAAACCGGCGAGCATGTATGACGAGATTGATGAATGTGGATGAAGCGAACGAGGTATGTCAATGTCGTAACAATTGGAGTAAATAGTCTCTGCCTACCCCTATGGGAAAGGGGTGTGACAGTATGTCAAAACTTATTTCATCAAAGCGTCAACTGTCAGTGAGAACTAACAATTCGGTGTACATTTCACACTCGACAAGAATCAATGCTGGTTGGCTTCATATTCACGACGCAGTGCATTACGAAATTTCACTTGTCTCCGGCAATTGAGGAGTTGGTAAAATGAAAGTCCGTCATTCTAGCCAAGTTGTATGACTTCCATAAGATGACGAATCAGGAAAAAACTAGTCCAAATAGTCCAATGGTATTAATTCCCGAGGTCAGATAAACAATGAGATATTTATTAAGATTTTGGTCGGTAAAGATCAAACCACAGCAAACCATAATGATTGGATTTAGTAATGATTTCAATGAGGTGGATCTTCTCATTAGCATGTACATTCATACATACATACCCTCACGCCTTTTTCCTACAAGGGTAGGCGGAGACTACTTTTCCTATGCATGGTATACCCACTAAAAACCACACGGATTCCCTATTCGGTCGTATGCGAGGCGCTACGGGAGCACTCGGTGTCACCGCGACGCCCCACGACCACCCCGGGATGGGGTTCCCTCTTCGCGGCACCTGTGCAATGCAGGTTTGGGAATTCCCGCCCACACCGCTGGTGCAGCTTGGATTTTTATAGAGGTTGTCTCCTCGTGCCCCCCGTCTTGAAAAAGACAGCGCCTAAGGTAACAAGACCTAAAGGCCACGTTTAGCATAATTGTGGGCGTTCTGGTGGTTCTAAAACTAATTGAGGCAGTAATTTGCAATTGAAAGAAGCCTTGACGTTTTATGGCAGACAAATTGTCATTGAACGAAGATGGTAAAGTAATTTAGGCGTGGAACTCGTTTGTATCTTTTTTACTACAACTCCTAAAGTGATATCAAGGTCTTAAGGTGTTTCTTCTATGCTGGTCTGGTAATAGAGAAAAAACATAGAATGTACCAGTTGCTCAGTGACTATGGCTAGTAACTATGAGCCCTGGTGCAGTAAAAAAATGTGGTCCCTTTGCTATCTAAGCTGGTTAGCTTTTAATACTAATTTTCGAAAGTTTAATTCAATCGAGATTTTCTGGTAAAGATTCGAGGACCCCCTGAGCTTGAAGGCCCTGGGGCTCTTGTTCCGATGTTCCAATACATGTGCTCACAGGGATGATATAGTTTTAAATCAAAGTTTACGATGGAAAATATTAGAAAGTGTCCATCCACAGTAACTCAAATAGCTACTAGCATATTCCAAAATGATTCTTAGACACCTTGACGAGCTATCATCTTCAGCGTATGTACGTCCCACTGTGAGGCACAGGCTTCCTCTCAGAACGAGAGGGCTTGGGCTATAGTTCCCACGCGGGCCCAGTGCGGATTGGGAACTTCACACTTGAATTGCTTGGCAGATGTGTGCACGTTTCCGCTGTGGGGTGGTCAAACCACTACGCTACCACGGCTTTTTGAGCTATTGTGTAGTTTATCTAAAATAACAAATTAACTCCACAAAATTACGAAAAAGGGAACTTGGTAGGGGAATTTATTTTACCGCCAAGTTCGCAAAGTTACGCATGAGAATACCTCTGTAGAACCCTTATACGGTAAGGTAATGTCCAAATCAAAAGCCACCCACACCGACTTCCGGTTACGCCGGAATCGTCTCATTATCGCCGGACGTGGTCATATCTTAACGGAGCATCTAATTGGAGCTGACCAGGCGATGTGTGATTAAGAAGCTATTATTAAGCCTGTAGCTGTACAACATCTGTATAAAGGGGATATAAGAGCTTTATTGCGCCGAGACACGATATTCGCGAGTTAGTTCGATAATTGAATAGTTTTTTTCATTTATTTATTTATTATGGTTCGCCAACAGGTACAACGCTATGAAAATAAAAAAGAAATAATTTGAAATCATCTTATCGATCAATGGGGCCATATTAAAAAAAGAAGAAATTAACTACAATTCTAGAAATCTAATTAACTTATAATTCATTTATAAGAGGGATGTATAAGGTCCCTAAGTTAAGTAGGTGCCTTAAATAATATTTGTCTATAGTACAGATGTATAATGGATGGAGATTCAGTCAACTGAAACGCATCAGTGAGTTAAATATCATTTAAATAAAATAAATAAATAAATTTTGACGATATAATCATGCATAGGGACATAGGGACAGAGAAAGCGACTTTGTTTTACACTATGTAGTGATGATGACAATTTGTTTTATAATTAGTAAATAAATAAATTTAGTTTATTTCAGGTAAGTAATCACCCATGTACGTTTAAAAATTAAATAATTAAACTTAAAATTCAATTCAATTCAATTCAATAAAATTTTAATTTAAATATCACCATGTAGAGCCAGTGCAGCTAGGCGAGTGCACTTTGGCCCAGAGGAGCAGAAAGGGACAGTCTCCCCGTTCGGCTACCGTTGCCAGGAGGCTGTTCAAATTGTTGGAGGATTTAGACGACTCTGAGTACAGCAGGTAGCAAGCCGGATATCCTTATTTTTAAGTGTAATTAAGACACGTATCCTTCTGAAACCTGACACTACGTCAGCATCACAGCTTGATATAATCATTATTATCCAAGATATCTGACAAGTTTGCACAGACCTACACTCTCACCGTACTAAGATATATCTTATTATGTCCGCTTCAATCGAAAACCAAATCTAAGAGCAACACTTCAGAGTTCAAATTCGAAATAGAACGACAGCGAAATTGTGTTATCTTATTTGCTCAGAACCGCTGCAGCCCCGTTTCGAATCCTGTACATCGGTTATACCGTATTGAACGTTATATTTATTGTGTCAGGGTACAATTTCGAATGTAACGTTTATTAATTTCAGCCTAAAGTTATAGAGCAACTGTCAAAAGCATACCTTATGCTACAATATTACAAAATTCAATTAGAATTAAGACAGGACTCTTCGCCCTTCTATTTAAAGTTGAATATTACATGGCATGTTGGTCCAGCCTACTTCGCATAGGCGTTTTTTAATGCGCTCCGAACCTGATCATTAGCTCAGAATCCATTTTTTGTTCCTTTTGACCCGGTTATTTCCAGTTTGATCCGGTTATTACCAGTTTGATCCGGCGCCTGCCGTATTAGGTTATATCCGGGTAGTTTTCACATCCCGGGTTCAATACGCTTTGTAGATTAATATCCGCTCTGTGTTATCCGGCTTTTTTGCCGATAACATTTACTTGGAAAATACGGTTTATTAAGCTTATAAAATATTTGGAAGAGTTTTGTAATTGTTCACACAAATTACGTCTTTATCCCTTACGGGGTAGACAGAGCCTAAAGCAACAAGACCTAAAGGCCACGTTAAGCATGATTGGTGGGTGTATAGGTGGAAAGGGGTATCAAAATAGTGATGGGTTGCTAGCCACATCGCCTTTAACATGATTACTACGATTTCGCCATGCTCTTTTCATGGCGGTCTGGGAGCAAAGAAAAAACGAAGAATGTACCAGTTGCTTCTCTTCCCGCGCAGATGGTAAAAGGTCATCGAGAGACGATGCGGCTAGCAACCCATCACTTAGTTTGATTCCATTTTTTTGGCATCTATACGCCCACAATCTTGCTAAACGTGGCCTGTAGGTCTTGCCACCTTAGGCTCTGTCTACCCCGTAAGGGATAAAGACGTGATTGTGTATGTATGTATGTTATTTAGATACCTACTTTTATAACCTTATTAAATAAAACTTGGAGTATGAACAAAATATTATTTGCATTGAAAAAATTGACATGAAATGACCTCTATTTGGGATATGCATTATTGAACAGAGACGCTAAGCTTATCAAAGTCGAAAGATGGTGGTAGCCATCCGGACGGACGCTGTTCAAGGTCCTACCAGCAATATGGGAATATCTCACGGCTTAGTCATGAACAGTAATGACCCCCACAATTGAGTAGGGGCAATAAAGTTTGGAGTGCATCAATCACTATACAGGATGCTCGAGGCCGATCTACAGGATGTTGATATTATATTGTTGACGGACGCACGGGGCAATTTCACTTGATTCAAACTAATGTTGGTACGAGCACGGTAGAGGTGAGCGCTAAGTGCGGTTAATTTTATTTATTTTACTGACCCATTTTTATTATGTAAGGCATTATTACAACAGATATTCTATCCTAATTAACCATTCATAACAATCTACTCGCGGCCTCTAGATATTATAATTATTATCATGTTTTAAAGAATTAATTGTCAAAATGTGATATTACTCTGCCTCAATAACAGACGCCTACGGTTTCTGGTTTGGTCTATATTTTAAGTTTTATTCATTCGGTTTGAGTTATGGATCTTATTCAAAACTGCTTTTCAACAACGCGGCATTATACAGATTTTTTACAGATCCAACAGTTTTTTCTGAAATTGATTTATACGGGTTATTGCGGCGTTTAATATAAATGGTTCAAATAATCAATTTGTTGTTAGAATCGATTCAATTCCCTGCGTAGGTGGTAACCACAACGCCTGTTTAAATCAAAAAGGTTACACTATTATGCCATTTTAATCTCAGTTTTCTTTAGCAGAAGATAAAGTAGAAGATTGTAAATCTGTGTTGTAGTTACAACGTTCTGTGAAATTATAATAAGCGGCTGTCAGATTGTTTCAAAGCATTTTTCTTTTATTTTTTAATGAATGTAGCACAATGGATTTTTAACCACCTTCACAATTAAATAAAATTAAAAAAAAACCTGAATAGAGTACGATAGGTTTGTTGCAGTTTGAACAATATATTGAAAATAATTATTTAACTCATAATTAACAACTTATATCACGTAAAACTCAGGAGATGGTTTATCAAAATGTGAACGCTTTGAAAGCGGAATTAACAATAATATACCTAATGAGATTCAAGATTTGAAACTTTGTTTCGGCGCCGATCTTATAAACTCGCCTTTGACAGCTATACCTCTGGACCTTAGTCAACAGTGGCGCCAACTGGTGAGCAAAAAAACGATAGTCCCTATAAAACCAAATTCATCGCAAATTTTTCGTTTTTATAAAAGTTTTAAACTGCTGTTTTGTTCTGATGGGCGAAAATTATAGGAATCATGTTATAGGCGATGCGGCTAGCAACCCATCACTATTTTGATTCCACTTTCCACCTCTACGCCCTCAGTGTCTTGCTAAATGTGGCCTGTAGGTCTTGTTACCTTAGGCTCTGTCTACCCCGTAAGGAATAAAGACGTGATTTGTGTATGTGTATGTAAAACTGCGTTATTATCTTGAGAAGCAACACCGGGTGTTAGCTGTAGTTCGTTTATAGCGCCGTTTATTTACTATGTTTACTCTATGATTATGTCGTTAAGCTAATATGTTATTAGGTCCGGATTTATGGCACAATCAAGTTAATAGTGTTTGCCGGCTTCCTACACTTAGTTTATTTATAACGTTACCTGGGAAGTGAACTTATGTACCTTAAGGGCTGTCGTATTTGATATTTCGAATGATTTCACAATGTACTTCGCTTGTCCGGGAGCAAAGAAAAACATAGAATGTACCAGTTGCTGCTCTTTCTGCGGAGATGGTAAAAGCCCATCGAGGAAATTAGCGAAAATTGAATGAATCATGTTTTAGGCGATGCGGCTAGCGACCCATCTCTATTTTGATTCCCTTTTCCACCTTTATGTGGTCTAGGCCTAGGTCTTGTTACCTTAGGCTTTGTCGACCCCGTAAGGGATAAAGACGTGATTTATGCATGTATGTACATTTCACAAAAGGTTAGTTAAATAATTTATACAAAACAATGTCTCTTAAAATCGTTCTGGAAAATTCCAGCAGGTTTGTTGCTTAGTTTGTCTTAATAGCCCTCTAAATGATTATCAGGATTTTTGATTTGCTCTCATACATTAAGCGATGTTCGAATTTTTCTACTAATCCATAGTCCTTCGTCCCGGACCGGTGTCTTCAAAAGCTATGTTAACTTCTTGTAGTAAGCCTTATAAGCTGTCCAGTGCTTCTGTTGCTGACTGTACCCAGTATGACCGCTGCCCTATTACGGCCCACGCTGTGGTAAAATGGTAGTTTACGCCAAAACATTGCCTGTTGCTAAACGGTTTGACATACATTGTGCTTTGTTTGTTGGAATTTAATGACTTGCTGACTTGCGTCGTGATTTTCAATTCTTGCAAAAAGTTTGCAATTCTTATGATTATTTAATGTTGTATTTAGTTTGATGTAGAATTGCGTTGAAATTGCGTTAACAATTGTATTTTCATTGGAGTTCTAAATGTGTATTCTTTAAGTCAATTGGACTGTTGGAAGTTAGTAAAAATCGAGTTGCAAGATTCGATTTTGTTTACACGTGAAAGTAATATCTATTTACAGTAATAGACTGACTTACACAAGATAAAACATTATGGAAAATTACTAGATACAAACATTATTCTACGAAATCAAATTTAAAGTTTAGATTTGCTTCAATAATAACACACAGTTGAATGCGTATAAAACGTGTTTTGTTACGTTTGAAACTTTTAATGATTGTTTCCCATCCACCTCCGTAGAGAGGTGATAGCGGGTTGTACTTCAGCCAATTTTTTCTGATCATTTAAAACCGCCATCAAACGCTGGTTACTAACTACTAATTGCTATAAGTGTAAAGAGATTCATAATACAGTACAATCCTTGAAAACTGAGGACCATTCAAATATAGGGTCATGATCATGAATCATGATCTTGCTAAGTTGATGCTTGAATTGTTTGTTTACTTCGTCACCAATTTTCTACGTTAACAGAAAACGCTTTAGTAAGTGTGTTCAATTATTGTTTGACTTGTTTTAACATAATTTGAGAATGCTTTTTGCGACTTCGTCATGAATTTCATTCGTAAACTAATTGTAGTGTCATTGTAAAGTTTCAGCTTTCTATGTATATGGGATAAAGACGTGATTTGTATATGTATGTATGTATAAGGATTGAGCTAGGTGATCATGAGTCTAAAATTTTGCTGCTTTTTAATTTCTTTTTCGTAACATACGCCTATGAGGTTATCCTTTTTAACAGTGATGTAGCTGCGGTTTGTCGCATCATAAGTATCAAGCGTGTCATCCAGCTAAAATACGACCATGATACTTAATGGAACGTAAAACATATCATCCTTCTCTTTTGTGTAAACTAAATGATGTGTATAGTTTGTGATCTAGCATAGATCACGCGAACCGTTATTCCTTCAACTCAAATCTTATGTAGATCGCAATAAAGTTCAATTTGTTTTATCCGTTGCTTTGAAATTAAGTCCTTGTCATAGCGAGAAGATATGGCGTTGCGGTGACGGCCTCTTTCATCTTTTTATGAACTAAGCTCATTGTGACGAGGAATTTCGTGGTCTATCTGTTTCGGAATGGTCTACATTATTTTATAGATAAGGCAATAGTAAATTTTATACTCACGACTTAAGATGGGTAACAGAATCTTAAATTTTTCCAGCGTCTTGTTGTTTATACGATTTAACAAATTTATAGGTGTTCAAGTACGTACGTATCTACTATAATTATCATGATTACATGTAGTTAGATTTACCAAGATTGACATTGTCAACAAGGTGAAGTTTGACATTGGCAGTCAGTTCGGTATATTTATTTTTGTCATTGGCATTTTTTAAAACGAGATTAAACATCTGGAAATACGAAGATTTTTCAGGATCACCGTCTTAAATGTGCCAGTCGACTTTAGCAAAGTCAACAAATTCTTTCTCTTTAGCGTTAAGCCTTTTTTGTTCTACGTTATTACTGTCATAATCATCATCGTCATCGTTACTACAAGTCAGGGGACGTGTTACACCAATGCCATTTTTATCTACTCCTATATTAGATTATTTACCTATTCTCTCGGTGCAACAGTTAAGAAACCACAACGTTGTGCTAATGTTATCTGCTGAGTAATCGTGGCCTAGGCTTTGCTAAGTGCGCTAACTGCCAGTTAACGAGGCCTGGACGAACATTAACAGTCATAGTTAGCTAAATTAAACTAACTAGACTTATTTTAAAACTAAGACTTGTGCGTTTGAAGGAATTTTGATTCGTAACTGGAAAGTATAATGAATTAATGCATCAGTCTTCATTCTCTTTTTTCTTTTTATTGCAAGATATTTAAGTTTTCTGTGTGAGTTTGGGAGATAAGTGAATCAAATCTACCGAAGCATGATTTTTTTGAAGCTAGCTGTTGCTCGCGATTTTGTCTGATAATCACTAACCTATGGGAACTATGCAATTTTCCGGGATACAAACTATCCTATGACCTTCCCCGGAACTCAACTGTATACCAAATTTCAACTAAATCGGTCCAATGGTTTAATCGTGACAAGGTAACAGACAGACAGGCAGACTAGTTACTTTCGCATTTATATTATTAGTAGGGATTTGGTATATACTTATGTAGAATGGATGGACAAGTACAATTTATGAAAAGTACAGATGTGTTCTGAAATCAGTTCCGTTTTAAACTTAACGAATCCTGTTTGCAAGCGCCACCTACAATATTATAATATCCTATTTTTGCTTCCCACTGCTGGGCAGAGGTCTCCACTTATACCTATCCAGAGCTACATCCAGCCACCTACATACGTCAGGAAGTAATCAAATTGTCTCTTTTAATTTTCAAATTACGTTACAGCGAAAAAGTAATCGAGCCGTTTCCGAGAACTGACGTTTCTCCAAGGTTTTTGCAATGATTTTTAAAAACTCATCTAAAGCTCAGCCGTGGGGTTCAAGTGACAGAATCACCATTTTTGCTCTGCCAACGTCCCTGCTTCGAACAAACAAAATATAATCAAGGAAAACAACAGCCAAGTCCCACAAGACCCCACGGACCCTGGGGTCGGATATTAATTTACCAGTTTTCCTGTACAAGGAACCCAACCCCTCAGGGCTTGTGGGAGCGAGAGGCAACATCCTGACGTATCCATTTCACGGTACACGCACATTCTGTTTCGGAGAGACTGATGCATTTGTTGTCCGTTACAAAAGAGCATTAGGACGGCTAAGAAACGAAATGTACAGTCAAGGGAATAAATTTAATGTACGTTACCAAAAGCTCAAAAACATCATTACCTACTGTTCGGATTTTTCTGTGTTCTAATTTTCAGTTTCGTTTAGAAATTGAACAATTCATTAGTCTAAACCAGTGTTTTTCAAACTGTGGGTCGCGACCCCCTAGGGGGCCACAAAGCCTCGACAAGGGGGTCGCGAGAGGTCGCGGAAACTACCTCATTCAATTCAAAAAAACTTGCTTACTATGCAAATGCATAAATGTGTCGTATTAATTGAATATTTGTAACATAAATAAAATACCTACATGAAAAAAAGAAGGGGGGGGGGGTCGCGAGATATTTTTTTCATACTAGGGGGTCGTATTGTGAAAAAGTTTGAAAAACACTGGTCTAAACTAACTTTAAAAAACTAACCTTACTTGCTGAAGTATTACAGATTCAATTTAATACACAATGTATACACTAGAATCATAAAACAAAAGGTTATTACAAATTAAACACCGTTTTCAGCGAGTAACTTTAAAAACCTAACAATTATAACTCCATCCCGTCCTCGCTAAGTTAACGGTGTGACCGCGACCATGCGCAAAAGTCGGGGCGCAAGCGTTTTCCACATTCATTGCGTGGCTGCAAAGCTCACCGCGTAGTGGTTAGCAGGCTACACACGCAATGAACAGGAAAAACGCTCACCGCTCCGCTTGTCGCTGCTAGTAGCCAGTCGGTAATAAAACACAGGCTGTGCGTCTGGCGTACTGCCAACGCATGCGCAGCAATGGCAAATTATCGCGTGAAGAGTGTTTAATAGAAATGTGGAGCAATTAGGGGACGCGACTGACCCCCGTCGGGGTTGATTTAGGGGTCTAATCGAAGCCACTTTTTTTAAAAAGAAATTAGAAGTGCTGTAGTGAATCGATGTGTAGATTTCATCGTTTTTATCGATGGTAAAAGCTGTCGAGGGAATGAGCGAAAATCTTAGGAATCATGTTATAGGCGATGCGGCAAGCAACCCATCACACTTATCGCCTACAATCATGCTAAACGTGGTCTTTAATGTTAACAGAATTGTCATTTATGACCGACTGTTGTCGAGATCGTGAAATTCATATTTTTTGATTTGGACTTTATCAAAGGCAACTTTCTTTTGTTTTTTTCTATTTGCTTCATCAACGGTGTCCTTATGAAGCATGTTTATCTCCCTTTTTAAGCGTTCTTTCAAAATTAATTTTGTTTTAACATCTTGTTGCTTTGCGAATAACTGAGGCGTGAGCCCGTCTTGGTGCGTGTTAATGAAGGACCAAGGTTGCCTAGCAAATTGCTCCTTCGTTAGAACTTGTTTGTTATAAGAATATAACGATAACTTTCAGTATTTCTTGGCTTAAACTAATTTCCTTCTCAGTATCTTTAATGACTCATCTATCAGAAATTTATTTACGAGAAATACGTAGAAAACCAAGGGCAATAGGCAGGCCATATAGCACGGAGAACAAATGGTTGGGGCCGAAAGGTCCTCGAGTGGAGACCGCGGCAAGCGCAGCGTAGGACGTCCACCGATGAGGACGGATGACCTGGTTTAAAGTCGCAGGTTCACGGTGGATGCAAGCCGCTTCCAACCGAGGCAACTGGAGGTCTATGTGGGATTCCTATGTCCAACAGTGGACGACGTGTGGCTGATATGATGATGATGATCTTTATTGACTACTTTAGTATCTGTAAATACGTGTTCATTAAATATTTTTTTTACCATCTTTACCCCTGTTTTGTCGACACCAGCACGTCTAGCACGAGAACGCACAAGAGTCGCGTCGCGCGCGAGATAGATTGCCCGTTCTTTTCTTACTGTACCAACAAGAAAGAGACGGGTAGTCCAACTCGCGCGCGACGGGCTTTCGTGCGCTCTCGTGCTAGCGGGGCAGTATCAAATGTATGGTAGCTTGTAACTACCCTCAGAACGCATTATACAGAAGCAGAGTAAAGTCGCGATAAATTGACCAATCACGTTCGACGAGAGGGTGAAACATGGATTTAAACAAATTTGATTGGTCGTTGAAATACGTAGGTAACCTTGCGACTTCATTGAGTAACGGTAGAACAATTACTGGCTAAGTAAATGTTTGCGTTGAAGTAAGCGTCAGCTGCGCACACGCAGACTAGGTCGCTACTACAATGGTGTCGTAAAAATACTATAGTGGCGCATCGGGGTACGGGACAAAGTATAAGAGACGAGTTAAAAGCTGAAAGTGTTTATTATATTAGTCTCCAAACCCAGTACAAGATAAATTTATCAAATGTTAACTAGTAACGAATAGAAAATTGCAATTTTAGCTTTGCTCTTAGTTATTTTTTTCTCTTACTTTTATTTGATAGAATTATATTTTTTTAACAATGTATTTGTTGCAACATTTTTTTTGACCAAATCAAATTTAACTACCTACATCCTAATTGAAGGAAATACAAGATTTTCTACTCAGAACTTAGCACCCGTATCAATATTTTTGTTGACGAAGCTAATAGCGACGCATACTCTTAACGTTGAACTTGGCTCTCATTTCACATGTATGTTTTTGATAAGATATAGATCATGACCGCTAACGCTATTCCCTTGTACTCTAAACAAATAAGTCTTCAGTGATCGTAAACGCAGTATATAGACCTTTTATCGTCGCCTTATCTCCGGAATGCAGTTTTTGTGCGCATAGCATTTCTAACTGCTTCATTACAGTGTTATTACAATTATAGTAATAAAATTGTTAGTTGTATTGAAAACCCGAAATCGCTGAGTACGTCTCTTATTAAGTGCCAAAGTGATAAAGATGCAATGTTGTCGAACTTGGCGCGCTTCCCTACTCTTTCATACACGGTGAGATAAAGAAATTAGGGCTATGCGTGGTTTTTAACTGATGTGAAAAAAGAAGAAAGCTGTGTTTCGATATTTTCATTAGCAATGTCAACCTTTCGATTAAATTTAGGTATGGTACACCAACTCTTTTGTTGTTTATTATATTACTGGCGACCCGCCCCGGATTCGCACCGGTGCAATCGGTGTTTCTCTACTATATTATGCGTGTTACATATAAACCTTCCTCGTGAATCACTCAATCTATTTAAAAAGCCGCATCAAAATCCGTTGCGTAGTTTTAAAGATACACATACGCATACATAGGGACAGACAGCGGAAAGCGACTTTATATTATACTATGTAGTGACTAGCTTCTTCCCGTGTCTTCATCTGCGTAGAATTATACATAATAAACCTTCCTCTTAAACCGCATCAAAATCCGTTGCGTTGTTTAAAAGATCTAAGCATACATAGGGACAGACTGCGTAAAGCGACTTTGTGTTATACTATGTACTGATTTTAGGTTTGGTTTTTTAACCTTTCATATAATATCTATTTTGCAAACTTATTCAGGCAACAAATAAGAACCGTTATTTGTTATGTTAGCTATCTTTAAAAATACTGCCCATTAATCTTTTAAACATAATTTTACGTTAACTTCGACGCTTAAACAAATATATGTGATCTCATAATCAGATTTAACTCGTAAATAAAATACGTATAACATAAACCCAAATCAAATTCGTATCATAACCATCAAATCATACGACAATTTCACATTCCCCAACCAATTTAATTCATAGCTCTAAAGAATCAGGGTCGAATCCAGCTTGACACCAATCCGACCGCCATTTAAGGCAAAGGGCCGTTTTAAAATGGCCACCCAAATATGGCGGCCAGAGATGCACACGTGTGTTCTATTTAGCAGTTTTTTCATTTAGAAATCGATTCGCTTTTGTGTTGTTTGTGTTGCTTGGCAAATAAGTTGTGAGTCTTTTGAATTTTAAATCTTTTAAGCTTGTACTTATTTATTTCATGTTTAAGTCGTACATGCTTAGGAATTGGGACTTTGTGATAGTTAATTCTGTGTTCGTAAATTCTTGATTGGAATTATGTAAATTGAGTAAATCTTTGAATACTTTAGATGAATGAAAAGTTTTATGATAAAATCATAATGCGTTGGTGTCTTGATTTAACTTTGCAGAGATTTTATCAGCGATAAACTTTTTCTCATTCGCTGTGGGTGGTTTTCTCTTGTACGTATTTTAAAATAATTACATACATACACAAATCACGTCTTTATCTCTTACGGGGTAGACAGAGCCTAAGGTAATAAGACCTATAGGTCACGTTTAGCAAGACACTGAGGGCGTAGAGGTGGAAAGTGGAATCAAAGTAGTGATGGGTTGCTAGCCGCATCGCCTATAACATGATTCCTAGATTAGATTAGATTAGATTATTTACTCATTCAATAAAAATTACATCATATTGCTCATTGTCAATTTTAATTGTATGATTTTCGCCCATTCCCTCAATGGGTTTTTACCATTTGCGCGGGAAGAGAAGCAACTGGTACATTCTATGTTTTTTCTTTGCTCCCAGACCAGCATGGAAGTAAAAAATTAATTTGACTAAACCGTGGTAGCCTAGTGGTTTGACCTGTGGCTTCTCCAGCAGAGGGTCGTGGGTTCGAATCCCGGGCTCGCGACTGACTTTTTTGGAAGAGGAGGCTTGTGCCCAGCAGTGGGAGTGGGACGTATATAGGCTGGAGATACATACATACACAAATCAGGTCTCTATCCCTAATGGGCTAGACAGAACCCAAAGCTATAGATGATGATAAATTTAACTAAATTTAAAAATTACATAAATGGAAATTGATACAAATTAAACTATTAAATTAAAAACGAATTAAAAACTAAACTAAAACTAATCTTAAAGTAAAATAATTAAAAAAGGAGGGGCCCCCGTGGCATAGTTCCACAGACGCTGGCAGCGTTCCCCCTTTGGACAGCGATACTAATACGCTGTCCAAGGAAGCTGCCAGCTCTGCGGTCACCCGTAGCGTCTATTAGCCTCTTCGAAATATCTTTGAAGAGGCTAATAGCGCTAGGACCCCACGGACCAAGGGTCTCAACACCGAAAGGGACAAAGTTGTATTCGGTGCTGAGACCCCTATATTTATTTACCTTGCCTGATTCGGCCGCTTCTTTTATAATTTAAAAGAATATATTAAAAATATATAGCAAAAGTTACTATAGTCATGTCGCTGCAATGATTGCACCCAGTAGACCGATTAATTGTCTGTGTGTATCGTACTTCACTGTTATCACATTAACGTTCACGAATGACTGATGACAGATTGACGTGGATGCACGAGTGTTTGACACTAACACACATTTTACAACAAATTTTAAACACTTTCAACATGAAACTACCGTGAGACTTAATCATAATTACTCATAAACGGATAACTCACGTATAAAAAGTCGAGTCGAGCGCTCCAGGAAGAAGGACTACGAAATAGTCCGAAACATGTCGAGCATCATTCGACTTTTTATACGTGAGTTATCCGTTTATGTGTAATTAAATTTTAAACAATAGTTAATTTTACTATTCCTTTCGTTAAAATAGAATGCTTCCAAATAGGGTAGGATGAATAGGATGCTTCTATGCTGGTCTGGAAGCAAAGAAACTAACTCCATCCTACAAATATTTTATTTTGATTCCCCTTTCCACTCCCACCAATGCGCCCACAATCATACCTAGCGTGACCTTTGAGTCATATTACCCTAGGCTCTATCTACCCCGTAAGGGATAAAGATGTGAGGTATGTATGTATGTATGTATACTTTAGACATTGCCACAGCGTCCACGTCAAATATGTATGTACAAATATTTTATTTTGATTCCCCTTTTCACTCCCACCAATGCGCTTACAATCATACTAAGCGGTGACCTTTGGGTCCTATTACCCTAGGCTTTGTCTACCCTGTAAGGGATAAAGACGCGATTTATGTATGTGTGTAGTATTTATGTACCTATGTTAAACTAATATAGAATTTTCTAGCACCTAACTCCATCGTACAAATATTTTATTTTGATTCCCCTTTCCACTCCTACCTATGCGCCCACAATCGTACCTAGCGTGACCTTTGAGTCATATTACCCTAGGCTCTGTCTACCCCGTAAGGGATAAAGATGTGATGTATGTATGTATGTATACTTTAGACATTGCAACAGCGTCCACGTCAAATATGTATGTACAAATATTTTATTTCGATTCCCCTTTCCACTTCCACCTATGCGCTTACAATCATACTAAGCGGTGACCTTTGGGTCTTATTACAGTTTGACAACAAATATAATGCGCATCGGCAGTATTCGTTTGCGCAGAGAAGCGCAGACCAGTTTCCGATGGTAGCCGAACGTGTAAATAATCTATATTGAACTTTATTTGCAAGCCCAACTGGTAGAGTATTGCTTGCTTTGCATTCTTAGCTCTGTCCCGCTTACACGATTTTGCCATTGTTGGTACGAAATCGACCGACCAATAACAGCGCCAGAGTTTCCCGCGCTACTAAAATTGGCCTACTGCGCAGGTACATCGTGGAGCATTATTTTTGTTGTCAAACTGTACCTTAGGCTCTGTCTACCTGCACTGCATAGTGCACCTGATTGAGGCCATAAAAATGATAGATTCCATCGGATAAGCGGCCATGACAGACAGACCGAAGCATTTATTTTGTTGCGGAAAAAATGGGTTATTTTATTACAGTCATAAATGTTAATTCGATACGCGACTGGTTTATTTTTAACAACAATATATAGCTTTTGTGTTTCATATTCATGTTGCATGATTGAACATACTGTGTATGTCCTACTATCCTACTACTACTTATTAACACGAAAGTTTGTAAGTATGGATGGATGGATGTTTGATACTCTTTCACGCTTAACGGCTGGATAGATCTCGATGAAATTTGGAACATAGATACTCTGGAATAACACATAAGCTACTTTTTATCCCGGAAAAGTGCCTGGTTCTTGCGGGATAGCGATAAACGAATTCTAAGCAGACGAAGTTGCGGGCAACAGCTATTTTATATACACGTCTCTATTCATTCTTCATTAAGATTGCAGGTTTCCTCACGATGTTTTCCTTCGCCGAGAAGCTCATGGTAAATTTCAAATGTGATTTCGCACATAAATTCAGATAAACTCAGAGGTGTGAGCCTAGGATTCGAACCCACGACCTTCTACTTGAGAGGTCATAGGTCCAACCACTAGGTTACCCCGGCTTATTTAGGAAAATGAACGTATTATAACTGTGTTGTATTTTTGTTACAGGTATGTTTGATTGAAGTTCACCACTCGTGCCTAACGAAGGTAAAATGATTCACAAAGTGGCGTGCAGGGGCGCCAAAAGGTAGGCAGCGGGAAAGTGACGCACCACAATTTGTATTGTACGCACTATGCCCTATCAACCACGAACTGCACGTCCTCGCACAAACACACATGCATACATACATATAACTATCTATGGTCCTAATTTTATTCCAATCGGTTGAGTGGTTAAGCGTGAATATGTAACAGACAGAGTTAGTATCGTATTTATAATTAGTAGTGATTATTATATTTAAATTATATAATGAACTTGAACTTGTTTGCCCCTTTTTAGTTTTTGTTTATAGTAAACTATTTAATTTATGTATTTTTTTTAGTTACACATAAGTCGGGTTCTATCTATTTATTGCTTTGTTTACGTAAAAGTTTATGGATTATGTAGTATATTTTATCTGTGTATCGTTTCGTGAGTCATAGACGATTCTGGCTGAAAATCAGTGCTGCAGTCTAACACCTCAGCGTAATGCTGAGCCAGCGACCGTGTCACTTTTGCGAAGACACACAACGCTGATGATCTATTTTTCATGCCTGTGTTTATTTTTCTTGATTATTTTCTGTAAAATTGTGTATATTCTCTTATATTCGTGTGTCTTGCAAAAAGGAATAAATGTCTTCTTTCTTTCTTTCTTTCTTTCTTTGTTTACATAAGCGCTGAAATAGATCGAACCGCACTATAGTTACCTTTACCACTTGCAAACAAATTCGCTCCAACAAACGCATTCTCTTTAGAGATGTCTAGTTATCTGACAGGTCCAGTGTTGTATTAATGAGCTTTGATGCCGGACTTTGCCTGGATCCTTTTGCTTTAGCTAACGAAGCATTGCTAACTTAGTTAACCCACTATGTTCAAAGTTAGTTGCTGTCCCGTCTAATTTTCTATGATCCATGTTAACTATTGTTAAAGGAAGCTGGTTGGAGCGTGAACTAATTAAATCATCATCCGCATTGTATTTAAGATCGCCCGTGGCTTCATCTGCGAATTTGTTTATCGCTATCGCCGTAACTACGATTTTCCGGAATAAAAAACAGTCCACCAGTGCCATTCTGTTAACAGGGGCTTTACCATGACGTCTTAGTGCGATTCGATTCCGACCAGTTCAGGTTTTAGCTGTCACTAGCTGTTGCCCGCAACTTCGTCTGCATAGAATTTGTTTATCGCTATCAGCTGTCTCAGCCCGATCGGTTTAAAATTGACAAAGTTTCATACAAACTTTCATCCCCTATTTTATCCCCTTGGGGGTAGAATTGATCAAAATCCTTTCTTAGCGGATGCCTACGTCATAACACCTACCTGCATGCCAAATTACAGCCCGATCCGTGGTTTGGGCTGTGCGTTGATAGATCACTATGTCAGTCAGTCAGTCACCTTTGAGTTATATATATTTAGATTTTTAGTGTGTCATTAGTTAGTACCATTAATATGGTAGATTACGGTCATGTACCTACAAAACTGTTTCTATCCTTCTGTACCCGTTTTCATGCAATAAATGATCTATTATTATTATTATTATGGATCTGACAGCGAGCGTACCTAAACTGAATCGGAATTAAATCGCATTAAGACGTCATGGTAACTCTCCAGGGCTTGAGAGCAGAAATGTCTAATTTCTCTCTAATAATGCTTGGCTAGGTCTTGGTGGTCAGTGTGTGTTGCCAGTGATGACATACGGATCTGAGACATGGGCGCTAACGATGGGCCTCGTGAGGAAGCTCAAAGTCACTCGGAGGGCTATGGGGAGGGCTATGCTCGGGGTCTCTCTGCGGGATAGAATCAGATGATATCCGCAGCAGAACAAAGGTTACCGACGACGCGAAGAATTGGGAAACCGAAGTGGCAGTGGGCGGGGCATATTGCTCGCAGGACTGATGGCTGATGGGGTCAGAAGGTTCTCGAGTGGCGTCCGCGGACCGGGAGACGAGCTGTCGCTAGGCCTCGAACAAGATGGAGCGACGACCTGATTAAGGTCGCGCTATCGCGGTGGATGCGAAGGGCGCAAGATCAGTCTGAGTGGACAGCCTTGGGGGAGGCTTATGTCCAGCAGTGGACGTCCTTCGACAGACACGATGATAATGATGAGGTCTTGGTTACCCTGTAAGAGACAGACGTATAGTCCGATAGCTCTTAGAATGCCATTTGTCTGTTTAGCTGCCTCCCACACTCGGCCGATTGAAGTATCAATCCCATAAGAGTGGGTGAGATAGAAGATAACCGCTCAGGGACTCTGTAAATATAGTATGTACCGTACCCAGTCAAGCCTTGCAATCAGATTCACCGTCTAATCCGGTCGCCAGCTGTCAATATAAATCCTTCTTCACCAGAGCTCCAGTAACACTGGTTAATCAATCTATTGTCGCTACAGTAATTATGTTATCTGTTCGACATTCTCTTGTAACAGTTATAATTATGTCTTACGATGGACCCTCGTCATAATATTTGACTTGACCACTTTGACCAGCTAGTAATGGACGCCTGAGTGCCGGATAAGGTTTCCGAGCCTTGAGGGTTGTTTAGATAGGGTATTGAAGACTTTGGAAAGGTACGACATTTCGTATGACACCTTATTACGTGTAAACCAAGTGTTTTTACCATTTTACGCAGTTCCTACATCTAATCCTGCCGCTAAGTAGCAGTGCTTGCACTGCTGTGTTCCGGTGTGGAGAGTAAGACAGCCGGGGAAATTACGGGCACAAAAGGCATTGCATCTTAGTCCTCTAGGTTGGCAACGCATCTGCAATCCCTCCGGGGTTGCGTGTCTATGGGCAGTGGTGATCACTTACCATCAGGTGACCCACCTGCTCGTTTGCCTTCCTATGCATATATATAAAAAAAAAAGAATGATGATTTGTCAGCCTAGCCTCTAAACTCTCTAGAGCTAAGAAATAATCTTAAAGAAGAGCTAAAAAACAGTCTCCGCAGGAAGGAACTCTTCAACGGTTGGTCACATATGCAGGACGAATGATAGTGCAAGTACAGTCATCAATAAATGCTAGTATTCCTAATGTTATTTTTGACAGAAGCTAATGCACGTCAACTGTGAAAGATGATCGCGGTCTATGTCCCATTTTAATCATTGAAGGATTTTAGTAAAGCCATTGAACATATATTTAAGCACTAGCTTATGCCCGCGACTTCGTCCGCGTAGATAAATCCCGTTTTTTTCCTTATCCCGCGGGAATTTCCAAAAATCCTGAAATTAGTTCCTTAGTTTTGTAATCACCTACTTTTGTATCGAATTTGAAGAGTCTAGTTATTATTTTACTCCGCTCGTTGTCAGAGACATTACGATGTAGTTTACGAGGATCCGGAAACGTCGTCACAATATATAAAGCTCCAAAAACAAAACGCAGCGGCGAAGCTGTCATGTTGACAGCGCGCGTTCTTCATTACGATATTCTGTGCAAGCGTCGTCACCTCGCTTGATCTCATAATAATCAATAACAATGTTATTTTATCACGAAATTAGGATGTGATGGTGTGATGTGAAGTTCTTAAGTGATAAACATGTGAATCCCTTGCTATGATAGTTCTGGGAAAGTATATACTTGAAGAAATGTGGTATGTAAACAAGATAACCTCTTAGTTCAGTATAAGTTCCTGAGCAGAAACGTAAGTACCTGTCTTCCTGTTTAAATAAGCCAACAAAAATTGAAAATCTGCATAATGCTGATTGCATACTCTATTTTATCCACAAAACATAATTCTAACCTTATTTCGGTAAAAATACTTGACCTCAAAAAAAAAAAAAAAAAAAAAAAGCAACTTGTCGGTTTCCGCATTGTCTCAAACAGTTCTAACGAGCATAGACAAAATGATTATTTTCCGCGAAATAGAATTTTTCGTCCTTCATTCGTATGTCGTCGTTACCGTTACGGAAACCTCAATTCGAATCGAAACGAAAAAGTGCTGAAGTGTCGTGTGGTGAGAAAAAATGGGAAAAAGGAAAAGCGAAGACCCTGAATATATCCTCAAGAAAATAAAGAAGCTAGAAAAGAAGTTAAGAAAACAGACGCCACCACCGCCGCCGCCGCCACCGACTCCGCCGGCCCCGCCTGCGCGGCCGCCGTCTCCAACGCCACCACCACCGCCCGAAGAGCCTTCATCACCTCCGCCTCCATTGGTCGTAACGACTGGTGCGTACTTTGGTATTTCCTTACCTCGCAATTTTCTCCTCTTTCGCTGGAGAAATTAAATTGAAAGTTGACTGGCTGTTTCCATTGAAGTATAACATTAATATAATAGACAAATGCGCTATCACACCGCGGATAGACGAACTGTCATCATAATCCTTAATAATGTTATAACTAAAAGCACATGGACCTGTGGGAGAAGAAATGTGCTATCACAGTATGTTGCTCGAGACAAACGCGCCATCACTTGCGGATGGACGACCTGTCGAATACCCTATTACATTATATTTACCTGTACCCTTTGTTAAACTACTATATTATAACATTTCAGAAAGCATTGAAGAAGAACTCCCTGAGGAATACCTCCTAGCACTGGGTCACGAAGGCGAAGAAAAATCGGTGCTAGGAGAATCCATTAGAAACGAGCTATCCCTCAGATGGTCCAAAATCATGGCTGAAGGACTAACCAGGGAACAACGGGAGGCGTTACTAGCAAAGTACCCCACTCCTTTAAATTTTCAGGGTGCGGTGGCACCCTTACTAAACAAAGAAATTGCTGCAACTCTGTCTGAACTATCCATCAATAGAGACAAGAGAATAACAGTTCGGCAAAATGTGATGGGAAAACTAATGTCCGCACTAGGTAGATCCCTAACCGACATAATGAAAGGCAACATCAACAGCAAGAAATTGATAGAGGAAATGAATGATGCGGCAAAGATGGCCGCAGATATTTATCATTCAGACAGTAAATCCAGGAAGTTCTTTGCGCTTTCAACAGTAGCTAAATCAGTCCAAGATGCCTGCAAGGACACAAAGCCTGAAAAGTACCTCTTTGGGGATAACCTGAGTGACCAATTAAAGGCAATACAGGCAGTGACACGAACTGTAGCTCAAATTAAAGGGACAGGAAATAAAGCAACAACAGTCACAGCAACCAAGTCTTTAAACGTGAGGGGCCCATCGCAGTACCAGACAGCCAACCAGTTCCAGGCAATCAACCAACGGGGCCGCGGTGGGCTCAGAACAACGAGACGCCCAGCAGCACCACCAGCTCCGCGTCGCCCCGCTCCACCAAGGAAACAGCAGAAGCCTCCACAGCGGAGAACCAACCGTTACTAAACCAGGTACATGCAGGTAGATTAAAAATCTTCCTTCAGAATTGGCTTACAATAACTAGTGACCCTATCTTGTTAGAGTGGCTGCAGGGGTATAAGATTAGATTTTCTAGACCACTTCCATCAGAAAATCCAATCAATCAAAAATGGTCTCCAACTGAGGAAATGTACATTAAGACAGAAATAAACAAATTGCTTGATTTAGGTGCCATTTCCGAATGTTCACATTGCGAAGGCCAATATACATCCCCTATTTTCTTAACACCCAAATCTAATGGCACTTACAGATTCATTCTTAATCTTAAAACACTTAATAAATCAATTGATACCGAACATTTCAAATTAGAAGACATTAGAACTGCTTGTAAATTGATGTTTAGAGACTGTTTCATGGGTACTATTGATTTGAAAGAGGCTTATTTCTCTGTGCCCATAGCAGAGGAGTCCAAAAAGTTTTTAAGGTTTTATTTTAAAGAAAAACTATTCCAGTTTAATGCCTTACCCTATGGGCTAT
Organism: Pandemis corylana; assembly: GCA_949127965.1. Taxonomy (NCBI): domain Eukaryota; kingdom Metazoa; phylum Arthropoda; class Insecta; order Lepidoptera; family Tortricidae; genus Pandemis; species Pandemis corylana. The sequence goes on along the minus strand of OX421869.1, from coordinate 13,068,347 downwards.
GTACAGCACCCTTTACCTTTACAAAACTCCTCAAACCAGTTGTAACATATCTCAGAAATAAGGGCATATTAGTATCAATTTACCTGGACGATTGGATTTGTTTTGGAAAAAGCCAATATGATTGTGAGGAAAAATTACAAAAAATTTGTAATCTTTTAACAGACCTAGGTTTTGTAATTAATTTAGAGAAAAGTGTGCTAATACCCAATCAAAGCTGTAAATATTTAGGGTTCATACTAAATTCCAAAAAACTATCACTGGCAGTACCTTTTGAAAAACAAATAAATATTAAACAAAAAATTTTTTCCCTTTATGGCAAACATACATGTAAAATTAGAGATTTTGCACAAATCCTAGGGTTACTTAGCTCTGTCTGCCCAGCTGTTCCTTATGGATGGCTGTACACTAAAGTGCTAGAACGCAAAAAATACTTAGCCATGTTGAGTTCAAATGAAAATTATGATGCAAAAATGACCTTATCAACAGATATATTCCAAGAACTGAATTGGTGGCTCAATAATATAAATAATTATAATTTAGTAAAACAATTTGTCTTTGTAAAAGAAATACATACTGATGCTTCCAGTACCGGCTGGGGAGCAGTATGTGAGTCCCAATCCGCTTCCGGCTCTTGGTCTACCTCAGAAAAATTTTACCACATTAACTATTTAGAATTGAAAGCAGCTCTTTTAGGACTACAATGCTTTACCAAGGACTTGCATGACTGTGAGGTCTTACTTAGAGTTGACAACACTACTGCAGTTGCTTATATTAATAAAATGGGAGGCACTCAATTTCCCCATTTAAATAACATTACAAGGGAAATTTGGCAGTGGTGTGAACATAAAAACATTTGGATCTATGCTTCATACATCAACACCAAAGAAAATATAGCAGATGCAGAATCTAGAAAAATTAATTTAGAATGGGAATTATCAGCAGATGCCTATTATCAAATAATAAAAGCTTATGGAGAACCTTCCATAGATTTATTTGCTTCAAGAATCAATTCAAAATGCAACAATTTCGTTTCCTATAAAAGAGATCCTGAAGCAATTGCAATAGATGCTTTTACAATAAACTGGACAAACCTTAACTTCTATGCATTTCCACCCTTCTCATTAATGCTAAAAGTACTACATAAAATTAAAACTGATAAAGCAACTGGCATAGTGGTTTTCCCCTACTGGCCCTCACAGTCATGGTTTCCTATGATACAGTCTATGCTGATAGGAAAGTTGATAATTTTTGAACCAAATAAAAACCTGCTATCATCACCTTTCAGGGACTCCCACCCCCTTCACATGCAGCTTACCCTGGGTGCAGGACGGCTATCGGGGAAGCCTACCTAAGACAAGGTATACCTGCAGCTTCGGTCTCTTTGATGCTAGATTCACTAGCACCAAGTACATATAACCAGTATAACACTGCATTAAAACTATGGTGGCCATTCTGCGCAAACCGCTCGATTAACCCCTTTGAAGCGTCGGTAAATGTAGTACTTGAATTTTTAACAGAAAAATTTAAAACGGGTGCTTCTTATGGAACAATTAATTCCACAAGATCAGCCCTATCCTTATTAATAGGTCCCGAAATAGGCAAAAACGACAGTATTAGGAGATTAGTAAAAGGGGTATTTAGATCTAAGCCCCCCATGCCTAAATATGAGACAACTTGGGACCCAGCTATAGTTTTAAACTATCTTACGTTATGCTACCCTAATAATACACTAGATATAGCATGTTTGACTAAAAAACTAGTCACTATACTAGCCTTAACTACTGGACACAGAGTACAAACTCTATCTTTTATTTCAATAAATAATATAAATTTCAGTAACAGCGGGGTAAAAATTCACATACTAGATCATATAAAAACTTCTAAACCAGGTTCTACAAGTACCACCTTGCAATTACAATACTTCAACGAAAAAACTGAAATTTGCCCAGTTAAAACTCTACAGGCATATCTCAACAGGACCTGCTCCCTGAGAGGTGAAATTAAAAATTTGATTATTACCTATAAAAAACCACATAAAAAGGCCTCTACACAAACTATCAGTCGATGGATTAAGGCTACTCTGGGGGAAGCAGGCGTTGACACTAGTGTCTTTAGTGCACATAGCACTAGACACGCCTCAACATCTGCCGCAAAAAGATGTGGCATCAACATAGACCTGATTCGGAAAACCGCAGGTTGGACTAATAGTTCCTCCACCTTTGCTAGGTTCTATAATAGACCCTTATTAGACCACACATCCTATAGCTCCGTTATTTGTAGCTCTATAACAAAATAATTTGTAAAATTGATAATTCTTAAGTAAAATGACTGAGTTTCCTAAACATTGTGATAGTCGATTATAAGTTTAAAAATGTGTGATTGTTTAATTACTTGAGAAAATAATAAATGTTACCTTATTATAATTATAATGTTAATTATTATTTTGTACCCTGCTCGCAACCCAGCTTCTAACATCTACATCGTAATGTCTCTGACAACGAGCGGAGTAAAATTGAATGATTAAACGAACTTACCTTAAGTGAAGTTCTATCATAATTTTACGAAGCTCGTTGTCAGAGACAAGTTTCCCAACCCTCCCTTTAACGTTTTATACCCCATTACTTAGGGTCGCTCACAGGAGACTTCAAACCTAATGAAGAACGCGCGCTGTCAACATGACAGCTTCGCCGCTGCGTTTTGTTTTTGGAGCTTTATATATTGTGACGACGTTTCCGGATCCTCGTAAACTACATCGTAATGTCTCTGACAACGAGCTTCGTAAAATTATGATAGAACTTCACTTAAGGTAAGTTCGTTTAATCATTCAATAGTTACTGAGATAGCGTCACTCGGAATCGAATATATAATTCCCGTTTTTTCCTTATCCCGTGAGAATTTCCAAAAACCCTTCCTTAGTGGATGCCTACATTGTATAAGGTATCTATGTGCAAAATTTCAAGTCTCTAAGTCCAGTGGTTTGGGCTGTGCTATCCCGCGGGAACTATGCAATTATCCGGGATAAAAACTATCCTATGTCCTTTCCCGGGACTCAAACTATCTGTATACCAAATTTCAACTAAATCGGCCCAGCGGTTTAAGCGTGAAAAGGTAACAGACATACAGACATACAGAGTTACTTTCGCATTTATAATATTAGTAAGGATAAGGATTTAAGAACAGCATCAACCTCAAAAGTAAACAATTTCACAAAGACACGATACCATTTTCCTTCAAAGCAGTCGAAAGCAATATTGCCGTTCAGACAAACACAGCTGGCATTGTTTACCTACAGTCGTGAGACATCTTTTATCAATATAACAAAGTCTCATATTCCATTCTGGTTCATTCAAATCGGAACCTTGTGGTACCAAGTAGAAAGACAAAAGATCGTCCCGGGTACCGCGTGGATCTTGGTAAATAGGTTATTGTTTTAAAGTGTTAGAAAAGGTTAGGTATTGGTGGTAATGTGATACTTTTCGGACAGGAAGTAGGTAGGTGTGAAAGTAGAGGTATACAGGATGTTTCAAACTCAAACTCAAACATTTATTTACTTTGATATAAGATCAAACCCTGTAAGGGTACTGCAAATATTACATTTTTAGGGTTCCGTACCTCAAAAGGAAAAAACGGAACCCTTATAGGATCACTTTGTTGTCCGTCTGTCCGTCTGTCAAGACCCTTTTTCTCAGGAACGCGTGGAGGTATCAAGCTGAAATTTATATCAAATACTCAGGTCTACTGCCCTTTGGAGCTGTGAAAAAATCAAAATTCTAAGCCAACGCAATCAAAAGATACAGCCGTTTATGCCGCAAATTTCCGCAAATTTTCAACTCTCAAGGGAATCAAAACCTACAAGGTAGTTCCCATGAACGCAGAATCTTGAAATTTGGTATGAAGGTAGGTCTTATAGCACAGATTAAAGAATAATTGCGAAAATTGTAAATGTGTATGTATGTCTGTATATAGCAATGACCAATATAAAGTAACCCCACACTGCGTACATTTTGCTTTGGAGCAGGGCTCTGCTTACACTGGTTTTATATATTTATAGATAATGATACGGAACCCTCGGTGCGCGAGTCCGACTCGCACTTGACCGGTTTTTTATTTATTTATATTCTATTTTTTAACTACTTACATCTAAACTATTTGTAATTGCTAGTTTACTGTACTTAATTTAATACCTAAGTATCTAACACAGACTTAAAAATAAAATCTAAAAAAACCCATTAGTAATAAAATTATTATAAATTGTAACTGTTCAATGTTTAATTTAAATTCTAAAACACACTTGTCTGCTTATCAATTCTATCATCAAGAAATGCCTGAATTCCTTTGTCTCACACCCACCCTTCAGTGTCTAATAATGCTTCTTGTAATTTTTATATGATTTTTGATCCATATTCTGTCATTTGATTGTCAGCGAATTAAAAGTACAGCGAATAGTTAATTTGTTTTGTATTTACCTCATCGAAGCGTTCACATTTTCCCATTTATTCATTCAGTCATTATTTCGAACGTGTCACCATTCAAAATTGAAACGGAAAATCCTAAATTATTTGACAGTGCACTGCAATCAAAATAAGCCATAGACCAATAAATCGGAATAAAAAAGTTTAAACATTTTTTCCCGCACCAAAAGATACAGAAATTTTGATTCCATTTTCCCACCTATACACCCTCAATGTTGCTAATTGTGGCCTGTAGGTACCTACCTGTTACCTTAGGCTCTGTCTACCCCGTAAGGGATAAAGGCGTGATTTGTGTATGTGTGTATACAAAAGATACAGGATGTTTGATTAAGCAGCCAGAAATGAAGCTTGTTTGTAGGATTAGATATCCATATACGGCGGCGGTCGAAGCGGCGTATGCGCTCGAATGCGGAAGCAGTGCATGTGCGCGCGCGCCGCTTTGTCGACAGGGATGCGCGGCGTAGCTAGAGGAGAAGAGAGAGAGAGATGCAATACGAGCTGTTGCCCGGAACTTTGTGTAAAGCACCGTCCTCACTGAGAACATTCGCGTGTAATGAGCATTCGGCGTCGAATATTCGAAGGTGGACGTTGAGCCGAGCGTTACAAAGCTTATATTGGTTGCTCGTTTACCAAAAGTATCTTATATCTAATATCTTATCTTATCTTACAAATGCTCGGGTAAGAATGCTCTAAGGGAGCTTCTTAAGAATATTTATGTCTAATGTAAAATCTCCATTTTAAAAGTCAGTTGGTTAGAAATGAGATTCTCTATAAGAGCCATGTAAAAAAATAATGCTCTTTCCACAACTTAATTAGGTAAATTCTTGAGTTTGATGTTAATCTAAATATACATTAAATTATATCAAACGACTATTATTAGGCATTCAAATTACGGTAAAAAAGGCAATTTAAATTCTAAAATACCCTCACTGCGTGACTGTGTGTCGGAATGTTTAATGTTTGAAGCTGGCGCTTAGTAAAAAAATACATAGACACATCATATTAACGTCTTTATGTAATTGGAGAATAATCTCTGCAACTTTTGAATAGATTATGATTATTATTTGTCTTAAAGCTATACTATTCCCTGACAAAGGTTATGAATACATTAATAGGCTAAAATAAAAATAAATAAAAATAAATTACAATGTACCAGTTGCTCTACCCATGCAGGTGGTAAAAATCTATCGAAGGAATGGGCGAAAATCGTAGGAATCCTGATAGGCGACGCGGCTAGCAACTCACTATTTTGATTCCCCTTTCCACCTACACGCCCACATTCATGCTGATCGCGGCTTTAGATCTTATTACCTTAGGCTCTGTCTACCCCGTAAGAGATATAGACGTGATTTGTGTATGTAATAAATAAATTGATATTTAAAAATAATTTGTATCCTTACTGTAGTTGTTTTGTGGTATCAATAAAAAGTATTTGTACAGTCCCGTGAACTCTAATGGCACTTGGGTTGGTCTCGGGATTGAATTGGCCGAGTGAGTGAGACAGCAAGACAAACTCGAATAGCATTGTAAGAGCTCACGGAGTTCCCTGCACCTATTTGTAAATCCAGGTACACTCAAATGCATTATTAATCTAATAACAACACAACCATTCTGTCGTGTCTCCGTCACAGGTAATTTGATTCAACTCCCGCGCAGGGTCAATGACCCGCTCAGCTGATCTCGGCGCCTTGAACCGTGACCGATTGCCTTTCAACTTTATTGGTACGGTTCTAGAGTTTAAAGTCGCTTGACGTCAATTTGGTAGTCGTCAGTTTCGACCTTCAATTATATTCGAATCAAATAACTGAACGTGAGGTAAAAAAATATCCGGGTTTTCAACATCGTAACTAAATCGTACTAATACAATACAATGTCTCTTTATTGAACACCACATATAACAACCAAAGCAGAAAAAAGGTATACAGAATGTTACAAGGTATAATAGGCGGCCTTATCGCTACAGAGCGATCTCTACCAGGCAACCATAATGGACTGGAGAAATGAACAGATCTGAGCAGGTGGTGCAATTTAGAATAGGTATATATTAATATACTAAGTAGTGAAAGTACATGAAACACACATTTATAATTAATAGAGATATAAATAGACATATACCTAAAAAAGCCAGCTACAAGATTCATGCACAAGATGACAGATAGTGTTCCTTCAACATAGATTTAGATATGGGTAACGATTTAGCGCGCCTTATGATTATAGGCAAGGAATTCCACAACAGTAAAGCCTGAACAGTAAGAATAGACATAGAATTTGGAATTAGAAATAGGTACAGTAAGGAGAACTAATTTTTAATTTGTGATTTTATTGTAATCAGTAAAATTAGTATTTGAGTTGTTTTTTTTTTTAATTTTCACATACGAAAGGTTATAAGTAAACATTTGTAGGTACCATTTGTGGCGGTATTTTTAAGCCACATTAGTCTGTTTTGTTTTTTTTATCAATTATTTGGCTGTACTAAATCAAGTAATTTACATGTTTGCTCTCGCGTTATTCTCCGCACAACATCAGTAAACCGCAATAAATCTGTGAAACTCCAAATCTACTTAACTTAATTAAATTAATTAACGGAAGCGTTTACACGCAGCCTAAAGCTTAAGGTAAAGCTCGCGGTGCAAGTTAGAAGCTTTTATGAAAAAAAAAAACAGTTAAATACAACACTTAGTAGTTAGTTAAAAATTTAAAGAAATTGCACCTTTTAAAAATTTGAAAAAAAAAAACAAAAAAATATTTTTGTTCAGGTAGTGAAAATAAAACCTTTAAAGTATACGCCATTAAACCTCCCCTCTTTTTGCACGGGTAAAAATAGTGATTAGTCTGCCTATGATCCAGTTTATGAAATTCCGAGATATCGATTTTAGGTCTAAATCAACCCAAATCACTTTCTTAAACACACTACAGCCCCAAAGGATTGCAGATGCGTTTACCAGATAACCTTCTTGCTCGTTTGCCTTTTTTATACCACGTCGGTGGCAAACAAGCATGCGGCCCGCCTGATGGTAAGCCGCTACCGCAGTTTATGGACGCTTACAAGCCCAAGAGGCTAGCATGCGTGTGTAGCATAACAACACAACTGTTTCTTGTCGTATATATTTATAATGTACCGAATTTCATTAAAATCGGTTTAGCGGTTTAAACGTGAAAGCGTAACAGACACAGACAGCAGAGTTACTTGTAGAAATAGTATTATTTATACCTAGCTTCTCCCCGCAACCTCTGTGTAGAATTATACATATAAACCATCCTCTTCAATCACTCTATTTTTAAAAACGCATCAACATCCGTTGCGTAGTTTTAAAGATATAAGGATACATAGGGACAGATAGACAGCGGAAAGCAACTTTGCTATACTATGTAACGATACTGATATTAATAGAGTTAAAAAACACATTTTCTCAAACATGCTCGGAAATGTATGCGTTAATTAATGTCCCGATATGAGGACATGAAGTTTCTCGTTTATAGCTCCCTACATTACTTCTTGGCTTAGGCCACAAAAGTTAGTATGAAAATCCATTTTTGTCCGCTGCTCTAATTTTTTAAATTTCTATACTAAAATTAAATTGGCAAAGGAAAAAATTACATACAGCCAACCACCACCACAATCTGTACCTAAGCATAATTGCGACATAAAAAAATCTATGGTACTATATTTATGTGCGGTTAAACATGGTGCTCAAATAGCTGGATCAAATTAGTACATTTAAAAAATAAAAAAGGTGGCAAATCGAAAATCTTTTTTTCTGCTTATGCGTATTTCGTAGTGATTGTTATTATAATTTAACAGAAATAAAAATTACTTTTTCCCTATAATAAACTATGATTTACTTGATTGTCTAGTAGTTATTTTAATTTTAATATTTCCTCACATTGTTTGAGAAAAGCACTATACAAGCTTTGGCCGGAACAGGGATTGCAGGACTCGTTCTATCTGGCCTCGTCTTCGACTCGGCCACCTACCCCAAACTCGTCCAGCAATCCCTTACTTCACGGCCTCTGCAGTAATGTACTATTTTGTAAGCAGATATCGCTCTCCTCTCTAAAATTGCGCCACAGTGAAACCCTAACTAATCCCCATACATTATAAACGCGTGTACGTCTGTAAACCTCTCGGAACTCCAATATTTGCTCCTGCGTGAGGTGCGATGTTACTTTGTTCCCCAAATTAGTTTGCAATTTGATTTGTACTGTTTGTACAAACGCTTTCACTTGGATTAAAATACGGTTGTTGATTGTTTGTTTGTATTTTCCACGAGGCACTTTCCCTTTACCTAACTACCTACCTAAAAAAAAAAATATTTGCCTTTTTTTGCTGACTGTATTTGCATTTTCATCCAATCTACAAGCTGTCAAGCGAATTCTAATCATTTTAAACATTATTACATTTCGCTTCTCAGCCAATTTATGCTACTGGTCATTTTGCTACATCGACGATTTATTACTTAGCGGAAAGAACTTAGACATTTACTGCAGGAAACACAAATCAACGCGCAATCAGATCAAAAGATCATAATCAGACAGTATAGGCTAACATACTCTATAAATAAGATCTCAGTAACCATACACGTCTGTATCATACATCGCGCAACGGTTGTCCCCATTCCGTCTCACTCGCTCCTTGTTTGGCTCCCGACCAATGGGCGCGTGCGAAGTTCCATTGCTCGCTGGACAGGTCACTAAGTCAGCCTACCTGGCGGGCTATGAGTATACGGTATACTGTATACCGTAAGCTTGCATTGGTTGTTTAATAACGTGGTATACCGTTTTATTTGAGAAATTAGGTTGGTAATGGTTTTCAGTCTGTAAATAGGTAGCGTCTTGACATAATATTTGTGTGTGCATGTCGATATGAACAGTGAAACTAAACCTCGTACCACGTGGAACCTTTTCACTTCAAATGACGTAATAACTTAACATACACCTGCCAAAGAAATTACTGTAAAATTGTAGGAGAAAAGATTGCACGCAGACTTAAATGACACGGTTTCATTGACCGTAAGCTTCATTTGCGGGACAAATTAGATCTAGTTCCTGTGCTTGGATTGACTTGAAATTTGGGTACATTATGTAGAGTATATTTATAGCAAATCTCTATATCTCTATATGACTCTCATAGAGAGTAAGCTAATGGCTTTGATGGTCTGAAGTTAGTTTCAATCTCGTCAAGCAGGCTGTAAAAATAAGGCTGGTGTACCACAAATCAGTTGCTAAAAAAACGTGAATGAATGTGACAGCTAGCTGATTCCGATGCCAATTGTCAGCCCATACACGATCTGTCAAAATGAACACGATGGCGATTGCGAGCGAGTTAGGTAATAAGCCCACAGCAGTCCCTCGACTATTAAGGCGTTGACTGACGAAAAAAAATAATTTGCAACTCTTCAAAAAACTTGGCTTAGCCAGTTATCTCTTTCCAAAGATCGAAATGCAATCTTTATGGCCGGATACTGTATACAGTTGAGTTCAATTCAATTCAATTCATTTAATCATTCAAGTGTTAGGAATCTTGTTATAGGCGATGAGGCTAGCAACCCATCACTATTTTGATTCCATTTTTCCACCTATACGCCCACTATCTTGCTAAACGTGGCCTGTAGGTACCTGTTACCTTAGGCTCTGTCTACCCCGTAAGGGATAAATACGTGATTTGTGTATGTGTGTATGTATGTATTCAAGTCATGTTCATTACATAAATACCAAGATGTTCCTGTGTAAATTGGAGGTAGGTACATGACACCCTGTCAGGGTATAAAATGGCAACAATGCTTAATCTAATCCCACAGGTAGGTTCGGTGTGATACAGTTAAATTTTGTGTACATACTGAGCCAAATTCTGAGTGCTTGCCGAGTACACACAGCAAAGCTATTCGGTAAGCAGGATAGATACGACGCGACCGTGCGTAGGTGCTTACCTGATTATATTGTGTGTACATGATTCCATTCAAATTCCTTTCTACGTATCACACAAGTCGTATGCTAAATTGTATTTTTTTTTTTTTTTTTTTATAAAAGAGGGGGCAAACGAGCAGACGGGTCACCTGATGGAAAGCAATCACCGTCGCCCAGGGACACATGCAAGACCCGGGGGATCACAAGTGCGTTGCCAGCCCTTTGAGGAACAGGAAGGCTCGCTTTTTAAAGATCCCTAAATTGTACCGCTCAGGGAATGCTGCAGCTGTAATTGTCTTGACTAAATCAATAACCAGGGTGGAGATGTATGTGACCGCTATGGAGCCCGGGGACTATTTGTCAAGATGTCTGCGGACGTGCCCTAGTCTAGCGGAAGGCCGGGCTTGTAAGGACACGCCTTGGTTCAGGCGGTTATGTCAGCGGTTCCCGGAGGAATCTTATTCGTGCTGTTGTTTGTTTAAAGCCAGTATTCAAGAGCACACAGTGGCCTACAGTGTTTGCTCGATGAACAGGTTTCTTGCTCAATTAAATATGATTCTGCACACACAGACGTTTTAATCCATTCCGGGGTAGTCAGAGCCTAGGGTAACAAGACCTAAGCATGATTATGGACGTATAGGTTGTGGATTGATGATATTTTAGTATTTATTTTTACAATTCCGTTTATTAACAATATTCTTACAATACTTTTTACATTAGACAGCATATCAATACACACATTTAAACCGGACCTCGCAGTTAACAGTGAAAAATATGAATTTTAGTGTCAAAATATATGGAACGTTTTCACGGATCCGGGTTTAGCAATTCAACTACCTATCCATATCTAGAATGAATGAAGTCAACGTGACCCAAGTCGCAGGAAAAAGCTAGTTTATATTTCACTGTTTACTTTATAGTAGGAGGTACATTCACTGCTAAGATCCAAAATCGACGACCTCTGGTTACTCCCGATCTGTGCACAGTACGCGTATAGTTAGCTCCAAAACCCGCTTGCGCTCAGCTTATGAAAGACCACTGATCTTCCGTCGCCGTCAGTTCAGAGGAAACATGTGAAACGGCAGAGCCGGTAAGTTATTGGACAATTTCGTGCACCGCGCTATTTATGGCGAACTTCCTTTTTAATGCGACTTCGCTTGGGCAATGTACTTATGTGCCAAGTGCTTTGGTTATTTGCATAGACAGACAGACATATAAAATGTTCTGTTTTTAGTATTTGTTGTTATAGCGGCAAATTAAATACAGCCTGGTGACAGACAGACGGACGGATAGCGAAGTCTTAGTAATAGGGTCCCTTGGATACGGAACCCTAAAAAGTGGCCAGCAAATGATAATTACACATAAACGGATAACTCACGTATAAAAAGTCGAGTGATGCTCGACATGTTTCGGACTATTTCGTAGTCCTTCTTCCTGGATGATTGAGTCTCACGGTAGTTTCATGTTGAAAGTGGCGAGCAAATGATTTGCGGGGTAGACAGAGCCTAAGGTAACAAAACCGTAAGGCCACGTTTAGCATGATTAAGGGCGTATGGCTGGAAAGGGAAATCGAAATAGCGCTGGGTTAGCCGCATCGCCCATAACATGATTTCTAAGAATTTCGCCCATTCCCTCGATGGGCCTTTACCATCTGCGCGGAAGCAACTGCTAAATTCTATGTTTTTTCTTTACTCCCAGACCAGCATGGAAGAACATTTTTAATACATACATATATCACGTATTTATCCCTTACGGGGTAGACAGAGCCTGAGGTAACAAAACCGTAAGGCCACGTTTAGCATGATTAAGGGCGTATAGCTGGAAAGGGAAATTAAAATAGCGCTGGGTTGCTAGCCGCATCGGATTCCTCATCAGATTCCTAAGACTCGCCCATTCCCTCGATGGGCAAACCTGCGCAGAAATTCTACGTTTTTTCTTTACGCCCAGTATATTTTATTAATCAGAAAAATGTATGCCATCGCAAGCGATATTGCAGCCAAAAGTCATCTTTAATCATCACATCAAAGTTCACTGACCCTGAGAACAAACAGATAAACATTTCCCAACATCGCACCAGTGGGTGGTCCATACGCAGAATCCCGGTTATGCAGTCTGTTATTATCTAAACACTAACCCCCCTATTTGGGATTCTGTTCGTGAATATTCAGAAAACGATATGGAACGGCTTTAAATGTAAATATTGTTGCACGGTAACGATATGGCACGATTATTCCGAGAATATTTAACTTTGTAAGCGAAATGCAAATATAATTATCGGGAAACTGTGCAGTTTTAAACTTAAGTTAATGGGTGCCACAGAAATAACGTGCTCAACGTGGCCTTTAGGTTTTGTTGCCTTAGGCCCTGTCTGCCCCGTAAGGGATAAAGACGTGACTTATGTATATACAGAACCAACAACATCCGAAGAAGCGATTATCAGTCGAGTATTTTCTCGCTCAAGAAATATAAAAAAGAAGCATGCTGTCAGTAAAAAAAAATATTTTTCACATTGCAACTTCCATAGCTTCGCTGTTTAAAAAAAATGACTCGATAAAAAAAACAAAATTAAAAATGATTCCACAAATAGACCTAGGGCTCTTACGTATACTAAGCTAAAATAACCATCATTGCCAAAATTAATGCGAATGTACTTATCACATTTGCTCACAAAAAAACATGAAAATCGATTGTGATATACTTATACCCTCTCATTCTAAGAGGAGGCCTGTGCCCAGCATTGGGATGTATATAGGCTGAAGATGATAATACCTATAGTGAATATTATACAGCTGGACAGCCAAATATCCTGAATAAACAAATCCTACTAATATTATAAACGCGAGTTTGTAAGTATGGATGGATGTTTGTTACTCTTTCACGCCAGAACGGCTGGACAGGTCTGTATGAAATTTGGAACATAGATAGATTACAGTCTGGAATAACACATAGGCTACATTTTATTCCGGAATATTGCGTAATTCCTGCGGCAAACGAATTAAATAAGTGGCTATAGCATTTTTGCTAAAGCTGAAACTGGCCTCGCTTCGCTCGCGTTTCACGCTCGCTCATTCAAATTTAATATACCCTCTGAGCGTAGACGGAATAGGGGTTTCTTTTGTTTTTAATTGAATCGCAACCCAATGTCACTAAACAATCTAATTTCCTGGATCAGATACAGTACAGTCAGCTGTTCTTTTATTCTCCGTTTACGATCGGCTCGGATACAGTCGTCGCGTGAATTCCAACTTTTTAATAGGCCCCCATTTGGTGGATCATTTAGCTTGTTTCGTGTAATGTTGCGCAATTAAATAATTTTACGTCGGCCCCGCGAATTAACAATAGAGTTCTTTAATGTAATTTTTTTATATCTTTTAATGGATTTTTTTATTTTTCATGGAAATTTGTTGTGTAAAAACTTTTTTTCAGAGGTGAATCACTACATAGTATAAAACAAAGTCGCTTTCTCTGTCCCTATGTCCCTATGTCCCTATGTATGCTTATATCTTCAAAACTACACAACGGATTTTGATGCGTTTTTTTTTTAATAGATATAGTGATTCAAGAGGAAGGTTTTTATGTATAATTCTACGCAGACGAAGTCACGGGCAGAAGCTAGTAAATAATAATATAATAAATAATATTTAATTATATTTCAAAATAAGACAACTCCCATCCGCCATATTGCTAACCCGGAATGCGACCACAACTGGCTTATAGCGGTAGTGCGGTTCGATTCCCGGACCCAGCAGGGATTAAGTTACAATCTAAGCTTATAATAATAGGTATACAGCGTACATACATCACAATGCGGTTTTCATTGAAAACATATTCCGCATATTCGGGATAAGTCCGCCTTTGTGCATGTATCTCAGTGTTTGTCAATTGTATTTCTCCTGTTTATTTTGCACAATAAAGAGTTTACATACATACATACATATTGAGTTTCTTATTATAGTGTCAGGATGAAAGTTATTGGAATAAATTAGAACCATTATGCACAAAAAAACACATGCATAAAAAAAGAAAATACCTTGTTCTAAGTTAAGCAACAGATAAATGTATACATTATAAATAATCTTACCCGGATCGATCCCGGGACTTCAAACTACATAGTAACTCTAACCACTCGCCTATTCGGATGTCCGATAAAGCCTAGTACACTACAATATAAAAGTTAAAAGTAATACACGTTTATTAACATCAACTTTCTCACTTGGTAAACCCAATTATTGATTTCATTTGTACTTAAATAAGTTTGTCAAAAAGTACACTTTTAATACAAGCTTTTTTGCTGATTTTTTGAAATGAATGAAATGAAATTAATGAAATTATGAAATGAATGACATGAATGAAGTGAATGAAATGAATGAAGTGATTGAAATGAATGAAGTGAATGAAATGAATGAAGTGATTGAAATTAATGAAGTGAATGAAATGAATGAAGTGAATATAATGAATGAAATTAATGAAATCACAATACAATACAAATACTCTTTATTGAACACCACAAATCAGTACAAAACAATACAGAAACAAAGAACAAAGTAGACAATAGGAAAAAAAAATGAAATTAATGAAATAAAATGAAATTTTTGCCGACTGCACTTGAATTACCATCCGTCCTACACAAGTCCTAGATAATGTGTTCCAAATTGCATGTCAATCGGACCAACCGTTGAAGAGTTCCCTCCTGGAAACGATCCTGGCTGGTTCACCAGAACTCCACTGCCAGATTATTTTATTGTAAAGACTTACTCCAATATGCAAAATTTCAGCTCTCCGTTGAAAATGTTATTATCCGCTTCAAAATTGAGTCGAAAGATTCCACCCGGACAAACATAGGTTCATACATACCAATGGCGACTCGACCTAAAAACTCGATTCCCAGCGAGTTTCTTTATCAAACTTCGCTCTCTCTCTTTCCTCATGGAAGGATAGGGCAGGATGAAGATAATAGGTAAATAGGTGTTTTTTTGCTCCGGGTTGTCCAACGGAAACTTTCACGTAACTCCACTGATACATACACACATTTCAAGTTACTAAAAAGCTTGTAAAAACAATGTGCAAATTCCCGCTCACTATCCCGGCAATTATAAAAATTAGCGAATCCCGCAATCACGTAAATGATTCGCGGAATCCCGCGGGGCGTGTCCGAGATTGTTAATCGCGCGATTATGAGACGTCCGAAACGGTTGGAGCTCTAATATGTAAGCTGGGATGATTGAGGGCGGTCTGTTTGTGGTAAGGTTTTGAACAGAAGACAGTGGGTTTGTTTGTGTCGATCCATGGCGACTTATACATACGTAAATCACGTGTTTATCCCCTACGGGGTAGACGGGGCTTAAAGTAACAAGACCTAAAGGCCACGTTTAGCATGATCGTAAGCGTATGGATGGAAAGCAGAATCAAAACAGTGATGGGTGTGGCTAGCAGCCATTCTGAAATGTTTGCCCAATCCCTCGATGGGCTGTTACCATCTGCGCGGGAAGAGAAGCAACTGGTACATTCTATGTTTTTTCTTTGTTCCCCGACCAGCATGGATCCACGGCGATTTATGTCATAGTTTTTGATAAAACACGCATGAGGTATTCCAATTCAGCCCTCTAGGCTGGCAACGTTGCGGGTGTTGCTGGTGTCCATGGGTGGTGTTGATCACGTACCATCAGGTGACGCACTTACTTGTGTGCCGGTTGTGTGTTGAAGCTAATTTTTTTAATTATAGATCGACCGGATTCGAAACAAATTGAAAAGTTTTATCAATAGTTGTTAATTAACATTACTCCACAAAATAACCTCTATCACATAAAATAGATTATTACAAAAATTAGCGAACTAAAATGAAAGAGCGTCCAATTTTATTTTTCCACTCGGGATAGCTATAATTTTAAAAAACCCTCTTCACCCAACCAAATACATTTTACGTAATTATGTGAATTCCTAAACAATTTTTTAACTCGCACTCCAATTTAGGTCCAAACCTTTCACTGGCGGATCTTTTGGCACTAATTTACAACCCTTCCCAACAATGATTTACCTTCCTTATTTACTACCAGTTAACTAACCGTCCGAAAAACCGTAATAAATCTTTAAAATACCGAATCTCGGACAAAAAAAAAGAAAAAATCAATAGTGTCCCACCTCTATTCGCGGTGAAAACAACTCGGCGTCACTGCGAAATCGACTTTATATTTTAAGCTCTAGAGTTTGTTTTTAGTAGCTAGATTTAACGTTACATGCATCGGTTATGGAGATTTCATATTCAATTTTCGATAAGAGAATTTATTGTTGGACGCCGGGATTCCCGGGATGTTGTTTTTCCGTGTCTTTTCTGGGACTTTTAGTGTAATTGGATGGGATTTAGGGCGGTTTTATTTTCTTAACTTTATCTTTTGGAAGTCCGAGATAAATATATTTTTTTAATTTAAATATTGTGCATGAAACTCATAGAGTAAACAACGAATAGAGCGGAAATGGGATGTAAATCATATGTGATAAAATAACGAAACGCCAGCGTGCCGATTCCTGCACTCTGATTGGCCAGTCGAAATTTATAAATCACGTGTTTATCCCTTACGAGGTAGACAGAGCCTAAGGTAGCAAGACCTAAAGACCACGTTTAGCATTATTGTCGGTGTACGGATGGTAAGGGGAATCAAAATAGTGATGGGTTGCCAGCCGCATCGCCTATAACATGATTCCTAAGATTTTCGCCCATTCCCTCGATGGACTTTTACCATCTGCGCGGGAAAAGAAGCAACTGGTACATTCTATGTTTTTTTCTCCCAAACCAGCGTGGAAAAGAGCGTCCGGTCAAACCGTTTAAATAAATGTACATAATGTACATTCGCAACCAGTACATAAGATAAAGGTGACATTAGTTTGGTTTGGGAGCATAATATTGTGCTTCGCTTTGACAGCTGAGTTGACAGCTTGACAGTTTGTTATCTGTGGTTTGACGGCAGGGCAACTGAGGGTTGGCAACTATTGTTAATAGTGTGAGAATATTGTTACGTTGAGAGACGACAGTATTGATACTTATCATACTGAACACTACACACGGAAACTGTAAAGATATTTATAGTTAGTTACATTGGAAATATATTTCTTTTTTAAGATTTCGTACCATCACAGGAAGTACTTCCATGCTGGTATGTACCAGTTGCTTCTCTTCCCGCGCAGACGATAAAAACCCATCGAGGGCATGGGCGAAAATTGTAGGCATCATAAAATAAATAAATATCTTGGGACAAATTACACCAAATGACCCAGCCCCAAACTAAGCAAAGCTTGTGCTATGGGTACCAGGCAACGGATAAACATACTTATATAATGTAGATAAATACATACAACATCCATGACTCGGGCACAAACGTACGTATTCATCATTCTGTCTGCCGCTACCGGGATTCGAACCCAGGACCTTTAGCTTCATAGTCAGGGTCACTAACCACTAGGCTCTCCGGTCGTCATGATATAGGCGAGCGGCTAGCAACCCATCACTATTTTGATTCCCCTTTTCATCCATACACCGACAATAATGCTAAACGTGGTCTTCAGGTCTTGTCGTAATTCTAGCTTTAAGTCAATACATACATACATATATCACGTCTTTGTCCCTTACGGGGTAGACAGAGCCTAAGTTAACAAAACCTTAAGGCCCGTTTAGCATGATTAAGGGCATATAGGTAGATAGGGAAATCAAAACAGTGATGGGTTGCTAGCATAGCCTGTAACATGATTCCTAAGACTTTCGCCAACTCCCATCCATCCATACACGCGCAATAATGCTAAACGTGGTCTTTAGTTCTTGTTTAGTTGGGCTCTGTCTACCCCGTAAGGGATAAAGACGTGATTGTATCACCGCAGCCGTATAATTCTAGCTTTAAGTCAATCCAATGAAGAAATAAAATGATGTAGTCTCTTTCAGTTCTTAATGAATGTTAGTCTCATTCCGGTTTCAAAGAGGTTCGTTAGCGTTCGTTTCGCTATAAGCCGATTCCGGTCTTTTGTGCATATCTCCAAAAATCGGGAACGGGTTTAAAGAAGACGCGAAATCAGCAAAGATGTCATTTATTAAGATCGCAATTTTGCGGGTAGGATCTCGTGCAAGGTCCGCCCGGACCGCTACCACCGTCTGACTAGCTAATCCTGCGCTGGTAGTATCAAAAAGACATGTACGTAAAAGAGTCCTTGGCGGCCAATTTGCAAAAATAAATTTTCATTTTCATTTCATTGTCGCCAAGCAGCAGTGCTTGCTCTATATTCCTGCGTGGAGAGTAAGACAGCCGATGAAATTACAAATTAAAATAAAACACAGAATGTACCAGTTGCTTCTGTCCCGCGCAGATAGTAAAAGGCAATCGGAGGAAAGTCATGTTACAGCGCTGTGGCTAGCAACCCATCACTATATTGATTCCCCTTTCCAATACGCCCACAATTATGCTAAACGTGGCCTTTAGCTCTTGTTACCTTAGGCTCTGTCTACCCAAGGAATTAACACGTTATATATGTATGTAATTAGATAAAGCTCGTAATGTTTGTCGCGTTTTGTCGGTAACAATTCAATCCGGAGTTCGATATAGCTTTGTGTGTCAGTTGGTTTTATCACGCGCGATAAACACGTCACCCGACGCGCCCGCATCGGTTTATCGTGTAAATTCAATGTTGCGTTTGTTACTTAGTCATGCGTTGATAAAAGAAAAAATCCAGTCAAGTGTGAGTCGGAAATGCGCATCGAAGATTCAGATAAAATCCAGTGTAAGCAGAGCGAAACAAAATGTAGGCAGAATAAGGTCATTTTATATTGGTTACTTACATAGACATTAAAATATTCTTTTTTCGGTACACATACAAACATTATTCACGTCTTTATCCCTCACCGCGTAGACAGAGCCTAAGGTAACAAGACCTAAAGGCCACGCTAAGCATGATTGTGGGCGTGTAGCTGGATAAAGGGGTCTAAGATTTTCGCTCATTCCCTCGACGGGCTTTTACCATCTGCGCGGGAAGAGAAGCAGCTGGCACATTCTATGTTTTTCTTTGCTCCCAGACTAACTTGGAAGTTTCTTGGTATTTGAGGTTACAACGGCAACCAGAAATAGGTATACATCATTTGTGAAAATTTCAACTAAATTTCAACTCTATCATGGTTCTTGATAGCTTAGACAGACAGGCAGAGACTTGGAACCCTAAAAATAACGTGCAATAATCTAAAGGCAACTCCTGGCCTTAAGTATTCGCACGCTAGTGGCGCCACCTGTCCACCTTTGCATAATGTTCATTTGTTATTTATTCTTAGTTCGTAACTTCGCAGACTTTAGAGACGCGCGAGTTTCCCGCGAAGAACGTTAACTTCAAATCTTTTCCAGACTTCGAATGCAAATGTCAGTCCATGGTTTTGAAGTTGTGTATTGGATATAACCGTTTATATTTTAGAGGTACTCAACCTTTTTGTTATACGGGCCACAAACACGTTTTAGTGATAGTGGTGCGGGCCAAAAGCAAAAATTATTTAGGGGTGTTGTAGAGATAGGTAACTCTAGGCGGGCCAACCACAAAGGCCGGGTGGACCGCATGTGGCCCGCGGGCCGCAGGTTGAGTATGACTGTTAGAGGTAACGGAATTTAGTACCAAAATAATAATATCCTATAATATCCTGGGACAATTGACACCAATTTGACCTAGCCCCAAACTAAGCAAAGCTTGTAATATGGGCACTAGACAACGGATAAACATACTTTTAAAATTAAATCACTGCTTTGACGCCGATACACTTTGAATTTCGACCAATGTAATTAAGGAAACTTGTCATCCAAAATATAAACATACTTACATAAATAAATACATACTTAAATACATATTAAACATCCAAGACTCGAGAACGAACATTCGTATTTTTCATACAAATATTTGCCCCGACCGGGGATTGAACCCGGGACCTCAAGCTTCATAGTCAGGTTCTCTAACCACTGGGACATCCGATCGTCAAATCAATCTGAGCTATAGAAAAGGACAGGACGCATGTCCAAAACTTCTTCCATGCTGGTCTGGGAGTAAAGAAAAAACATAGAATTTACCAGTTGCTTCTCTTCCCGCGCAGATGGTAAAAGCCTATCCAGGGAATGGGCGCACGTGGAATCATGTTATAGGCGATGCGGCTAGCAACCCATCGCTATTTTGATTTCCCTTTCCAGCTATACGCCCTTAATCATGCATCGCCTCATGATTCTTAAGATTTTCGCCCATTCCCTCGCGGCGTTTACCATCTGCGCGGGAAGAGAAGCAACTGGTACATTCACTCCCAGACCAGCGGGGTAGCGAAAATTCAAAATTTCAAGATGTCCCGAGAAGTAGAACTGTATTAGGTATACTGAATTTAGGAGCTTATTTAAATGGCAACAGGATTCAAAGTGCCACCGTGACGTTTCGACATAGAACTTTAGTCAACAGATTGGTAAAGTCGCTGAGTGCGAACGGTTATTCCGAGCCGTCGACCGGACGGGGGGCAATCTCGGCATCAACGCTGTGTTCCACTTTGCTCCCTCTACCACAGTAAGTAAGTAAGTAAGTAAATGCTCTATTTTACAAATATAAAGAAACAGATACAATTCACAAAAAAAAAAAAACATTTATATATGCACAAAGGTGAACTTATCCCTATAAGGGATCTCCACCAGTTACCTTTTGAGTAGATGAGAGGAGCATTAAACGAGGGACCGACGAAGTGAAAGTTTAAAATTCCATATAGTAAAAGCCGCAAGAGCGTACATATCTAAGTACAATAAACAAAACATACTAAACTACTAAATTTCATTACACACATGCAAACATACAAAATACAATAAGAGTACACACAAAAAATATCTAAGGATTCTAAGGAGATGGTGTGAGCCATATTTTCCTCAAGCCTTCCTTGAACGACGCCACGGAGGCAGACTGCCTGATGGAGGTCTATACTGCTACACTCTACACTCACCATTTCACTCCCTCTGCAGTTTGCAACCTCATTATAACAGTCTTTCAATGGGGGCTAACGCGTGAATTAGCCACTAGAGGCGCTAGCGTCGCGTGAGCTCCAATACCATTCGCTTTTCACTGGTTTTGGCGGGCTTCGTGTCATACATACATATATCACGTCTTTATCCCTTACGGGGTAGACAAAGCCTAAGGTAACAAAACCTTAAGGCCACGTTTAGCATGCTTAAGGGCGTATAGGTTGAAAAGGAAATCAAAATAGTGATGGGTATAGCCGCATCGCCTATAACAGTGGTTCTTAACTGGTGGTCCGCGGACCACCGGTGGTCCCTGGAAGCATTCAAAATGGTCCGCGGGGCCAATCTAATAAATAATTAGACAAGTGACAACCAGACACAACGCGTGAACGTGCAATTCCATCCATTGGGGCCAATCGAAGCCATACATTAGATTTTTTGTAGTTACTTAGGTGGTCCTTGGCAAGCCAAAAATTTAGTCAAATGGTCCCTCATGTCTGAAAGGTTAAGAACCACTGGCCTATAACATGAGTCCTAAGAATTTCGTCCATTTCTTCGATGGGCTTTTACCATCTGCGCGGGAAGAGAAGCAACTGGTATATTCTGTTTTTTCTTTACTCCCAGACCAGCATGGAAAATAAGAACAATGTAAGGGATACAGACGTGATTTGTGTATGTTAGTGTATTTATGTTACTAGCCCCCAGGTCTACAGTGGAACATACCTGCCCGCCCTGACATTTGTGCTCCCGACCGTACGTCTGTCGCTGAAGCTCGCTTTTGTTGTTCACTGTACCTCGTACTGCTAACAACAGAAGTCGCATACTTATGTCTAAGTTCACGTTTTAATAAAACTTCAACTTGGATTTAGTAACAGAAAAATTGTACCGTTTTTAGGGTTCCGTACCTCAAAAGGAAAAAACGGAACCCTTATAGGATCACTTTGTTGTCCGTCTGTCTGTCCGTCCGTCCGTCCGTCTGTCAAGACCCTTTTTCTCAGGAACGCGTGGAGGTATGAAGCTGAAATTTATATCAATTACTCAGGTCTACTGTCCCTTGAAGCTGTGAAAAAATCAAACTTCTAAGCCAACGCAATCAAAAGATACAGCCGTTTATGCCGCAAATTTCCGCAAATTTTCAACTCTCAAGGGAATCAAAACCTACAAGGTACTTCCCGTGAACGCAGAATCTTGAAATTTGGTATGAAGGTAGGTCTTATAGCACAGATTAAAGAATAATTGCGAAAACCGTAAATGTGTATGTATGTCTGTATATAGCAGTGACCAATATAAAGTAACCCCACACTGCGTACATTTTGCTTTGGAGCAGGGCTCTGCTTACACTGGTTTAAAGATATTTATAGATAATGATACGGAACCCTCGGTGCGCGAGTCCGACTCGCACTTGACCGGTTTTTTAAAACTATACAAATAAAAGAGAATCGTCGATATTTACAATACCTGGCCGCAAAGATTGCGCATCGGTTTTTTCGACTAATTTCGGCTTCGTAGAGCGTTGTCTTGCTCTAATTTACGAGACGCCAACTGTCTCTTTCCAAATACCGAAGTGCAAACGTTATAGCCTGTTAAGTACTCGCATAACTTCCGAACGGCTGGCACCAAATTGGTCAGTTATTTTTTAATTTTATTTGTTATTTTCTGGACAAAGGTTTGTAAAAAAAAAACTCAAACGGGGGCGAAGCCGCGGCCAACACCTAGTATATTCTAAATCGTAGAATACATTCCTACTAATGAAAAAAAAATGAAAATGTGTTTATACCAAACAAATTTTACTTTTATTTTACTTTTATTTTTAAATTTTACATTTTTTTTTCCATGCTGGTCTAGGAGCAAAGAAAAAACATAGAATGTACCAGTTGCTTATCTTCCCGAGCAGATGGTATGAGCCCATCGAGGGATTGGGTGAAAATCTTAGGGATCATGTTATATAGGCGATGTGGCTAGCAACCCATCACTGTTTTGATTCCCCTTTCCATCGATACGCCCACAATTATGCTAAACGTGGTCTTTAGGTCTTGTAACCTTAGGCTCTGTCTACCCCGTAAGGGATAAAGACGTGATTTATGTATGTATGTAAATTTTACAGGAGGTTAGTTACAACTAAGGGCCCTGTGCTAGGGTACCCTGTGTTACAGGACCCTTCCATACAGATACATTGTTAAATGCTACAAGTCGTACAGTACTAATGCTTACTTGTGTTATAATTGCAAAAGTAACTCTGTATGTATGTTTGTCTGATTGCTACTCTTCGCGGCAAAACTTACTTTTATATGGGAAAATTGCACGTTCCATGCGGGATAGCGCTAAACGAATTTTTGCGGAGAAAGCCGCGGGCAACAGCTGGTGGAAAGCAAATGTCATAGTGTTAACTTTTCTGTGATTTTAAATTGCCTGTTAAGGTTGAAAGTATAGCCCTGTGACAGACAGACAGTGAAATCTCTGTAATAATGTGCCGTTTTGTTAACGCCCTTGGATTACAAACCTTTAGAAAAAAACTTGAAAAAAAAAATTGTTTTTCTGTAAGTCCTGTTCCAAATTTGTAAACTGCGAAGAAATAGAATAATGACGATTTCTAATAAAAATAACATAATTCTAACATCACTTCATAACTATAGTTTAATACTAAACTAATTCAAATTAAACTAAATACTAAATTAGTACTAACACAATGCACTAACGTTAGATTAATACTGAGTTGGTAATTAACGGGCCGGTGGTCCATAATTAATTTGTATTTAATTAGCGGTTAACTGGAGGGGCGTCATTACGGTAATTGTGTTTTATTTATTCAAACGCATTAATAACTTACACGTCAGAATGTTTTGAAATTGATATTAGTGCATAAAATAATATTTTATTCATTTTTAATTTTGCTCCTGCAAATAAACAATGCATGGTGAAAGACCATTCACAATTTTCGAAATACCTAAACGATTTATTTCTACTGGATACAAAATTTAATTAATAATATTATTATGGTCATGTTATATTGCTTATTTTTCTGTAATGTTTTATGTTTGTATTTGATAGTTATGCTCAGAAATACGACTACAATTCTCAGATCCAGCCGAGAACTCAGCTTTATGCGCAATCAACAAGAACTATCCTAATAATTTAACTGAAGGACGAGTACCCAATTTATATTATAATTACGCGCATGTTATATTACGGCCAAATTTTAATCACAGGGACATTTAATGGCGACAATAAAATGTTAATTTCGAGCATCAAATTAACTATAAAACGGCATCAAAACATTGTTTCACTAACCTTACGTCGTAACACGTCAGCATGGAGTAATCCTGGATTAACCGCGGTTTAGCCGGGGATTAGCGCGTGCCACCGGCCCGAGTGAATATAATAGTTTTTGGCAATTAAATTGGCTTTTTGGCTTGTTTAGTGAACGAACGAATTTTGATTTGTTTGATTGCGGTACTTACTGGAAGTTTGGAGCTTGGATTCGGATTTTAGCTTGACTCTGTTAACGTTACATAATTTAATATAGAACCACATATCTGTATCTTCTTCTGTTGGTTTTAAATTGTTAACAAACTTAAAAACATTTGGTATTGAATGGTATAACTTCTTCTTTTTTAATCTGGCCCCATCGACCGATGCGATGATTTCGCCAAAGTCAAAGTAATAAATACAGTACTCAAATCTTGTGACAAAAATGTCGGCAACGTTGTACGGTAGAACACGATCAGAAGATCCCCCCCCCTGTCGGGCTCTTAGCCAACGGTCAATGATGTCCCTCGGAGACCGCCAGGAAATCATTAGCCGATGCCCAGGGTGCACCGGACCAAGCACTGCTCTTCCCCCCGGGCGGAAACGAACCGCACCTCTTGATCACACGTGGAGGTAACCCGACTCGCATCCCCACAAGTGTACTTAAGGAAAGTTTTTTTCTGATAGCAAGTCAAAATTACTTTACGTTTTATACCTATTATATTTATAACTATCGCTTACTTAATAACGTCATTTAATCTAATTGCTCATTTTAAAACCACTTAGAGGTAATCGATAGCGCAATGGGTGATCATGCTTTATTATACGTCAGACAATCAGGAGGCGCCGGCACAGGGCGGAGTTAGTGGGGTTAGCAACCAGGTGACGGCGACGAGGTGCTTAAAAATTAGTTATTTCTTTAGGATTTCGTACTTAAACGGTAAAACGGGATTAAGACTTTACTGTTCGTCCGTCTGTCTATCTGTCAGGCTGTATCTCAGGAACCTAACAAGACGGTTCAAATTTTCGAAGATGATGCATTTCAGTAACAACAAATACTAAAATCCAATATAAAACGACCTCTTACTGCCTACATTATATATTTATACATACACACACATACACATATCACGTCTATATCCCTTACGATTTGGACAGAGCCTATGGTAACAAGACCTAAAGGCCACGGTTAGCATAATTGTGGGCGTATATGTGGAAAGGGGAATCATAAGAGTGATGGGTTGCTAGCCGCATCCCTATATTTATAATTTTTTAGTATTATTATGGTGAACAAAAAATTTACCTTGCTACTCCGCTACTCACCCAAATCACTCAAATTTGAAATGGACCTCCGCAAAGTAACGCCTGATTCAATAAAATATCATTATGGTTTTGTTGCCTTTTTCTCTTCGTGGGTTATTTTTTCGCACGCCAATTTACCCGCTATATTCGGTAACCCAGCATGAGCCACAGGGGCAGGCTGAAAACCAGCGCTGGCAGCTTCTGCGTAAGCGCAGCATAAGCTTGTCCTTTTGCCATTGTATACAAATTTTTTTTTGTTAACAAAACAATCTAATGTTAATTCTTGAGTTAACCCGTCAAGCGTCCAAGCGACTACAGTAGTCCCTAACTTTTTAGGGACTGTATAATGCGCAGTGCCTAGGACATTTCCCGCCCGAAAAAGTTAGGGACTATTGTAGTCTCTTGGACGCTTGACGGGTTAAGTCTGTATTTCTTTTATTTTTTTATTTTTAATGGCAATAAACGTTATCTTATCTTAGATTTTGTGTTGAGTAGGAGAGGCCACATGCCAAACCAGGAAACCCTCAAAACAACCCTCTAAAACGATAAACCCTTACCCTAATACAACATACAAGTTTACCGCCTCGCTTTGCTCGCACATCACCTGTTAATGCGTGTTGCCGTCCGTCAATAAATTTAATCCGGCGCCGGACGTGGGTCCGGATAGTTTACAACGCCCGGATCAAACCGTCACCGGATTACGCGCCGTGTCGGGACCGTAAGGCCCCTAGATACTTGCGGATGTCAATTTGTGTACGTTTAATAGGGCACTGTGTTTGAAACATTAAGATTAATGGGGATTAGTGGCGGTTCACACACACAAATCACGTCTTTATCCCTCACGGGGCAGATAGAGCCTAAAACAAGACCAGCAGGCTTATTATGTAACTCGCTTGCAATCGCCATCGTGTTCATTCTGACAGTTCTTGTATGAATGTGACAGCTAGCTGATTCCGATGCCAATTGTCAGTCCATACATGAACTGACACAATGAACACGATGGCGATTGCGAGCGAATTACATGATAAGCCTATAGGTCACGTTTAGCATGATTGTAGGCGTATAGGTGGACAAGAAAATCAAAATAGTGATGGGTTGCTGCAGCAGCAGTGCTGGCCGCATCGCCTATCATGATTTCTAAGATATTTGCTTATTCCTCGGTTATTCCCTAAATGGGCTTTTCCATGTGCGCGGGAAGTGAAACAACTGGTACCTACATTCTGTTTTTTCTTTACTCCCAGACCAGCATAGTAGAACGTACGTAACTATTGGAGACCGTAATTAATGCTAAAGAAAAAGTTAGAAAGAGTTATTTGGCTGATCTTAGTCTTGATTTGTTGTTATACCAAATGTCGTGTATTCAGTGCATTCATATTATTTTTAATGATTAAAGTATAGTTATAAAATTGTAATACGTCGTTGTGATTAACGAGCTGCGATCCTTTCCCGTTTTTAATTAGGTTTTATGTTTATTAATTATTTTTATGTCGGGCTGTAGTAAAACGGTGAATTATTGCGCGCGTTAAATGTTGCAGTTAGCTTTATGCCCCTTTAGTGTCGATAAACTCATTTTTAATTACTTGAATGCTATGAAATTAAAAAAAATAACTTTCTGCCAACTTTCTTGCGGCGCATTCTGATGGTCTTTCCGAATGCGCTGGTAGTTTCAAAAAAGACATGTAAAAGAGCCCTTGGCGGCCAATTTGCAAAAATAAATTTCGAATTTTGAATTTTGCTATAAGCACTGAATGAAAAAATCGGCCAAGGGAACAATTAATGTGGAAAATATTCAAGAATGACACAGACTTGCCAGAAATTCAAAACTCTTTTGCATGTAAAGAGGGGAGTATGACCTATTGCAACGTCTGGATCGCTACCAGCACCATGCTTAATCCTGCCGCCAAGCAGAGCTTACGCTGTTGTGTTCCGTCATGGAGAGTAAGGAATTACTCCACATGACACCAATCATGAGTACCTTTCATGTGGTAGTCTTTATTAGCCCTCTAGGCCGGCAACGCGTCTCCTTTCCGCAAATTCTTTGATGTTACGGGTGTCTCATTAGTGGTGGCTCATTTACCATCAGATGGCCCACATGCCCGTCTACCATTGTATTTCATAAAAAAACATAATTTTTGCATAACACTTTTTTCTCGACTAATAAAATAATTGCAGTGTCGTATAAAATAATTGTGACAGAAAAGTCCACTTGCTCGCTTTTTCTTTTTGAACTCCCAACCCGTGCTAGCGAAAAATCACTGACTTATTAAACATTTTAAAGAGGAGTAATATCCCCCGCTCTCCCCCCATAATAAGCGTCGCCATGGCGCGGAATGCAATAATACTGCCTTAGCTGCGGGGAAGACGGAGACATAGGCGGCAGCGGAAACATAACACTTAAATTTATCAAAAAATATTATATTATACAATACAATACCTAACTCTTTCTTCAACACCACATATAGGTAACAACAGGCGGTCTTATCGCTACAGACCAATCTTTACCAGGCAACCACAGCAGGCAGGTTTTGCGGGTGGTAGGGCCTTGTGCAAGGTCCGTCCGGATCGCTACCACCATCTTACTCGCTAATCCTGCCGCTAAGTAGCAGTGCTTGCACTGCTGTGTTCCGGTGTGGAGAGTAAGACAGCCGGGGAAATTACGGGCACAAGAGGCATTGCATCTTAGTCCTCTAGGTTGGCAACGCATCTGCAATCCCTCCGGGGTTGCGGGTGTCTATGGGCAGTGGTGATCACTTACCAACAGGTGACCCACTTGCTCGTTTGCCTTCCTATTCATATAAAAAAAAAAAAAAAACCATAATGGACTGGAGGACAAAACAGTTCTTCTTCTTCTTATTTGTGGCGTATCAAGTCGTTATAGCGACGACCACTTCGCCAATGTCAAAGTAACAAAAATGTATTTAAAAAATCTTGTGATAAAATGTCGGCAACATTGTACGGTAATGGTCAAAGACCCCCCTCCCCCTCCCTCAATCAATGATACCCCTCAGAAACTGCCAGGAAAGCATTAGCCATTGCCCAGAGTGCACCGGACCAAGCACTGCTCTTCCCCCTGAACGAATTTTCGTTAGGTATATTTAAAACAATTTGTACAAAACATGCCAATTATTCGGTTAGACTTGTCACTGTACCCCAGTGTTGTGGCGTCAAGTATATTAGAAGGCAAGCCAAAGGGCATTTAACTAGACTTTTCCTCTAATTCTGTACAATAAAAGTGCCCAACTGCCTTACAATAGGCAAGCCGGCGGGAATCGAGTTCTATGGACGCCACGCCACTGCTGAACCCACATCTAAACCAAATAAATTTCATTTCATGGTTCCGTTGAAACTGTAGTAAAGTCACACGCAATAACTAGCTTAATATTCCTATTAAGCACTTTTAAATTAAACGCTCCACGGGCCGGTTGCACAGACCACGGTTAACTAGTAGTTAATCGATCGCTTCGCTCGCCGACCGGTTAATTGAAATTGGCCTTTATTAATCTATGATCGTCGTTAAACGGCGGTTAAGTGAAAATTGACGTTTTTTGCGGCGCGTGATTACTTTAAACTGGCTTGTTAAGTAAATTACTGTTGTAAGGCGAAGATACTTGTTTGAAATGAATCTTGAATAACAAGCAAATATACACGATGACTTTCAATCGGTGATCAGGTAACAATTTTTCCCTTACGGGGTAGACAGAGCCTAAAGTAACAAGACCCACCCACGATTAGCATTATTGTGGGCGTATAGGTGGAAAGGGGAATCAAAATAGTGATGAGTTGCTATAGGCGAATCGCCTGTAACATGATTCCTAAGACTTTCGCCCATTCCCTCTATGGGCTTTTACCATCTGCGCGGGAAGAGAAGGAACTGGTAAATTCCATGTTTTTTTTAATTCCCAGACTGGCGTGGAAGAGATTTCCATTCCGTTTGTTTATTCGTGTCGTTACTTAAATAATTTTTATTTATTTTTACATCAGTCTGTAAAAATATGAGAATTTTCAACATGAAACTACCGTGAGACTTAATCATCATTACACATAAACGGATAACTCACGTATAAAAAGTCGAGTGATGCTCGACATGTTTCGGACTATTTCGTAGTCCTTTTTCCAAGAGCGCTCGCCCCGGCGGCAGCGATACGAACACTGCGCGCCAGCGCTCTGCGATGATAATGAATATGAGAATTATCTGGAAATGTTCTCGTAACAAACTGTTTATTCCGCTTGCCTAGGTATAGGCCTCTCTGTCTCTGTACCACTCACCTTTTCCAATTATAGACAAAACAAGTTGCAATTAGCGATTTCGAAAACTATTTGGATAGAATTTTGAAACTGTGTCTTTTTTGTTACAGGTATGAATCTTTGTAAACGAGAAAAAGTAAACAAATAAGGTACTGTAACAGAAGCAAACATACATACATCACGTCTTTATCCCTTACGGGGTGGACACAGCTCAAGGTAACAAAATCTTAAGGCCACCTTTAGCATGATTGGGACAGAAGCAAGTCTAATAAAACCCCTTTTATGTCTCATTGAAAAAAAAAAAATTGGTAGCAATACAAGCAAGTGAGACCTAGACCTCTAGAGGTCTATCAACGTATTCTGAATTCAAAGTTTATGTCACACGGTCCTTCTCGCTCTCCCATTAAACACCACAAGTGTGAGGGGGATGGCACGACGTAATTCAAATTTGTAATTCCTGAGTACAAGGTCCCGTAACGCATATTCCATTATGTTTATCCGGCTGATAGCTCGCCGTGATACGGCACGGTTCCGGTCGAGTGTTGCCAGTCGGTACGCGCGGTTACCTTTAAATAAATTAGAAAAAAACGTAAGCCTTGATGACTTGAGCTTGGAGGTTTAATATGTATTTAAGTATGTACATACACATACATATATCACGTATTTATCCCTTAGACGGAGCCTAAGATAAAAAACCTTACATACATACATACATACACAAATCACGTCTTTATCCCTTACGGGGTAGACAGAGCCTAAGGTGACAAGACCTAAAGGCCACGTTTAGCATGATCGTGGGCGTATGGATGGAAAGGGGAATCAAAACAGTGATGGGTTGCTAGCCACATCGCCTATATAACATGATCCCAAAGATTTTTACCCAATCCCTCGATGGGCTTTTACCATCTGCGCGGGAAGAGAAGCAACTGGTACATTCTATGTTTTTTCTTTGCTCCCAGACCAGCATGGAAGAGAAAAAACCTTAAGGCCACGTTTAGCAAGATTAAGGGCGTATAGCTGAAAAGGGACATCAAAGTAGTGATGGTTAGCCGCATCGCCTATAACATGATTCCTAAGACTCGCCCATTCCCTCGATGGGCTTTTACCATCTGCGCGGGAAGAGCAACTGGTAAATGATATGTTTTTTCTTCACGCCCAGACCAGTATAAGAATATAGAATTCCGTGCCCCTTATACGGCACCCCCCCCTTTTTATTGCAGGGGTAGACAGACATATTATGAATGCCCACAGAACGGCCATTAGTCTAGCCCAAGTAGACTCCAAGGCAGCTAGATAGATCCCGCAGTTTTCTCGGTTACTTTCATTGCGTCCCTCTCCAACTGCGTTAGTAAGAATGGGATAGTTATATTAAATATTCTAGCAGCCTTGCAAAAATGCAGTTCTAATTTATTGTCATGTTAGTTTAGTTGAGAAATATGCAGTTTTTCGTGGAGTGAACATTTGAATGGGCCATGAGGGAACAGCTAAGAAGTTTATGGGGTAAAGCCAAGTTTTAACAATATTTTAGTTTATCTTCAGACTATATGTACCCACTTATTTCAGAATTAGAGGGCTTGGACTGTAGTTCCAATCCTTAATATCGCTACCTCGGGGCTCAATTGTCGTATAAGCCATTTTGACGAAAATGAGATTTGAATGCAGTCTTGCTCAGTTTTTTTTTCTCTATCGATCTGTGTATTTAAAATTCTCCGAATCCCAAAAAAGTATCGAATACAACCTCAAGTTTCTGTCATTCTAAACAAGAAATTAAATAAAAACGAGCTATAAAAGCCAGCTACTCAGAGTGTGAAAAATGCAAAGGTATTATTGACCCTAAATCAAGATTTATAATTGGCATAAAGGACTAATTGGAATAATCTGCTTCGCAAATAAGTGCATTATTCCCCGCGAAGTTTTTCTTCTCCAATATTTTCATAGAAAGTTGTAATAACTCCAAAGTGGTATAGACATACATACTGTCACACCTCTTTCCCACACGACTAAGCAGAGATTACTTTGTTCCACTTGCTACGATCCTGACAAATCTCTTTCGCTTCATTCACTTTCACCAATCTCTTCGTACATTCTCGTCAATTACAGGTACTCCTGACCAGATATTTTTCAAATCGTCTTTTATTTGGTCCTGGGATGTCCGTCTAGGACTGCTCCTCCCAACGCATCCATGCACAGTATAAATCTAGTAAACTATCAAATGACACGTCCGAGTTCAAGTTGAGCGTGTCCTTTGCAGACAACGTACTGCTTTTCACTGTGGCGGTTTTAGGTTAGTTTTTTTCTAAAGGGCAGTTTTCCTCTCGCAACATATACAAAAAAAGAAAGTGCTTCAGTCCCTGTTAACACAACAAAAGCTTTTCTTTTATTACCGTACGTCATTCTGTTTGGGGGAGGCACTGATTGATCGACTCACATCCAGGGCTGTCACTGTGTGGTTGACAAATTATTTTATATTACGTAGACGATTTGCTAGTTCAAACGGACATGTTTTAACCTATGACGCCACGGTTATTACTTTAACTTTGTGTGTATGTTTGTGGCTTTGTAGCTCTCAAACGGATGGTTCGATTTGGATGCAATTTGTCATTACAGACAGCCTGTTTAATGACAATTGCAATGGAGTTGAGATAATGACAGTTAACGTCATTTATTGTGACAACCAAAAAAAATTTGCGTTGCATTGCTGCTCGACGGCATCTTTAAAAATTAATTACCTCGAGTTATTTACAGATAATTAAAAAAATATGATTTAATTCTAAATCCACGCTGTATTTTATATCACACGGCACCAACCCTGGCAAGGGCAAGGGCGCAAAGTAAGGAAGCGTGTTCGTCTGGCGACTTCTTAATCTTTTGGCCCAAGCCTTAGAAAGGGAACAAGGCACAGGCGAATAGCGTAGCGTAAATATTTTTTGTAGCCGATTGGCGGGCTCTAACCGTTAAGCCGCGTCTATGGGCAGCGAGCACGGGCTGAACACAAATTCGTCTAGTGTGGACGTTGCAAGCACGGAACGGCTCCGCTCGCGCTCGGCTCGTGCTCTGCTCGGGCTCTGCTCGCCTAGTATAGACGCGGCTCAATTAGCCGCATCACCTATACAATACAATACAATACAATACAATAACTCTTTATTGAACACCATATATAACAACCAAAACAGAAAAAGGTATACAGAACAAAAAAATTTTTACCTTGCTACTCCGCTACTCATGTGCAAGATAACCAAGCCTGTGTGAAATATATATGTTTTTCATGCAAACCCTCCCTCCACTGCTGCCAATAAAACACATATAAATCCCACAAACTTAATTATCCCTTACACCACACAAACACTGACGCGTTTCGATCCCTCTACGGGATCATTATCAAAGTTTTATAAACACAACTGTTACACATGCATGGTTTTGCATGAAAAACATATATATTTCACACAGGCTTGGTTATCTTGCACGTGAGTAGCGGAGTAGCAAGGTAAAAAATTTTTTGTTCATTGAAATGGACCTCCGCAAAGTAACGCCTGATTCAATAAAATAGGTATACAGAATATTACAAGGTAACAATAGGCGGCCAATAACATGATGCCTGTCATTTTCGCCCATTCCCCCGATGGGCTTTTACCAAGCAGCAACGGGTACATTCTGTATTTTCTTTGATTCTAGACCAGCATGTAAGTGGACAGAAGGTTGCTCTTTATTAGCGTCTTTCTAAAAATCTTTAATAATCATAATTGTATCTTCAAGTCGCTTGACGCTTTTGTCTTAAGCCGCGACCACACTACGGTCCCAAATCGTCGAGTGTCTATCGTTTTATTGTTTGTGCAAACACCCTTATGCTAGACAAAGAAAACTATTAGTATCTATGGTTTGCTTTATTGAGTTAAGGGTCAATAAGACCTTTATGTCTGTGATAAACGCATTTATAAAGGAATTTTAGTTAACACTGTAATAATAGTAGATTAACGCTGAGGCCTGGGAAGTAGCCAATTGCTGGATGAGTAACTTGTGTAAAAACACGAACTGTAGGTGAGTGTTTTTTAAAGTTATGAATCCAGCAATTGCTCTTCCATCTGAGGCAGATATAATGTTTTAATCAAACATAGAGAAGAAATGAAAATAAATTTTGCGCTAAACTTCCTCGCAACTTAGGTATAAACCTATTTGTTGTTTTTTGATTGTTACAAATAAACTTTCTTTTTTCTTTCAATGAGTAGAAAATCTTAAAATCTAATTACAAACTATGTCCAACAACACGCTAACGAACCCCCCTCGTCACGTCTACTCAAAGGTTAACTAGTAGAGATCCCTTATAGGGATAAGGTCTTTAATTTCTAAATGTCAGTGAAAATTAGAACACATAGAAAAACCCGAAAAGTAAAGCTATGGCCGGGAATCGAACCCGGATCCTCGTCATTCCGTGATGCGTGCTATACGCCTACACCACCCATAGCAGGTGGGTAGTCTCCGAATTTTTCTACCTGTTACTAACTGTCACGTGACCTTTTTTGTTACTATGCGAATTTTTGTCGCTAAGCGTCTGTTTGAATGATGTGTCTGTACGACGTTATTTTTTTGTGAATTATATCTGTTTCTTTATGTTTGTACATTAAGCATTTACTTACTCATTTACTTCTTAACAAGAAAGCCAACTACTAACCAACACCACCAACTGGCACCAACTAGATAAATACTAAATTACAACTCGCGCCAGTACTCGTACCAGCTACTCGCCTAAAGACTGGCGAGAAGATTACCGCAGTCTAAGCTCACAACAGCTATTTGCGTTCAGAACAGAGCTTTCGACAAGCGCTAAAATCCAACTAATATTATAAACTAGCTTCTGCCCGCGACTTCGTTTACGTGTTATACGTAAAAACCTTCCTCTTGAATCACTCTGTGTATTGAAAAGAACCGCATCAAAATCCGTTGAGTAGTTTTAAAGATCTAAGCATACATAGGGACAGATAGCGGAAAGAGATTTTGGTTTATACTATGTAGTGATGTTGAAGTTTGATTGTTTAGTATCCAGTTTGAAAGTTTTCACCACCTGTTGGTAGAGATCGCTCTGTAGCGATTAGGCCGCCTATTATCTTGTAATGTTCTGCCACCTACTTAAACTGTCTCCAACTTATTTCTCTTATTGGTTGTCTGGTAGAGATCGCTATTAAGCGATAAGACCGCCTATTGTCTACTTTGTTCTTTGATTCTGTATTGTTGTGTACTGATTTGTGGTGTTCAATAAAGAGTATTTGTACATACACATACATACACAAATCACGTCTTTATCCCTTACGGGGTAGACAGAGCCTAAGGTAACAAGACCTACAGACCACGTTTAGCAAGACACTTTGGGCGTATAGGTGGAAAGTGGAATCAAAATAGTGATGGATTGCTAGCCGCATCGCTTACAACATGATTCCTATGGTTTTCGCCCATTCCCTCGACGGGTTTTTACCATCTACGCGGGTAGAGAAGCAACTGGTACATTCTATGTTTTTTCTTTGCTCCCAGACCAGCGTGGAAGAGATTTCTATTCCATTTGTATATTTGTGTGTTACCTAAATCATTTATATTTATTTTTACATCAGTCTGTAAAAATATGAGAATTATCTTGAAATGTTCACATAACAAACTGTTTATTCCGCTTGCCTAGGTAATAGGGTAAAACGTCCTAAGCCGGTCCCTTAATCTCTGAGACGTAGTAATCCGCGAATATATCATAACGTTATCTTGGTAAGGGGTCGTAAATAGGCGTTTTTACCTCTTAAAGGATGTAACTTGGCTTTTAGGGTAAGGTTCATGTTTATTTGCTTTTATGTAGCTTTGCAAATCGAAAGATGTAAAAAACCGGCCAAGTTCTAGTGTCGTATCGTACACATACATACACATACACAAATCACGTCTTTATCCCTTACGGGGTAGACAGAGCCTAAGGTAACGGGTACCTACAGGCCACAATTAGCAAGATTGAGGGTGTATAGGTGGAAAATGGAATCAAAATAGTGATGGGTTGCTAGCCGCATCGCCTATAACATGATTCCTATAAGTTTCGCCCATTCCCTCGATGGGCTTTTACCATCTGCGCGGGTAGAGAAGCAACTGGTACATTCTTTGTTTTTTCTTTACTCCCAGACCAACATGGAAGAAATCTTGGATCTTTTAATTATCATTGGAAAATATTAGCATTCTCCTAACAACTAGATATTACGTTTCTACTAGGGGGGGGGGGGGATTACCCCCCTCCCTTTCCTCCAAGTTTTATTTCCGGTTCCGTCTCCAGCTTCCTTCCCGTGTTATTGTGGCAGCGTCCTCTTGGAAAATGGGAACTATTGTCATTTCAATAGAGGCTAATTTACCTCACTGGTGTGTTTTCGTGAAATTGTACAGGGTGCGTTAAGTGTTGCCAAAAAGTGGTCGAAATTTAAAATGTTTAATTTAATCGTTTTTTTCTTGTGTAGAATTATCATACATACATACATAAATTACGTCTTTATCCTTTACGGAGTAGACAGACCCTAAGGTAACAAGAGCTCAAGGCCACGTTTATCATGATTGTGGGCGTATAGGTGGAAAGGGGAATCAACATAGTGATGGATTGCTAGCATCGCCTATTACATGATTCCTTAGATTTTCGCCCATTCTCTTAATGGCCTTTTACCATCTGCGCGGGAAGAGAACTGGTACATTCTATATTTTTTCTTTATTCCCGGACCAGCGTCGAAGAATAGAAGTAGTTACACTGTATTTTTTTTTTTTTTTGATGACTTCGGCCCAATTCTGGGGTCTAGTTAATCCATTCATCTTTAACCACTATTATGATATTTTCTTAAATTAATTAGTCTGGAAACATGTCGAGCATTACTCCACTTTTATACGTGCGTTATCCTTTTTATAACTATGATTGAGTCTCACGGTAGTTTCACGTCAAATATATGTCACCGATCTTATTGTTTGTAGCATAAAGGTGTATCAGATGTTTTTGATGTCTTGGTAACTTACATATTTATGCCGTTGAGTCAAGGGCATAAATTTTGACTATACAATACATACCAAGGTAAATGTCAAACATACGTTTTACCATGTAACCTCCAATCAATTATTACTATTACAACCCCCCGGTAACTGGGAACGAACGTTTTCCTCGGCAGCTCCAACACCTATTTGCACTTCTATAGAACGAAATAGCAATAACTTTAACCGTACATGGCAACACAGTCATCCGAAATCCATTCCCACAACCCATCCAACACAACCGAACAACGCAACACGCATTTCAGAAACTCATAAAGCCCACCACACACGGCCATGGCCTATAAAGCTGGCCACACTGCCGTTTAAAGCCGGCCACACACGGGTAAGGTAAAGCCCGCCACACGCGGCATGAGCACGGCGCTCTGAGCACGCTTATCGACTAATTGATCTCGACGCACCTGTGTACCGAAGGGATGGAGGGTGTCGATGTCTGCTATCGATATTTCGATAACTGTAGAACAACTTTTTTTGTCACTGCTTGTTATAGATATGTTTTTCGCGATCACTCTTTAAACTGTAAGTTTATAGGATTTTTTAAGGTATTTTCAGGCCTCTTTTTCACACAACATTCCATCACTACATAGTATAAAACAAAGTCGTTATCCGCTGTCTGTCTGTCCCTATGTAAACTACGCAACGGATTTTGATGTAGTTTTTTTTATAGATACAGTGGTTCAAGAGGAAGGTTTATATGTATAATACACACATAACATAGTAGAAAAACACTGATTGGAACAACCTTTTTTTTTAACGTGTAGAAAATGCACCATATGCATTGCCGCGCTCGGGGCAGCAACGGGAGTATGACGGGCTCTCCAGCTCACCGCTGTCTTCCCTAACGGAAGGAGGGGAGAGGCTTACCGTCGAAAAACCGACACGTTCCCTCCTGAATCGTCCGTTCACCTTGAGTTAAGACCATTTCGTTTTCCGGTACGCGGTCGCCATTCCAAAATGTAGAATGATGGACGCACAAACGCCGGACGCAAGCAAGAGCATTTTCGTTTAAAAGAAACTTACTTGCAACACTGTTTCTAAAATGTTATCGATACTCTTATTTCCCCACCCTACCGTCTCACAAAGGGATTGCCATTACGCCAACCGCTTAGCATTCGATTCGGCGTCTGAGCAAATATCGATTACGCGTCGATTCAGTGCACAACACTATGCTATTAAGATATTAGCTACAGCGTTGTAGCCATAGAGCAAACAAACTAATAGAGAGTTAAAAGCGGCTATAAAATAATGGCAACACATCTGAGTTTTTCGTCATTTACCATACTGACACTATTTTGGCGTTTTTTTTTCTTTTTTTTTCTACACGGAATATACTCATAAGTAATAGAATTTTCATTATGTATTTAGTTGTAAATGCCCATTGAGGGAATGGGTGAAAATCTTATGAATCATGTTATACTGTATGCGGCTAGCAACCCATCACTATTTTGATTCCATTTCCCACCTGTACGCTCACAATCTTGCTAAACGTGGCCATTAGGCTCTGTCTACCCAGTAAGGGATCAATACGTGATTTATGTATGTATGTATGTATGTTAATTTTATGCCATATAAATTACATGCCACAGGGGCGGGCTGAAAACCAGCGTTGGCAGCTTCTGCGTAAGCGCAGCATAAGCTGAGCCTGCTCCTTTTGCCATGACTGTGTACAAGCTTTTTTCGTTAACAAAACAATTTAATGCTAATTCTTAAGTTAGGTCTATATTTCTTTTATTTCTTATTTTTAATGCCGATAACAGTAATCTGTGGCGGTCTACCGTGGAGGTTTGTTTCTAAACTCTTTGGCGCGCTGCGTATTTTGTTTTGCTGTCAGTGTCTTGGTTTGACATTAGTTTGTGTTATTAATCAGTTCGGATTTTTATGTTTAATGTATATCATTTATTTGATTTGTTTTGCAATTACATAAAGTTATTTAAGTGGACTTTAAACTGTTTATTATTTAGCCCACAAATCTTATCTTATCTTATCTTTACATGGCATTTCCTCTATTAGGTTGTCTGCTCTGTGGTTGCAGCTGTGTGCAGTATTGTAGCGGCATTGCATGACGCCTAGCTTTAATTATTGTTGCATTAGGCAAGATTGCTACTTGAATTATATGTTTTCCCGGTAGGGTCCGTCCGAATCGCTACCACCGTCTTACAAATCCTGCCGCCAAGCAGCAACGCGCTGCTTACTTCTTCTTTTTCTAATATGGCCTCATCGGCGCCGATCTTATAAAGTCGCCTTTGACAGCTATACCTCTACCTTAGTCAACAGTGGCGCCAACTGGTGGGCAAAGAAACGATAGTCCCTAACTGCTGAAACGTTTCGTAATAACTTCCATAAATTTCATGAAAATGACAGCTATATATCAACATGATCCTAGATAACTTTCCAATTTCCAGCAAAAAGTTACGTTTAAAAGAGTTAATTCCCATTAAATGTAAATCCGGAGATAATGTTAATTTACGAGGCAATATGGCTGCGTGATTTAGGAGCGGCCATATTGGCAGTTAGCCTGTCGCCGGATCGGTTCCCGGCCCTGGCAAATTGGGTACAGATGTGGGACGTTCTGCAACTGCCGGCAAAAATGGCCTCTGGTATTTAAATTGGTCATTTTGTCAATTAGGTACTAAGTTAGTCTAATCAGTTTGGCTATCATTTTGAGTTGAACAGTTGAGCATTAATCGAATAATCAGATACAGATGAATCACGTCTTTATCCCTTACGGGGTAGACAGAGCCTAAGGTGACAAGACCTACAGGCCACGTTTAGCAAGATTGTGGGCGTATAGATGGAAAAAGGAAACAAAATAGTGATGGGTTGCTAGCCTCATCGCCTATAACATGATTCCTACGATTTTCGCCCATTCCCTCGACGGGCTTTTACCATCTGCGCGGGAAGAGATGCAACTGGTACCTTCTGTTTTTTCTTTACTCCCAGACCAGCATGGAAGCATCGAATAATCATACTTAAATAAAAAAAAAACAATTTTATGCCAAAAATACTTTGCATCATTTTTGAAAAGATCTGATACTCTTCAAAACTGTTCAACTGATTTTAACCTAACATGGCTTTCGATTGAAAAAAAACGCATCGAAATCGGTCCATCCGTTTGAGAGCTCTGATACCACAGACATACATCGACGTTAAACTTATAACACCCCGTTTTGAGTCGAGGATTAAAACTCTGCTGTTTATACATCGGTCTCTTTTTATCTACGTATACACAGACTTGACCGCTAAGTTGGACAAATTTCAAGAAATGGAAACACGTGCTTAAGGTCCGAGATAGCCCCACTAAATCGCGGTCGGGGGGCAATCGGTTCTCGCTAATTGGACCCCTTTCAGGGCACCGTATTT
The DNA here is from genome assembly GCA_949127965.1 of Pandemis corylana. Classification (NCBI taxonomy): domain Eukaryota; kingdom Metazoa; phylum Arthropoda; class Insecta; order Lepidoptera; family Tortricidae; genus Pandemis; species Pandemis corylana. Next base: position 13,027,789 of record OX421869.1, on the reverse strand, counting down.
CTTAACATATGACCCCCATTATAATACAGAACCCGTCGTTAGAGGCATGACTGCTTTAACTTACGCAACGTTTAAAATAAATTCGAAATACATTAAAATAATTTGGTTTACCAATAAGCAAAAAACAACAACATAATTATAATTACACAAACAGATAACTCGCGTATAAAAGTAGAGTTATGCTCGACATGTTTCGGAATAGTTCGTAGTCCTTCTTGGAGCGCTCGCCCCGACGGCAGCGAAACGAACACAGCGCGCCAGCGCTCAGAGCCTATAGTGTAAGTTTTCGTATATAAAAATGTCTCGAACGCGTTCACGTAAACATCTCAATTGCTATGGAAAAATTGGCAGCGCCACTTGCGGATCGAAACGGCAACAAACTGTTCTCATAGCATTTGACATTTGAACGCAAATGCGTTCGAGACGTATTTTGTGACCGAAAACCTGCACTAAGCATACTGCTCGCGCGGGTACTCGACGCAACTAACAGCGGCGCACAACTACCCTCGTTTTCATCGTCATTTTTATTTTGAGTTATTACGGTAGTTTCATGCTGAAAACAGCAACAGTCAAAATTTACACAATTTCTAGCCAGAAATCTTCAATTTAAAAAAAAAAACCGTCCACACGGCAATTTGATGATGTCCGTTGACAATTGTCAAAGATGGCGGCATATGAGATTGACAATATACGCAAAGTATAACACCACTATTCTTCACGACCCCTATGCTTAGGGTTCCGCACCCAAAGGGTAAAAAAGGGACCCTATTACTAAAAATACTGTCTGTCTGTCTGTCTGTCTGTCTGTCACCAGGCTGTATCTCATGAGCCGTGATAGCTAGAATAGACAGTTGAAATCACATTTTTAAGTCTCTGTCTATAAGTAAGTACTTCCATGCTGGTCTGGGAGCAAAGGAAAAACATAGAATGTACCAGTAGCTTCTCTTTCCGCGCAAAGTGCAAATGGAATGGGCGAAAATCATAGGAATCATGTATAGGCGATGCGGCTAGCAGCCCATCACTATTTTGATTCCACTTTTCACCTTTACGCCCTCACTGTCTTGCTAAACGTGGCCTGTAGGTCTTGTTACCTTAGGCTCTGTCTACCCCGTAAGGGATAAAGACGTGATTTGTGTATGTATGTATGTATATGTCTATAAGTAACACACACTGCCTTCATTTTGCTTGGGAGGCAGGGCTCTGTTAACACTGGATTATTTTCACTTGCCGAATTCTGGCAACCCTCGGCGCGTGAGCCCGACTCCACAGACAACCCTATTCGGACCATTCGGTAATTCGCTTTAATGGAATCCCGATCCCAAAGCAACTGATTGATATTTACTCACAGACGTCTCAGGAACAAGGCGATACTTCCCGCCCGCGGTCGCCGATTTGTTAGCATCAGCTCTCTCGTTTGTAAAAACGTCTTTTTTCGCCCTTTTTCTCTTATTCACAGTTCGTAAAGCGCTTTGGGGCTTCATTGGTTCCCTGAGTTACGTAATCAAGGATTTCTAGATGTTTTATGTCCGCTAGTTCTCTACTGCTTTCCCGTATTTCATTGACAATCTCAAATCGCTGAATTTGATTTGCAATAATTTTTTTATTCCACTAGCTTCTGCCCGCGACTGCGCCCGCGTAGAATTAGCAATTGCATGTTTAGCACTATCCCGCGGAAACTATGCGATTTTCCGGGATAATAAGTAGCTTATGCTTTAATCTAGGCTACCAGCTGTCTTCCTTCCAAATTTTGTCCCAAACCGTCCAGTCATTTCAGCGTTAAGGAGGAACAAACATACCCACTCGTCTTATTATGCTATCATTATCATCATTATCCTCAGCCTATAATGTACGACCCTCCACTGGGCACAGGTCTCCTCTTAGAATGAGAGAGTTATGCCATATGCATAATGCTGATCATTCTGAAATGATTTTTTACATGTCGATCGAAGAAACAAACCATCTGACCGTCGGTGTCAACATCTGCTGAAGATGCCACAGAGAGAGGTAAAACACGTGCCCGTAGTTTTTGTGGTAGTCGTGGGTTTTGATTGTGTTTTCGGTTAGTTTTAAATGAAATGAAATTTATTCTTGGTAACAGGCATTACAAGTCTTCTATCTACCCTGCGAGTGACAAATCAAAAAAACTTAAGCTACTTTTTCAGTCGGCCTTTTAAAATTGGAAGCTGCATTCCTGGCCCTATGTCACCATCTCGACAATTGTCCAGACAGGTGACGATTCTGTTTACATAACAAACTCGACAAGTATCTACGTTGATTGGCTTCACATTGACCACGCGTCGCAATTCGAATTGTCACCTCTCCCCGACAATTGTCGAGCTGGTGAAACAGCCCCTGATATCGTCTGGCAGACGGTTGTACACGGAGAGCCTCAGGTAGTACACAGATCGGTCCGATTTTGGCGAGCCTGAGCCTGTCTGCGGTTAACCTATTCTCGTGTTTCGCCCAACACATCAAGATTGTCGAAGGGGAAGACCTCTATGTGATAGCTATCTATGCAGGGCAATGACAAGATTTTGAACTCCAGAACAGTAGGCTTATTACCTAACTCGCTCGCAATCGCCATCGTGTTCATTTTGACAGTTCATGTATGGGCTGATAATTGGCATCGGATTTAGCTAGCTGTCACATTCATACAAGAACTGTCAAAATGAACATGATGGCGATTGCGAGCAAGTTAGGTAATACAGGCTCCAGTTGCAGTTCAGGTAGTTGATTATTACATATTCTAAAGCATTGACTGTATGGATAGAAAATATTTAACAGGAGTGCGGCTGTTTTTCATGACTTGACCTTACTAAATCGAGGAGTAGCCAAGTAAAGTTATCCATTTGTTTTAAGCATCAAAATACCTGATTTACTGAAAGAAATTTATTAATATATCTTCATACGTTTGTCCATTTGCTGTATATTAAAACGCATAAACTTTTATGACCGTTTGAAACGTCCAATAACGTCTAACTCGAGACACGGTTTCATGAGAATTCTTATTCACAATCGTTCTAAGCAAACGTAATGGAAAATCCTGCCTCACAGACCTCATTGTCGATCCCTTGAGCACTAGCCACATCTAGGTCCAGTTCATTCCAATTTTTTCCAACCAATAATTAATTAGAGTGGTAATAAGAGCTCTCCAACGTTCCATTGATGAGTTTGGACATCCTCTCATAGCATAGGCAATTCGTCGGTGTATGAAGGATTTAGAGTATCAAATTTTACCTTAATCAATTCACATCATTAATTAACATGTATCCAAATATCTTTTCTTTTCTTCATATTACAAAACGTTTGGTGAATTAACGCAAATTGCCCAAAATTCTTGTACACAGGGATACCGCCGTTCTGCATCATTCAGCCCACATTAATGGCAAAACCAGAGCTCTTAAGAAAACTTTTAATCCCATTAAACCGTATTGCGCGATGTATTCCCTCAATTACTCGAGTTTCACCGAAATACTTTTGAACTTCGGCAGTTACTTCCAATCGGATAACGTTCAAGGGAGATACGGGGGCAAAATTATCTTCGCGATTATTGTTTTGAGCATTCTCAAGCTGTGTACCAACTTATTAACAACATCTTAGTTCTATATCATCGTTGTAGTCATTATCATCACCATCATCAATATTTAGGAGTTAGTCTCTTGTGGCGCAGTTTGGTTCTGATACAGTACGGCGTCTATTTTCTTCTTTATTTTGACCTAAGAACCTTATCCGTGGCGTCGTTCAGGGAGGGCTTGAGAAAGATATGGCTCACACCATCTCCCTAGATATTGTACGTGTACCTACTCTTATTGTATTTTGTATGTGTGTGTGTAATGATATTTAGTAGTTGATTTTATGATTTGTTTATTGTATTTAGATGTGTACGCTCTATTGTGGGTATTTGAGAGCAAAATAAAAGGCACTGGTTTTCGGTAGAAACAAAAGTCTAATACATCAAAATCATCTTAAAACCATAAACAATTAAAAAAGGTACAAAAAAACTATATAAAAAGGTTGTGCAGTCTTGCACAGTGGGTTTCACTTGAAATTTTAAACTCACACTTTGTCGGTCCCTCGTTTAATGCTCCTCTTATTTACTCAAAGGTTAACTGGTAGAGATCCCTATAGGGATAAGTTCGCCTTTGTGCATATATTTAAGGTATTATTTGTGATTTGTCTCTGCTTCTTTATATTTATACAATAAAGCATTTACTTAATTACTTACTTATTCTCAGCTTTTCCTTTATTCTTTATTTTTCTTTATCATCACTACATAATATAAAACAAAGTCGCTTTCTCTGTCCCTATGTCCCTTGGTATGCTTATATCTTCAAAACTACATAGCGGATTTTGATGCGGTTTTTTTAATAGCTAAAGTGATTCAAGAGGAAGGTATTTATGTATAATTCTACGCAGACGAAGTCGCGGGCAGAAGCTAGTAACATTATATAATTCTATCAAGATCCTAGATTGTTTGTGTAGGAAATGTAGCTTGCGACATAGAGGCCACTAACACCATGAAAATCGCCTATTCCTCGAGCCCTCTTCAAGATTCACAACATCAAACCTTGGCGCTACTCCTCCAACTCTTCCGTCTCTGTCTTACCAACACATGCACAACATTGCCCAGATAACTAGATGTGAAATAGCCCGGAATGGAAATAACTTCGCTAAGCGACTCACGGTCGATTTCCCGCGCCCGAACGAGTGCCGATGTTTTCTGAACCGCCCCGATAATGCTGGGTTACATAAGTGTGCTTTTATTTAGGGTTGCTACGATCCTGAATTACCTCTTTCGCTTCATCCACATTCAACAATCTCTTCATACATGCTCGCCGGTTTCGGGTACTCCTGACCTGACCTTTAGTATTTATCATTGTTCTTGTCGCCGAAAGCAGTAATGACAGTTTTTATGAAATTTTGCACAATTTTTCAGCAGACTTAAGAAAAATTATTTCAAAACGAATTTCTAACACTTTTCTCGACGCAATTTCTAGGTTTCAAATGAAATTCTTAAGAACGCTTTCAGACTTGCGATAAATTTCTACAAATTCTTGGACAATGCTGTCTGGAACTAGATTTGTGCGATAAAACTGATTCACACTCATTTCTAAGAACCATTCCATTATCTACCATATCTATAGAACAGTAATATAACTGATAAACAACGCATAGCCTAAACCACTAGAGATATTTAGTGGTTATTACCATACTGGTCTAAGAGCAAAGAAATAACATAGAATATACCAGTTGCTCCTCTGTACGCGCTGATGGCAAAAGCCGATCGAGGGAATGAGCAAAAATTTTAGGAATCATGTGTTATTTATTTATTTATTTATTCATCAAACAATTTACACAGCATTATAGTAAAGACCAAAGCGCTGGAAAACTTAATTTTAACAAGTATACCATTAAATACATTCATCACATAATGTTATAACTTAAAAGTTATTTTAACCAAAACGCTAATTTTATGACAAGCTCCCTAAAAATAAAATAATTCTAGAAAGAAGTGCCATCCAACGATCAGCGATGCAGCGATCAGTTATAGGCGATGCGGCTAAGAACCCATCACTATTTTGATTCCCCTTTCCAGCCACGCCACTTATGCTACACGTGGCCTTTAGGTATTGCTTTTAGGCTCTGCCCAAATTTGGATTTTCAAAAATTCTCACGATAGGGAGGGAAATGGGGGTTTGCCATGACGTTTTAATGCGATTTAATTCCGATTCAGTTTAGTTCGCTCGCTGTCAGGTCCATACTAAAAATCACAGCTAAACCCTGAATTGAGTCGGAATTGAATCGCATTAAGACGTCATGGTAAGGCTCGAAGTATAAGCTAATTTTTGGAATACGGAAACTACAGTTCTTTAGCTCTTACAATACCATTCGGCTTTGTCTTGCTATCTCCCTCACTCGGTCGAAGTATCAAACCCATAAAAGTGAAACCCTCACGAACTGTAATATTTTAAAAACACTCATCCCTATCCCGTGGGAATTTCTAAAACGCCGTCTATGACTGTTTAATCTACTGTGTTATTGCTTATATTTGCATCAATATGCATACAATTATCATTCTAACAACATATATAGCTTACAACAAACATAGTATATTATATGGAACGTCTCGCGTGACGGTTGAATACTTACTTGCGGTGACACGACTTGGCGGGAAATGGTGCGGCTGTGGCGCAAGTTAAAAAAAAACTACAGAATTTATTTAAAAAAAATAGTTTTTTTTATTCGTAACAAGCTTTTGCTCACGCCTCCGTAATAATAGTTGAGTATACAAGAACATTTACTCTCTATCCCGCGGGAATTACGAAAAGTCCTAAAACTAAATTTTAGCAGTTAGAATTATTCCCTACTTATTTGGCAAATTTCATGACTCGAGTACTTAATTATAGTTACGGAGTTCCCTTTTTAGCAGACTTATAAACACCATTTATTCCCTATCCCGTGGGAATTACTCGGGATGTGTGTTACGTCCTGTGTGTATAAATTTGTTATAAGCCGCGGAGAGACTAATTCCTTGCAAAGTGTTCCAAGCAAATAGACAATCATCCAGATATACTTGCGGCAAGCGTAAAGTGGGAAATAGCGGGGAAGTGGATGGGCACAGCTAAACGGCGTCGAGACAGATTTGTTTTATTCATCCCCCTTCCCCCGCCTCACACCCCCTTTACTTTAAACGTTGCGTGATCTTCCTTCCAGGGAAATATTTAGCTGAATTTGTTGAGCGGAATACGTTGGTGATTCTAAACTGTAAATATCTAAAAAGATAAGTGAAAACAATGTATTTTACATTTCGATTTGAAAATCGAGATGTAAAATACATCTACAATCATGCTAAACGTGGCCTTTAGGTCTTGTTACCTTAGGCTCTGTCTAACACATGGAAAAACCGAATAGTTCAGCTATGACCGTGAATCGAACCCGGAACCTCGTCAATCCGTAATGCGTGCTCCACTACATTATTGGTGCCTTTTCGGTAATATCTGAAGATGGAAGCAAATGGTAGTCTCAGTAAATATCCTGTACATACATACATACATAAATCATGTCTTTATCCCTTACGGGGTAGACAGAGCCTAAGGTAACAAGACCTAAAGGCCACGTTTAAACATGATTGTCGGCGTATAGGTGGAAAGGGGAATCAAAATAGTGATGGGTTGCTAGCCGCATCGCATATAACATGATTCCTAAGACTTTTGCCCATTCCCTCGATGGGCTTTTATTATTGCGTGGGAAGAGAGGCAACTGGTACATTCTATATTTTTTCTGTGCTCCCAGACCAGCATAGAAGAATATCCTGTGGGAAAGTCTAATCTACATAAATGTTCTCAAGACATCAGAGCCAATTCCTAATGACGAACCGTTTTTAGCTTTTAATGCTAAAATAACTAATTTCACCACATTAAACCTCGCAATGACCAACTCGCATAAAAGTTTAAGTGCCTCGATTGGCGTACGACGCAAACTGCGCTTGAGCATAGCAAATAAACCAGTGAGCATCAGATCTAGCTTGAGATCCAACCGCGTGATTCCGTTTATATACATACATGTACAAATCTCTTCTTCCATGCTGGTCTGGGAGCAAAGAAAAAACATAGAATGTACCAATGCTTCTCTACCCGCGCAGATGAGAGAGAGAGAGAGAGAGACACACATTATTTACACACATTCGATACACGTAAAACACAGATACAGATGCACAGGTACAGATGGTAAAAGCCCATGGGCCAATGGGCGAAAATCATAGGAACCATGTTACAGGCGATGAGGCTAGCAACCATCACTATTTTGATTCCATTTCCCACCTATACGCCCACAATCTTGCTAAATGTGTCCTGTAGGTACCTGTTACCTTAGACTCTGTCTAACCCGTAAGGGATAAAGACGTAATTTGTGTATGTATGCACAAACCACATCGTTATCTCTACCGGTGGAGGCAAGATCTAAAAGCCGCGTTTAACATGATTTGATGGGTTGATCGTCTGCAACATGGTTCCTAAGAGTTTCGTCCATTCTCTCGATCGGTATTCACAATCTGCGTGGAAATTCCATATAGTTTGGCTTAAATTACATTTAGCTTGAAGCAATATTTCGGGTGGTTAATCCTTACACAAGACCCGCCGATGCTGCCGCCAAGCTGAGTGCTTACGCTGCTGTGTTCCGTCGTGGAACAGCCAGTGAAATTGACACTTGAGCCATTTCATCTTAGCATTCCCACCTGGCAACACATCTCTGATGCTCCGGTGTTTAGCGGATGCTCACCACTCAACCTACTTGCTAGTTTTTCTTCCTTGTTGTTACGGAACAACATCGTCTTTTAAAAATTTGAAACTGTTGGCTCTCGTAAAAATTGAAATTACGCGTAGAACTTACTCGCTAGTAATTACTATTTCTAGGAAATGATAAAGCATTTTATTAGTTTGATATCTTGCGTTGTGCTTTTGGACTATGAAGCCATGCGCCGGAGAGGGTTTTGGTCGAAATTTTATAATATTTTTACGATGCGGTCGCTTACCGATTTTGATAGCCAAGAGTTCTGAGGGAGTTTGCTATGATTATAGCAAAACATCATAAATTTCGAAGTTTTTTGATAGAAATTTTATAATTTTTGGTTTTTAGTATCTAGTGGGTTTAAAACTACGGAATTAATCTTTTAGCCGTCAACAACACATAATTATGACGTGTCGCAGGCGGATTGTAGTGATCCGCCGTATTACATTACGGCTAGCCGTTTTGCAGTGCGGCGGTTCAACGAGTAGCCGTACTGTCATTCTTCAATAAGACGGCCCACGTTTCGCCGCATCGTACTAAGGATTTGGTAATCCTGTTAATATTATAAATGTGAAAGTTTGTGAGTATGGATGTTTGGATCTTTGTTACTCTTTCACGCGAGAACGGTTGGACAGATCTGGATGAAATTTGGAACATAAATAAATTATAGTCTGGAATGACACATAGGCTACTTTTTATCCCGGAAAATTGCGTAATTCCTGCGGGATAGCGATAAACGAATTCTATGCAGACGAAGTTGCGGGCAACAGCTAGTAAGAAATAAAGATGGATTTTTTAGTGGATAGGTTAGGTAGATACTTGAATCGACCGAGTAAGGAAAATAGCAAGACAAAGCCGAATAGCATTGTAAGAGCTAACGAAAACTAGCTTATACATAGGGCCCTACCATGACGTCTTAATGCGATTCAATTCCGACTCAGTTCAGTTTTAGCTGTCATTTTTAGTATGGATCTGACAGCGAGCAAACCCAAACTTAATCGCATCAAGACGTCATGGTAAGGCCTCAGTTCATTCTAACTCTACGTGGACGAAGTCGCGGCCAGAAGCTAGTCTAAAATATGGATTAAATACGAGACCATTCTGTAGAAACAATAACAGCCTGGTGTACATGTATACTAATATTATAAAGAGGAAAAATTTGATTGTTTGTTTGCATTGAATAGGCTCCGAAACTACTGGACCGATTTCAAAAATTCTTTTGCCGTTAGAAAACTACATTATCACTGAGTGACATAGGCTACTTTTTACCGCGAGAAAATACCTTTTCCTACGGGAATATTAATTTATCGCGGGCGAAGCTGCGGACGGAAGGCTAGTAGTATACAAACCCAGAGTTAATCAATCAATATACTATATAGTTTAATATCCGGGGGCAAACGACTGCGGTGTTTATGGAAGGATTCCCGTTATTTACGCGTCTTCTTAGCTTGTTAGGATGCTTCAATGCTAGTTTATTTAGGGAATTTACCGGAAAATATATTTTCAATACAGTTGCACAAAAAGTTCTCGTCCCGCGCAGATGGTAAAAGCCCATCGAGGGAATGGGCGAGTCTTGGGAATCATGTTATAGGCGATGCGGCTAGCAACCCATCACTATTTTGATTCCCCTTTCCACCTATACGCCTACAATCATGCTAAACATGGCCTTTAGGTCTCGTTACCTCGGGCTCTGTCTACCCCGTAAGGGATATAGACGTGATTTGTGTGTGTGTGTGTGTGTGCACAAAAAGTGCCCTTTTTGACAGTTGCGTAGTGTAGGAGCAAGCATCGCAGATTGGTGAGGATCCGGGTTCCAATCCCGTCCATAGCTTTACTTTTCTGATTTTTCCATGTGTTTTAGGTTTCATCTTGTTACTGGTCTGTCTACCCCGTAAGGGATAAAGACGTTTATGTCTGTGTATGACACCGTAAAAGTAAATACAAAAATCGGGAAGTATCTTGAATCATTGATAGCATTTCAGTTACCGTTTCAGCAAAGTCAACGCGCTCTCGATATATTTTTTCATCTTTTCTAATTTCCAACTCCTCAATGTCTGATCACTCAAATTGTCAATAAAGAAGTGAAAGGTATCTTATCTTCTCTCCCGGGTGTGTCCAATTAGGAAGATTCCCCTTGGCACTTTGTCACGAGTCAATCAGAGGGTTTTCCAATATTTTTTAGACCAATCAGCGACTGATATTGCCAATTAAAAATTGAAGATCGGCTTCTAATCGGGCCGCATTTTTATTTCAAAAATCGGCCAAGTGCAGGTTGGAAAGTTTTACGCCATTTTTTTAATTGTTTTAGCACACCATATTTTCTGGGAAAAAATATTAATTATTAACAATAATATTAATTTCTAAATGTCTGTGAAAATCAGAACACATAGAAAAATCCGAAAAGTAAAGCTATGGCCGGGAATCGAACCCGGATCCTCGTCATTCCGTGACGCGTGCTATACCACTACACCACCCATAGCAGGTGGGTAGTCTCCGAATTTTTCTACCTGTTACCGACCGTCACGTGACCTTTGTTACTATGTGAATTTAGAAATTAAATTTCTAACGGTAAAACCGTAAAAGTAAAACATAAAAATCAAGAAATAAAAATTTCTTGATTCATTTGATAGTAATAATATTAAATATTTATTATTAGTTTTTTAGCTTGATTTTTTGTTTCTGTGTTAGTTTTAAGTATGCTTCGCTTAACTGTATTTCTGTGGTCATCTGTCATTGGCTTTTTGTTTAGTACCTAAGTCTCATTACAACGTACTGTATTGCTGTTGATGCCCCAAATAAAATAAATAAATAAATAAATTATTATCTCGCTTTCTCTCTCATACGAAACCAAAAGTCAGAATTAGCGGAACGTCCACATTCCTTTGACCAAGAACGCAAAAATGGTATAGAGCTAACCTTTATGATGTGCACAAGTTAAACGAACGGATTTGACGAAATTCCCACGGGATATGGTGTTGCACCGGGAATTAAGCGAGGGCATACTATTAATTCAATATTAGGTGTCTACATAAAAGTACAGTGAACTACATACGCGATTGAATATTAGTTATTATATTGTTATATTATTTTCATACTAAAGAAAGTTTTTTTTGTTACAGGTACACCCACAAAAAACTTCACTACAGCTGATTTTGAACAAGATACGTAGTTATCGTAAAACGCAAAGATATACTTATTTCAATTAAGTACCAGATCACTTAAAGGTGCGACTACACCCGTGCGTAAAAGACGTTGACGGACAAATCGTGACGCTTACGACATGTCACTGCGTATACGCGGTGGTGTGGTTGCTCCTTTATGCCGTCATACAATATACTTTACGCTATTTATCGGATTATAAACAAGCTAAAAACATCTATCGTAAATTCTATTCGTAAAAGTAAAAGCGTTTTTTCAGCTCCTGTTTTTTTTTTTCATAATGTCCGAGCCGAAATATTCGAGTTCGAAAAATGTTCCAAAATATCACAAAACTTTTTTGTTCGAACAACTTTTGTGTCCAATACACGCCACGAACGTATTTCTTCCATGCTGGTCTGGGAGTAAAGAAATCAAAGAATTTACCAGTAGCTTCTCTTCCCGCGCAGATGGTAAAAACAATCATAGGGATCAAGTTATAGACGATGCGACTAAGCCATCACTACTTTGATTCAACTTTCCACCTATACGTCCTTAATCATGCTAAACGTGACCTTAGTTTTGTTACCTTAGGCTCTGTCTACCCCGTAAGGGATAAAGACGTGATATATGTATGTAACTTAGTTAATAGTTTTTAAGATGAAGAAAATTTAAAGCAACGATCATTGCGCTTCCCTTGAGGAAAACAATAGCTCACCAATAATTACATTTACCATGAAACCGAGTCGAATTCCTTTTCGGCATTTCGTTCAATTAGTCCAATTTGGCCGGGACAGCGTTCGACGGACCACTAGCTCCCCAGGGACCTGGTTATAATTCATGCCGTTTATTGAATCACTTGTTCCGGGACACACCGTACCGAAAACATACGCAATTTAGTTTCGTGTCATGATCGGCATGGTGTTATGCTGCCACGGTTTTCATGCACTGCCAAGTGTTAATAATAAAGAAAGATAGAAGACATTTATTCCTTTTTGACAGACACATAAATATAAGAAAATATACACAATTTTATAGAAAAGAACTTCTTATCTTCCATGCTGGTCTGGGAGAAAAAAAATTGTGGGCGTATAGGTGGAAAAGAATCAAAACAGCGATGGCTTAGCCGCATCGTCTATAACATGATTCCTAAAACTTTCGTCCAATCCCTCGATTGGCTTTTACAATTTGCGCGGGAAGAGATGCTACTGGTACATTCTATGGACTTTATTCCATTTAAATTTCTAAATGTCAGTGAAAATTAAAACACAGAAAAATCCGAAAAGTAAAGCTATGGCCGGGAATCGAACCCGGATCCTCGTCGTTCCGTGACGCGTGCTATACCCCTACACCACCCATAGCAGGTGGGTAGTCTTCGAATTTTAGATGTCACGTGACCTTTGTTACTATGCGAATTTTTCTAACGGTAAAACCATAAAAGTGAAACATAAAAATCAAGAAATAAAAATTCTTGATTCATTTGAAAGTAATTACTATTTCATTTCTTTATGACAAGGTTCTACGGATAGTACAAAACTGACAGTCGCAAGAATGTGTTCCAATTATGAGCCGGCCTTACTAAAAGTTTAACAATTCAGCCACTTGTTAAAGTTTTAATGTCTTACCCCCCCCCGTGCGAAGTGGGGTAATGTAGCAGTGTTAAGCGCTTATACCGGCGAGCTTTTATTTCAGCAGCTTTTAAAATAGCTTTTAGCTGCAGAATTAGTAACATGCGAACAAAGTGTTTTAGTTTCGCAGGAAGCTTAAAAAGCCTCCGCTTTTGTGAGATACTTCAAGGTTTTTTTTTTTTATATGAATAGGAAGGCAAACGAGCAAGTGGGTCACCTGATGGTAAGTGATCACCACTGCCCATAGACACCCGCAACCCCGGAGGGATTGCAGATGCGTTGCCAACCTAGAGGACTAAGATGCAATGCCTCTTGTCTTGTGCCCGTAATTTCCCCGGCTGTCTTACTCTCCACACCGGAACACAGCAGTGCAAGCACTGCTACTTATCGGCAGGATTAGCGAGTAAGATGGTGGTAGCGATCCGGACGGACCTTGCACAAGGCCCTACCACCCGCAAAGGTGTAACGTGTTAGTGCAAGAGTGTGATATTGGAACCTTATCACAGAACATGTCGTAGTGATTTTACAGTAAATTGGTTAGGAGAATCGCTGACATTGACTTTGAGTACGAACGAATCTTTTGTTCGATAGTATCTACTTGTACGTAACAGTTAAATGCGTCAAGCAATTTTAACAAACTTTCTAATAAAACAAAAACTTTTGAGTCGGTTAATTCGTTTGGTAGTTACAGTAGCGCAAACATAACACGCATTAAATCAAGTTACAACATTCATTCTTTTACGTCGGGCACTTTTACTTCTTGTTTTTTTTAATATTTACTTTCACGGTTTTACTATAGTATGGATGGTGTAGGGGTAGCACGCGTCACAGAATGACGAGGATCCGGGTTCGATTCCCGGCCGTAGCTTTGCTATTCAGTGTCGTTTAGAAATGTAATCATGTTGTTAGAAATTATTACATGTAATTAAATCAATCCGCTTTGTAGATTCAGGAATAAGAGTAATAGAAGTAACAATGTCTGTAACACTAACGCCTTCAAAGTACGAAGTTCAAAGGCTTATCGGCTTTAGGCTGCCGGCAAACGGTACTCACAGAGGCTGGGCTGAGCAAGCAAACAAGTATTTATACTTAGTATTTCTGTAGAAAAATACTTTATACATGTACCTGCTTAAGCCTGTGTTAACTTTAGAATCAGTTTTTGATAGGTTAAATATTATGAGCTTTTCTAAGAATCATTGTTATAAATTATGTCTTCTGTGTTGAAAATGTGATGTTGAATATTTTCTATCTCGATTATTTAAATCTTCCACGCTGGTCTGGGAGCAAAGAAAAAACATAGAATGTACCGGCTGCTTCTCTTCCCGCGCAGGTGGTAAAAGGCCATCGAGGGATTGGGCGAAAATCTTAGGGATCATGTTATATGCGATGTGGCTAGCAACCCATCACTGTTTTTATTCCTCTTTCCATCCATGCGTCCACAACTATGCTAAACGTGGTCTTTTATGTCTAGTTTCATTAGGCTCTGTCTACCCCGCGTAAGGGATAAAGACGTAATTTATGTATGTATGTATGTATGTTTTTTATTCTCTTTGCTTGTTTGTGTATTTAACACATGTAGAAAGTAATCTCAAAAACTAAAGAAAAAAAAAAACTAAAAATTCATTCATCCATTCTAACAATTATTTCTTGAATAAAAGGTTGCATTCCCTATATTTATTTGCTATAATAGTTATTAATACTTTTTAGTCTGGAAAAGTGCAATATTGTCACAGGACACAGACAAAGTTGCTGGCAGCTAGATTTCAATAAAAAAGCATAGGTAACATCGGAATCCAATTAATATTTTCTTGCATAGTGAACAATAAGGTATATCGGAAACATTAATTCCATTGTCAACCGCTTGCGAAAACCGACATTTCTAATAGCCATTCCCCAAAAGAGTATTTACACTCGAAAAATACCAGGTAAAAAAAAAATTATACGATACTCAAAATTAGAACACAGAAAAATCCGAAAAGTAAAGCTATGGCTGGGAATCGAACCTGGATCCTCGTCATTCCGTGACGCGTGCTATACCCCTACACCGCCCATTGTATGTGGGTAAGCCTTCGATTTTTTCTATCTGTTACTAGCTGTCACGTGACCTTGTTACTATGCGATTTTTTGTCGCTAAGCGTCATCCGTTTGTAGATACCAAGTACAAAAAATACCAAGTATCTCATCCCAGCACTAATTACCTAAGCCAAAGTTTCCCATTGATCAAGCTTGTCTGATTGGAGAATTCTTATCGGGGTGTCGTCAAGTTACCAAGTACGAGATACTAGGTTATACTCTGTTATTTTATAGTTACGGACTTAGTTACGGAGTTGCCAAGTTTATCTCGGCTTGTATCTTTTGAACACGTACTCGATCGAGGTTTAAATGTTTGAGTTACTGTTGAGATATGGTTCTCGAAGTGACTAAAGTAAGGCCAACGAGAAGATATAACATTTAATTTAAAAATAAAAAAAAATCCTTTTGGAAAAGAGCTGATATTCTTCAAATTGCTGAACCGATTTTGACCAATCATGGCTAAGTGAATCAGTAATCTGATAACTACGTGAAAACTATTTTATTCCAAAGATAATGTTTTGCTAAATTTATCAGCAATTGGATTTCGTTTGGCTATTGATACATACGTACATACATAAATCACGTCTTTATCCCTTACGGGGTAGACAGGTTGGCAATTGATGAATGTCGCTATTTGGGATCTTAGTTATTAGACCATAATTATCTGTGTGTCTAGACTCTTTCAACCCTGAAAGGGATAAAGTAATTGATTATTAAAAACTTCCATGCTGGTTTGGGAGCGCAGATGGTAAAAGCCTATCGAGGGAATTGGCAAAAATCGTGGAGATTAAAGGCGATGCGGCTAGCAACCCATCACTATTTTTATTCCCCTTTCCACCTACACGCCCACGCGCATGCTAAACGGTTTACCCAAGGGATAAAGACGTGATTTATGTATGTCTGTTTGTTTTTTACACCACTTTTTTATACGACTTGGAAAAGATTCGAACTTGAGATTTTTTGTGTAACCAATCCTGGTGTAAACTGTTCCCGTTTTATAAAAATCTATGTACCAGTCAGTTTTGGTGCGGGTGGTAGGGCCTTGTGCAAGGTCCGTCCGGATCGCTACCACCATCTTACTCGCTAATCCTGCCGCTAAGTAGCAGTGCTTGCACTGCTGTGTTCCGGTGTGGAGAGTAAGACAGCCGGGGAAATTACGGCCACAAGAGGCATTGCATCTTAGTCCTCTAGGTTGGCAACGCATCTGCAACCCCTCCGGGGTTGCGGGTGTCTATTGGGCCGTGGTGATCACTTACCATCAGGTGACCCGCTTGCTCGTTTGCCTTCCTATTCATATAAAAAAAAAAAAAAAAAAAAAGTTTTGGGTACTCAAACCCATAAAGCGGGTGACAGACTGACGAGTAAGACCCCGTACTTGCGGCTTGACTTTACTCGCCTGCGTCTCAGTCTATATAGACCGACCGCTCGCCCGCGCGGTGCAGGGCGCGGGGTAGGACGACAATCCCCCCGCGGTCGTCCCACCCCGTGCCCCTGCGAAGCGCGCGAGCGGAGAGGAGAAGGAGGGGGGGGGGAGGAGCGCGAGGGGGCGGGGATCATTTAAGCGATCGGTTAATAAGTAGGCGTACTTTTAGACTAGGATACTAAACTTTTTAGTGACTAGGATAGAAAAAAGTATGCTTAGTTGGTTTGGTCACGTAGAGCGGATGGATGAAAGTAGACTAACTAAACAGATCTATGTGGATGTGAATGGTAACGTTGGGAGGGGAAGGCCTAGACGGACGTTTTGCGACCAAATAGGAGACGTTTTGGAAAAAGGTCAGGTCATGTACCGAAACCGACGAGCATGTATGAAGAGATTGATGAATGTGGATGAAGCGAAAGAAGTATGTCAGGGTTGTAGCAAGTGGAACAAAGTAGTCTCTGCCTACCCCTGTGGGAAAGAGGCGTGACGGTATGTATGTATGTACTTTTAGAGTAAAATACAGGCGAGTCGTCGAGCCGTAAGTCGTAATTTTGTTCTAAGTCCTCACGGACTCTATTAATCTACCTTCAGCTGCAAGTAAGTCTGTGGAGGAACTTAGGCAACTTTTCGCATCCTGGTTGACCGAAACTCGATCGTAAATACCCCACTAAGTCTATTCCGAACGGGGCCCGCTAGCCGCGACGAGCGGATTGTCTCGGTGCCATTTGGCGGTCATCCCCCGTTCTTAACCGGAATTTCCGCTAAGAACCCATCACTGAGATATTAGGCTGCTAGATGTGGCACGTTGTAGAAAAGACGTGATCAACATTCTTCTTACATACATACAGCACGTCTTTATCCTTTACGGGGTAGACAGAGCTTAAGGTAACAAGATCTAAATGCCGCGTTTAGCATGATTTCGAGCGTATAGGTGGAAAGGGGAATCAAAATATTGGTGGGTTGCTAGCCGCATCGCCTATAAAAGTGCATCCTATGATTTTTGTCCGTTCCAATCCTGTAGTGTTGCGGGTGTCCATGGGTGGTGGTGCTCGCTTACCATCAGGTGACCCACTAACTCTTTTCCCTTGTCGTATTTAAGGCTCGGGGACATTATACATCCCTTTTATAAATGTATTTCATTTAAGTAGAATTTACAATACAATACAATACAATAACTCTTTATTGAACACCACAAGTATTCTTACTGTATTTTATTTTGAAAAAATGACTTTCTGCCAAGTTTCTTGCGGCGCATTCTTCTTGGCAATGATGGTCGTTCCGAATGCGCGGGCAGTTTAAAAAAAGACATGAAAAAGAGCCCTTTTGGCGGCCAATTTGGAAAAAATAAATTTTGATTTTGATTTTTTGAAAAAATACTACGCTTAAATTAGCCGCTCAAGTACGCTCCGAGCCACTTCAGCGTGACGCACATCGGCGTCCGTAATTAAGTGCGGGGGAGTGTTAATAAATTGGCAACTTCTGAACCAGATGGATCGGGCCGGGTTATTGGGGTAGTAATTTATTAAGAAAATTGAAAATTTCGGCCGTTTCCTAGCCCCGTCGCAGTGGTAGGGTTGACAGGAATTAATTCGTTAAATCTTTTTCTTTTGAATCAAAGTAGGTATCTTCGTAAAGAGACACGTGTGTACAGTGCTTCTGGTTTTTTAATGTATTTGACTGTTGCCGTCTTCTCAATGAACTTGAAAGAAAAACAATGTTGTTAAGTACCTCCATGCTGGTCTGGGAGCAGAGGAAAAACATAGAGTGTACCAGTTGCTTCTCTTCTCGCGCACATGGTATAAGTCCATCGATGGAAGGGGAAAATCTTAGGAATCATTTTATAGGCGATGCGGCTAGCTACCCATCACTATTTTGATACCTCTTTCCACCTATACGCCCACAATTATGCCAAACTTGTCCTTTGTATATGTATTTTGTTAAGATCGAGAGCGAGTGCAACATCTGCATCTCTCACTCTATCCAAACTACTCGCTCTCATCCCCAATAATGTACTATTTCATTCATATTTATTAAAAACATGACAAGTCACAAACTAGATGCACTGTATGAAATGTCTGTACGTGTTTGCGTCTAATAATAAAAAAAAAAAAATACAAAATATTTACTTTTGCAAATTGGCCGCGAAGGGCTCTTTCACATGGCTTTTTTGAAACTACCAGCGCATTCGGAAAGACCATCATTGCTAAGAATGCGCCGCAAGAAACTTGGTAGAAAGTCATTTTTTCAAAATAAAATACAGTAAGCACTACAATAGGTAGGTACTTAAATTCTTCTTAAATTAAATAAAAAAAAATCAGAAATCAAAATTCTTTTAATACAATTAATAAGTTATTTGAGAAATTAGAAAGAAAACAACCCGGAACAGTTTCTCACGAAATCGTACGGTGAATTATAAATGGGGATAGGGAAAAACTGATTGCGCGGGCTAGCCGGAGTCCTGAGTTTATCCGTACCGGTATAGATTAGAGCAAAGTTGTCATTCGGAAAAATCCGGTTCATTGCAACCAAACCGGTGCATTGCAAGTCTCCATGGCGTGCATTAGACGGTAAAATTATCGTGTTACAGTTTGACAACAAAAATAATGCTCCACGATGTACCTGCGCAGTAGACCAATTTTAGTAGCGCGGGAAATTACGATACACCAATGATAAAATAGAATTCTACGCGCGCTAAACTCTGGCGCTGTTATTGGTCGATCGATTTCGTACCAACATGGCGGCCGGGCCGTGCGCCAATGCCGCCATAGATTATTCGATTATAAAACGAGGGTAGTTGTGCGCCGCTGTCAGTTGCGTCGAACAGCCGCGCGAGTAGAGCGCTGGCGCGCAGTTTTCGTGTCGCTGCCGCCGGGGCGAGCGCTCTTGGAAAAAGGACTACGAAATAGTCCAAAACATGTCGAGCATCACTCGACCTTTTTATACGTGAGGTATCCGTTTATGTGTAATGATGATTAAGTCTCACGGTAGTTTCATGTTGAAAGTGACTAAAACTGAAGTCCCATTATCCGTCTCATATTATTTTATCTACGAACCATTTTAATTTTCTTCGGAATACAGCTCTGAATTCTGTTAAAACTTATTACATTTCCAACACAACCGTTAACGCCACAAAATCGCCATTTTGTTTTACAGTTACGCGCGACGCGTGCGAAAACACTTTAATGGGCACGCCGAGCAGCTTACCTTTGCTCGGCGTTTTTCCTGAAAAGTGAACGTTCTTACGGCTAGCACAGCTGTTGCATCCAATTGATTCTTCTGAATTATTGAACGGGTCTGACGTTTGCGCTGCGCTTTATCCACTTCGTAGTCGAATGTTGCTTCAAATTATTATACTCGTTTTTCTCGTATTACGAAATACTGTAAATTGTGTTTTATTTATTGTAAACTAGTTGTTGCCGCGACTGTCTGCACAGAATAGGGAATATTCATGGTTTTTTTTCATTGCTGCCATTAAAAGCTCATTTAGGTATTAAACAGATTAAAAAATATTTTTCAAATAACTATAAAAAATCAAGATATAAACTATCAAAGATTCGTTTCTTTTTAAAAAAAAACCGGAATTTTAATATGAAGTTCAATTCAATTCAAATTTAGGAAAATGTGGCTCCATCAACTTTTTGGTGATTTTGGATTTGGATAAGACACGGCAAGACTGTTCAATAATCTGCCAGTTTTCGGTGGGATAACTACCAGTTACTACCTGCAATGATTGCTTTTTATCCCGGGAAATTGCGTAATTCCTGCGGGATAGCGATAAACGAATTCTATGTAGACGTAGTTGCTAACAGCTAGTTTCAGATTTCGATTTACGACGAATTTATGATTATCAAGTACTAAAAATGCGATATTAATTAAACCTCCACCGCCTTTAATAAGGCAGGGCGGAGTTCCTTACAATTTAGCTTGTAATAATGTTGGAAGTACCTACTCATTATGCAAGCGGCCCCTAAATCACGGCGGTTTAAAATATCACTTTATATTTCGGGCGTTTATTTTGTTAAGCTAGCCTTATCTTCTCTGTATATCTTTTGTGTAATAAGCGGTTTGGACTGTCATAACTGAAATAATGGTTAAATATAACATTAAATTAAAAAAATTACCCCCCCCCCCACGCAATCGAATAATCACACGTAAATGAAAAAAAACAGTTTGACGCCAAAAATAAATACGTACATAAATCACGTCTCTATCGCTTACGGGGTGGACAGAGCCTAAGGTAACAAGACCTCAAGGCCACGTTTAGCATTGTGGGCGTATAGGTGGAAAGGAATCAAAATAGTGATGAGTTGCCAGCCGCATCGTCTATAACATGATTCCTAAGATTTTTGCTCACTCGATTTTCCCTTGGGCTTTTACCATCTGCGCGGATAGAAGCAACTAGTACATTCTATGTTTTTTCTTTACTCCCAGACCAGCATGGAAGAGTCCAGAAAATGCCAAAAATGCCTTACGTCATTTTGGAAAAGAGCTGTTACTATTCAAACAGCTGGACCGATTTTTATTAAACATGGCTTAAAACCACCGCAAGAAAGAAAGAAAGAAGACATTTATTCCTTTTTGCAAGACACACAAATATAACAGAATATACACAATTTTATAGCAAAAGAAAAAAAAACAAGACATGAAAAATAGATCATGAGCGAAAGGAAGCAAGGCAAGGAAAGGAAGGCAAGGAAACTGGCGAATGAATGAAAATCATAGGCAATTTAAAGAAAACATGTTCTAACATTAAAGAAGAAAGATTCCATTGTATGTTTGAATTGAATAGGCTCCGAAACTACTGGAACTTGAAAAATTCTTTCACCATCAAATGAATCAAGAATTTTTATTTCTTGATTTTTTTAATGTTACCGTTAGAAATTAAATTGTCACGTGGCTAGTATCAGATAGAAAACTTCGAAGGCTTACCCACCTGCTATGGGTGTATAGTGTATAGCACGCGTCACGGAAAGACGAGGATCCGGGTTCGATTCCCGGCCATAGCTTTACATTTCAGATTTTTCTGTGTTCTAATTTTCAGTGTTGTTTACAAATTCTTTCACTATTAGAATCCTATACTATAAACCATTAGAAGACAAAGACGCGGGCAATAACTAGGAAGATATATTCATCAAAAGTCTATTCATAATTTACTTACCGTAGGTACAGGCTAGGTAGGTAGAATAACTGGATCTATATTGTCAACATAGCTTCATCATTACGTGTATATACATCTATATATATCTTGTAAAATCCAAGCGGCAAAGATTCCTCGCGAGGCAATTAATTCCTTGAGAATATTTAATAAAATTCCCGAGCTGAAAGAATTTACCGCGGGAATTATATCCTGGGATATACCCGGGATTCCATTAAATGTGACGCAAGACCGGATTTCTTCATTTCCGAGGGGCGTAGGCTGGATGAGTCAGATAGATACGGTTGTAACGTTTCGGGACCCAAATGCGATGGAACTAATATTGTAAATGCAATAACATTGTTTCTTCATCAACGTGAAGAACTTACATGTTGCAAAGAGATCATTGATAGTTCGTAGATTAACATCTATGTCCCATTTTTTTAGCACGCTATGTAATTAACATACATAAATCACGTATTTATCCCTCACGCCTGAGGTAACAAAACCTTAAGGCCACGTTTAGCATGATTAAGGGCGTATAGGTGGATATTGAAATCAAAATAGTGATGGGTTGCTAACCGCATCGCCTATAACATTATTCCTATGCCAATTCCCTCGATGGGCTTTTACCTGCGCGGGAAGAGAAGCAACTGGTAAATTCTGTTTTTTTTTACTCCCAGACCAGCATGGAAGAAGGTTACTTGGCTTAGGTCAAATATGTGTGAAGTTATCCTCTATAGGCTCGCGTCGGAACCCCTCAATCCTCTCATTTTAAGAGGATGCCTAGCAGTGGAATGTACAATACAATACAATACAAATACTCTTTATTGAACACCACAAATCAGCACAAAACAACACAGAAACTAAGAACAAAGTAGACAATAGGCGGTCTTATCGCTTAATAGCGATCTCTTCCAGACAACCAATAAGAGAAATAAGTTGGAGACAATTTAAGTAGGTGGCGAAAACAAATAGACTGGATAAACGCAGGGATAATAAAAACAACAATACCAACATAAATATACATAGCTAAATAAATAAAATAAAATAATACATGCATATACACATAACATTACTGTATAATACTTAAGATAAAATAAATGTGAGAATGTAACAATGAAAAATAAGAAGATCATACAACAGAAAAGGATTTGATCAGAAGCAAAAAGAAAAGATAAGGTACTATTGAGATTTGAGTTGGTTTTTAAAAATAGGTAATGTACGACTAGAGATGACAAGCAACATACAGCTAGGCTGCCCATCTGTGACGTAAATCTTAACGAAAAAATATTTAACGTCGTTTCTTGATATAAAACTAGATGGAATGGCTGCCGGCAGGAAATTTGCTTCTCCCGGATAAAGGGATAGCTTCCTGAGAAATCTGAACACCCGATACCGGGTTTGTCAGATTCAGAGCGCCTGGATTAGAATTGGTAATAGACATATAGACATACATTCACTCACAAGATCCCAACGGAAGGCTAGTGCCGACCAGCTTTTTACTAGTAGCGTCACGAAAATTTACTTATTTAATTTTACTTCATACTTGTTTCATCATCATGCTAAACGTGGTTTTAAGGTCTGGTTACCTTAGGCTCTGTCTACCCCGTAAGGGATAGATACGTGATTTAAGTCACGTTTATTATGATTGTGGGCGTATAGGCGGAAAGGGGAATCAAAATAGTGATGGGTTGCTAGCCGCATCACCTATAACATGACTCCAAGTTTTTGCTTTTTCCCTCAATGGGCTTTTACCATCTACCATTAGGTATATATTAGACCAGCATGATGAGTGATTATTTTAGGGAAAATCTTCTTATATATAAAATTTCCATGTCACAATGTTAGTTACCGTACTCCTCCGAAACGGCTTTACCGATTCTTACCAAATTTCATATGCGTATTCAGTAGGTCTGAGAATCGACTACTATCTATTTTTCATCTTGAAATTTAGAAGAAAAAAAAACGGGAGCGAAGCCGCGGGCAACAGCTAGTAGAACTATAGAAATCTAATTTTCCGCATTATAAAGCTAGTTTTAAGTACCCATAATTAGTTGTGCTAATTTAAAAAAATACACCAAAGAATCCCTTTAAACCCGCAGAGTAAGACTGCCAAAAGGAGGCGCCGGTTGGCGTGCCTCCAAAATCCGCATAATTACCTACAGCACCCAGACTTGTACCGGAATAATTGTTTCTTTGTTTTAGATGTATTTGTTGGACATTTTAATTAGCCCCTTTAATTGCTTTGAATGCTAAGTTTCGAATTAAACCGTGCGTTTCGAAAGGATGAGTCTTAGATTTCAGTGCGGGTCGAGTTACGGGTAAATACTTACAATACGATACACACACAAATCACGTCTTTATCCCTTACGGGGTAGACAGAGCCTTAGGTAACAAGACCTACAGGCCACGTTTAGCAAGATTGTGTCCATAATTGTACAGTTGCGTACATTACTTTATCTACACACATAATCATAAGTACTCTAAGGTGGGTTCAGAAGCAGTTGGGAAACGACCAGCATTATTACAACCAATTGTACTCGGAACTGTCTACCCCGTAAGGAGTAAAGACGTGATTTATGTAAGTGCTTTCTTGTCTATGGTGATAGGCAAAATCTGTACTGTAATAACATTAAAGTACAGATTTTTGTACGTCATTTCTTACGCCTTCAGAACGCATTTTAGAGCACTAATGACATGTCCGTAGATAAAACGGTTTTTACATAGCTACCCAATAGAATTATTCGGTTTCAATACCCTTAAGATGTTTCATGGTACAGGTTATATTGGCTTCCTAGTAATTTTTTTAAACACATTCCAGAGTTACGTTTGCAGTGCATTCATTGAATTCAATTTTTTTAAAGCTATAAATAGACTTAAGACTTTGCATCGATGGTCACCGGGTTATGGGTACCGGGGGGTAAGATTTTGAACACAATTGTAAACATTTTTGTGAGACCCTATGCGTCATGCGTACAAGTAACTTACAGATCTTTCTATACATACACATGCATAAATTTTTATACCACGTCATCGGCAAGCATGAGTATGTTTCTGACAATCAATAATTACTAATAAATTGAAACAATGATTAAGCACAATCGCTAAAGTCTTAAGTGAAATGCTCTACTTAAATCTCACAAAGATGCTAACAAAGATAAACAAGTTTAGACAAGTTGTAATAGAATGAGTACTTGATTGAAAATATAAAGATAATGAAGCCACCAAAATGGTTATAACAACGGACAGAAGCACTGGAAACGAAATGAAAATTGGAAATGATCTGCTTAAGATAAATGGATACTTGCTCAGATCATGTCCGAGACCATAATGCTGAGTAATCCATCTTTCTGAAGTGAATTTGACGACGTAATCCCAAAAGCCATGGATTAATTTCTTATTGTAAGGATTTGGGGCGTAATGGTTCAAAGAAATATACGGTTTGCGGTCCCGCTTTGTGTATTTGGATTAGAGTAAGAACGTTGTAGGAAACGGGAGTGTTTTAGCCAAATTTGCATTAGCTATTTGAAGTAATATTGTAACCATCTTTAGTCTTCCATGCTGGTCTGGGAGCAAAAAAATGTACCAGTTGCTTCACTACCCGCGCAGATGGGAAAAGGCCATCGAAGGAATGGGCGAAAATAGGAATCATGTTATAGGCGATGCGGCTAGCAACCCATCACTATTTTGATTTCCCTTTCCATTCTACGCCCTTAATCATGCTAAACGTGGCCTTAAGGTTTTGATACCATAGGCTCTGTCGTAGGGGATAAAGACGTGATATATGGATGTATGTATGCTAACTGCCGATTGGTTGATTGCGCCAATGCTGCAAGTTTAGACATGTCAGATTGTAAATGGTAGCTTCGAGACGGGCCACCGGAATATGTATCAATCAAACTTACTCCAGCACTCAAACCTGCCTCTCGAACCGCCAAAATCTTATCCTTAATTTGGCTATTCCCACCTAATTGCTGACTTCCTAATTAATCACTGTTATTTGATTAATAGGCATCCGATTGCGAACTCCGCTGCTTGAGCCGATGATTTAGGAATTTCTTCAAAGGCCAAGTTTCACTTTAATTAATAAGTATAGTATCAAAGATATTAGACGTTGTTGTTCAGTGTCCTTTGTTAAGTTATTTTTACTCCCTTTTTGTTGGAAACTTTGTATACCGCGTCGTGTTAAAGCTTAGGAAATTCCCTCTGAATTTCGAGTTGCGACTTTTTTATATTATTACTGTCGTATAGCACTTCGCCCTAATTGTTTCTTGTTTCTGCGATAAACTTTTCTTAAAATTTAATCTTAAGGCGGTTGCTCTTCCATACAAACCTTCCGTGCAGCTGCATTTCGTCCACAGGCTTAATTTCAATGCGGTTTTTTGAGGATAGTTAGCTATGGATATATTGTCTGCGCAAATTACAAAACAGAGTGCATTTATCATACCTAAATTGCAGTATGATGCAGTAAATTTCGATGCATTTTACAATAGTGTGAGTAGCTAGTGTCAAATAAAACATGTTGTAAAAACCAATCGGCTATTTCGAGCTGTCACGTGACCTCCAAACTGGCTCAGTGGTCGTGACTTAAAGGACTGAATAGTTAGTGACCAAGTTCAAATCTCGAGGCCGTGAACGATTCTTTTTTAATTTTATGAACATTGTTTTTAATAACTTACTTACTTAGTAATACTATCTCGATGAGATGTAGAAAACTTAATGGTAAATTCAATATTTTTCTTGTCAAATCAAACCAAAGAAAGTACTACCTAAGTGGTTTTTAAACAACCACAAGCTTACCCTAATTAGATTTTACTGTTTACGATAAATGGTCTATACCATCAATTAGTTGAAAATAAAATATACACTTGTGATGGTAAACTTATTCTAGCCAAGATTTTTTTTTAAACTAACACATAGTTTCGTATTTTTTTTTGTATAACCTTGTAGCAGTGAGGCATCGCCAATTTGAATAATTTAGCGGGTGGCATTGCCAGTCCTAAACTTGGCAAAGCTTTCATGCCTAGTAAGTTCTCTAGTATTAGGATCACACGTGCTTATTAATTTGGCATAGATGGTGGCGCCCCCCAGTCATATTGCCGCCTTAAAAACACGTTTTGTCTTATATATTTAAAAAAAGTACTCGACCACAGAAAGTTAAAAATAAAAAAGGCTTCCAGTTAATTTTGCACTAATGCTTCTCACGAGAATCGAACCCTAACCCTCTGCATCAAATCACGGCCATATACCACGGCAATGATTCGCGAAATCCGACAAGTGCTAAATACAAAATAGGCCGAGTAAATAGGTTTTCTTAATTGCAGAACAATTAAAAAAAAACATGCGAGTCAAAAACCTGGCTGGTTAGACAGGTAATAAAAAAAACAATGATATGAATTGTCATAAACTAATGGTTGACAGAACATGGTGTCTTAAAATAAAAATAATCTATTCATTTTATTCGTAATTAATTGAAGTCTAAGGAAGGAAGTAAAAGACGTTACAAGTTACGATATTGGACGCAGCGTAGACATTTATTTGTACGTACACGTACAGGTATGTACTTATCAATTAATCATAATAAATTTTTGTAAGATACAACATTCCAACGTTTGTGTGATTGGTACAAATTATTTTTGTAAACGCAATTGAAGTGCTCAGTCCCGGTGTCTGCATGTAATCAAATCTTGCAAGTGAATTTTGACCCATTTCTAATTGATCAGATTGACGGGAAATCTGCTGGCATAAGTCTGATGACAATACAGTAATCTTGAAGTGAAATTCTGGTGACCCAGCCAGGGTCGCTTCCGCAGTTGGAAACGCATCAACAGAAAGAGTAACAACTAACCATACATTACGCTTACATCTAATTATAACTCTTAGAACTTAGAGGAATCTTTAGTGCTCGAATCGAACTTGCTATTGACCAGCTTTTTTAGGGTTCCGTACCCAAAGGGTGAAAACGGGACTCTATTACTAAGATTCCACTGTCTGTCTGTATGTGTATATGTTTGTCTGTCCGTCTGTCTGTCACCAAGCTGTATCTCGTGAACCGTGATAAAGGAAATTTTCACAGATTTTCATGTATTTCTGTGGCCGCTATACAGATACTAAAACAGAATATTTTTGTCAATCTGTCTATGTAAGTAACCAATGGAGGAGCTTATGTATTACTAAGTTTACGCTGTATCGTGGTTTATTTTATGGCCACATTGTTCAAATCCGTCCGTCTATATCTGTCTATCTGTCCGTCTGTCCTAACTTTATAGCTTTTTTACCCATATTACGTAGCTATATTTTTTTCATTTAGAAGCCACTGTCCGTCTGTCTGTCTGTCACCAAGCTGTATCTTATGAACCGTGATATGGCTATCAGCTATCATGATTGTCTGGCGACAGTTCACAAATGACGTTTCTCTGTGTTGCCGTTCTAACATCAAATACTAAAAACAGAATATTTTTGTCTGTCTAAGTATGTAAGTAACCGATATAAAATGACCTCACACAGCCTACAATTTGCTTAGTTGGCAGGGCTTTGCTAACACTGGATTTTATATTTACTTGCCGAATTTGGACGAAACCCTTGGTACGAGAGTCCGACTCGCACTTGGCCAGGTTTTGGTGTTCGGAACACAAATGAGCTTATCTATTACCAAGTTCACGCTGTATCGTGGTTTATTTTATGGCCACATTGTTCAAATCCGTCCGTCTATCTGTCCGTCTGTCTAACTATAGCTTTTTTACCCATATTAGGTAGCTATCTTCTACTCCCTTTCATGCTGGTCTGGAAGTAAAGAAAAAACATAGAATGTACCAGTTGCTTCTCTTCCCGCGTTGATGGTAAATGCAAAAATATTAGGAATCAAGTTATACGCAATAGGGCAATCCGTCACTATTTTGATTCCGCTTTCCACCTATACGCCCACAATCATGCTTGTTCTTGGTGGCTTTAAGGTGTTATCTTAGGCTCTGTCTACCCCGTAAGGGATATAGACGTGATTTGTGTATGAATGTATATTTTACGTCCGAATCGGCGAACGCAAGTCAAAATGATAATTAAAAACTACGTATGTACATTGAAAGGTATAAGAGAGGTGAAATAAACACACATGACTGTATTGTCTGATTTTTTTAGGGTTTCTTACGTCATATAGAAAAAAGAAACTATTGTTAGAAGCACATATATTTTGTAGGTCCGTCCGTTTGTCGGCCTATCTTTCCGTCTGTCCAGTCTTCTGGGCCATTTTGCGACAATTTATTTCTCAGTGGCTTTTATATTTTTAGCTTTTTTATATTCAGATACTTCTGTTTTTTTAACTTCTTTTGTGATAAATAAAAAATTTCTTTAAATATTTCTGACTGTCTGTCTTTTTGTCTTTGCGTCCGGTCATCCATCCGGCAGTCCATCCATCCGTACGTCTATCTGTCTGCCTGCCTGTCTGTATGTATGTATGTATGTCTGTCTGTCAGTTTGTCTGTTTGTCCAGCTATCAATCCGACGGTCCATCCGTTGGTTTGTCTGTATGTTTGTCTATGCTTCCGACCATCCGTCCGTCCGTCTGTCCGTCCGTCCGTCCGTCTGCTTGTTAATCTGTACGTCCAATCATCCGTCTGTTTGTCTTTCTGTTTGTCCGTCTGCCTGTTGCTAATAGTATGATTATAAAATAAAGTCATCTGCCGCGTCGTTTTGTCTGTCTGTGTGTTTATTTACGATAAACTCAAAACTTTTGGACGGATTTTCATGCGGTTTTCAACAATAAATATAATGTTATTATATACAGGTTGGTCCAAAGACTGACGACTAAAAAAAAATTTACATGCCTCACATCCGGGGCTATCCGAATATACCCCATGTATATTGGCCGATTTTTGTAGTTTTCGAGTAATTAATTTTTAAAGATTTTTTCAAGAATTTTCGGGCCGAGCAGTTTATCATCATGTAACTTTTTTTGGTTACGTTTTTCTGAGTGTTTATAAAGTGGGGATAAATTTGTATAATCTTTGAATTTAACTTGCGGAAGTTTATGTGGTCTGTTTATGTTTGTGAGTGTCAGTATGTATGTTTGTTGGTTTCCTATGTTGTGAACTGATTCTTATTTCAATTGTTTTATCTTTATTTTGCAAGTGAGATAGCATTCAATTGGTCTATGTTAATCATCTTAACTAGTATATATGTGCAAAACAAGTATTTTTGTATCCAGAAAACGTTTGAATTGAGTTTAATTCTTAGTGAAATATCATGTCATAGTATGCAAGCCTAAAAAATATCTATTTATCCTTTTGTTGACTGTACGTTAATTTTTCAGATTCACATTGGATTCGGAAGGTAATTTTTGTGCATTAACAGGAAATAAGTGAATCGTACATCCATTGGACGCGAAATTTTACTTGCTATTATTGTGCAAGAAGAGCAAGAACTTCTGCTGGTGTGATGACAAAAAAAATTGGTTGGGTCTAAAAACACTGATTTTTATTGATATAATTTGTAATAACGTTACGAGGTAAAAACCTCGTCATACTTTACTGAGTATGTATGTATACATAAATGTATATATGCACAGGAGACCCAAAAACTGTCATAGAAGAACCTAAGAAAGTCTTGATTACAGTATTGGGAAGTAAAATTCGCGATTTAATCGATATGGTCTGTTTTTGTTTCATCCAAACTATCAATATATGTTCTTACATGCTGGTCTGGGAGTAAAGAAAGCTTAGAATGTACCAGTTACTTCTCTTCCCGCGCAGATGGTAAAAGCCCATCGAGGGAATGGGCGAAAATCTTAGGAATCATGTTATAGGCGATGTGGCTAGCAATCCATCACTATTTTGATTCCTCTCTTCCATCTATACGCCCAAAATCACGCTAAATGTGGCATTTAGTTCTTGTTACCTTAGACTCTGTCTACCCCGTAAAGGATAAAGACGTGATATGTATGTATGTATGTATCCATAGTGCGGTGTTGCAACATTTTGTAACCCCTATTACCACTCTAATTGGTTAATTACTTTACTAGGGAAATTATCAAGACCGTGAATTTCCAGATGTCCAACAGCGGAGATTTGTCAACCCTGTTCTGAAGACTTGAAGACTTTTAGTCCGTCTTTCATGTTCCCATTACCTATGATCGGTAGAAAGAAGAAAAGGAAACTGTATGATACAGAATTATATTAATATCACCGTCCAAGTTTTAGGTTGACCTAGGTATCATATGCAACCGTATAGGTACCGTAAGTCGCGGGTTCATGGTGGATGCAAGCCACTTCCAACCGAGGCAACTGGAGTTCTATGGGCGGTATCTGAATGCCTATATCCAACAGTGGACGTCACACACCTGATATGATGAAGATGATAATGATGACAGGTATCATTTAATGATACCATTTGCAATATTTTAACACCAAACTTAAAAATAATGCTTGTATTCGTCGTGTTGTTTCTTTTGACAGTGATAAAAAAAGTCAGCCTGTATAATTCTAAGTAGTAAAATAAGTTATGATTGTTCTTGTATGCATGTAAAAAAATATTTTTTGTGAACAATAAATAAGTGGCAAATTTCCATTACATGCAATTCAGTTATGTAATATTTTTTGAATTGAGTATGTGGCGTGATCTACAAACTACAATTTCGTGACATCCTTTGATAAGTTAATAAATATTTTGAGTTTCGTATCGAGATACTCGTGTATTTGGAAAGGCTTGTACTTTTCGTCTTATTTTCTTAGGTGATAACTACACTGTATATACTACACAAGGAATAAAGACGTGTTTTATGTGTGTATGTACAGTCAGCATCAAATAGTTCGTGACACCCAAAGTAGCCAAATAGTTCGCAACACGTTATTGTTACAGTTGAAATAAGGTCATGTTGCTAACTTTTTGGCCACTTTGGGTGTCACGAACTATTTGACGCTGACTATACAGTCAGCGTTATATAGTAAGTAGAAGTCAAGACCTTCATTTACTTGGAAACACCCAAAATGGTCATTAACAGTGACTCAACCAAAGCGGTCAAATTGTTCGGGACATCCATCGTGCACAAATATACTGGAGCACGCACATCGCCAAATACTTAGTAACATTCAAGCCAACATTAGTACCATAACATCCAAACCGCCACTGGTAGCGTAGTAGTAGTAGTAGCCAAAGTATCCAAAAGTATGGAACACACTAGAAAACTGAGCTTTATTTTAAATGGTATAAGATTTAATCTCGTGTCAAGTGAAAAATAAATAAACACGTCATAAGATTCAATATGGCCGGACGTGTTTTTGATTCTAGCGAAGCTCATCTCTTGACGTTGACAATCACCGAGAAGAGTACCAACTTGTCAGTGATCGTCTCATCTCTTTCATTTGGAGCCTGACGCCTGGTATAGAAAACATCTAATCATTACAATATATGTTCTTGACTTTGAAGTGTGTAGTTATGTCAATGTTTCCTTTTAAATACCCTGATAATAATGGCCTGAATTTTGCCAATATGATTGATTACATACATCATAAAAGAGTTTTCATTTAAAAAAGTATTAAGTTATATTTAAAAAATATCGAGGTTTTTTTAAACTATCAGTGCTTTGATAAATCAACCCTTGTGTGCGCATACCACGTGTTGCGTGGCGTATTGGCCTAGCTATTGTGGGATCTTATCTAACGCCTATAATAAACTAGACGGTCAGCATTGGAACTGCAAGCTAGCTGGTAATCGACTGTGCAGTTTGTTTGCAGTCTACCCGTAGCCCACCTAACTTGTGCACCCAGAAAACCACTGAGGTTCCAATACCCAGAAAAAGGAGCTCTACCTAGGAGCGGAGCTCTGTCAAAAACCAGGTGGCCAAACTGCACGTGGATCATGGTTAACAGACCGAAAAAAATATCTAGAGTTTCGTAGTTTAGCACGTCTCTGTTCCCTGTTTCACTGGTCGACACGCGTATAGTACAGGCGCTATTGCTGCATGACGCTAGCTAAATTCTATGTCATTTTTATGCACACGATTTATGCCTAAATGTATGACGCTTTTCTTCTCGCTTTGCTCCTGGGCCTAGTCTATATTATGGACTACTAGTTGTGCCATTAGGAATTTCACTCCACCGTAAGATTGACGGCGGGGTTCCTATTTCTATTCGGTTTGCCCTTCGGGCATTTGAAGATGCCTAATGAACCTAACCTAATTTTACTATCTCTAATGAGAATTTTTATTTTTATAAGCCCGAAATTCCTATTGGCACAACCAGTTGTGCATATAGAGTTGGTCCATGCGCTGATATAATTCGCGTCAAGCTGCAATTTTTATTTTTCACGTGTGGACTAGACACCGTGAGAATCTGCTTTATCCCACTGTTGGTAACGCTACTCAAAACCATCGATGGATGAAGTTCGACTTTTGTGGAAGTAAGTATCAGTAAGTAAAAGTGAGTTGAGATGGATTCAATTTGTTTTGGAGTTGTCATTATTTATTTGTCGTACCTACCTATTGCAAAGTCATCATAATTATCTAATATTATTTTTCCTTTTATGTGATGTACCATGAATTAGTGATATGAATTATGATGACATAACATAAAAAGGCAGGTCGCAACTCCGGAACAAATATCTAATCGAAAACCACCTGTCTAGCTCACCTGGGTGGACCACGGGCAATTTTTGGACCATGACCCATAGTCATTTGCCCGTGGTTCACCTAGGTGTACTGAAGTGGACCATTGGCAAGAAAAATTGCCCGTGGTCCACCCAGGTGAACTAGGCAGGTGGCCCACGACCGATGACTATCGAAATCCCTAGCCAAAAAGCAGTCAGACGTAGTCCCTACGCGCTATGCGTTATTATTTAATTTCCTTTATGTGATCCTATACTCCAATGCATTTTGGTGAAAGGAAAGGATCCGAATGGCTAGCACGAATGACTTCGTCTCATTGTTGTAAGCAGGCTGATTCTCAAGTTACCTGTTTACGAAAGCCTATGACGCGAAACGACAATACCTATAGTACAGCGCTAGTTGTTTAGGTGCCCCAGACGAAACGTTTGTAATGCAATGCATAGGAGTATTAATAAAATGTCAGACGATGGTGATGATGATGTCTCTACGTGTGAGCGAATATCAGATATGAATCGCGGGTTCCTACATACTAAATACTCAGACATTTCAAGATACTAGCAATGACGGCATATGAATTCGCCGCTAGAGGCGCTATTGTAACTTGAGGTATTATAAATAAACGTAAAATTAGTACTATATACCTACAAGTTTCATATTCCGGCTTTACTTTACATTGTTTCCGAATATTTTCGCAGACATACGACAGGTTTATTAAATGTTAAAAGAAAAGCTATGAAAAGTAGGAGCCAAACTAAGAAGGCAAATAAAATGACAGCTAATTTAGAGGATAAACGGGACTGTGCAACACTCTGGGTAATAAATAGCTTGCTATTAAAGATAAATTAAAAGAAATCCTGAATAATCTGATATGATATACCTTACTCTACAGTGGCGCCAACTAGTGAGTACAAATACGATAGCCCTCTCTCTAACAAAGTACAAAAAAATACTCCCTAATATTCAAAAAGGGTTGAAAGTGGCATTGATTCACATGTTTGCATCTGCTAGACTCATATATAATATTATTCTGTATTTGTAACAAAAAATATTCCGCCTTAAAGTCAGTTTTTGTCAGAGATGGCGCTGCATACGAAAAATTAAAGAGTTTTTTTTGCATTTTTCATATTTATGATAAGATATTTGGCTATTCGAGGAAGAGAGAAAGCTAACAAATCAAAAATCGTAAAAATCCGTGCAGCCATTCCAAAGTTATAAATGGTTGAAATAATACGATTTAAGTTTTGTACGTGTAGATTTGTAAAATTTCTGGTAAAAGTAAAGTTGATATAAAAATGTAAATATAACGTGAAAAATTACGCTAACAGCTTAGCAAGGTGTTGCAATATTTTTCCGCCAGTTGCCGCCTCCTATTTGCATGTGTGTGTAAGACCTAGTATCTGTATAGGGCCGTTAGTGACACCAGCGTTTGTGCAGCTATTCTCCGAATTGGTGCATTGTTACCTTCTGAGTGTAGTCTCAAAAAATCGGCCGTATTAAACTGTGTGCGCAAATCAATTGATAATCTATAAGTGTTCTAAGAATCTTCTAAAAACTACAAAAAACACACATCATTGATTACAGCGCCATCTAACGGGACTTCTTCAATGAGCTAACGCGAGCATCCGCCTTAAGTCTTCCATTGAAGATATTTAAAAGGACTGGAATTTATTAATATACAAACTATTAAAACCTAAATAAACACTAAAACTAGGAAAGTTTATTGAAAGTAAAGGATGTTAAAAATGATTAAAAATTAACCAACAAATCCCCCCCTGTTTTGTGCCGATTTCAAAGGTTCCCATTATGCTGGCCGCGTTGCCTCTGAACTGCAATGGCAACCCTTTGAACCAGCCACGAACCAGAGCGGGGATCGCAGCCCCTGTCAGTCTGCGGCCCAGCTCCCTGAATAGCACCTTTACCTCCGAGCCCCAGGAACCCACTGTCTCGAAGGCTACCGGTACAAAGTCGTATATACTGACTAAAGATATTTTGTAACAAATATTCATCATATTATCATAATTATACTAGCCAACTACAACTAGCCGACAACGCACTGGCATCGCGTAAAGCGGCGGTTTGTTTATAATAAAAATCTCGTTGAGAATTTGCTTTTTCATATGGCGACCGTGACAGGACCGTTTATTATAAACAAACCGTCGCCAAGCAACTTAAGCCGAACACACATTCGCGACAGGTGTCTATGGACAGTGGTGATCATTTAACATCAGGTGACTCACTAGTTCGTTTGTCTGGCCTCTCTAACATAAAAAAATAATAAAAAAACTGGATATAGGCCTCTCCAACTACACGCAGTTGATCACGATCCTCGATTACTCTCATCCTTGTGAATATATCCATAGCAAAAAACTAAGCGTTAAAGTGGTTAATGAACCATTGACACATCTCAACCATCGTCACGTCCAAAACCAAAAATCCAATCAATTCCATCAGTTCCATGTCCAAAAACATCGAAAAACACCGGACTCAAACAGTAAATGAGCGAGCTCACTAGTTGATCCCATCCAAGGAACATCACGAGTGATTTCAAAATGGCGCTACCGCCCAGCAGCTGACACAAGGACCCCTGAAGAGTGGAAACTGCAAAGGGCCTTACAGGGCCTAGGGCCACTAGAGACCTCGGGGACATGGCCGGGCCGCCCCCGCAGTGGCTTGGCGGGGGCGAGCCATGGCCTCAAGACCCACAGAGCTACGGGCTGGCCATCCCACACGTGGGAGCGTATCGTTACCAAAGGACTGTGCTATGGTTGCGGAGGTGATTGGGACTTCAAGGGAGCCCTCAAAGTGGACTGTAACAGTTCGGAGTATACGGGTTATAGGTATTATTTTAGGAAGCCTGGCTACAGGATCAAGGCGAGGTCCATTGAAGATGCCCGGTTCATACATATTAATTTTGTGCTGCTGGCTGAGGTCAAGCATTTCGAAAAGGTAAGATTTTGTTTATGTTATCACTGTATCATCATCACTACGTATTGTGAAACGAAGTTCTGCCACGTCTGACTGTATGTTTGTTGTAAACTTAAAAACCACTGAACGGATTTTCGTATGTTCGCCAATTGACAGAGTAAATCGTGAGGAAAGTTTAAGTATTTAAATACCACGTTTTTTAGCATTACATTTAGCAGAACAAGTAATTATTTACCATACCACACGGTAAACATTTACCATCGAAATCCTGTCGGCATTTTTTTAAAACAAATTGTATGACATTCCCACTCTACAGGTGAATTCCTCTATGCGCTAAACACATGAATAATTTTCCTTGTAGGTATGTAGAACACGTAACACTACCAATAACAATGTGAGCCAATTAATAATTCCCCTCAACACCTCGTTCTATGCGCCTGCGCCATGAAGCGACGCACAAATGACTTCAATTAGAACTGGGACTCGGTGGCCACAGTAAACCTTTTAAAAACAGAAGTTCAAAGTAACTCGAATATAATAAATCGTCTTATCAGGAATCCTGTGGGCTTTTTGCTGGCTTGTGTTTGTCTGGTTTAATTTTAAAAAAGAAAATGTCGGTCAATTTATAATATTCCTCAACACTTTGCATAGCGCTGATTCAAAAAAATAGTTTGAGGATCCCAGTCCTTTTTTGTTTCATATTTGTAAAGTTTTACTTGTAATAAAAACAAATTAATTTCTCATCTCGCTTGAACTACTGACTTACATCCGTATACTAAGACCGAGTTCGCGCTTGTCATAATTACAAGGTAGTGATGTATTTGTCGATTGAATTTGAATATTCAGGAATTAATTAAACCGCGTGAGTTTCATTTCACGGTGAATGCGATCTGACCTTTGAACAAGGCCCGCCACCCCACATCTACCAGATTTTTCTGCAATACCTGAAGCCCTAAAGCAAAGGTCGTGAACGCGATTAATTTCTTGACTGTACTTATCACCTACGCCCCTCTTTGCAGGTCTCTGTCGACTTCTTATCCGACTATTCATCGTTTTCTTACTGTTCTTTTAGAACGAGACGGGTAGTATCTCGCGCGTGATACTGCTCTCGCGCTCTTGTGCCAGCCCTGCAAATCCAGAATTTCATGCGTGAGAGTTCTAACTAGTTGCGAATGCCGGTAGTAATTAAGGGAACGTGGTATTCGTAAAGGGTTGCAGTTGAATGACCTTTGTTTGCCGGATTTACATACTGCTTTACTGCACGGCCGCTGTGTTAGTTCAGCATTTGTTTCTTACCTACGTCATTAGTCAGAGAGAGATGTAAACAAACAATATCATAATATCGAGTATAGGAATAGAGTGGATATGTCATTTGATTTGTTTGAAATAAGAATAGAAAGAAAGAAGAGATTTATTCCTTTTTATAAGACACACAATATAAGAGCGCATACACAATTTTGTAGAGAAGAAAAAAAAAACAGACATGAAAAATAGATCATCAGCGTTGTGTGTCTTCGCAAAAGTGAAACGGTCCTTACGGCGTGAATATATAGAGCGTCGGTCATTTCACACCAAATACATTGTACATAAAAAAAAAATTAATTATTACATACATACCCTTACGGGGTAGACAGAGCCAAAGGCAACAAGACCTAAAGGCCATGTTTAGCATGATTGTAAGCGTATAGCTGCATCACCTTTAACATTTACATTCTATGTTTTTTCTTTGCTCCCAGACCAGCATGGGAGAAATTTACTATCATTTATAATTATAAAACATTAAGCTAAAGGCGTAGTAGAACGAAGTTAGTAAATAAATTTACTTAATAGTGGGCGACTTGGTCAGAAATATGGCGCGCGTCCGATGAGCGGAGATAGGCCGGTAACTGGATTATGGGCTGGACCACAGGCAGCATTTTTAATACGGTTTAGATGGAGCATCGACTGAGGAACTGTGTATCAATTTATACTTAGACCCGTAACGTATTTACGTACATACATACAGTCACGCCTTTCTCCAATTCTTCTACAGTCAATCCAATATGATTCAGTTCAATTCTTTTCCATTCTTCAATTCATTTCCAGTTTTTCTTTTTTTTTCTTGTGGTTGTAAACCATTTATTTGTAGATACTGTGGTGTAACCACAATACAGAGATCTTGCATTTTTGTGGGAAAGCCTACTTTGTTCCACTTGCTACGATCCTGACACTTCTATCGCTTCATCCACATTCATCAATCTCTTCATACATGCTCGTCGGTTTCGGTACCTGACCAGACCTTTTTCCAAAACGTCTCCTATTTGGTCTCGGAACGTCCGTCTAGGCCTTCCCCTCCCAACGCAACCATTCACACTCCCCATATATATTTGTTTATTCTACTTTCATCTATCCGCTCTACGTGACCAAACCATAAGAATTTATGGAATTTCATAGCCTGCCATCCATCATCTCGCAGTATCTCAAACATTCAAAGCATACAGTCAGCCGGCAAGCGAGCAGTAGGCTTATTATCTAACTCGCTCGCACTCGCCATCGTGTTCATTTTGACAGTTCATGTATGAATGTGACAGCTAGCTGATTCCGATGCCAATTGTCAGCCCATACATGAACTGTCAAAATGAACACGATGGCGATTGCGAGCGAGTTAGGTATTAAGCGTACAGGCGGACAAATCGTCGGACAAATCGCTAACGTGGAAGGGCCCCAAGGGTGTGTATACGAAACCTACCAAAATCAAATAAGATATTGTAACATGAAGGTTTTTAAGAATACCGCATGTCCGAAATAAGTCATGAAAATGGGATTACAGGGTCCAACGTATTACTCATTCATACGAGGGTACCATCTGATTGGTTCTGATATATTACAAGAGATATTCCTTTTGCATACAAAAATATGATTCAGCTCAAAGGTCGCTGGTATATTAGTTAGATTTACCGCAAAATTTATGAATTAGATCTCAAACAACTTATGACAGGAGACGCCATTAGCTTATCAAAGGGGATTGTAGATTGTAGGGGTAATCTCTGGAGCTACTGAACCGATTTTGAAAATTCTTTTACCATTAGGAACACTTCACTATTTGTGAGTGTTATAGGCTGTATTTAATTCTGCGCGGACAAAGTCACGGGCAGCAACTAGTATGTATGACAAACACAGAGATACATGCACAAAGGCAGACTTATCTCTTCCAGTCGACTGTAAAAAAGCTACTACAGCCTACATCTGTTTTCCGTATTCCATAGACGTTTCAGTGACAGCCCATCGAGGGAATAGGCGAAAATCGTTGGAATCATGACATAGGCGATGCGGCTAGCAACTCTTCACTCTTTTGGTTCCCCTTTCCACCTATACGCCCACAATCACGCTAATATCTTGTTACCGTGGTCTCTGTCTACCCCGTAAGGGATAAAGACGTTTGTAAGTATGTTATGTTCAGTGACGTCTCCCAAGACGTCCCAACATTAAACAGCGGCATCAGTTTGCGGGGTTGAGTTTTAGATCTCGCGAGTATCCGCCCACCCGTCCGTCTGTCTCCAGCGTGGCACCGCCTTAACGAAATTAATTGAACCGTCTTGCCTTTACTGCGGCCGGTCATGAATATTAATGTAACCCTGCACGCAATATGTTCCGTTCGGAGTTATGATTATCAATGAATCCCAACTTGGGGAAGGGTGACACAAATTCGGGGCGCAATTCAGCCTTTTTGCAGATTGTTAAATTAACATATCGTCGTGCGAGTCGGGTTACCTCGTGTGGTCAAGAGCGTTCGTTCGGATCCGTCCGAGGGGAAGAGCAGTGCTTGGTCCGGTGCACCCTGGGCATTGGTTAATGATAGTATCCGTTGGGTAAGAGCCCGATAAGGGGGTCTTTTGACCGTGTTCTACCGTAAGTTGCCGACATTTTTGTCACAAGATTTTTGAATACTGTATTTATTACTTTAACATTGGCGAAATCATCGCATCGATCGATGGGCCATATTAAAAACTAGCCTTCCGTCCGCAGCTTCGCCCGCGATAAATTAATTTTCCTGTAGGAATAGGTATTTTCCCGCGGTAAAAAGTAGCCTATGTCACTCAGTGATAATGTAATTTTCTAAAGGCAAAAGAATTTTTAAAATCGGTCCAGTAGTTTCGGAGCCTATTCAATGCAAACAAATAAACAAATAATCAAATATTTTTCCTGTTTATAATATTAGTAGGTATAGAAGAAGAAGAAGACGTCTCATCCCACCGGTTACATGCAGCAATAAAACAAATTAAACTATTAAATTAAAAACGAATTAAAAACTAAAACTAATCTTAAAATAAAATAATTAAAAAAGGAGGGGCCGCCGAAGGCATAGTTTCACAGATCAGCATTCCCCCTTTGGACAGCGATATTAATACGCTGTCCAAGGAAGCTGCCAGCTCTGCGGTCACCCGTAGCGTCTATTACCCTCTTCGAAATATCTTTGAAGAGGCTAATAGCGCTAGGACCCCACGGACCAAGGGTCTCAACACCGAAAGGGACAAACTTTTATTCGGTTCTGAGACCCCTATATTTATTTATCTTGCCTTGTAGGAGAGTAGACGCTTTGAATATAATTGAAAATTATGTTAAATGATTTTTAACACGCGCTTTTTGGCTGAATGTAGTTACGTTTAAAAATTTAGCCCGTTTAACAGGAGTGGCATCGACTTTATCCGGCTGTAACTTGATACCCGGATAATAATGAACCGGGTTATACCCGGCTAGTGACAGGCACGTGCTCTGGTTAAACGTGACAAAGAGGTTCAAGACAAGCGACTTAAATGTCAAGGGAAATATGCGGTAATGATAAACGGGGTAAGTTATTTGCGGGGATATTGACAATGCTGGCTTTTACCCGCAGTTTTAGTACATAACATGCACACATAAATTATGTCTTTATCCTTTGGTAGACAGACCGAGCCTAGGGTAATAGACACAAAGGCCACACTTAACATGATTGTGGGCGTATAAGTGGAAAGGGGAATCAAAATAGTGATGGCATTGCGATGATTGTAGAAAAAAAAATAACATGGTATAGATACTATAAAATCAGTTTTTTTTTTAAATACAGAATAAAATTAAGAGGTTGGGCGTTAAATAATTTCTAACAATTTAACGAGTCAAAAAATGCTTTCTCTCGAGGCATGAAACATTAAAAATTGTGTTAATTTAAAATGTCACGGCACCCGTGTTAAGTAGCTAATTAAGAGACAGACAAATCCAGCACCCGGGTATGATTTGAATAGCTAATGGTCCGGTTAAGCAGGATAAAGTGGACAAAATGGCCGACAGCTTTCACGGTCTAATTTAAGACTTCTGAGATTGTTAAAAAGAGTGTTAGCTGCAGAAAATCTGGTTTCTGACTTTTTGCAACATGAGGTGAAGCCAAATTAACTTTATAAATTATGGAGCTGAATTTAAGAAATCCGTTTACACGGCCGTTTACCCCGTAAGGGTTAAATACGTGATTTATACGTGTGTGTGTGTGTGTGTGTGTGTGTTTACACTGCCACCACTTCTACAGGCTAACTAACTTCCATGCTTGTCTAGGAGCAAAGAAAAAACATAGAATATACCAGCTGCTCCGCTTCCTGCGCAGATGCTAAAAGGCCATCGAAAGAATGAGCGAAATTCTTAGGAATCATGTTATAGGCGATGCGGCAACCCATCACTATTTTGATTCCCCTTTCCACTTCCTTCTATGCGCCCACAATTATGCTAAGCGTGTCCTTTGGGTCTTACCTTAGGCATGCTGAAAAGCTGCAGATTTTTTGCAAGTCACCTTCTTAGTAAATTTTGTAATGTCTCATCTTCTTCTGGATTCCAACATGGCTTAACGCTCTGTATTAAATTCTTGTAAGCCACAATAAATCAATTCAGCAAAAAAGGAAACACCGACATCGTTAAAAAGCACCTAGATTCCGAAGTGAATAAATCAAGTCGGGAACGACTGCAGTACCGGATCAGCCGGGTAATCCCTCGGCTGGTAACCGGTTGTAACCGGATTT
Source organism: Pandemis corylana (assembly GCA_949127965.1). Taxonomy (NCBI): domain Eukaryota; kingdom Metazoa; phylum Arthropoda; class Insecta; order Lepidoptera; family Tortricidae; genus Pandemis; species Pandemis corylana. The sequence continues at coordinate 12,985,569 of OX421869.1, read as the reverse complement.
AGCTGGATATACCCGGCCCGGGCACCTGTGATAACGCGGTGCCGCTCCAATGGCTGCGTTTACTGTTCCCGCTTTTGTTGGCGAATTTGTTGGTTTAAGTTCTACGTTGTAATTGTTTGTAGATTCTTGTCCGGGATTTTAACTGAGTATTTTTTTTTCTGTCCAGTGGCTTATTTTTTTTTAATTTGAGGAGCTATAGAGTAGGAAATAACTAAGTCCCTCAAAGAATTAAAGATCTAGTACGTCGATAACCAGAGCTAGGTATTTTTTGGTGTGTCCCAGACCAGGATAGAATGTACCATTTGCTTCTCTTCCCGCGTAGATGGTAAATCTTAGGAATCAATCAGGATGCGGCTAGCAACCCATCACTATTTTGATTCCCCTTTCCACCTATACACCTACAATCATACTAAACGTGGCCTTTAGGTTTTGTTACCTCTGGCTCTGTCTACCCTGTGTATATTTATATTGGCTGTCACTCACATGGCAACGCTTTGGCTATCTGATTTGCCTAAGATGCTGTGAGCTCTTAGAATGCAATTCGAGTTTGATCTGCTCTCACTATTTTTTTTAATTGATTGAATTTAGTTTAATTTTAGATAAATATTAATTTACTAAACATTTTGCAGTACTGTGTGTGCTAAGCAAAATATTGTACGCCGCAAGGCACAACGTGTAGGACTATTTTTTTATCTACAACATCTCTATGTTTATACTACTCATGTTGACAAATAAAATATCTTTATCTCACTCATTCTTGCGGGTTTGATACTTGAATTGGCTGTAAGGGAGACATCGAGACAAATCATGGTATTCTGAACTCACGGATACGTAGTTGGCGAGGTCGCCGTTGCGTCCCAATAGGTTAGGTACCGATCAGGTAAAACAATGAGATCGTCTCATCGTATAAGAAATCCAGGAACGTGCTTAAAACATTGACGGTCTCCACGTCTTCGCAAAATACCAACTTAATTGAATTTCTTGCCGAGATCTTACGTAGAACTAGAATGAAAATGTGGGTTGGCAATAAAATATTATTTTATGATTTTTATTATTCAGCCAAGTCGAGAAAGTTTCTCCCGGCCTCGGGATTCGGCTCACGTGCCCGGCTAACCGGATTGGAGCCGAGTTTCTTGGAAAACTGAAAAATTATGACATTTACCCGGTTTAGTGTGCGAAGTCTAGTTTTGATCCGGATATACGTGATGGTTGTGTGAGTGAACTGTACTTGGTTATGTTTTGACGTTTTTGAAAGCTTTAAATTAAATATTATATTTAAATTAAAAAGGTTTTGTAAAAAATATTTTACATGATACAGAGTGTCTTGTAAGTAGTAGGTACGACAAATTTATGGGCGAGATAGGTGGACAGGTCATCTAACAAATTTTAATATAGATAAATGACTTTAACGTATACATAGTAGTAAATGTACTACTATTTTCAAGATAATTCAATTTATAATTTTATTTTTTCTTGTATTTGAACATGAGCAATCTTTGACTTTTCTAAAACCTTTTACGCTTGTCAGGCTACAGGTCACACCACTAGGCTACCTAAAAACGAATGTCCGACATTTTCGTACGAAAATAATCCGGTCTCCTGGGATGAGCGTTTTTCAAAAAAGTCTAAATACGTTGTAACGATTCAATTTCGTTGTATCATACACGTAACGCCATCTACCTTGAAGCGGAAACACTACGAAGTACATTATTTTCAGCGCCATCTAGCGTGTTGGTGTGACTCCTCATCGTCTCTTCAGCAGGCAACGATTGCTTTGTTTATTTGTTTATTTTTATAAGCTACAACTTATTATTTAGATTTAAACTAGGGCATCAAGAGGGGACATTTTATTATTGTTTTACATGTCAAAATAAACATTGAACTTTGAATGTTTCGAAGAAACTTCCTATTTGTTGCAGTACCATTGCGCTTGTCTATGGCAAGGCTTCACTAGGGCTGTGACGTTTGGATATTGACATGGCATCGATCCGATCATTTTATCAAGCGTGCCGTGTTATTAAGTTTTGCTTGCCAAATCTTTTTGGAACGCCTTTCGTGGAAGTTTCGTTTTGTGTTTCGAGAATGTTGGACTATTCCCGGCAGGTCAAGGAGGCTTGCAGTTATTTGTTAGTTAGAATGCACTTCATCGAAATTTCTAACCCATCGATAGAGATTGTCGACCAGGGCACAGCACTAGCGGCTTTTGATGCTTTATAACATCACTGCAGGTCACTGGTCGGTCTCTTTTGGCTTCGGGTCTAAAATAATCCAATACAAACCTTTCTTCTGCTTGTGACGGTGTACCTACTTCGGGAGCTGGTGAGTTCTACCTGAAATTTGTTACTTTGCATCGTGGGCATCATATTTCGCTTGCACAAATCCCTAACCCAGGATTTGTTTCAGTGTGTGACGCCTTGTTATTCGAATCCGCTGCTTGCTGGGAAGTTCTGAAGCTACGCTAATACAAATCCAACAGTTGTTTCGAATCCATTTCTTTCTCCGAGTAAGTAATATGCAAACTCATCTTCTGCGACCTAAAACCTACCCTCTTCTCTCTGTTTCCTATGCTAAGACCTTGTTTCGCTTACAGACTATTTGTTCGGTCGCTTGGCGTGGCCAACTTTCTCCGTGGACTCCGGGTATCGTTTCGGTGTGCTGCCAGGGCACAGCAGCTGACGACGTGGCTCGCTGTAGGGCCAGTCTACCCACACACACACATCATATACAATCAGGTGATCACGTTCCTTTTTGTTCTGCGACTTCATGAACCGTGATTAGCTCCCGTAACGTCGGTACCCTCTTCCATCCATTCAATTTTAAGCTGTCCTTGTCAGGCACCATTTAAACCTTTCTTTTAATTTTTCTGTCCAATTATTCGAGCCAATAGAAAGGCCGATTTCATTACCTCCATCGCCGGACCTATCGCTAAGTAATTCTGTACACTAGATTTAATTTATTTTTGGTCTTAGCGCTAAGTTGTATTCTAATTTTTAAGCAAACATTGTTCCCGTGACCCGATCCAAGAGCGTTGTATTTTTTTTATTATAATATAATTTATTGAGTGAAAGCAAACTTATTATTTTACTCCATTTCTCTAACAACCTTTCAAGCTTTAGGTTTTCTCTTATTTTTCAAAGCTTGTGGCGCCTACTTCTTTTCTCTGTTTAGTTTTCTTTCTTTTTTTTCATATTAGTTTAGTCTATTGGTAGGCTGGTGTCGAGGAGGCTCTGTTGGGACCCACATCCTGAAGAGCTAGCAGGCCCAACACCAAGCGTGGAATAGAACTAGTACGCCACACGCCTTTTACATTTGGCGCCCAACGTGGGGCCTCCTCGACACCAGCCTACCAATAGACTAAACTAATATGAAAAAAAAGAAAGAAAACTAAACAGAGAAAAGAAGTAGGCGCCACAAGCTTTGAAAAATAAGAGAAAACCTAAAGCTTGAAAGGTTGTTAGAGAAATGGAGTAAAATAATAAGTTTGCTTTCACTCAATAAATTATATTATAATAAAAAAAATACAACGCTCTTGGATCGGGTCACGGGAACAATGTTTGCTTAAAAATTAGAATACAACTTAGCGCTAAGACCAAAAATAAATTAAATCTAGTGTACAGAATTACTTAGCGATAGGTCCGGCGATGGAGGTAATGAAATCGGCCTTTCTATTGGCTCGAATAATTGGACAGAAAAATTAAAAGAAAGGTTTAAATGGTGCCTGACAAGGACAGCTTAAAATTGAATGGATGGAAGAGGGTACCGACGTTACGGGAGCTAATCACGGTTCATGAAGTCGCAGAACAAAAAGGAACGTGATCACCTGATTGTATATGATGTGTGTGTGTGGGTAGACTGGCCCTACAGCGAGCCACGTCGTCAGCTGCTGTGCCCTGGCAGCACACCGAAACGATACCCGGAGTCCACGGAGAAAGTTGGCCACGCCAAGCGACCGAACAAATAGTCTGTAAGCGAAACAAGGTCTTAGCATAGGAAACAGAGAGAAGAGGGTAGGTTTTAGGTCGCAGAAGATGAGTTTGCATATTACTTACTCGGAGAAAGAAATGGATTCGAAACAACTGTTGGATTTGTATTAGCGTAGCTTCAGAACTTCCCAGCAAGCAGCGGATTCGAATAACAAGGCGTCACACACTGAAACAAATCCTGGGTTAGGGATTTGTGCAAGCGAAATATGATGCCCACGATGCAAAGTAACAAATTTCAGGTAGAACTCACCAGCTCCCGAAGTAGGTACACCGTCACAAGCAGAAGAAAGGTTTGTATTGGATTATTTTAGACCCGAAGCCAAAAGAGACCGACCAGTGACCTGCAGTGATGTTATAAAGCATCAAAAGCCGCTAGTGCTGTGCCCTGGTCGACAATCTCTATCGATGGGTTAGAAATTTCGATGAAGTGCATTCTAACTAACAAATAACTGCAAGCCTCCTTGACCTGCCGGGAATAGTCCAACATTCTCGAAACACAAAACGAAACTTCCACGAAAGGCGTTCCAAAAAGATTTGGCAAGCAAAACTTAATAACACGGCACGCTTGATAAAATGATCGGATCGATGCCATGTCAATATCCAAACGTCACAGCCCTAGTGAAGCCTTGCCATAGACAAGCGCAATGGTACTGCAACAAATAGGAAGTTTCTTCGAAACATTCAAAGTTCAATGTTTATTTTGACATGTAAAACAATAATAAAATGTCCCCTCTTGATGCCCTAGTTTAAATCTAAATAATAAGTTGTAGCTTATAAAAATAAACAAATAAACAAAGCAATCGTTGCCTGCTGAAGAGACGATGAGGAGTCACACCAACACGCTAGATGGCGCTGAAAATAATGTACTTCGTAGTGTTTCCGCTTCAAGGTAGATGGCGTTACGTGTATGATACAACGAAATTGAATCGTTACATTACCTCCTTACCAAAAAAATTTGAAAAGAAAAAAAAAAAAAATTTTTTTTTTTTTTTTTTTTTTAATGTTCGTGCTGAGTGACAACCCTAGACCCAAGCAGAAGTGTTAGGGTATGATAATACTATGATATATCAAAATTGTTGTGTTCTTTCCCTTGTGCAGGTGATGAAACACTAACTCTCCATACCAACTTAATAAAGAAAGGAAAAAAATGTGGTGATAAATGTGTATGCATGCGTGTGTGTGTGTGTATATATGTGTGTGTGTGTGTGTGTGTGTGTGTGCATATGTGTGTGTGTGTGTGTGTGTGTGTGTGTGTGTGTGTGTGTGTGTGTATGTGTGCGTGTATGTGTATGTATGTGTGTGTGTGTATGTGGTCACAGTTTAAGGACTTGTCCGGGTCCTTAAAAAAAAGAAAACAAACAACCCGCTAATTACCTAACTCTGATTTGACAATATCCTTGACATGCCAAACACCAATAGGTTTGTTAGAGTCATGGTCCCGTAATTCATAGGTCACACTCGAAATCTTATTTGAAATAACACACTTTTTGAATTTAGGTGCCAGTTTTTTAGTGAAAAATTTTGAAGCGTCAGAAAGAGGATATTCTCTCTTCCACACTATCTGACCTACATCATATTCTACAATCCTTCTCTTCCTATTATAATAAACTCTGTTTTTGTGATAGGATTCAGCTAAGCACTTGTTGACTTTGGCGAAAACTGGTTTCAAGTGAGGTAATAAAGAGGCATATAAAGTTCGGTCTGAAAATTGCAGTTCCAGGTCATCCAGTGATCGAGCTGGGTACCACTCTCCAGAAAGGATAGCTTCGCGTCCATGGTTTAAAAAATACGGACTATACCCAGTAACTTGATGCACTGCAGTGTTAATAGCAAACTCTATTTGACTTAACTGATCGGACCAGGTGCGATGGTTATCACCAACATATGATGCTAATGCTGTCGATAGAACCCTGTTAATTCGTTCTGAAGGATTATTTTGAGGTGTGAACCTACAATTGTAAAAGAAAGTCTTAATCTTGTATTTTTCCTTCAAAGACTTCATATGGTTGGAGATGTATTGGGGCCCGTTATCCATAGTGATACATTGAGGGATACCGTGCTTCATTAGTACTTCATTTTCAATTAAACGTACCACAGTCTTGGCCAATGAATTCCTCATGGGAAATAAACAAGTGTATTTGGTGAAATAATCTGAAACTACTAAAACATATTGGTAACCAGAATAACTTTTGGGTAATGGACCCAGAATATCGGTTGAAATCATCTGCCATGGTCGTTGGACCTTCTTGGGGTGTTCCATTAGCCCGGAAGGTGGTAAATTTGTACTTTTATAAGCCAGACAGATTGAGCAAGCTTTAATGTATTTTTTTATGTCACCGAGCATTTTTGGCCAAAAGTAACTTTGAGAAATCCTCTTAAAAGTCTTGAAGGTGCCTAGATGTGCTGCATCAGGTCTATCATGACATTCCTTTAAAATAGAGTTTCTCATATGTTTAGGAATCACTCGCTTCCACTCACATTCGACTGTCAGGGGGTTTTTGCTACGAATACGTTTTAAAAGGGTGCCATCTAAAATTCTAAAGTCAGGATGTTTTTGAGGGTCTCTTGAAACTTTCTCAAACAGTTTGTCATACCATAGATCTATGGGTGAGTCAGAAGGAGAGATGACATTAACATTGTCAGTTACAACTGGTGCTCGGGAAAGAGCATCGGCAACCTTATTCTCTGAGCCTTTCCGGTACTCAACATCGAAGTTAAACTGTGAGAGTCTGAGTGCCCATCGTGCCAAACGACCTGTAGGTGATTTTAGACTGACCAACCACTTCAGACTACTATGGTCAGTATAAACTTTGGTTCTGAAAGGGGAACCATCAATATATCCGCGGAACTTTTCAAGGGCAAATATTATGGCATTCAACTCCTTCTCTGTTGTGGAATGATTTTTTTCAGAGCTAGAGAGAGTTCTACTGGCATACGCCACTGCATGCTCGTAGCCTTCATCATCAAATTGAGACAGGGCACAACCCAGACCCACATCGGAGGCGTCCGTCGTGACAGTGAATGGCCGGTCGAACCTCGGCACACTCAAGATGGGAGCAGAGATAAGCAAGGTCTTAATGGTGTTGAAGGCTGCTAAAGCTTTCTCATCCAAACAAAATGAAACTCCCTTGGGCAACTTCTTAGTAAGCTTATTTAACGGTGCGCTCAGAGTTGAGTAGTTATTGAGGAATCTTCGATACCAAGAGACCATTCCTAAGAATCTGCGGAGTTCCTTCTGACTGGAAGGAGCCGGGAATTCAACTATGGATTTTACCTTATCACTATCTGTACGTAAACCACGTCTGTCAATAACATAGCCGAGAAACTTTAATGATGAGCGGCAAAAGGCCGATTTGTCCAAGTTAATGGTGAGTCCTGCTTGTCTCAATTTTGAAAGTACTTTATTTAATAGTGAGATGTGTTCCTCAAACGAATCAGATATCAAAATTACATCATCAACATAATAAAAGACGTTGTTGCTGAATTCAGGTCCAAATACTTTGTCCATTAAGCGCATCATTCTTGCAGTCGCATTAACTAAGCCAAAAGGCATTCGTCGGAACTGGAAAGCTCCTACGCCAGGCACTGAAAAGCAAGTTTTTTTCCTAGAAGAGGGCTTAAGTAAAATTTGAAAAAAGGCGGACTTAAGGTCCAGCGACGTCATATACTTGGCATTATTAAGTGAATCTAATATTTCCTGAACTCTAGGCATTGGATAAGTATCTACTTTAGTTAGGCTGTTTAGTTTTCGACTATCCAGACACATCCTGAGCTCACCATTAGCTTTAGGCACTAAAAGAATAGGACTATTCCATGGAGAAGTACTTTTTTCAATAATACCCAATTTCAACATACTATCTATCTCTCGTTTGACATACTCTCTGTGGTGAAATGGAATTGGATAATATTTTTGTTTCACCGGAAGATGATCGCCCGTATCTATTTCGTGTTCCTCTAAGCTAGTACAACCCAAAGTGTCATCAGACGCTGCAATGAGCTTGAACCTATCTACAACAGAATTCAAAGCCTCTTTTTGTTGAGAAGTTAAATCTTCAAAGTCATGCAGATGAACCTCACTATTTTTAAGAAGATTCATCCTGCCTGTGCGCACACATGTCGACTTAGAATTTAATATGTCACGACAAAGGTTGAACATTCTCAGAAAATCTACACCTAGAATAATTGAAATATTTATGTCTTTACAAACAAAAACCTCCATGAACTTCACCTGCATGTTAAACTCTATAGGAACAGAAACTTTACCTAACACCTGCAGTGTGGCATTATTGCCAACTGATAGTTTATTATCACATGTCTGCAAAGGAAAGTTTAGACCCTCTCTTTGCAATGAGTGGTATGCTAACTCACTCATCACTGACACGGATGAACCAGAGTCAGCCAATGCATTACATTCAAGTCCTAATATACCTATTGAGAGGTAAGGTCTGGAATCGCCAGCCTCCTCTTTAAATAGTGGTTTAGTTCTGTGTGTGCAAGTGAAATTCCTGTTAGTCTTTAAATTACGGTCAGAAGCATCAAGGGCAGCACTCGATGATACAGCTGACCGGACACCTAGTTTTTTGAACAATTGCAGGATCGCGAATCTACGCCTGGCTTTTTGCATCTAAAACAATGCTGACCTACATACACATTGCATCGACTATAGTGATGAGGGCCATTGCACTTTAAGCATGTGACAGTAGACCTTTGGTTGTTAGGCCTGGAATGTGAATGTGACTCAGTGACAGGAACTTGGTTTTGTAATATATTGGGAATGACAGAATTATCACCAACATTAGAAAAGCCTCTAAACTGGCACTTAAATTGAGCTACTTCTAGTCGAGAGCAAATGGCCTTGAGTTCCTGAGTTGAGTTGACCTCAGTTAACGCTAAACGGGAAATATAGAATGGATCCATGTTGGTCATGATAATGTCTAACTTCTCGGTATCTGTCAATGGCCTGGTCAATCTAGAGAATAAGCTTTCCATAATGTTTATGTAACCTTTTATGCTTTCATTCTGCCCCTGTAGTCGAGCCCTAATTTGATTTAGTAAACATCGCTCATACTCTACTGGCTGAAATTCAATGGTTAAAGAGTGTTCAAAGTCAGCAAAGGAATTCATGTGTGACCCACCATTACGGAACCATAACAAAGCGTCCCCGGCTAACAAGTGTACAATGTTTCTCAACAATTCGGTTTCAGACACGCCTGACGAAAACATTAGTTCCTTCAACCTAACCAGAAAATCATAGACCGGAGATCTGCCATCGTAAGACAGATTCCATTTTAACACCTGCGAGCTACGTTTGAATGTACAATCGACAGCAGTTACAGTCTGTTCAGGAACATCTGCACTATGGGACGATGAATCACCAGGTTCCTTGCGACATTTCAAAGTTTGAAGGGACCCATAGGCCTTCGTAACCAATGCAATTTTCCGAAGCTGTTGTTCTTTGGTACTTATGTGTAGACGCTCTAACCTTAAAATGACATGTGACAGTCGAGACAGACAGCGACGCCTGCATGACAACGACGAGTGATCTGCGCCCAGCACTGCATTCAGCTTCTCCTCGCATGCCTGGAACTCCTCGTCAAGCGACAAAGCTGAAATGTAACCAGATGCTTTTGTGAGGTCTTGTTGTGATTTTGATTTTCTAAAAAGTTGCTGGAGTTCATCCACCGTTTGTACGTTAGGTAGGTCTATCCCTCTCGATTTCAACTCAAATATTAGTTCATCCTTGTTCAGGCAATCTACGTCCACATGAAGTGACATGATAAAAAAATTAAAAAAATTTGATGTGTGTATAAGGATCCAATGTCAGTACAAATAACCAGTTCAGTACTAAAGTGAAAAGCTAAACTGTTGAAGCTAAAACAGTGTTCCAAGTGAGTTTAAACTCTAATGAAATTGCAAGTTCAAAAATAGTTCAAAAAAAAATATAAAGTGTTGAGTCAGGTTACATTAAGTGGGTAGAATTATTCTTCTACAGTTTAAATTACTGTTATACAGGAGCTTATACAGCTTAATCAAAGCAAGGCAAAAATGCAAAATGAATTGTTAAACAGGCAAGTGTCCGATGTGTTATAGCACTAACCAACCACAAAAAAAATAAGTTCAAAACAGGCAGGCGGTACAAAAGGATAACTAATTACTGCCTAAAACCCTCATTAAAAAGACAAAAAAAATGAAAATGAGATGGCAACCAGGCCAGTGGATATGTGCTTTTACACATATAAAAAAAACAAAAAAAATAAAAAAATAGATGGCAAACAGACAAGCAGCAAGAGAAAAAAATTTAATGCCAAAGCTTTAAATTATCTTGGTAGCAACCAGAATGTAAGATAACTGTGTGCTTGTTCTGCTTACCCTCAAGGCTGAAATGTTAGTGCCTTATAGTGCAAGTGATGTAACCGGCTGTCTTACTCTCCGTACCGTTTCACAGTATTGCAAGCTACTGCTTGCGGTCGGATTAGCGAGTAAGATGGTGGTAGCAACCCGGACGGACTTGGCACAAAAGTCCTACCACCGGCAAAAGTGTGTGACAATGTACATAAAAAAACAGTAGGGACAGATTTAAAGAAGATTGTGCGCTTTGAGACTATTACAAACCCAAAGAAAAAAAGGAGAAAAGAAAAAAAAATTGTGGGTAGATATTGCTAAAAAAAAAAATAACAGCAAAATTTATTAAGTCACCAAAACGCACAAGTTTCAGTCACACAGGCCTTTAAAACCTACCTAGTAGCAAATAACTACTGAGAGAAAGCAAACAAGGAATTAAACGTTAAGAAAAGAAGAGAAAAAAAAAAAGAATGGGGTAGTTTTAGTCGAGGTGGCCCCACCGGTTGGGCGACAAATGTAAAAGGCGTGTGGCGTACTAGTTCTATTCCACACAACAACTGAATTACCAGGGTTCTATCGACAGCATTAGCATCATATGTTGGTGATAACCATCGCACCTGGTCCGATCAGTTAAGTCAAATAGAGTTTGCTATTAACACTGCAGTGCATCAAGTTACTGGGTATAGTCCGTATTTTTTAAACCATGGACGCGAAGCTATCCTTTCTGGAGAGTGGTACCCAGCTCGATCACTGGATGACCTGGAACTGCAATTTTCAGACCGAACTTTATATGCCTCTTTATTACCTCACTTGAAACCAGTTTTCGCCAAAGTCAACAAGTGCTTAGCTGAATCCTATCACAAAAACAGAGTTTATTATAATAGGAAGAGAAGGATTGTAGAATATGATGTAGGTCAGATAGTGTGGAAGAGAGAATATCCTCTTTCTGACGCTTCAAAATTTTTCACTAAAAAACTGGCACCTAAATTCAAAAAGTGTGTTATTTCAAATAAGATTTCGAGTGTGACCTATGAATTACGGGACCATGACTCTAACAAACCTATTGGTGTTTGGCATGTCAAGGATATTGTCAAATCAGAGTTAGGTAATTAGCGGGTTGTTTGTTTTCTTTTTTTTAAGGACCCGGACAAGTCCTTAAACTGTGACCACATACACACACACACATACATACACATACACGCACACATACACACACACACACACACACACACACACACACACACACACACACACATATGCACACACACACACACACACACACACACATATATACACACACACACACGCATGCATACACATTTATCACCACATTTTTTTCCTTTCTTTATTAAGTTGGTATGGAGAGTTAGTGTTTCATCACCTGCACAAGGGAAAGAACACAACAATTTTGATATATCATAGTATTATCATACCCTAACACTTCTGCTTGGGTCTAGGGTTGTCACTCAGCACGAACATTAAAAAAAAAAAAAAAAAAAAATTTTTTTTTTTTTTCTTTTCAAATTTTTTTTGGTAAGGAGGTAATGTAACGATTCAATTTCGTTGTATCATACACGTAACGCCATCTACCTTGAAGCGGAAACACTACGAAGTACATTATTTTCAGCGCCATCTAGCGTGTTGGTGTGACTCCTCATCGTCTCTTCAGCAGGCAACGATTGCTTTGTTTATTTGTTTATTTTTATAAGCTACAACTTATTATTTAGATTTAAACTAGGGCATCAAGAGGGGACATTTTATTATTGTTTTACATGTCAAAATAAACATTGAACTTTGAATGTTTCGAAGAAACTTCCTATTTGTTGCAGTACCATTGCGCTTGTCTATGGCAAGGCTTCACTAGGGCTGTGACGTTTGGATATTGACATGGCATCGATCCGATCATTTTATCAAGCGTGCCGTGTTATTAAGTTTTGCTTGCCAAATCTTTTTGGAACGCCTTTCGTGGAAGTTTCGTTTTGTGTTTCGAGAATGTTGGACTATTCCCGGCAGGTCAAGGAGGCTTGCAGTTATTTGTTAGTTAGAATGCACTTCATCGAAATTTCTAACCCATCGATAGAGATTGTCGACCAGGGCACAGCACTAGCGGCTTTTGATGCTTTATAACATCACTGCAGGTCACTGGTCGGTCTCTTTTGGCTTCGGGTCTAAAATAATCCAATACAAACCTTTCTTCTGCTTGTGACGGTGTACCTACTTCGGGAGCTGGTGAGTTCTACCTGAAATTTGTTACTTTGCATCGTGGGCATCATATTTCGCTTGCACAAATCCCTAACCCAGGATTTGTTTCAGTGTGTGACGCCTTGTTATTCGAATCCGCTGCTTGCTGGGAAGTTCTGAAGCTACGCTAATACAAATCCAACAGTTGTTTCGAATCCATTTCTTTCTCCGAGTAAGTAATATGCAAACTCATCTTCTGCGACCTAAAACCTACCCTCTTCTCTCTGTTTCCTATGCTAAGACCTTGTTTCGCTTACAGACTATTTGTTCGGTCGCTTGGCGTGGCCAACTTTCTCCGTGGACTCCGGGTATCGTTTCGGTGTGCTGCCAGGGCACAGCAGCTGACGACGTGGCTCGCTGTAGGGCCAGTCTACCCACACACACACATCATATACAATCAGGTGATCACGTTCCTTTTTGTTCTGCGACTTCATGAACCGTGATTAGCTCCCGTAACGTCGGTACCCTCTTCCATCCATTCAATTTTAAGCTGTCCTTGTCAGGCACCATTTAAACCTTTCTTTTAATTTTTCTGTCCAATTATTCGAGCCAATAGAAAGGCCGATTTCATTACCTCCATCGCCGGACCTATCGCTAAGTAATTCTGTACACTAGATTTAATTTATTTTTGGTCTTAGCGCTAAGTTGTATTCTAATTTTTAAGCAAACATTGTTCCCGTGACCCGATCCAAGAGCGTTGTATTTTTTTTATTATAATATAATTTATTGAGTGAAAGCAAACTTATTATTTTACTCCATTTCTCTAACAACCTTTCAAGCTTTAGGTTTTCTCTTATTTTTCAAAGCTTGTGGCGCCTACTTCTTTTCTCTGTTTAGTTTTCTTTCTTTTTTTTCATATTAGTTTAGTCTATTGGTAGGCTGGTGTCGAGGAGGCTCTGTTGGGACCCACATCCTGAAGAGCTAGCAGGCCCAACACCAAGCGTGGAATAGAACTAGTACGCCACACGCCTTTTACAACGTGATAATTTTTTCCAGAATTTTACTATTTTCGGTTTTTCTTACTCAGAATAGTTTACCCCCCCTACCCTACCCTATCGATCCTAATACAAGAAAAACTGTTTCCCAAAACTTCCATTCCAGTTCGTCACATTTTTGTTCGTTTTTTAAATGTATGCAACGTGACGCACTGGAAAAAGTTTTTAGTAAACTCTGGGACGCTATTTTTTCTTTTATGAGAAACAATAGGGTAAACGATTCTGAGTACGAAATACCCAAAACTGTTAAATTGTGAAAAAAAAATATTATGTAGCCTTTTTTTAGAAAACGCTCAGCTACTGACAGCCAAAATATCACTCTGAACATTAAATAAGCACATTTCCATAATAATGCAGACTCGCTCACTCGATTCCGTGTCTCGTATCAAACATCTTACCTTCGTATTCAAGAGGCGAGCTTCCCTGCTGCCTAACCGAGCGCGCACGTGACAGCGTCAACCGGTTGAAACCGGCTATAACCGGTTATAACGTATACCCGGGTGCATAGAGGAAATAATGTAACAGAGTGGAAATGTAATGCAATTTTAATTTAAATGAGAAGTCGGTGTGGTGATTAGTTTGTCTAGTCGTTGTTTATTTGTTACTTTATTACAGCCATGTGGTATTACAATATAAAAGAAGATCCACGTAGTCCCAAAATGTGTAGGCAATAAAATTGCGTTCTTTTCATAAAAACGCTAGGCTAGAAATTGTAATAACAGCCCTCGTAATAATCGAGGTATGCAATTCATTGCATCTATTGCAAAAAAATTGTGGAATAGCGAATGAAGCTCTTAAATTTAAATCGAAATAACTTATTGGCTTTGTTCTGTGTAGAAAATGGAAAAACAATCGCAAAAAATTTGCCTGAGTACGGTATCACTACATAATGTAAAATAAAGTCGCTTTCTCTGTCCCTATGTCCCTATATCCCTATGTGCCTATGTATGCTTATATCTTTAAAACCACACAACGGATTTGGATGCGGTTTTTTTTAATAGATAGAGTGATTCAAGAGGAAGATTTTTATGTATAATTCTACGCAGACGAAGTCGCGGGCAGAAGCTAGTAAGAGATAATTCACTAATGTGATGTAGAATTGGATATACCGTAGTACGACTATTTGACTATTTACTCCATGTCCGGATAAGACTTACCTATAACCAGGTACTCTGTAAACGGTATGCTAGTCCATGCATGGGTATATCTTAAGTGTGAAGAGAAGCATGCTTGGACGTTGAATTAGGATTATGGTTTAGCGAAGATTCTTAAAGGTGTTTGAAAAGTTGCGGATACAACTTTGTTCGTGTTTGCTTTTGCCTGTTTTACCACTCACTAATTCTTCTTCTTCTTATTTGTGGCGTATCAAGTCGTTATGGCGACGACAACTTCGCCAATGTCAAAGTAACAAAAATATAATTCAAAAATCTTGTGACAAAATGTCGGCAACGTTGTACGGTAATGGTCAAAGACCCCCCTGTCGGGCTCTTAGCCAACGGTCAATGATATCCCTCAGAAACTGCAAGGAAGCCATTAGCCGATGCCCAGAGCGCACCGGATCAAGCACTGCTCTTTCCAGCCTCTACAACAATGTACTATTAAGTGAAATGTGCCGATAATATATTTAGAAATGGACACGCTCGGTTCTCATACATTTTATCGTCTTTATCCAGCTAAACTTAGGTCCGTGGCTTCCGGTATATTATCAATCACAACCACTTTGCAAACCAAAAAAACTTTTCAGTTTTACTTGCAACAATGAAACTTTTCGTATTTTTTTTATTACTCACTCAAAATGTCGTAAAATAACATAAATGTGTCTTAAAAACTCATTTCGCGGGCAACGTTGCACTAATATTTTCAGCATTAGCGTGTTTCTCGTTTGCTCAAACAGCTGAACAAACATTGTGGCTGTTTTTGCTGAGTCTCGAATAGCGCGGTACATTCGCTTTAGGTTTTTACGCCGAATTATAATTTTATGTTTGTGTTCTCTGGCATTTAGAACGGTCTGAGCGAGCTTTAGAATTTTTAGAAATTTTGTGCAAGTCAGTACTTCCATGCTGGTCTGGGAGCAAAGGAAAAACATAGAATGTATGATTATTATGTATACATTGTAGTAAATGAGCGTTTTTCAAAAAAGTCTATATGATATTTTTTTCAAAAATTTTACTATTTTGGGTTTTTCTTACTCAGAATCGTTTACTCTTTCGATCTTTTTACAAGAAAAAATGTGTCCTAAAACTTCCATTCCAGTTCGTCACTTTTTTTATGACATTTTTTTTAATATCGTATGGAACGTGACGTACAGGAAAAAATCCAGAGTAAAATTAGCGTTTTTTTTTTAAAAGTTCGCCCTCTAAAACCTAGTACAAACTTGCGAATAACAATTTACGTTTCATTGCAGCACACGATCGATTGCTTTTAACTCTTTAGCTCCACGGCCACGCAATGTACAGGCAAAGCATACTTTTTACTCGTGTAAACAAGGCTTAAATACAGGGTTCCATTTACCTGAGTCGTAACGCAAGGGCCCGCTTAAGCCACGGACTTAGGCGTATCAATTTAACGATACGACCCGCTAGGTTAACGTACACCTGTGCCTGCCATAGAGTAGCTTAGTTGTTTATGGATGCGACATCTTGCTGGCTTTGTGCTCAATTCGATTTTCGAATTGAAAAAAAGAAGGAAAGAAAGAAGACATTTATTCCTTTTTGCAAGACAGACAAATATAAGAGAATATACACACATTTATAGAAAATAAATACATACATACATACATACATATATCACGTCTTTATCCCTTACGGGGTAGACAGAGCCTAAGGTAACAGGTACCTACAGGCCACACTTAGCAAGATTGTGGGCGTATAGGTGGAAAATGGAATCAAAATAGTGATGGGTTGCTAGCCTCATCGTCTATAACATGATTCCTATTATAATCGCCCATTCCCTCGATGGGCTTTTACCATCTGCGCGGGTAGAGAAGCAACTGGTACATTCTATGTTTTTTCTTTGCTCCCAGACCAGCATGGAAGACAAGATGGAAAATAAACAAGTAAAATAAACACAGACATGAAAAATAAATCATCAGCGTTGTGTGTGTCTTCGCAAAAGTGAAACGGTCGGTGAATTGCCGTAGCTCGCTTTCATTTGAAGGTGAGAGAGACGTATGATTCGAACTTTGAGAATCGAATTACGGAGTGGGCCACTCCGGGTTTGGTTGCAAAATTGACCGGATTGTGGTAAAAGTGAGATAAGTACGAATTGGCGGTGAAGTGTTCAGTTTTTAAGGTTTAGAAAGCTTTAAGTTAGATCGGTTTTAAAATAACTGTGGCGAGTAAAATAAGTTTGCAATTTGAATTTGGGCTTAGAGCTCTACCGATCCGTGCAGTGTTCCCAGAAATGTCAAGGTATTTTGTCTTTTTCTGCCATTTACGAAAAAAACAGTTTTATCGAGCCGAAAATTTGACATTAATAACAAAAATAACGAAAACGGAGTAAGGCCACTTGAACAGATCATATTTTTATAATTTGGTATTTCAAAAATATAATAAGAAAATATAATATTTTCCAGCAAAGAAAGCTCTTTCAAAACAAATCTAGTTGCCTTAACCGCACCCATGTTCCATTTTAGACTATAAACCTTTTACACGTTGCCCTTATAGGCATAATAAAACCGACATTGTATCATCATTGCACTCTGCAGATAGCTATTCTTTGGAGAAAGTATCCCGGTATAAAAGTAGAGTGGATCTAAGTAATAAATCTTCCCCGGATGGATCTAATAATAAAGTATTGCCAGTAAGAAGTTTAATTAAAAATGTAAGCTTGATTGACATTTATTAAGAAACATGGTTTTCATGTTTATTCAGAACAAATTTATAAAGATGAGTTTATAAAGGCCTGTTTTTCCACTATCTGACAAGTTCCTGATATCTGAGATGCCGTTTTGGTTTATTATCTGACACTTAAGGTTTCAGGAATACACAATGACTTTCAATTAGTGCCGACACAGGAACTCTTAGGAATCATGTTATAGGCGATGCGGCTAGCAAGCCATCACTATTTTGTTACCCCTTTCCACCTAAACGTCCACAATCATGCAAAACGTGGCCTTGTTACCTCAGGCTCTGTCTACTGATTTTTGTATGTACAGGAATTATTTTTCTTAACTCAGTTAACAACCCACACCAAACCGCATCGAAATCGGTCCATCTGTTTGAGTGCTACAATGCCACAGACAGATGCATACACAATTACACACACACAAATCGACATCAAACTTATGACGCCCCTCTTTATGCGTCGGAGGTTAAAAAATGATGTTAAGAATCTTTGTCTACATAGTTTTTTTTAGTTACACTAACGGATAGGTAACGTGTAAAAGTCGAGTAATCTTGACATATTTCGGACTAATCGGGTTCGGATGTTTCGCCTGCCGCCGGGGCGAGTGCTCCAGGAGGAACTACGAATTAGTCCGAAACATGTCGAGCATTACTCGACTTTCATAATTGATATATCTGATTGATGTTGTATTCATGTTGAAACGTTTTTTTTTAATATAAAGAAAGTAAAAAAACAATAATGCAGGTTGCACACGCTCGTGTTCAGTTTTTTTTAATTTCATAGTTCCATTTTTAAATCGCTCTCCAAACAGCATCAATAACGGTCGAAGCGATAAACAATCGCTTTGCGTATCGTGAACAGATACCGACATATTCAATCGAATGCGGGCATTAATTAAAAATTCATTCGGAAATGAAACCGATCCCGTTTGATTACTGCGTGGAACGGAACGTTGGGTAGTACAGTCGGCGCCAATGCCTCTAGCGTGTACACACGGCGAAATACTTTACTTTGTATGAAAGCCTGCGAAAATGGAAATTGTGGACAGTTTATACGAGTAGGTGGTATCAGCTGACAGACTAAATTTTATATTGCTAGGTCAGGATTTTGGGATCCTATAATGTAAAATAAAGTCGCAAGTGCTGCAACCTCGCGAAGGATCGGAAGAAATATGCGGAGCTGACTGCCAACCTCCACTAGTTGGAGAGGCACTATAAGAGAGAGAGAATGTAAAAAAAATACCGAATTAAAAAATATGTCTGCCAAATACCGAAGAGTATTAAGTAGAAAATCGTGATTCTTTTTATTTCTTATCCCACGGGAATTGCGCAAGGTCAAAGTTTTCAGATATTATAATTGGGAAGAGAAATATAAAGATTCTGCAAAAAAAGTTTCCCCCCACCAATTTTCAGCCAAATCGGCTCAGCCGTTCTTGAGTTGTAAATAGTACACAATTTATAAGGGTATACAAATTTGTATTCAGGTATTTAACCAACTTGCGCAGAATGTTGAGTGAAAAATGTTTCTACAGCATCAACGAATTTTGAAAAGAAAAATTGCATTGCATGACATAGTTTATTTTAGTTTAACTTAAGAAAATGTATTTGACATTATATTCAATCACATTTCTAATTTTATCTTGATTTATTCACAACGGAGCGTTTTTTATTAAAAAAAAGTCCACATGTAGTACATTTTTTTTCCAGAATTTAAATATTTTGGGTTTTTCTTACTCAGAATCGTGTATCGATTCTCATACAATAAAAAATGTGTCCCAGATTTTACTATGATTTTTTTTCCTGTTCGTCACGTTCCATACACATAGGTTCCATTATAACGAAAAGTGACGTACTGGAATGTAAATTTTGGGACCCATTTTTTCTAGTATAAGGATCGATAGGATAAACTATTCTGTGTAAGAAAATCCCTAAATAGTTAAATTCTGGAAAAAAATATCATGTGGTCATTTTTTTGTAAAACGCTCAATGACATTATATAAATTTTCTGTTTATCAAAAACTAGCTTCTGCCCGCGACTTCGTCTGCGTAGAATTATACATGAAAACCTTCCTCTTGAATCACTCTATCTATTAAAAAAAACCGCATCAAAATCCGTTGTGTAGTTTTGAAGATATAAGCATATCTACATAGGGACATAGGGACAGAGAAAGCGACTTTGTTTTATACTATGTAGTGATGTTATTATTATCGACCGAGCGACTTATTATATCACTTACCTCAGATTTCCACATGCCTAACTTGTCTGAACATGTTACGGGCAGCAATATTACTATAAGACCTTATGTAACCACATGTTTATTGTGAATAAATAAACTTTTCATATACAGGTACCTTGTACCCAACATTCCACCAGGCAAGCACAACGCCGCAAAATAAATCGAACCTCAGATCTATTTACATAAATGCCAAATTCAGGGGGGCCGTATCTCTGTGTGCTCAGACCCTCAACATAACCCTTAATTTGGCCCCTTACCCTAATACCTTTGGTTACCCTTCACCCACTGGGGGCTTGTTAACTTTAACGGGTTTGACAACTCGGATTAAATAAAAAGTCAAGATTCTCCATTCCGAACCATTTTAACGTATGTATGTGGAGAAGCTCTTGGAGCACTTCCTGACGGGACGGTGTAGCAAGTACGGATCCGATGCGTCCTAAACAAACTTTAGTTGCTTAAGGCCTTAATACTTGAAATAGAAATTCAGATGTCACATTAATAAACTGCTTTATTTTATGTTTAGAAATTGTTACGTAAGCAGATCTCCGCGCTGTTCTCGAGATGCTAAAAAAATCTTAACCTCGAGCCTACAATACATGTATAAATCACGTCTTTATCCCTTACGGGGTAGACAAAGCCTAAGGTAACACGACCTAAAGGCCACGTTTAGCATGATTGTGGGCGTATAGGCGGACCCCCTAATGCCATCATATAATTTCTAATTTATTTCCAGACTTGTAGTTGTAAGTGGGGTTATAAACCCCAATAAAACATCCCAACGCATGGCAACACAAGTGTAAATGTATCGAACGTTTTAGATCTACCCTAAAAAAAATGCTACCCTTTTTCTGTAACAAATGGCCCCACATTTCACTGGATATGGTGTAACGAAGAAAAATTCACTGATATATCACGGGACTGTATGAAATGGAAAGGAATCTATCGCGTGGATGGACTGTGTTGTATTAAATTATTTTTAACAGTGGATAGTTTTATTTTGAACAGAAAACAAGGGGGAAAATGACATGGGGGTTCGTCCAATCGCTATCACCTGCTTATTTGTTAATCTTGCCGCCAAATTAATGTGTTTTATGTACAACTAGCTGTTGCCCCCGACTCCATCTGCGATGAATTCGCTTATCGCTATCACGCGGGAACTATGCGATATACATACATATATACATAAATCACGTATTTATCCCTTACGGGGTAGACAAAGCCTAAGGTGACAAGACCTAAAGACCACGTTTAGCATGATGGTGGGCGTATGGATGGAAAGGGGAAATAAGCGATATTCCGGGATAAAAACTGCCCTGTGTCTTTTCCCGGGACAGAAACTATCACTATAGCAAATTTGAGTAAAATCGGTTAAGCCGTTTTGCCATGAAAGAGCAACAAACATCCAAACATTCAAACTTACAAACTTTGGCCTTTATAATAATAGTAACATAAAGAGGTATACATACATACATACAAGAAACGCTAATAATACAGTCACAATGGCTGTCACTCACTAGATGGCGCTGGGGCGCGGATTCCCCAAATATTTGTCGTTTTAAACCTACCCTTTGTCCGGGCCTCGTGATTTATATTACTTGTTATGTCACTGTGTAATGCGATTAAAAAACGCCGCGTTTTTGCTGAGCGTTTCTGAAGCAGTTTTTGTTTTTTGAACACCGTCACGTCGACAAATGCGTACCTACCTAAGTATGTGGAAAGATGCTACAATAGAGATATCTCTCCAGGCAGATGTTTTGCCCGGGGACCGAAGTCCAAAGGAATAGAGTTGTAAGTTGTATTTATGCATCCGTGTTAAGAAACTTCGTTGGCGCGATGTAAAACATTGTGTTTGTGACGTCATAGGCGAATAGTTGATGACTAGGTGGCGCTAGGGTGCTGGCGACGTTAACTACCTGACGCTTACATTTCAAACAAATACGTTTTACGAGCCCAAAAAGTAGGACAGATTTTTAAAGTAGATCTTTTAGTTTTAAAGCAAAAGAAACGAGCATATTAGTATAATCAGGATTGCTTATCCTTCTCTCTTTCTTTGTTAGGAATGTTCTGCGCCTTAGTGCACGGACTAGTATTTTAATCGAAGTAATCTTTTCTGGGTTCTATCGTATGATTCTCTTAAAGAACCTCATCCAGGAAGTGATAACTACACTCAAACTTTACTTGTTCACTCGCAGACTTTACACGGTATCCTGATGTCTTGCCATCTGCCATTCCGTGCGACCGATGACAATACAAGGAAGACACCTTAATCCTTATAACTGTGATTGAAAAGTATCGTCAAGAGCATCAGATGCCCAAAAAAACTGTCCGTTATTAACCGCGCGTTTTCTCGTCTCAGGTAAAGGGCCGTATTTGTCAGCTGTAACAAATAGCACACTTATGTCGACAAACAAAATGGCGGCCAACTATTATTGTGCTGAGTTCCCGGTTTTTCAGGGCTTTTTGTAGGGTTGAGGCATTGCCGACTTTTGAGGCGGGATTAGAAGGTTATTCATTTAAGGAGACAGGGTTTGGGTTTGAGTGACAGAGGAGCATAGCTCTTGCCGGCAATTTCTGCTAGACATAGAATGGCTGTTTTTAGAAGTTTTTTTTTAATTTCTCATCCGTGCCGGACTGGGAGTAAAGAAAAAACATGTACCGGTTGCTTCTCTTCCCGCGCAAATGGTAAAAGTTCTTCAACTTACTTATCTATATTCTCCTTGCCCCCAGGACCTGCAGTCGGAGATCGAGACCCATCGCGATGTGTACGCGTCGCTCACCGGCACCGGCCGCCGTCTCCTGGGGTCGCTGTCCTCGCAAGAAGACGCAGTCATGCTGCAAAGGCGACTGGATGAGATGAACCAGCGCTGGCACCACCTCAAAGCCAAGAGCATGGCTATCAGGTTAGTCATTCATTAAACATTTTAATCAGTGTGCGCAAGGACTACACGGCCTGATAGCTCCGTTTTCTTTTTGCCAACGGACGTTTAAGGTTTCTGGTCAAAATCGCGGGTTCACGGTGGATGCAAGCCACTTCCAAACAAGGCAACTGGAAGTCTATCAGGAAGGCCTATGTCCAACAGTGTCCTATGGCTGATATGATTATGTTCAAGCCAAGGAAGAGCCTTCACCCTCATGTGGTTGGCGTTCCATTGACTCGCACAAAGCGTTACGCTTCGTTCTTCCTAATGCGAACTGCCAAAGTGTGGGATTTGCTCCCGTCGTCTGCGATTCCGGATAGAAACAACCTAGGTCTTCAAAGTCGGTCGGCTTCATCTGCAGTTCCCATCAGGTGTGATGAGGTCAATCACTGGTCACTCCTACGTAAAAAACAGGTGATAGCTCTTTGTGCAAGGACCGTCCGGGACACTTCATCATCATCAGCTAAAAGATGTCCACTGCCAACCACAGGCATCCACCAACGAGCGCCATGTAATGATTTTTTTCTATTCCCCCAAATTTTTACGAATGCTGATTCCATGCTTGTCTGGAAGCAAAGAAAAAACATAAAGTGTACCAGTTATTTCTCTTCCCGCACAGATGGTAAAAGCCCAAAATCGTAGGAATCATGTTATAGGCGACGCGGGTAGCAACCCATTACTATTTGGATTCCCCGTTTCACCTATACGCCTTCAATCATTCTAAGCGTTTAGATCTTGTTACCTTAGGTTTTATCTACCCCGTAAGGGTATATACGTGATTTGTGTATGTATACGAATGCCTCGCAAATTATCTTTTAGTCTGATAATCTCTCCCATACAAACCTCATGGCACCCTTGCTAACCAAGTCCCGGTCTAGACTAATAAGGCTCCAGCGAGGATCCTAATCTGTTATTTATGCAGTGAATACCTCTCTAATTGGCACTCTATCATTGCCAGAGGCTTGTCTAGGGAAGTGGGCGAGTAATATGAAACAATGAATTGGCCACACAAATGGACTGGATTGGTGATTACGCCCTGACTATGTAGCTAGGAGTTCCGGGGTCGAATCCTGGTAGGGGCAGTTTGTATTATGAATATGAATGCTTGTACCCGAGTCATGAATGTTGTATGTATTTAAGTAGGTATGTATTTTATCTGTTTAAGTATGTTTGTCCGTTGTGTAGTACCAATTACAAGCTTTGTTTAGTTTGGGACTATATCAGTTAGTGTTAACAAAATTGTGATATTTATTTTATTTCAATTAGATATTACACACGGTTCGAGTTTTTCGGAGTTCACTTTTGGGAAATTACTTGAATGAATGTTTTCCAAAAAAAGTCCACTACACATGAACATTTTTTCCACAATTTAACTATTTTGAGGCAAAACATGGACGATCCTATACTTATTGTAACACCTTTTCTGTACACCTATGTTTAACAAATAAATAAATTGTATTGTATTGTATTGTATTGAGTTTTTCATACTCAGAATCGTTTTTCCTATCGATCCTTATACAAGAAAAAATGTGTCCCAAAATTTCCATTCTAGTCACTTTTTTAATATTTATAGGTATGTATGGAACGTGACGAACAGGAAAATAAATTGCATAGTTAAATTTGGGGGGCACTTTTTCTTGTACAAGAATCGATAGGGTAACCGATTCTGAGTAAGAAAAACCCAAAATAATTAAATTCTGGAAAAAATATTCGTGGGCTTTTTTTTGCGAAAAAAATATTTAATTTATTTCGTTTGTTTGTTTGTATTATAGAGGGTGTTTCGAACTAATGGCCCTATTATTTTTAATCACTAATAAAAAAAGGACAACTGTTAGTTACGAAATGGTCCCGGAAACCGATAGGCATAGAAAGCCAAGGAAAATGCTAAATTTCCGCGCAACGCATGTAAAGTCGCGTGCTACGTATGTACCTATATGGCTCAAGTACAGAATGTCAATAAAATAGTCAAGTATCATTGGAAACCAAGGCTTATTGTACTTCCTAATTTCCCCCGGACCCTTTATGGTCCCGGCCTCCCCCAAATTTTGGGGGTTTTAATTCCCCCCAACCATGATCAGGAGACAATTTCACGTAGCCCAAGGCTACCAATTACAAACTGATGCTTTGAAGCATCTCGGTCATCTGAAAATTACACGAATTACTGTATAACAGGGTTATGACAATTTCAGGGGAAAATTTCAGGAGAGGTATTTAGCGCGGCAATTTTGTGGGAAGATTAGGTTTTTAAGTAATCGTTTTAGTGGTTTGATATCGCATTTTTTAAATATTTTTTCGGTCTTTTAGCGTGTAATTTAGTTACTCTAAAAACATTAGATTACATCTGCATTCGTCAAAGGAACATTAACCGGTCTCTATCGACAAACAGTTTTTTTTAAATGAGTTTTTTTTCCATTATTAGGTTAATTTTGCCATTGTCGAGTAAAATACAGTTATAAAACATGTCGGTCGTTGTACAGTAAAAAAATTTAACCTGACCCCCCAGTCGGATATCAGCCAACGGCTATCTAAAATTTTAAAATGCCTTTTTAACCGTTGTTGCCCAGGGTGCACCAGCCCAAAGCCTCCTCAATTTCACAGGGGAACCGTTACATTAGGACACACTAAGGTTATCTGACTTAAACATTAGCACTCATTAAACTTCTGCTCTGTTTTCGGAGTCTAACACTAAAATAGTAACTATCTAAATGAAAGTAAAAACATCAGCTTTAAAAATTCCTGGCAACTAATCATTTACGAAAAACAGCAAATTTTTTATAATAAAAAAACCTTTTTTTTATTACCAACAACTCTACAAACACCACAGGGTGTTCACATTTCCCACATCTGCGTCCGGATACCAGTGACGCACCCGGGCAACGCAGTCCGGGTAAGTCGATTACGGTCCCGCTGCCCGCCGGCTAACTGTCATTAATGCCCGTAATTGACTGTCAAGTCGAGCAAGGTGTTGCGTGCGTCGAATTATGTATTCAAATTTGCGTTGCCCGGGTAACTGGGAATCTTGAAATTCCTTTGATTGCCTAAGGGATATGCGCGATTTACTGTGGCTTTGTTTTTACCGTATTGTATTTACGTGGTCAAACTTTGGAATTACAGGCAGTACAATTATAGATTAACAACAAACACACACTACAAATACTACTATTAAGTATAAAATCGAACACTTCTCTTCACTGTTCGATTTTACGAAATATCAAAGAAAAAATTTTTTTTTTAAACTGTAAATTCATGCACTCAAAATGTAAGCAATTAAAAAAAGAATCCCGTATTTAATGACACATTGTTAACTAGGTTAAAAAACATAACATTTTTTTTTATATCCCGTTTTTGCAATTACATTATTTAGCAATTGTTTTTTTGTAAATCCACTAAAGGCGTCCAACTGTTGCCAGGATATTTTTCGCGCTATTACGCCCGGGGAAGTGTTACCAGTCGTAAATAAAAAATAATGGCTGTTTGACGCTCATTGCCCTAATCCTTACACTAGAAGGGTACTCAGCGAGAAAATTAAGTGTTAAGCATAGATCGTTAGGTGTAAATAGGTCTTTGACAAATCTAGCGTAAGTCCATAAATATCCTTGGTTGTCAAACACTGTTCATTTCACTACAAAACAATTATAATTTTTAATTTAAACTTTAATTCAGGCCTTGTTTTTTATTTTCTAATATTTTTCTTATAAATGAACTGATCAATATTATGGAATAAACTTAATTACTTTTATTCTTGGCCTTCATATTTTTACCTGTATTCTAAGAAAAAGCTTCTATTTGCATATGTGTGATATTTTATACATGCTATCCTGGAGAGATTTGGGAAGTTTTTTTTCTCTTTGATATAACAAGTTTTGTTAAAATTTCGTCACTTTTATAAAATACAATTTAAAGTGTAAAAAACACGAGGCTATTCTCCTAAAAAATAATGACACATTTTTACACAGCACCCTGTAGACAACTACGGTTGTATCAGAATAATTATCATATTTATTAATTAGTACAATCTCGCTAAGATAAATACTAAGAGGCGAGGCCTGCATTCTTCCTGCCTCCTTTTGTTCCGAGCTGTAAGAGAGCTACAATAATGGCATCCCTTACATTAAACATTTTACTAAGAGGATTACACAAAGGCAGACAATGCCGATGTTTTAGCGACGCTTTTTATATTAACAAGTTGCTAATTAATTCATTATATTTATGAAAGAAAGAAAGAAAGAAAGAAAAAAAGTTTATTCATGACAATCACAATCAAATAAAATATATAAACAAAATAAATTATCACAAGGAATAAATTGTCACAAAATGGTCCCAACTCAGCATTTGCTGGCCTTACAGCCAGCGCTGGTCTTCCGTTGGGACCATAGGGTGATTACATTAAATAAATAAATAAAACGGTGAGAAATAGACACTAAACATTAAACATAATAAAATATAATTGGATGTGGTTGCCCGGGCACAAAGCCCTTTACCTTTAAAAAAATAAATAAACAAAACAGGCATAGACAACCACATCACAATGAACAGAAAAAAAAAAAAGATAGAATAGAAAGAAAGGAAGTGAAGTGAAATAACAACATGTGACTTAAAGTTAGAAAAGACGTACAATTAAAAATGAAATTAACCAAATTACAAAATAAAAAGATGATTGCTTCACTACAGTAAAACAGCAAAGGAACTTTAAACATTGCACGCAACATAAAAGTGTGAGACAAAGCAATAGCTCACCGGCCGGTGGGCAGTGACCACATGGTGCAGGAAAGAACACTGCGTATGGCGTATGGGACGCAAAAACAGGTAAATATCTATTCGGTGTGTAGTACCCAAGGCGGATTATTTACATATAAGCGTATAACTTATATGCAGCTTGTGTCGTGTATCAGAGTTTCCTGTCCTTGCTGATGTTCATACATGTGCATTTTTAGTTTAGTTCTAAAAGAGCTTATATTTTATGAGCCGTGGTAGCCTAGTGGTTTGACCTGTGGCCTCTCAAGCAGAGCGTCGTGGGTTCGAATCCTGGGTTCGCACCTCTGTTTTTCGGAATTTATGTGCGAAATTTCATTTGAAATTTGCCATGAGCTTTTCGGTGAGGAAAACATCTTGAGGAACCCTCCACACATCTGAGAAGCAATTGAATGGTGTGTGTGAAGTTCCCAATCCGCACTGGGCCCGCGTGGGAACTGTAGCCCAAACCCTCCAATAATTACGGGATGAATATATATATACTACACAATGCACTGAAATTATAGCGAAACGGAATAGAAAAGGCTATATTATTTATTATTATTTATGTGTAGCTTGCACCCTCGACTTCACTCCCTATTCTGTCCCCTGTCATCATAAAGGAACGTTCGATACAAAATGTCAACTTTCTATGTTCAAGGTTTAATTTGTTGATGAGTCAGTGGGTTAGTACAATCAACTTAAATGCAATTTTTTTTTATTCACAGGGCGATCCGTAATTCATCAATTTTCCGAGTAGGCTACATTTAGAAATGTTACAAATACTTCCATGCTGGTCTGGGAGCAAAGACCCATCGATGATGGGCGAAAATCATCGGAATCACGGTATAGGCGATGCGGCTACCAACCCTTCACTATTTTTACTCCACTTTCCACCTATACGCCCACAGTGTCTTCCTAAACGTGGCCTGTAGGTCTTGTTACCATAGGCTCTGTCTACCCCGTAAAGGATAAAGACGTGATTTGTGTATGTAGCTGTCAGGCACACTTTATACAATTAATTGTTTGTCAGACTTCCTACTTATCATGCTCTTTCTCGGGACTTAAATAAGTGGTATGTATGTATGTATGTATAACTCTTTATTGTACATAAAATACAAGAAAAAGATGAATACAGGACAACACGCATGCACAAAGGCGAAATTATCCATAAAGGGGATCTCTGTTTATTTGTATATTATGTACCACCAATGGTACTATCCATTGGTTAGAGAAGTGAGATCGTGCGTGTAGCGTCTTGATTAGAACATTGATTGCTTGGACACGGTTTAATTATCGCTGTTATAATATAGGTACATCTATATCTAAGATGGCCTTAGCTGTTCCAGATCTGTCACATGTTTAGTGATTTAGTCACTCTAGAATTCAAGACGTAGGTACGATTACTATCTAGTAATTTGATTCCTCATCCACCGTAGAACGTTCTCACAGTAAACGTCACACGATCTTGCTTATCGATTCAATGTAAGTTCAATATGACATTTCATGAGAAATGGTTCCACAGCGGGTCAGGAATGAAATCGATAGTACGCAATATAATTAGAACGATGTTATCAGAAAGAAAAAGGTTAATCACGAAAATAAGACTTCTTGATCTGTACATCGTTTTAAATTGTTGATTTAATATCTAATTGGCTTTTATCTATACGTAAACGGATTTACTACCTCAATTTGTTGTGAAAATTAGCTGTTTTATAGTCAATTAAAAGCAATTCGTCGTTTTAGGATCACGCTGTATGTAGCGAGAGTACCGAACAATACCGAAATCGTAAAATTGACGTCATAAAAGCGTTCAAGTCATTAAAGGGCTGCAAAATTTCTAATTTCTATTTTAAGATCACTTTTGATGTTCGTATTCAAATATCCCTTATCAATTTATGACAAGCCATATAAGAGTATTTTAATGGCATAATGAAAAAGTTCTTAGGATAAAAATTTAAGCAAGCTTTTTGTATTAAAGACTAGCTGCTGCCTGCGACTTCGTCTACAAAAAAAGTTTTTTTTCTATCCCGTGGGAACTATGCAATTTTCCGGGATACAAATAGACTATTGTGTTAATCTAGGGTATCAGCTATCTCCGTTCCAAATTTTATCCAAATCCATTTAGTAGTTTTCACGCGAAAGAGTAACAAACATCCTTCCATCCATACTTACAATTTTCGCGTTTAATAATATTAGTAGGATTTATTATCAGAAGATTTACGTTTGAAAAACGATGACTTGCCAAATTATGTACTTTTGGTCAAAACACAGATGCCTTATTAATCCAAACGTCGTCCTTATCAAGCTTAGCTAGTATTCGGTTAGTTCCATATGTTCCCGTACAGACCCACTAAGACTGCGCACCCTGTATTTTCGTCCCATATTAGGCACGCGTTAAATTAACAAGTCATATAACTCCGTGACAGATGTTGCCAGTTGACGGGTCAATAAATAATGGGCGAAATTTAATTTTCGACCGACCGTCATTCTTGATACTGCACGATCGTTTCCGTTGGTTAAGATTAGAGCGATCACAACCGTTGACATTATACAGGGTGTCTTGTAATTATTATGGAATATTCCAGCAGGTCATTTGATCCGCTTAAGCTGAACATCCTCTACCTGTTGTTCAGTTTTTTTTTTTTTTTTTAATAGTTTTCATAAGTTGGTCAAGATTAAAAGTGTAAGGCGTCAGTGGCTTAATTTTGAATCAAAAAAGATCCAGATTAGCTTGTAAAATACTTTGTATGTATTTTTTTGTTACAAGAAAAATAATATCGCTAAACTTTTATGGCATGGACCGAACGGAAAAGTGAATTAATCACTTCCAACTTAACGATATATCATAAATCATTTCCCCCCAATCCGCGCGATATTGAACCGTAACATCACGTCACTAAGCTCTGTTTCCGACGACAGCCCATTCGTCAGAGTCACCCTTATTTTTCGAACAATTAATCCGTCATTTTTTTTTATTTGTACGGCAGTAAACAAGTTATTTGCTGGTTATTGAAAAACAATTGGACGGTTCGCGTTTTACATTGAAGAAAAAGTTAGGGATTGCTGTAGAGAATAGTTATTTGTGTCACAAGGGAGCGAAATGATGTGTTTATGGCGAGAGCGCTACATTGAATACAGAAAGTAGCGAAGGATTCTACAATAGAATCCTGAGCGTAGCGAGGGATTTTAATGTAGAATCCAGAGCGTAATGAAGGATTCAAGTGTTAACGCCCAAGATGAAAATAATTTTGATCCCGAATGGCTCATACTTACAACTATCCACACCGAACATTGAAAAACTTGAAAAATGAGCTACCAGCATAGAAAATGGCGTGGTTATTACAATTATCAACTTCAAAAAATTGCATTTGCCAAAAAACATTTAAAAAAGCCTTGGACAGTAAAGTTGCACTTTGATCCCTCTCGACAGAGAGCAAAGCTTACTTTTCTGAATGAGAGGTGTGAAAAATAAAATACCGTGGGATAGCAAACTAGCGTATTGTATCTCTTTCCCGAGAGCGAAGCCAGGGCCATTTACCTGGTAGGGTAATGAGATGGAATGTAGATATTGCACACTCCTGATCCCATGGGAATACCGGGATAAATTTAGTACAAAGTTCATCTAAATTAAAGAAAGTCATACATCACTACATAGTCTATACCTACTAATATTATAAAGAGGAAAGATTTGATAGTTTGTTTGTTTGTTTGAATTGAATAGGCTCCGAAACTACTGGACCGATTTCAAAAATTCTTTTGCCGTTACAAAGCTACATTATCACTGAGTGACATAGGCTACTTTTTACCGCGGGAAAATACCTTTTCCTACGGGAAAATTAATTTATCGGAAGGAAGGACGGAAGGCTAAGTATAAAATAAAGTCACATTTGGCATGATTCTGGCCGTATAGGTGGAAAGGGGAATCAAAATAGACATGGGTTTTTAGCCGCATCACCTATAATAATGATTCCTAATATTTTCACCTTTCCCTCGATGGGTTTTTACCATCTGCGGGGGAAGAGACGCAACTGGTACATTCTATGTTTTTCCTTTACTCCCAGACCAGCGTGGAAGAAGGAAAGTGCTAGTTTCATGAAAGAGTTAAAACCATACAGAATTCTCACGAACGCATTCAAAATTCAAAATATACTATCGAACTAAATGCTGCCCGCGCCTTCGTCTGCAAAAAAATAGTTTTTCGCTATCCCACGAGAACTATGCAATTTTCCGGGATAAAAAATAGCCTACGTGTTAATCTAGGGTATTAGCTATCTCCGTTCCAAATTTTATCCAAATCCATTCTGTAGTTTTTACGTGAAAGACTTACAAACATCCATACATCCATACTTATAATACATACTTAATAGTAGGAAATGTGGTCCTGTTCCATCCATGTTTTGACGCATGACGTCACTCTGTAGCATTTTAATTAAAAGCCGAGAGTCGAACGTGTACCCGGCTATCCGGGCGCATTCCGGCACCGGCCCAACTATTCCTTTGTGCATACACGGCGTGCCGGACCGGACCGGAACACCTGCATACTTCAGTCGAAGTTACTGCATCTCGATATGAGGGGAAAAGTGCGGTTTCTGGAGCGTTTTGAGGAATGTTACTTACAACACGACCAGAGCGAGAACGTGCGAGCGAGATAGACCACCCGTCTCCTTCTAGAACAGTAATAAAAATAACATACATACATAAATCACGTCTTTATCTTTCACGGGGTAGACAGAGCCTAAGGTAACAAGGCCTAAAGGCCACGTTTAGTAAACTTGTGGGCATATAGACAGAAAGGGGAATCAAAAGAATGATGGATTGTTAGCCGCATCGCCTATGCTTCGTACGTTTTTTTTTATTATTTTTTATTTATTAAGAAATAAACAGTCGCATAGACACATAAACTTACTATGACAATGAGTGAAAATAGACCTATAGTTTCCTTAGCTGTAAATAATACCAGTACATGGCACAGCAACAAAACAAACAAGTAGGTAAGTAGTACAATTTTCGCCGTTTCCCTTGAAAGCCTTACCATCTATTTTTCTTTCCCTGGTCAGCATGGAAGTAAGGTGAGAAAAAATGATGTTGAATCTCAAGACAAGAAGACAAAAATCTCTCATTTGAATCTATTTAGAGAGCCATCAAACCCGCGTTTAACGACCCACCCCATAAATAGTAAAAAGTACACTCAGTCGCATAAAGGCATTACGTAGCAAGTACACTCCCCAGTAAAAGCGTTTTATCGCCTACTTTACAAGTGATAGCGGGTGATAAAAGTTGAGTGTAGTGGAGATATGTTTGCGGATGATAAGACAGTCTGAGGGTCATAAAGACTGTTTTATTCCGTTCCGATTGCAGATAGAGGTGTAAGGGTCTGGCCGCAGTGTTAGCGGACTGTTAGCTAAACTAAATAATACACAAATCACGTCTTTATCCCTTACGGGTAGATAGAGCCTAAGGTGGAAAGAGCTACAGGCCACGTTTAGCAAGATTGTGGGGCTAGTTATAGATGGAAAATGGAAGCAAAATAGTAACGGCCTATAACATGATTCCTATGATTTTCGCCCGCCCTCGATGGGCTTTTACCATCAGCCCGGGAAGAGAAGCTGGTATATTCTATCTTTTTCCTTTGCTCCCAGACCAGCATGGAAGTATAATAATATTTAGTAAATATACGACCATGCCATTCTTTCATGCTGCAGGCTGGTCTGAGAGTCAATAAACCTTTTCCACCTGTACGCCCACCATCATGCTAAACGTGGCCTTTAGGTCTTGTTAACTTAGGCTCTGCCTACCCCGTAAGGGATAAAGACGTGATTTATGTATGTATGTATGTATTCAAGTAGGTAATTTTATGCGTAATATTAATAACGTCTCAAGAACCTTCAGTTCATTATAAACGCTTAAAAGTAATTTTGAAAGTCAGAGTGGCTCAACTAGCGCCGCCACCCGCGATCACAGCGTCCGCCTCGGCCAATAAAAAGCGATCTGCATACGTGGCCTCGTAAACCGACTCTTAGCGATTCCATCGCCTATAAAACAAGGTTCAGAATCGCTTTTACTCCTTTTACGGACGGAAACGGGAGCCCGCACTAGTTTAATGCCACAGTTTAGAGTCGGTTTGAGTCGTCCGTTTACGCTAAGGTGTATTTAATTGATTATTTGTTGACTTAAGTTGACGTTTAAAGGAGTGACCACACCGCTGCGTATACGCAGTGAAGTGTCGCATGCGTCACGTTCTCTCACAGTTTCTTCGTACATTTTGTTGCGTAAACGCACCGCCGACGTCTTTTGGCTGGACCTTACACTGGTGGACGAATTTACATGAAGTTTTCGCTCCAAATACCGGAATTAGAATAAAACTACCTATTTAAAAATATGAAGAAAATTGGTTATCTCAACGCCATCTATGATGACTCAAATAAGTCTGTTAGAAATTCCATTTTGAATACAAGCTTCTTTTGCTGGCTGTACTTGCATTGTCATCCGTCCTACATTTATGTGTACCAAATTTCGAGTCTATCGGACGAACCGTTGAAGAGTTCCCTCCTGCGGAGACGGTCCTGGCCGGGCCACCTAAATTCCACTGCCAAGTTATTGTATTGTCATCATATTTACACAAGTATCGGTTGAAGTTATCTGCTTCAAAATTGAGTAGCAAGTTTCCACTTGGACAAGCATACATACATACACATGGCAAGTTAAATAAAAGCTCGCAAAGATCCTCGAACGCGTTCACGTTAACGTCTCATATCATCATCATCGTCATCATCAGCCTGACGACGTCCACTGTTAAACAAAGGCCTCCTTAGCACACCATAATGAGCGACAGCTTCACCACCCATCGATTTTCTTCAATTCTTCGCATGATGTCGTCGGTCCACCTAGTGGGAGGTCTGCCAACACTGCGTCTTCCGGTTCGTGGTCGCCGCTCGAGAACTTTTCTCCCCCAACGGTTGCCTGTTCTACGAGCGATGTGGCCGGCCTATTTCCGCTTCAATGTCTCATTTACTATGGAAAAATTGCCAGCGCCCCAACGTAACTAACTGTTCATAGTTTTTGACACTTCAACCACCTTCAGCGCTAATGTAATGGTTCGAGAGCGACACCGCAGGCAAAGAGAAACAAGTGAAATTTCCAAACTTCGTCTAAACCTCGTGTGTTGCCAGTCGCAATTAAATTTGACCTAAACCGCGGGAAATCATACAGACCCTTTCGAAGGTCCGACCGCACACCTGAGTTGCCAACTGCGGTTCAACAAAGGGCGGTGTGACCAGCGCAAATAAGTTTTTTTCCCTAACAAAGTATTTTGGGTGCAACGAGTTTCGTATTCAGAATGTTAAATCGACGACGAGATATTTGAAAAAAAGGAAGAAAGAATATTTTTTGACAGTAAAATTCATTTTTACATATATCACGTCTTTATCCCATACGGGTTAAACAGAGCCTAAGGTAAGAAAACCTTAAGGCCACGTTTAGCATGATTAAGGGCGTATAGGAAAGGGAAATCAAAATAGTGATGGGTTGCTAGCCGCATCGCTTATAACATGATTCCTAAGACTTTCGCCCATTCCCTCGATAGGCTTTTACCATTTGCGCGGGAAGAGAAGCAACTGGTAAATTCTATGTTTTTGCTTCAAATTCATTTTTAAATTTTCAAAAAGGCTGAGACATCGGATTCGGAATCGTAAAAACAACTTGCAAAGTTTACGGCCCAGAGCCACTAGTTGTAAATTTCTAAATGTCAGTGAAAATTAGAACACATAGAAAAATCCGAAAAGTAAAGCTATCATTTGAAAAACAGCGCCTTCTCTCGTCCCTGTTGAGCAGTAGATGTTCCATGGGAGTTTGTAATTGTGTCGTACAGACACATCATTCAAACAGATGACGCTTAGCGACAAAAATTCGCATAGTAACAAAAGGTCACGTGACAGTTAGTAACAGGTAGAAAAATTCGGAGACTACCCACCTGCTATGGGTGGTGTAGGGGTATAGCACGCGTCACGGAATGACGAGGATCCGGGTTCGATTCCCGGCCATAGCTTTACTTTTCGGATTTTCTATGTTCTAATTTTCACTGACATTTAGAAATTTAATTTCTAACGGTAAAACCGAAAAAGTAAAACATAAAAATTAAGAAATAAAATTTCTTGGTTCATTTGATAGTACTAGTTGTAAAGTTAATGTCGCAGATTACCAGCTTATAAATTCAAATGCAACCTTTAAAATATCTTCCACTCTACTTTAAATTTAATTCATGACCCGGACTTTTAACTCAAACTTTTGAATTTCGCCGCAATTTCAACTCAAGTTAATTTCTACCGAAACGACATTTCATCTTCATTACTGCAACCTACGGGACTCATCTAAAAGTACCCTTGTAATAACAAACGCCAAAGTAAATTCACCTTTATCCCAACCACGGTAAGGGCTCGACGAGCTGCATGAAAGAAAGTGGTTGGTATAACAAGTTCGATGTTATCATTCGAAATGGGACTTTGTGCTTATAAAATTAGGGCTCAATGTGGATGAGTTGAGTTCAGAAGGAAAATGTTAAGAGTCGGTGCAATTGCCTTCAAACGTAGTATTCGAGATATGGAGATCTAGGGATGCGAATATGTAATTAAAAAAACACGATAAAGACGTGGTTGACCTAGTTGGTAGTGACCCTGCCTGTGAAGCCAGCGTCCCGGGTTCGAATCCTGGTAAGGGCGTATATTTGTGTGAATTGTTCCCTAGTATATTTTTTTTTATTTTTTTTTATAAGAATTTGTAAAAGTAACGTATTGCTTTCGCTACTTATTTTGTAAATTATAAACTCAATTTTTGTGTCTATTTTGCCCCCCGAATTTACTTTAAAGTTGACCGGTAGAGATATCTCAGAGATAAATTTGCTTTTAAACATGTACCGTATTTTTTCCAAATTGGTTTTGAACTGAGTTTTGTAATAATCATTAGCAAAAGTAGGTACACCCAAATTCTGAACTTTCCATTTTTAGAGATAAAATAAAATGATACCAAACTATTAAAAAAACCAACTACAACTTTTTTAAATTTAATAATGTCTCATAATCCAGTCCATTACAGCATCGTGTTTTAAACACAAAACAAGTTTCGTAAAAGCACCTGAAAACAATTAAAATCCGTGTTAATTCGTTGGTCTGTGGCGCGTTAATTAATTGCCTGTAAATAGTAGCCGTTGTCATGAAAATGGCGGCAAATTGGCGACTATTCCGTTAAGCCTGGAATTGTTGCTTTACATAGAACGTAACTAGGGATTTTACAGAACCATGTGATTTAAAAAATAAACTTTATCCTGATTACCATTCTATTATGCAGGTACATCATCTTTCTATAATATATATGCATAAAACAGGGGGTTGTTAACACCGTTTATTACTCAAAAATGGCTGAACTGATTTTTATGCTCTTTGATTAATTGGATTTCTATGCACTATCAGTAAAAAATACGAAAAAATTACAAAAAAAATGGAATATTTCGTATGCATCGCCATCTCTGATGACATGTGAAACATCGCTGTTGCTATTTTGTGAAATAAATTTTCAATGAAAACAGATCAGTTACGTTGACGTTCTTTCTAATAGTGAAAAATTTGCAGAATTTGAAGAGTTAAAATTGATTGGATGTCTCAGAAGGCAGTGACAAAAAAAAACAAAAACATTAAAAAGTGTTTTCTATTTTTTTATATCGATAATACTTTTCCCATCCCTATTCGGTCTGCGAATCACAGCTTAAACATATAACGCGGCAAATTCCCTCGCAGTCCTTACTCAGGCGAAGGAAGACTTGGTCTTAGGTAGACTTCCAGATTACCCATAAACAATGAGTGAATGAATGAATGAAAAAGAGAGTGAATGATGACTATTGCTACGGAACTAAATACTAGCGGTTACCCGCGACTCCGTCTACGCAGAATTCGGTTATCGCAATCCCGTGGGAACTACGCAATTTTTCGGAATAAATACTACCCAATGTCCTTCATCGGGACTGAAACTCTCTCTATACCAAATTTCATTAATATCGGTTCAGTGGTTTAGACGTGAAAGTGTAACAGAGAGACATAGGTCAAGTTTTGCGAAACATTTATTAGAAACAAATCATGAATTACCAGATTAAGCTTCATTCGATATTTTTCACTTTTGTGAGAAGGGATTACGGTTCTTTAGATGTATTGGAGCAGTTGGAAATAATTAGGTACAATAAATTAACGATCAGGTGAACTTGGTTTCATCACCTTTATTGCGTGTCCAATTTGATGAATAGAAAAATTGTTTTTGTTAAATACATAAGCCTTTTTGTTTTTGCTGTAGTCGGTTATTTTTAAGGTGTACAATAAAAATATATGAATGTGGGTACATTAGGTTTATTTATATGTTTTCAAATCAGTACGATGTTGGTTTGGACGTGTAACAGTTGTGCTCACTAAACTTTGATAATGATCCAGTAGAGGGATCGAAACGCGTCAGTATTTGTGTGGTGTAAGGGGTAATCAAGTTTGTGGGATTTATATGTGTTTTATGTGACAGTAGTATATTTCACACAGACTTGGTTATCTTGCACGTGAGCAGCGGAATCAAGGTAAATATTTTTTGTTCATTGAGGCAGTTTTATCTAACGATATTGCCTGCGATATCTCCGGTGACAAATGTTTAGTTCTGCCTTTCGGACTGCGCCCCGCCATGTCCAACTTTTACAGTTGTAACAGTAGTTGTTAATATTACGTCCCTCTATTGTTTTGTTTAAAGTTCGAGTTAGACTTTGGAGTTAGGCATCCATTGTGATTATTCACTTCGTTGAATACAATTCTGTCACAGTTTGCCGGCGCTGTTGCTAAGTGTTGGTCTGCGTCGATAAAAATTGAATTCGAAATTAATTCTGTAAAAAAAAAAAAATGCGTCGATCTGGGCCCATAACCTCAAGAGAATTTAAAAGTGAAAGCCCAAAATAATCATACTAATTTTATTTTAATATAAGTAATATACCTATGTATAGTAATAATAAGTAGTATGCTGGTCTGGGAGTGAAGAAAAAACATAGAATGTGCCAGTTGCTTCTCTACCCGCGCAGATGGCAAAAGCCCATCGAGGGAATGGGCGATTATAATAGGAATCATGTTATAGGCGATGAGGCTAGCAACCCATCACTATTTTGATTACTTTTTCCACCTTTACACCCGCAATCTTGCTAAATGTGGCCCGTAGGTACGTGTTACCTTAGGCTCTGTCTACCCCGTAAGGGATGAAGACGTGATTTGTGTGTGTGTGTGTGTGTAATATATAGTAATAATAAGTAGTATGCTGGTCTGGGAGTGAAGAAAAAACATAGAATGTACCAGTTGCTTCTCTTCCCGCGCAGGTGGTAAAAGCCCATCGAGGGAATGGGCGAAAATCATAGGAATTATGTTACAGGCGATGCGGCTAGCAACCCATCACTATTTTGATTACTTTCCACCTATAAGCCCACAGTCTTGCTAAACGTGGCCTGCATCGAGATTCGAGCCCATACGACCTGCTTATAACGTACCTATACATTAAGTTAATTCTAGTATAACGAATGTCTCCGTAGGAACTTCTCGCACGAGCCAAAGGCGAGAGCAATAAACACGCTAACTGAGACATTCTTTATCACCGCCCGAGGTGTGTCCACAATCTTACGTCTTCCCCTGACTAGGTTATGTAGCTGGCTGTAAATTGCTACTTACGGCAACTATCATTTATATGTAGCAAAAACTGAATTTAACCTTGAACTCTTGTCTCCAGGAACCGTCTGGAGAGCAACGCGGAGCACTGGTCCGCGCTGCTGCTATCGCTGCGCGAGCTGACCGAATGGGTGATCCGCAAAGAGACCGAGCTGGGTGCGCTGGCGCCGCCGCGCGGCGACCTGCCGCAACTCCTCAAGCAACAGGTACGTTGCTCACGACGAAGCCTCGTGCAGCACTGTAGACTTATTACCTAACCCGCTCGCAATCGCCATCGTGTTCATTTTGACAGCTCATTTATGGGCTGACAATTTTTTTTTTTATATATGAATAGGAAGGCAATCTAGCAAGTGGGTCACCTGATGGTAAGTGATCACCACTGCCCATAGACACCCGCAACCCCGGAGGGATTGCAGATGCGTTGCCAACCTAGAGGACTAAGATGAAATGCCTCTTGTGCCCTTAATTTCCCCGGCTGTCTTTCTCTCCACACCGGAACACAGCAGTGCAAGCACTGCTACTTAGCGGCAGGGTTAGCAAGTAAGATGGTGGTAGCGATCCGGACGGACCTTGCACAAGGCCCTACCACCCGCAAAATTGGCAAATTGGCATCGGAATCAGCTAGCTGTCACATTCATACAAGAACTGTCAAAATAAACAAGATGGCGGGCGAGTGAGTTAGGTAATAAGCCTACTGGGTGGCGCTGCTGCTTTCCAGCAGGGTATCTTACGGCAAACTTCTTGAGCCAGAGCGATGTGGAAGGGGTAAGTGCCAAGCTTTTGTGAGCGTTTTAAAAAAAAAGGCCACGTACATTTTTTCCGGAATTTAAATATTTTGGCTTTTTCTTACTCAGAATCATTTACCCTATTGATTCTTATACAAGAAAGTGTGTGCGAGATTTAACTGTGGAATTTATTATCCTGTTCGTCACGTTCCATACATACCTATATTTAAAAAAGTGACCAACTGGAATGGAAGTTTTGAGTCACATTTTTTCTCGTATAATTTATTGTTTCATGTCTGAGTTTTTTTTCTTGTTTATCTTATATATAAAATTCTCGTGTCACAATGTTCGTTCCCGTACTCCTCCGAAACGGCTTTACCGATTCTTACCAAATTTTATATGCGTATTCAGTAGGTCTGAGAATCGGCTACTATCTATTTTTCATATTGAAATTTAGAAGAAAAAAAAACGGGAGCGAAGCCGCGGGCAACAGCTAGTTTTCTGTAAAATTGTGTATATTCTCTTATATTTGTGTGTCGTACAAAAAGGAATAAATGTCTTCTTTCTTTCTTTCTTTCGTATAAGGATCGATAGGGTAAACGAGTCTGAGTAAGAAAAACCCAAAATAGTTAAATTCTGGAAAAGAAAATCACGTGGATTTATTTTTGGAAAACGCTCTTGTACCTACCAAAGACGTTAAATACGCTTCTGCGCCATTCAAGGTCTGGCTCAAGATGTTTGCCCGCCAACTTCTTTCGAATTATTTTTGGAGTATCTCAACAGGAAAAAACTAAATTTTATCTATAAACCATTGTGCTTTTGTTTGTTTTAAATATATCTCTGACAGAGTGTAAGTGAAACTGATTCGCTCTTGGCCAATTTTATTTCTACACATTAATTTACAATCAGTTAATTAACTTACAGAATTAATCATTTATTGCGGTTCTGGCTTGCAAATGTCGTTTCTGGATTACGACTGTTTGATTATTAATTTTGGTTGGGAATTAAATTTGTTCTATTAGCGCTCCTGTTTTACCTACTCGTAATTATTTGTGGTTTTTTAGGGTTGCCAAAAATAACTATAACTATGCACTGTATCGTATAATTAATCAGGAATAGTAAAACTGGTGCCCTGAGATTAGTTTAACTGAACAATCCTGTAAATGTTTTTAGGATTTTTTTAATCATCTTTATCATCTCCCGGGCACAGGTCTCCTAAATATTCGCACATAAATTCCGAAACTCTAGTGCGAGCCCGGGATTCGAACCTACAATCCTCTGCTTGAGAGGTTACAGGTCAAATCACTAGG
Organism: Pandemis corylana; assembly: GCA_949127965.1. Classification (NCBI taxonomy): domain Eukaryota; kingdom Metazoa; phylum Arthropoda; class Insecta; order Lepidoptera; family Tortricidae; genus Pandemis; species Pandemis corylana. The sequence continues at coordinate 12,944,519 of OX421869.1, read as the reverse complement.
CTACCACTGCTTTCATATTTACGTTTTTTAAATATTGAAAAAAAAATGTTGTCTTCTTCAGTATCAAATTAAAAGGAATTCAAAATCGATGATAAATTTGTACATCTCTTGTAATTACTCGCTTTTGTGCAAATTTTTGAACAAGAAAACTATTTTGTCACCCCTAGCTTAACAATCTGGCAACACGCGGCGGCCATTTTGCGGTGCGTTGGAAACCAAAATGGCAGCGGCAAAATGGCGCTTGATTTCAAGCCTGATTAAGCTTGTGGACGGAATGGATTAGCTCTGCTTAGTGGCTTTAGTTACCTTGTTATTTCATTTCGATTTACGTTTAGGTGAAGATAAAAAAGACTGAATTTTAATGCCATTTTAATCGTAGACATCTGCTGCAGTTTGCCATGCACGGTTACAATATTCGAAGATTTGACCACGACTCTGTCAAGAGTGCAATCATCACTACATAGTATAAAACAAAGTCGCTTTCTCTGTCCCTATGTCCCTATGGATGTTTATATCTTCAAAACTACACAATGGATTTTGATGCGGTTTTTTTTAATAGATAGAGTGATTCAAGAGGAAGGTTTGTATGGATAATTCTACGCAGACGAAATCGCGGGCAGAAGCTAGTAAAGAATAAGAAGCAGAATAATTGAGTTACTAGCTGTTGCCCGCTACTCCGTCTGCGCAGAATTACTATCCCGCGGGAACCTTCCAATTTTCCGGTATAAAACCTATCCTATGTCGCCGGGACTCTTAACTATCTGTATACCAAATTTTAACTAAAACGGTTCAGTGGATTAAGTATAAAAAAGGTAATAGACAGACAGAGTTATTTTCGCATTTATAATTACTGGTAGGGATTTAGCCTGGTAGTTTTTCAGAATAACTGTCCAAAATTTTAATTTACAACTAGCTTGGCGGAGAAGAAACCTGCACACTACCTACGAAACAGTTCAATAGTGTGTATGTGAAATTCCCAATCCACTGAACTCTAGATCGATAACCCAAGTCCTTTACTTTTGAGAGGAGACCTGTGCTCAGTGAGACGTATATATGCTACAGATGATGATGATGTCTTTTATCCTGCCGTAGGGCTGTTCTCAATACGATAACTGTCAGAAACAATTGGGCTGCATAACGAGTAAAAAACCTATTTCGTAGGTCATAAACTTTATTACCGATACATATAACAGACACCGTACTTTACCATATAGTCTAAGAGCAGGCAGCTGAAAAACTTCTGAATTTATTCAACATACTATTATAGTACAATGTCAGAGAACAAGAAGAAAATAAGAAGATGTTAGAATGTTAGGGAACGTGCGGGTGTGAAAGAGGATATAGTGACTTGGATAGAAAAAAGTATCCTTAGTTGGTTTGGTCCCGTAGAGCGGATGGATGAAAGTAGACTAACTAAACAGATCTATGTGGTGAGTGTGAATGGTTGCGTTGGAATGGGAAGGCCTAGACGGACGTTCCGAGACCGAACAGGAGACGTTTTGGAAAAATGACAGGTCAGGAGCATCCGAAACCGACGAGCATGTGTGAAGAGATTGATGAATGTGAAACAAAGTAGCCTCTGCCTACCCCTGGGGGAAAGAGGCGTGATGGTATGCATGTATGTCAGAGAACAGTAGACTTATTGTCTAACTCGCTCGCTATCGCCATCGTGTTCATTTTGATAGTTTACGTAAGGGCTGACAATTAACTCAACAGCAAGGGTTTAAAGAGATAAATGTAAACCTTATATCTGATTTTAAGTGAATGTATTCGATACATATCTCCAAAACTAAAAGCCACTGCTAGACCTCGTCTCAGATTAGTAATCAATTACGTTTTGAATTAATAATTAACTGTTTTTTTGTGATAGAAAAAATATTAAATTTGTCCATACTTTGAGTTTGTAATTAAATTCTTTGTTAGAAAGATATGAATAATTAACACTAATTTAAACAATTGAGTTAATGCATCACATTATCCCTCATCAACTTAGCTAGTATCACATATAATACTTCAACCTGTATATCCTAACGTCAAACAAAGCCTGGAAATGCCAAAATCCGGGACTCTCACCCCCTTATTCATAAACGCTCTGTAGGCTTCTGCTATTCTATTCTCCCTTAATGGCGGCCGTAAGGCTTGGGCCGATGTCAGTTTAAATGACAGGTGTGCGGTTGATTCTGTCCACGTCAACGAGTGAGCAGCAGCAAGGAAATAATTTTGCAACTAAACCCCTTTTCGGCTGAGTGCTGATGTGGAGTCACCCTAGGACAAACACAAAATTAGTATGAATACACAAATGGAGGATACAGGTTAAATTAAAGCCTTATATTATAAGAGCTAATAAAATCACACAATATGTTAATAAAAAGACTAAAGGCATAACGAAGAAGAGATTTAAAGTAAATAGGACGGGGAATGAAGAGAGGGAGAAGATCATACAAGGAGGAAGACAATTTTGGACATTCGAAGAATATGTGATCGGGGAAACCCTCATCCAAGCCCAGGCTTGTGTCATTTCGACATTTACCTTTCACAGATAAGAACAAACTATTGCTAACTTAACAGAAGCCTGAGCGTTTATGAATAAGGGGTTAAGTGAGTTAAGTCCCTAGCTCTTACACTACGCGTATAACAGATACTTTACAACACCTATAGACAAGGGGTCCGATTCGGCAGACGTGATATTTCACGCTCGCTGCCCATAAATCCGCGGGAATCAAAAGTAATGGCGCCCCTAACGCTCGATAGTGTATCATGTTTTATGATCTTAAGTTGGGAATATTGAAGTTTTAAAAGGGGATTTATTGCGCTTCTGGGCTCTTAAAATACTTACGTAACGCTGTCTATTTTCTGAATAATAGCTGGTCGGAATCGCAATCGTATTCAGCGTTCTTTTCCTACTAGCATTAGGGTGGTGAATACGACTGTGAGCGAAGACAATTGTGGCGTGTGGTAGATCAGCGCCAGAGCAGAGCGGTTAGCGTAATTTATTTGTAGCAACAAACACGGTCTGTTCCCATACATTTCACTACACTTAAGTCGTTCACTTTTAAATAGGTCCGTGTCAGTGACGATCTATAAATAAGGCCTGTTAACAAAGATTGTTCTGTGTCTTCAATTGAATCTGGAACATTCCAGCAGGTAGTGGTTAGTTGTACACACAACCGTGTAAATGTTTCAGGTTTTTTTTTTAATTTTTCCAGACTTTATTCGATGTTCGAAGTGTACGGCATCAAAGAGGTGACTTATCTTTACCGGTGTGTTCAATTAACCATCTGCAAAATATTTCAGAACAATTTTGAAACTCCCCGTATATTCTATCACGAATCATTAATTAATTATTCTTACTTTTTTCTTGTAGGACGACCATCGTGCATTCAGACGGCAGCTGGAAGACAAGAGACCAGTGGTGGAGAGCAACCTGCTAAGCGGCCGACAATACATTGCCAACGAACCGCCACTGTCCGACACCAGCGATACTGAACGTAAGTTAACACCGCTTAACCCCCAGTGCCTACCAAATTCCAAAGGCAGCTAGAAGACAAGCGGCCAGTGGTAGAATCAACCTGCTAAGCGGCCGGTAATGCATCGCCAACAAACCGCCACTGTCTAACACCAGCGATACTGAACGTAATTTAACACCGCTTAGCTTCCAGTGCCTATCAAATTCCAAAGGCAGCTAAAAAGACAAGCGGCTAGTGGTGGAATCAACGTGCTAAGCGGCCGGCAATACATCGCCAACGAACCCCCAGTGTCCGACGTAGCACCCCTTAGCTTCCCTGGTTGACAGCAGATTAAAAGTGGTACCGGCGAAATACAGGCCTTGAACTGGCTACGCCTAAAGCATAGGATTTTGACACTTCTTTAAATCGAGGGAGGACCCCATCTGATGCATGTGCAGGCATTGCCAAGTTTTCGCAGCGCATCCTTGGCAATGATCATATTTCTGAAAGCGCTGGGTATTTTCTTAGACATGTAAACGAACCCTTCGCGGCTTATTTGTTCAATAAACTTTTGACATTGATTTTGGATGCAGACCAATTACTTTACTAGACATTGTAAAAACATAGACAATCCCATTGTTGAAGTTTTATGCTGTTCCATTCACATTGTGTCATTAATTTGAGACAGAGAGCACGATACGAGCTTTGAAAATCGAATTTCGGAGTAACCCCAGTGTTGGACACTAGGCACTACCAGTAGTAGGTAGGTACATTCCGCCTGCACCATCAATAGGCGCCTGTTCACGTCCGCTTCGGGGATGGCTATTCGTAAGCTTTATGCGGACTCAATCTAGATTCCGATCTTCGTGAATGGTATTCCGCAAATTATGATGTAACGAGAAACTGGCTCTGTATCTGATTCAGAGTTGGGCGTAATTAATTACACGATTACATTACTTGGATAATCAAAATTACTGTAATACTGTTGTACTATATCTGTCTACCCTGTCTAAGACGTGATTGGTGTAGGTATGTATGTATGATTACATTTTGGAATCTGTAATCTTGATTCCTCGGTAATCAAGTATCTGAATTACTTAACTCCAGTTCCACACTAGATTACTTCATTGGCGAACCTTATTTTATAATTTTGTTAATGTCACTCAAATAAAATTGTTTTTGGTTTACATCATTATGTCATTCTAGCATTTCAGTTTCACATTAAATTTTGTTGTCGAATCCGTTGATAAGTAATCAAATCGACAATTCCAGTAATTTGGAATCGACATTGATTACCAATTACAAGTAATTAATATGTAATCGTAATTCACCTCGCTTGATTACATTACAAGTAATCTGACACCCAGTAATGGATTACAAAGTAAAATCAAGTAATTGTGTAATCAGGAATCGATTACGCAATGCCCGTCTCTGATCCGATTTGAGTGAATGTGTGAATGAAATAATGACCGAATGATTAAACGGAGAGCCAAATGGTTAAAAATAATTGTTTCGTTTCGATTTTGTTGTTACAAACTAAAGATCCGAAAGGCAAAAGACGTGGGTAGTTTTAAATAGAAAACTATCGTGAGACTCAGACATAATTAATGCAATTGACCTAAATACACTATATAAATCGACAATCGAAAACATACTCTATATCAGGGGTAGCGAACCTTTTTCGGTGGACGTGCCATTTTTTTACAAATAATGTAAGATTTGGCTCTGACCTATCATCAGAGCTTGTTGTCTTAAGAGCGTGTTGTTATATTACCATCATATGACCATATTGCCATTATTGGGTGGCCCGAATTATTTTGAAGCATGCCAACACTGGCACGCGTGCCATTGGTTCGCCATCCCTGCTCTATATGAATCAGTTCACCGGTTTAAGCGCGCATATGAGTGACAGACAGACATTCTTTCGCATCAAGAGCGTCCCATCCCCCCTCCTAGAAAATCGAAAAATGTAGCTTTTATTTTAATTTTGACCTACTGATAGATGCTATACTTCTACTAGCCTCTCCCTTGATTGTCGGCTAGCGACGTCCTCTCCTTCTCCCGTCCCTGGTGAGCAGTAGATGTCCCACAGGAGTTTGTAATTGTGTCGTACAGACACATCATTCAAACAGATGATGCTTAGCGACAAAAATTCGCATAGTAACGAAATCACGTGACAGCTAGTAACAGGTAGAAAAATTCGAAGACTACCCACCTGCTGGGTGGTGCAGTATAGCACGCGTCTCGGAATGACGAGGATCCGGGTTCGATTCCCGGCCACAGCTTTACTTTTCGGATTTTTCTGTGTTCTAATTTTCACTGACATTTAGAAATTTTACGTCCACGTTTCTCATTTATTATTTTTTAGTATAAAACTGTACGTGATATTTTGAAAGCAATATTTCCGCGGTCAGCAGGCCAGCAATATAGCGTATATTTATACAGCACAGAAATGAAAACTAAACATTCGCTCTGAATAGAACTATTCCAGTTTTGCATAATCGACTAACGAACTGAGATACGACAATATACGAGTACGTACAGCTAGGAAATCATAGGAATCATGTTATAGGCGATGAGGCTAGCAACCCATCACTATTTTGGTTCCATTATCCACCTATACGCCCACAATCTTGCTAAATGTGGCCTGTAGGTCTTGTTACCTTAGGCTCTGTCTACCCCGTAAGGGATAAAGACGTGATTTGTGTATGTACAGCTAGGCGTTTAGGTACACTCTGTATCTGCGAGGGCTTACGACATACAATAATGATGATGATGATGATGATTTTCTGCGTTCCTTGGCTGATATAAAGGTCTCACATTATGTATGTATGTATCTAAACTCTTTGTTCCACATAGATAAAACATGCATAATTATCTTGGATACCAAAAGACTAGCTCATTTTAGGGTAGGTATTACTACACTGCATGACCTAGTTCTTATTTACTGCTTTCTTACAGAGTCAAAAGAAAACATAAAAAATACATACATACACTTATATCACGTCTTTATCCCTTACGGGGTAGACAGAGCCTAAGGTAACAAAACCTTAAGGTCACTAAAAAAATGGAGAGCTAAAATGCTCGAAAATATTTTTAAAAATTTTTCGCGATAATTTATTCCGATGATTTTTAAATCCTAACCAGCAAGAGTCCAAGTCAAAGTCAAAGTTATTTATTTAAGGTACCTACATTGGGGTAAATTCGAAATTGGGTAATTTCGAAAATCGTGGATAGGTATCCACTAAACGGGGAACAATTCCATAATCTGGCAACGCTTACCTAGACGCCTGGAGCTTCTAGGTAAGGTTGCTAGATTATGCAATTCCCCGTTTAGTGGATATCCACGAGTTTCGAAATTCCCCCAATTTCAAATTTACCCCAATGCACTATATTTAAAATTTCTTTATAATATATTATAAAACCGCTTTGTTAAACTAAAACAGTCTACAGCGTAGCCCAAAAGGGCCAACACAGCGAGCCTCCCAAATTACGTTTTTACGAGACGCCGCCACACTTTTTTATTCAAACATTTAAAAAAAAACAAGCATTTCCCGCCAAAAACCGCGTCATAAACGGCCCTGCAGCACTCGCAAATGCGTCCGTTACTCCGGCCGGTCCATAAATTTGAAAATGGTACGGCCCTGGACGACCAATGGCGGCGCTGTATTTGAAAAACGAAGGCGCGTTCGTTAGGACCCGCCATTTTCGTCGATAAAGCCGACGACGGTTGATGGCGGGCTTTCGTTTTCTTGTTATTTATGATTTAGATGATTTTCTTAACAGTTTTCGGGGAAATATGAAGCCCGGTTCATGGGTAAAGTGAATCCTTTTGCTTGGATGATGTGACGCGTGACCGTGTCGAATGATTGTTCTGAATTTTGTTTCAGTATGCTTAGTGTAGGTTTTCGGTCACAAAATACGTCTCCAACGCGTTTACGTTGAAATGTTAAATACTATGAGATCAGTTTGTTGCTGATTCGATCCGCAAGTGGCGCTGCCAATTATTCCATAGTAATTGAGACGTTTACGTGAACGCGTACGAGACGTTTTTATATGCGAAAACTTACACTAGAGTCTCAGTTGTACATTTACGTAACGTTTGTCGTGTCTTGCATCTTCGTGGTCAGCCATTTTGTTTTTCCTTTACCATCCTGAGGTTTAATATCCATAAACACGTAAAAGTCAATCCAAATTATCAACCTTTTCTTATTCATCTCTGTTATGTAGAAACAGAAACTGTCTTTAAAGTGGTATAACACTGATGACTCTACCAAATTCGTATCCCTAATTTATTGAAAAAAAACTAAGGGCTCTTTTACATGTCTTTTTGAAACTAGCAGCGCATTCGGAAAGACCATCATTGCCAAGAATGCATTAAGCTACTAATAACTATTGTCACCGTCTAATTAATACATGTCAAAAATATAGATACAGTGCTTAACTTTTTATATAACAACCACACAAGTAAAACTGAATGAATATTAATTAGCAGAACAAACCAGAAAAGGTGTTTCTTTGAAGGGCCCGCCGCGATAACGCACACCAAAACCCGCATACGGGGTTTGTAATTAAACGCGCTTCAAAAGCCTTTCGGGCCTACCTGCATTGCTTTTTTTTTGCACAGCTTTTATTGTGGTTGTAAATTATATAATATAATTGTAATTATTCACTGAAAGATAGAATAAGGAATAGTATGATAAGGGAACGTGTTGGTGTGAAAGAGGATATAGTGACTAGGATAGAAAAAAGTATGCTTAGTTGGTTTGGTCACGTAGAGCGGATGAAAGTAGACTAACTAAACAGATCTATATGGGGAGTGTGAATGGTTGCGTTGGGAGGGGAAGGCCTAGACGGACGTTTCGAGACCAAATAGGAGACGTTTTGGAAAAAGGTCAGGTCAGGAGTACCCGAAACCGACGAGCATGTGTGATTCATAGAGATTGATGAGTGTGGATGAAGCGTCAGGATCGTAGCAAGTGGAACAAAGTAGTCTCTGCCTACCCCTGTGGGAAAGAGGCGAGACGGTATGTAGGAAGCGTGTTTGTACGTTCGTGTAAACTTTGTTTATTTTGAGATCTAGCCAGTTTCAGGTAGGTTAAAAGTTCTACATTGAGTAGTGAAAGAGGGTCACAAAAATGTGAAAAAAAATGTTTTTTTTTCTGTTTTTCATTAATGAAAAAAAGCAAAATCTGTGTATCTGTGTTAGTAATAGGTAGGAAAATTCGAAGACTACACCTGCTATGGGTGGTGTAGGGGTAAAGCACGCGTCACGGAATGACGTGGATCTGGGTTCGATTCCCGGCCATAGCTTTACTTTTCGGATTTTTAGTGTTTTAATTTTCAGTGACATTTAGATTTTTTTTATTCTGTGTAACTGTCTTGATAAGCGGGTGTTAGCCAAAAAACATTTGCGACAATCTAATATTTTGAATAATTGTCTAAATTCTATTTAAAATGTTCTCTTCTGCATGCCATTTGAACATGTCAGTTAACAAACTTACACTAATTCAGTGTAACATTTAATTACTTTCTAGAATCGAGTGGCGTAAAATTAACTATGAGAAGATAATTCCGATGCAAAAAGCAAAATAACGACTATGCCAAAGCGCGTTTGCACGGTCGAGCAACTCGACCAGTGCGGCGACCGAGCTACTTGTGTCAAGTTAGGGTTGTCAAGTAGCTTGTAAAAATTATGCGTTCTTACAAGTTGAATATTTTGCATATCGCCTTGAATTTTGTCTTATTACAAAAACTTAGTTTCAATTTCTGACAGCAATCTCAGGTTGCCTCAGATTAATTAATCAACTTCATTCACATAGTAATATACTACTCATTGAAAATGTCTATTGAAACCTAGTAGATTGAAACGATATATTATTAAGAATCCATACTATGGAATAGTCTTCATTGATAAGAGATTTCTACGCAGATGGAGTCGTGGGCAACAGCTAGTGTAAAATAAAACGATTAGCAGATTAAACAAATCTGTCTATCCGTCTGCTGTGTATCTATATTATGTTTTTATGTAGCCCTTGTAGAAACCCAACTGTAATAACCGATGTCAATGTTTCAAAGCAGACCTTAATATTTTTCTTTCTAGAATTTGAGATAAATCCTGTTTGTTCCTTAACAAGGTATTTAACTTTTTCAATTTGGAGATTTATTATTTCGAGTTGACAACCCTGCCGGCAGGAGTTGCCTCAATTGGAGGGCCGCTCCCGAGTGCTCAGTAACAAATGCAATTTGTCATAATACTGGGTTTCGTGGAAAAGTTTTAACAATATGAACACTTGCTTTCTTACGAGTATCTTTGCTGTAGTTGTTGATGTTGTTTAAAAGGAATATGACACAAAATCTTGATTTAGTTATGTTTGGTTCCCGTTCGTCTATTCCTCTAATATTCCATGCTGGTCTGGAAGTAAAGAAAAAACATAGAATGTACCAGTTGCTTCTTTTACCGCGCAGATGATAAAAACCCATCGAGGGAATGGACGAAAATCATGGGGCTCATGTTATAGGCGATGCGGCTAGCAACCCATCACCATTTTTATTCCCCTTTCCACCTATACGCCGTGTTATGTCTATACACAGTGTCTTTGTCTACGCCGTAAGGGATAAAGACGTGATTTGTGTATGTGTATGTATGTATGTACTTTGATATAGCACAAAACAAAGTAAAAACTACCGGGCATACCTGAATTATATATGCGAGAAGGATTTGTCTTGAAAAATTATAATTGCTTGAGAAGACAGGATAAGATATGCAAATCCGGTTTTTTTTATTCTGATTTTTAATTGCTTAAGCCTAACCTCCTGAAGTCCTTGCTCAAAAAGTAATACAATAATCTTACATACATACATACATACACAAACATAAATCACGTCTATATCCCTTACGGGGTAGAAAGGCCTAAGGTAACAAGACCTAAAGGCCACGTTTAGCATGATTATGGGCATATATAGGGGGAAAGGGGAAACAAAATAGTGATGTGTTGCTAGCCGCATCACCTAATAACATGATTCCTAAGGCTTTTGCCATCTGTAATCTTACGTGTAAGTTTGATAGGATGAACGGAAGTGTGTTACAAACGAAACATTTTCACGCGAGCACTACTTAAAGAGATGAAATTAAATTGTTTAAATAGGTGACCCGAACCTAAACTAACAATAATACTTTTTATTCAAGTGTAACATTCGTAAACGAACGCTTCGTAGACAAATTCGTGGTCCACAGTTCACGATATTTCACTCTACCCCACATAACAACTAAGCCACGTTCGCGCCATAACTCAAACACGAGTTACTTCATGCATCGAGTAATATTTCCATTTATCAGGGTCGGTTAAAAGCTTGCAGTCGAGTAAATTACCCATTTGGAAGCTTCCAGCATTCCGGTGCGACAATGTTATTATTAAATTCCAACACTCACAGCTACCGCGCGCCGCACCGGCTTCTAATGATGGCTATATTTACTTTATATGTGAAATTGATATGTCCGCTGGTTCAAATATTACTTACTTAAGTGTAATACAATTCACCTCAGGAGTTTGATACAAATTTGACATCATAACTATTTAATTGCTCTTTCAATGGACATGCTTCGTCCTTATTGTAAAAATCCACATTCCGTATAAATATTGAAAAATCCATCTTCATTCCTTTCATTCAAAGAAGAAGTGTAATAAATAGATTCGGCTTTTTTTACATACATATGTCACGTCTTTATCCGTTACGAGATAGACAGAGCCTAAGGTAACAAAATCTTAAGGCCATATTTAGCATGATTAAGGGCGTATAGGTGGAAAAAGGAATCAAATTAGTGAGGGGTTGCTAGCCGCATCGCCTATAACATGATTCCTAAGACTTTCGCCCATTCCCTTGATGGGTTTACAATTATGCTAAACGTAGCCGCTAGGGTTTGTTACCTCAGGCTCTGTCTACCCCGTGAGGGACGTATGTTAACGTACATAATATTAATGCTCTTGATCAAATTCACCTCTCTTATTTATTTAGCATTCGTGGCACGTCTGTTGGTGTAAATTATGAGATTATATAAAATACTTAAATAAGGTTTGATGATGATGATGATGATGATGATGAATCAATGACAGTCAATGAATCGGGACGATCACTCAATCAAAACTTTTGTATTGTATAAATATCTTTTGTCACTTAAATACTTCCATATTGGTCTGGGAGAGAAAGAAAAACATAGAATGTACCAGTTGCCTCTCGTCCCGCGCAGATGGTAAAAGCCCATCGAGGGAATGAGCGAGTCTTAGGAATCATGTTATAGGCGATGCGGCTAGCAACCCATCACTATTTTGATTCCCCTTTCCACCTATACGCCTACAATCATGCTAAGCGTGGCCTTTAGGTCTTGTTGCCTCAGGCTATGTCTACCCCGTAAGGGATATAGACGTGATTTGTGTGTGTGTGTGTGTGTGTGTGTGTGTGTGTGTGTCACTTAAAAAACAATCTCCAGTAATGACCGTTAGTAATCAACTAGCATAACCCCGACATAATCTTCTTTCCTACAAATTGGCCCGCGAATACGTCCGTAACGAAGTTACCGCCCTGAGGATACACGGCCAACTCCGGCACCAGACAATTTACGGACGTCTTGTGTATAATTAAACGTCCATCCGATGGGAATGTATACGTACTGCATACTTGTATTGTATACACGCGAGGAGTGCGGTTGCAATATTTTACAAAAAGCTTGGTGTGACTGTTTTAATCCTGAAGCGGCTGATACAAATCTGCTGACTGACGAATTTAAATGTATAATCTAACAAATAGGGATTAAAAACAGAGAGAAGTATTTAGTACCAGAGCTTTACCGTGAGAAGGGTGCCATAAAAAATGTATAAATACTCTTAAATCTACATAGGTTACGTTAACACTCCAACACTGCTCAAATCTGATTATACAGAACGACATAATAAAACGCTGAAACCTTCCATGCTGGTCGGGTAGCAAAGAAAAAGTTGCTTCTCTTCCCACGTAGATGGTAAAAAAAGCCCATCGAGGGATGGGGCGAAAATCTTAGGGATCATTTTATTAGCTTAGCCATCACTGTTGTGATTCCCCTTTCCATCCATACGACCACAATCATGCTAAACGTGGTCTTTAGGTCTTGTTACGTTAAGCTCTGTCTACCCCGTAAGGGATAAAGATGTGATTTATGTATGTATGTATCCCGATTAAATGAAGTTCTCATTTCATGTTTACTTTAAAGAACCTTTGTGTCCACAACAGCTTGGACTAGGCGTTTATAAGTCATTGAAGCAATCATACAAGACTTTCTTTTATTAAAACTTGAATTAACTTTTTTTTCTCTTTTCCATCAGCGAGCCGGGACAGTGAAGGCGATTCCCGCAACTACCGCTCCGCTGAGGAGCAGGCGCGTGACTTGGCCCGCTCCATACGTCGCGAGGTCGCCAAGCTCGAGAGCAAGTGGAACTCGCTCGTCGACCGCAGCGACGCCTGGGGCAGGTGCCTGGATGATGCTGTACAGGTGAGAAAAACATTTACTGAAAAATAAACTAATGCTGAAAATCCTCTCTAATAACAGCCAAGGTGACTCGTACGTTAGACGTACATTTTTATTAAGTTGCAAGTATTAACTTGCTCACAAAAATCTGCGTCTAAACGGAGCATAAAAGTAAGTTGTTTCAAGCGCCATCTGTTTGATTTGGGAGGAACTGTCGCGGCGTTGATCGATGCGTGCCGCAACTTCGCTGGCTGCGCGAGTTGCCGTCATTTTACGGTTACAGCGCAGAGATGGCGCCACTACAATGTTTTAAAAATACCAAATATAGTACAGGTGATTTAATGAAGTCTTCGTTAGTATAAGCGTTTAGCAATCATGTGTCAAATTAGTTATCAACCACATATTATAGTCTAGTCTCCTCGACACGTTTCGGATTAATCCGTAGCGTAGGCAGTCATCATCATCGTCAGCCTATAATAGTCCACTGGAGGTTGTAGACAATGCGGCTGGCAACCCATCACTATTTTGATTCCCCTTTCCACCTATACACCCACAATCATGCTAAACGTGGCCTTAAGGTCTTGTTACCAGCTTACACAAAGGCCACGCCTAGCATGATTGTGGGCGCATCACCTGTAACATGATTCCTAAGATTTTCGCCCATTCCCTCGATGGGCTTTTACCATCTGCGCGGGAAGAGATGCTACTGGCACATTCTATGTTTTTTGTTAGCTCCCAGATCAGCATGAAAGTTAAATGTGTGTGTGTATGTAAACAAGGTTAAGCTGTCAACATGCATCATTTAGCAACCCATATCCTGTCACCGAATGTCTTGATCGCTAATCGCACGTCCGTATGCGCGCGCGCATGTAATACGATGCGGGGCGTTCGTCTCACGCGCAGCGTCAGCTTATAAAGACGTTGGCATGGATTAGACAGTCTATATTACTGGTATACCGGTATATACCGGTATAGGATCGTGGATTTCAAAAAAACCGAATTCGCTGTGTACGCAACAATATTTTGTGATATGGATCGCGATATGGATGGATCACACGATAATACTGACCATCTAGTTCTTGCCAATGGGTTATGAAGACATTAATTAAATAGGTGAGCGTTTTCCCAAAACAAAGTCAACATGAACATTTTTCCCAGAATTTAAATATTTTGGGGTTTTTTACTCAGAATCGTTACATACATGCATTTATACATACATACGTATATCACGTTTTTATCCCTTATGGGGTAGACAGAGCCTAAGGTTACAAAACCTTAAGGCCACGCTTAGCATAATTAAGGCCGTACCTATAGGTGGAAAGGGAAATCAAAATAGTGATGGGTTGCTAGCCGCATCGCCTATAACATGATTCCTATTTTCGTTCATTCCCTCGACGGGCTTTTACCATCTGCGCGGGAAGAGAAGCAACTGGTAAATTCTGTTTTTTCTTTACTCCCAAACCAGCAAGGAATAATTTCGTTGTAACTTTAAATAAAAGTTATCCCACCGTTTGGACATTGGCTCGTATTGGCTTAACACGCTGTATGTATGTATGTATGTATGTCAATCAAAGTCCATCAACTCTCCAACTGTCCAGCCCGTGACGTCCGGAGTGACCCGCCACGGTGGCTGATTCTGGACAAAGCTCTCGCATATATCAATTATAGCTGGACACAGAATTAGGCAGATTTATACGCACCCCCCTTGTATACAACACCCCCTGTATATGACACATGGGTGCGGAAAATTGATTTGTTTACTGATGACGAGTGACGCTCTTAATAGTACCAAATTCGAAGTTCAAATTATTCCCTCACTCACACAAAATTATACATACATACCAGTTGGGCAAAAATTATCTATTTTCGAAAAACCGGGAAGATAACTAAATCATCTTTTATTTGAAGTAACTAAATAATCCGTCATTTGTTATTTTGAATTTATCTAGATCAGTTTCATTTTTATCTAGATAAATTAGTTGGGATTTTAAATAAAGTATGAATGTCAGTAGTAACAGTCAGTTTATGTTACAAGAATTATTTTCAGATTATATGAGCGATGTCAGTGTGACGGTTTGACCCGTCGTGACATTCTGAATACATTTATTATTACAAGTTTACTTCAATAACAAACGAGGTTGGTTATCTTCATCTAGATAATTTATCTAAATAAAAAAGTTGTCAACGCACTATTTGTGATTGAATTTATCTTCGAATAAATTTATTTGAAATGATTTTATTTGAAATAATTATCTAGATAAGAAATTATCTAGATAACGCCCAACTCTAAACATACGCACACACGCAAATCACGTCTGTATCCCTTACGGAATAGACAGATCCTAAGGTGGCAAGACCTAAAGGCTACGTTTAACATATAGGCGTATAAATAGGTGGAAAGGGGAATCAAAATAGTGATGGGATGCTAGCCGCATCGCCTATACATGATTCCTATGATATTCGCCCATTCCCTCGATGGGCTTTTACCATCTGCGCGGGAAGAAAAGCAACTGGTACATTCTATGTTTTTCCTTTACTCCCAGACCAGCACGGAAGAAATAAGTTAGGTTATGTCGTATTAAGAATTTCCATTCCACATCCAAATCCTTATCTGTGCACAATATATCTAAAGCGTCTTCAGATTATTTATTACTAGCTTTTGCCCGCGACTTCGTCCGCGCAGATAACGTCAGATTATTATTTAATTATATTATTTTGATTTCCCTTTCCACCTATACGCCCTTAATCAGGCTAAACGTGGCCTTAAGGTTTTGTTATCTTAGACTGTGTATCCCGTAAGGGATAAAGACGTGATATATATGTATGTACGTATCTTCAGAGTCTCGGGGGGCGGTCACGCTGAAGAGTTGGGAGGGGAAAGGGGGGGATCAGCAAACTATTTTAATTACTTAACCGCGCAAGTCCACTAACTTGTGAAATGTTTCCATGAAATAGGTTGACATTTCTAATGGATAGAGAGTTTCGTGCTCGAAGAGTTTTAGAAGAATGTAAGATTTATAACCGGTCTCGTCCTGCTGGTCAGTAGTGGGAAAAGAAAAAACAGAATTTAGGTCTTCGCGCATTAGACCAACTCCACGCCAATCCGACACCAACTCAACTCACACTCTCGATGAGTAGTCAACTAGTTGATCCACCCAATGGTCACTAGTGGGCAATGCGTTGTCAACGAGTGGACAACGCGGTGTCAACGAGTGGATAACGCGGTGTCAACGAACGGGCTGGCAAATGGTTGCCCGTCACGCGTCAGTCGCAAACGCATAGTCGTTGCGTGGACAACGTGTGGTCGTTGCGTGGACGACGTGTGGTCGTTGCGTGGACGACGTGTGGTCATTGCGTGACAAACGTGTCGGGGTTGACCTTTAGTGTACGATGCGTAGGCCACTCGTTGTACACTACTTTATAATCATTTTTTGAAATTAAACCTAGAATATATGACACAGGGCTTAAATTTCAATGTCTAGCATAGAGTCGAGTCGCCGTTGAGTTGTTTTAATGTGCGAAGACCTTTTACCAGCCCCGCTAGCACGAGAGCGCACGAAAGTCGCGTCGCGCGCGAGTTGGACTACCCGTATCTTTCTTGTTGGTACAGTAAGAAAAGGACGGGCAATCTATCTCGCGCGCGACGCGACTCTTGTTCGCTCTCGTGCTAGACTTGCTGTTGCTTCTCTTCCCGCGAGTGGTAAATGTCCGTCGATGTTATAGGCTATAACCCATCACTATTTTGATTCCCCTTTCCACCTACACGCCCACTGTCGCGCTAAACGTGGCCTTTAGGTCTTGTTACCTCAGGCTCTGTCTACTCGTAAGGGATAAAGACCTGGTTTATGTATATACTAGCTTTTGCCCGCGACTTCGTCCGCGCAGATAACGTCAGAGTGACGACATAGAAAATAATATTTTTTTTAAATAAAATGTATCCTAATTTAATTCTAATACCTCCAAGAACATGGGTACAAAATTTCATGATGATCGGTTGAGTAGTTTTCGCATGAAGCCGTAACAAACAAACTTACATTCGCATTTATAATATTACTAGCTTCTGCCCGCGACTTCGTCTGCGTAGAATTATACATGAAAACCTTCCTCTTGAATCACTCTATCTATTAAAAAAACCGCATCAAAATCCGTTGTGTAGTTTTAAAGATATAAGCATACATAGGGATATAGGGACAGAGAAAGCGACTTTGTTTTATACTATGTAGTGATGAAGTAGGATGTATGTATAAAGGGTTCGTTCTGTACTATAAAGTCGTTTGAAACTTCGTTTCGATAGCTATGAATTCGCTGCGATTAATTGAAATCTATAGACCGACCGCCTAAATGAGTCCTCGCCTGCGCGGTGCAGGGGCGCGGGGTAGGACGACAAAGAGGACCGAGAGAGGTGCGGGGGGTAGTGCGCCTGCCGCCTCATTAAGGCGGTCGGTCTATAATATTTTGGACCCGTCTAGGGATAAACCCGACTATAAAGAGGTACCGGGTACTATCCCTTGGGATGTAATTTAATTCTTGCGTGAAGTTCTCAATTCCTATTGGGTCCGTGGGAGAACTACAACTCGAGCCCTCTGACTTTGTGACGAGGCCTATTCCCAGCACTGGCATGTTAATATACTTGGCAGCAAAAAAACCGGGTGTCCGGTAGAAAGTTGTATAAAGTGACCCGGTATTTTTGCCCCCAAGTACATAATTAAACTGTGTCTTAAATTAACATACATATGTAAATCACGACTTCATTCCTTACGGGGTACACAGAGCCTAAGGTAACAAGACCTAAATGCTACGTTTAGAATGGTTTTGTGCGTATAGGCAGAAAGGGGCATCAAAATAGTAATGGATTGCTAGCCGCATCGGCCTTTAACATGAGTCCTAAGATTTCCACCCATTTCCTCGATGGGCTTTTACCATTTGCGCGGGAAGAGAAGCAACTGGTTCTATGTTTTTTTCTTTACTCCCAGACCAGCATGGAAGAAACGAAATATATACCAATTTTATTCTAAAATTTCTTCTATGTATCCCACTTACCATAAGTCTATTGCCCCATATCCCGTTTCCCCTCCCTATTCGTCAGCTGTCGATGGGTTTGCATTTTGTCGATAACAATGCGCCGTGTTCGTTATCTCGCTCGTTATGCGACCACTTGCGACGAGTGCGCTAGTGTTGTGCTCAGTCGGTATTGTTGTCGATATTTTTTTTAGGAACAGTGTTTTAAACTTTATACGGATGTTATTCATCATACCTTTCACTGCTGGGTTACCAGATACCATTCGAAAAGAAACTTTTCTTTCTTGACACTTTATCTTTTTACCACTGCCCAAAGACAATGATGATGATGACATTTAGTAGTTTATTTTATGAATTGTTTATTGTATTTAGATATTATTATGTACGCTCTATTGTGGCTTTCACTATCTGTAAATTTTAACTCGCTCTTTGTCGGTCCCTCGTTTAATGCTCCTTCCATCACTCATTACTCGAAGGTTCCTTTGGGACTAGGTCGGTTTATGTGAATTGTTCCCTAATATTTATTGAAAAAACATGAATCACGTGTTTACATGTAGACAGAGCCTAAAACAGGACCTAACGGCCACGTTGACCGTGATAACTGCATGCATGTATATTATTATGTCGTATCATCGATAAATCGACTGTCAAATGTATCGATAAGCCCCCATGCTTACATTCGCGGTTAGATCGGTCGCTCGTTAGTAAGCTCGCAATCCGTTTCGGGTTTTTACTGGTAGCTGCTGGAAATGGGTCGATGGGCTCGACTGGCTCTGTGTCCTTTTAAATATTACCCACTGCATACATATATACATACGGGGTAGACAGAGCCTAAGGTGACAAGACCTAAAGACCACGTTTAGCATGATTGTGGGCGTATGGATGGAAAGGGGAATCAAAACAGTTCTTCTGATGACTGTTCCAAAATTCCTGAAAAATGCACGATTTCATGTTAGACGTACACATACACAAATCACGTCTTTATCCCTTACGGGGTTGACAGAACCCAA
This sequence comes from Pandemis corylana, assembly GCA_949127965.1. Taxonomy (NCBI): domain Eukaryota; kingdom Metazoa; phylum Arthropoda; class Insecta; order Lepidoptera; family Tortricidae; genus Pandemis; species Pandemis corylana. The sequence continues at coordinate 12,925,545 of OX421869.1, read as the reverse complement.
GGTAACAGGCACCTACAGGCCACATTTAGCAAGATTGTGAACGTATAGGTGGAAAATGGAATCAAAATAGTGATGGGTTGCTAACCTCATCGCCTCGTGCATTCTATGTTTTTTGTTTGCTTCCAGAATGGAAGAACCATCATGTGCTTTGGCCAAACAAATTAAAATTGACTATTATCATGACCAATGAAAATTATAGGACCAGGGACCAAAGCCTAAACCTCTAAAGTTGGAAACCGTTCGGTCAAAATCGAGAACTCTATTTGCAAACAACACAAAAATCATGGTCCTAAAGTACGGTAAACATTAAAAAAATATGCTAAGCCCCTTTCGATAAGCTGCAGCAAAAAGTGAAAAATGTTGCCACGTACAAACGAAAGGGGGGAGGTTCTGAGGGTAGGTGAGCACGGACAGACGTGCGCGCGCATATATTAAGCTTAGAGTGCTTCCCTGTGATTCTGTTTAGGCTATGTGCATAGGATGACATACGAGCATACGGTAGATACCTGTGAATTATAGGTGCAAATTTTAGGACACCCTGTGGACACACAGGTTGTATGTACAGGGGGTGTTAATTAATATATAACATTAAACTTTTCTTCTTTTCTTCTATGCTGGTCTGGGAGTAAAGAAAAAACATAGAATTTACCAGTTGATTCTCTTCCCGCGCAGATGGTAAAAGCCCATCGAGGGAATGGCCGAAAGTCTTAGGAATCATGTCATAGGCGATGCCGCCAGCAACCCATCACTATTTTGATTTCCCTTTCCACCTATACTCCCTTAATCATGCTACACGTGGCCTTATGGTTATGTTAACTTACACTCTGTCTACCCCGTAAGGGATAGAGACGTGACGTGTGTATGTGTGTGTGTGTGTGTGTGTGTGTGTGTGTGTTATACAGGTTGTCACAAAAACATTATCCATCCATCTGCGCGGGAAGAGAAGCAACTGGTGAATTCTATGTTTTTTCTTTACTCCCAAACCAGCATGGAAGAGTGACACTGTATAAACCGAACGAATTAAACAATCTCTGTATAGGTACAATGCCAATAAGTTAATTTATCAGTTCATTGCAGCAATTATTTATTTTAATTACGGAATTTATTGTATTCACGCATTAATGGATGCGCAAATATTGCGGCGAGCCATGCATATAAAACATATGATACAACAAACATCTACAAAAACCTGCTTTAACACGACGTCTTAAAGTACACAATTGAATATTTGCACACAGGTGACTTTCATGCTGATAGTTTAAAATAAACTGTGTTGCGTGAGAGTGAAAGTTGAATGTGCGTTGTGTCGGTATCGTTGCGAAATAAACACTTATACAGAGTGATTATTATAAATTGTTTTGCGGTTGCGGTCGTTTGTGCCAGTTATGTTTTTGTCGGCTTTGCGCGTTCGGTTAAAGTCAACTTGTATGATACTAACTAGTGTACGCCCGCGGCTTTGCCTGTGTGAGCGAAAAAACCTGAGGCCCGATTTTTGTGAGCATATGTGTGAAAATACCACTTGAATGTGGTGAAAAATAGCGCTGAATTTGATATACAAGTAGCGTAGAACACAATCACACACACAAATCACGTCTTTATCCCTTACGGGGTAGACAGAGCCTAAGTTAACTGGTACCTTCAGGCCACATTTATCAAAATTGTGGGCGTGTAGGTGGAAAATGGAATCAAAATAGTGATGGGTTGCTATTCTCATCGCCTATAACAAAATTCCTATGATTTTCGCCCATTCTCTCCAAGTCGATGGGCTTTCACCATCTGCGCGGGAAGAGAAGCAACTGGTACATTCTACGTTTTTTCTTCGCTCCCAGACCAGCATGGAAGTGCTATTCGCTTCTATAGAATTACAAAATGGCCTGTTAGTACTACAATCAGAAATTACCAGTTTCAAAGTTATACCTAAATACGTGCCACAGAACAGCCCTTCATTTAGCAAGGACCATAAAACTGAGTCATTCATACAATACAAGTAAATTGACCTTGCAGTGGGACTCTCTGTCAAACGCGGTGCAATTCGTTTGGAGCTCTTTGAGGAAAGTTTGCATGGCTTGGTGGTGAGCGGAGCGATAGGCGAAGCGATGAGCGGAACGTCGAAGCGTTGTTGGTTGAATGCTCATAACATTTGATTAAGAATGGGACGTTAATATTTGAAGCGCTTCTGTTTATTTGCTGTTAATTATTTGAATACCTTAATTTGTTTTTAAAGGAAATAATTTTGCCAATGAAGTCAAACACTAATTAAAGTAAACGGATGCATCAAAAAAATAGGAAAGGTAATTGTAACAACTTTTTGCTCCATCTTTATATTTTAAATAAGTGCAAGTGAGAGAGAGCGCAATAAGCTTATCTCCGCTCCCGCTCCTCCTGTCATGACTATGGACACACTTTTCATGAATTTTCGGCAATTCCATAGGAATCTCAAAAAATCTCAATAAGACGGACGTAGGTAAAATAATATACTAATACTCTTCCACATCATATTATACAGAACCATTATGTTGAATAACTTAGACGTAAAGAAAGTCTAATGTTTAATGAAACTGATGTTTCACTGCATATTATGAACTTTAGATTACTTCTTTGCAGAAATTTTATAGGTAGCTCAAACCCCAATATATCTCAGCCCATACGCAAACCCTCCCCGCTCCTCCTATACGGCCATGCTCTCTCCCTCTCTCGCGTATATTCACGCAAGTGACAGATATACGACGCCGCCGGCGCCGGCGCCGCTCAGATCTAACCATAGCTATACTTAATGATGTAGTTTAGGATAAATAAGACGTGAACACGCGACTGCTATGCGGATATTTGTACATATCTGGACTACTAAATCGTCCAAGAAGGCGCTTGGAATGGCATATCAAACTTGTTCTTAGTATATTGTCTGGCCCTGTGGTTCTTCTTCTTCTTATTTGTGGCGTATCAAGTCGTTATGGCGACGACAACTTCGCCAATGTCAAAGTAACAAAAACATAATTCAAAAATCTTGTGTCAACTCTTTTTCGGTCTCTCACTTAATGCTCCTGTCATTTACTCAAAGGTTAACTGGAAGAGATCCCTTATAGGGATAAGTTCGCCTTTGTGCATATATTTAAGGTCTTTTTTTGTGATTTGTCTCTACTTCTCTATATTTGTACAATAAAGCATTTACTTACTTACTTACTTACTTACTTACAAAATGTCGGCAACGTTGTACGGTAATGGTCAAAGACCCCCTTCCCCTCTGTCGGGGTCTTAGCCAACGGTCAATGACATCCCTCAGAAATTGCCAGGAAATCATTAACCGATGTCAAGAGTGCACCGGATCAAGCACTGCTCTTCCCCCCGGACGGATCCAAAAACGAACCGCTGTTCTTGACCACACGTGGAGGTAACCCGACTCGCACCCCCCTGTGGTTCTTATATGATGGTCTGCAGATCCCTTCCGTTCCACGGAAGGCTCACCATGGTTCCGTGTTCGATCCTTTCCGGTAATTTCTTCTAATGTAAATAATGAAAACGCTAAACGGCCTGTAGGTCTTGTTACCTTAGGCTCTGTCTACCCCGTAAGGGATAAAGACGTGATTTGTGTATGTATATGTGTGTTTGTAAATAATGAACATTATTTAAACTAAGTTTAATCACTATTGTTTTTATCAAATAAAAAATGAACGACAGAGAGAAAGACGCGACGAATAAAAAAAGGATGATCCAAAAAAAATGCTTAGTGGCTAAAATAATGAACGAACATCCTTATTCAATAATCTTGAGTAGATACAGGCTGTTCTAAAGTGATAAAATTCTCGCTAATTGTTAACGAAATTTCTGTAACAATATTTAATGTTTCTCTTTTCATTTTGCAGGTAAGAACAAATGTTATTAGGCAATACTACGTTGCAGCATTTTGTAAGTACCTAGTGTAATAGCTGTTTATGCAAATCGTTTTAAGGTTAATGAGTACATGCACTCAAATTGCCGTATTTTGTCTTAATAATACAAAAGTTTTTGTATCTCACACTTAACAAAATATTTAAGACAATTTTGTACTTATCGTGTTCTAAAATTACGTCAGTATAATGTATCTTAGCGGGAGCTTAGTAAACGGGTCATTTTATATTTCTAAACGACACGGAAAATTAGAATACATAGAAAAATCCGCAAAGTAAAGCTATGGCCGGGAATCGAACCCGGAACCTCGTCATTCCGTGACGCGTGCTCCCCTACACCACCCATAGCAGGTGGGCAAGCCTTCGAATTTTTCTCTGTTACTAGCTGTCACGTGACCTTGTTGCTATACGAATTTTCGTCGCCAAGCGTCATTGGTCATTTTATCTCTAGGGAGTAAAAATGTGTTTTTTTCTCGTTTACTAAAAGTGAACACGCTGTGTATTTAGCAGTAAAAAGTAAGTCAAATAACATTTCTACTGTGTTAGTTACTTCCTCTATGCGGTCGAAAATTTGTTTATACAATTTGCTGTCACAGACATAGCGTGCTGTACGATATTCACAACTAGCCATTACTTGGCTTGCATAAAATTTATTCATGCGCATAAATTTTAATCTAATTCAATCCGGTTGGTTATTAACGAATTAATTGATATTCATCTACCAATGTAGAGATTAATAGGTAATCAATACATACACCCTGTAGTATGCGGTTTCAGGCAACTTTATATAAGGGTGATTAGATTTGTACTTGCGCTTTTTCAGATTTTTATATGTAAATATCTTTATTGCCGTGCTAAGCAGCAGCGCTTGCGGTACTGCGCTTCGGCGTGGAATATAAGACACTTGTAGAACCTGACACCCTCCTATTTCATAACCTGAATTTCGTCAAAGTATAACATACCCTATTACGATACGGCTTTAAATAAAAATCTACAACCACCATTTTTTATTACTAAATATTCATTAATGAGATCTTTATGGGGAGTTTGAATGGTTGCGTTGGGAGGGGAAGGCCTAAACGGACGTTCTGAGACCAAAAATAGGAGACGTTTTGAAAAAAGGTCAGACCAGTAGGATTATTGTCTAACTCGCTTGCAATCGCCATCGTGTTCATTTTGACAGTTCTTGTATGAATGTGACAGCTAGCTGATTCCGATGCTAATTGTCAGCCCATACATGAACTGTCAAAATGAACACGATGGCGATTGCGAGAGTTAGATAATAAGCCTACAGGAGTACCCGAAACCGGCGAGCATGTATGAAGAGATTGATGAATGTGGATGAAGCGAAAGAGGTTTGTCAGGATCGTAGCAAGTGGAACAAAGTAGTCTGCCTACCCCTGTGTGAAAGAGGCGTGTCGGTATGTAGTATTCATTACTTTGATTCCCCTTTCACCTTTACGCCTACAATCATGCTTGGGGTCGACTGTTCAATCGCCAGACAGGCCTTATTCAATGAATAAGTCTGTAGGTATCAATCAGATTAGTGCATAGATATGCTCAGATGAGCATCGAGAAATCGGCCTTACATGAGGCCTTTAGAACTTGATACCTTTAGACTCTGTCTACCTTATAAGGGATAAAGACGTGTTTTCAACATGAATCTACCGTGAGACTCTATCACAATTAATTACACAAACGCGCTCGCGTATAAAAGTCGAGTGACGCTCGACATGTTTCGGACTGGCTCATAGTCCTTCCTCTTGGAGCGCTCGCCCCGTTTCGCTACGAACCAGTCCGAGACATGTCGAGCGTCACTCGACTTTTATACATAAGTTATCCGTTTATATAATTATGATAAAGACGTGATTTATGTATGTATGTATTCAAAGCCCAGTGGCTCCCCGTTCAGAAACAATCAGTCCTAATATCGCCTCACATTAATATGTTTATGATTGCACAGTGGTGCGATCGGCTGGCGGGCGGCCAAAATCGAAATTGCACTTTTTCTCGCTGATGTATGACAGAAGATAACTGGGATTTGGAGCTATTAAAGGATATCTGTTAGTCATTATTTTGATAAAAGAATTTTTTGGTAAATTATTTTATGCCTGTGTGAAATATATAATATGTTTTTCATGCATACGAGGAATAGCATGAAAAACATATTTCACACAGGCTTGGTTGCACGTGAGTAGCGGAGTAGCAAGCTAAGTATTTTTGTTCATTGAAATGGACCTCCGCAAAGTAACGCCTGACTCAATAAAAACAAATTATTTTATGACATTGTGAGACCCTACCCCAACTTATTTGGCTTTTTTTTTTCAATGTTTTAAAATTATTCTATACCAAAACGTTCGTTCTATATTTAAGCCGCAAAAGTCTCTATTATCATATCGCATGATGAGACCGAAACTGGCTTAACTCAAAAAAGACGTTTTGTTGCAAATCGCAAAAATGTGATCGACGGCTTGTCTGTGTTTAAAGCCTCGGAACTTTTTTTAAAATTATTATATCAACGTGGAAAACCGGAACTGCTGTAAGTGGCCAAAGTACCGAAAATGAGTTATAATTACCTCTGAAATCAGAAAAAAACCGACGAAAAAAAATTACTTACGCCGTTGAAAATATCCGTCTTTTAATATTGCTCTGCAAAATAAAATGCTGTAAATTGGCCAAAATCGTGTCATTTGGATACGATTTTACTTACAGCAAAAAAATGATTGTGTTTCGTTTTGCTTATAAACTGACTTCGTCTGAACTTAAATAGACTGGTTACAGCAAATCTGCGGGCTTGTGTTTTTTGACTCCAATTTACTTACATTATTACGGTGTGCTTTTCTTATAGTACTAGCATTTTAGGGAAAACCATTGTTGAAAAGAAAAATCCACACAAAACACAGCTATACACCAAAACAGTCACACTAATGTCCCTTTTGACGTATTCTTTAATTGAAATCGATTAACATAGCTCCAAAATTCTAAAACAATCGTAAGCCTGTGGAAACCTTCTGACACCTTCAAACATCGACGCTAAACTCCAGAAAGTAAACTGTTTACTTTATTAATCTTTACCAAGAATATCAAGTGCATGGCTGTATAAATTTATGACGTTATAAAATTAACTTGACGACTTAATAAAGTTTAAGTATAAAGTAGAAGTATCCGCTAGACAAGCTTTATACGGAGTACCAACAATGGAGTCGTAAAATGTTTCGAATCATTCATCTGAATCAAAATAACGTTCATTAATGATAATTGTGTTGAATTATTTAAGCATTAAATTAGTTTAAAAGCACCTGTAAATTAATTTTATTGCTGTGTAAGGCTTATTACCTAACTCGCTCGCAATCGCCATCGTGTTCAATTTGACAGTTCACGTATCGGCTGACAATTGGCATTGCAATCAGCTAGCTGTCACATTCATATAACATACATACACATACACAAATCACGTGTTTATCCCTTACGGGGTAGACAGAGCCTAAGGTAACAAGACCTACAGGCAACGTTTAGCAAGACACTGAGGGCGTAGAGGTGGAAAGTGGAATCAAAATAGTGATGGGTTGCTAGCCGCATCGCCTATAACATGATTTTCGCCCATTCCCTCGATGGGTTTTACCATCTGCGCGGGAAGAGAAGCAACTGGTACATTCTATATTTTTCTTTTGCTCCCCGACCAGCATGGAAGTAATAAATTGTACTAGAATTATTTATGAAGTACCAACTGCCATTTACTGTAAAACCATCTCTATTAATTCCTACAAAATAGACTTAATACAAAAGTGATGAACGCCTTGAATTAACTTTCTTTTTAAACTAAACAAAAAAAGTGAAATGAAAACTTTTTGAAATTTTCTTTCATTCTGCAACATAATATAATATGTAATTGAAAAACGCGAGCCGCTATGCCTTGCTCGGTGCAAGTGCCACTCAGAACAGTGTCTTAATTAACCAGAAATGAGGATCCGCAGTGACCGAGCTGCGCACAGTGGGTAGAGGAAGCGGGAGCGATGCACAAGATTAATCTCACTAATATCGTAAACTAGCTATTGACCGGGCCTTCGCCCCCACTGCATTTTTTTTCAAAATTTTTCTTTATACGAACCTCGTCCAAACAGTAACAAACACAACTAATAAAGAATTATCCAATTCGGTGCGGTCGTTTGGAATTTATGCGCGTACATAAATTTCGAAAATATCGAGAATTACTTCCATGCTAGTATGCAAATCAAAAACATAGAATGTACCAGTTGCTTCTCGTCCCGCGCAGATGGTAAGAGCCCATCAAGGGAATGGGCGAAATTGTTAAGAATCATGTTATAGGCGATGCGGCGAGCAACCCATCACTATCTTGATTCCTTTATCCAGTACGCCTTCAATCATGCTAAACGTGGCCTTTAGGTTTTGTTACCTCAGGCTCTATCTACCCCGTATGTATATGCATGTAATTTCTAAAAATTAAAACTAAACTGAAAAGAAGTCGCGAGTGTCACCGTTCTGTAGGCTTATTTCGACAGTTCTTGTATGAATGTGACAGCTAGCTGATACCGATGCCAATTGTCAGCCCATACATGAACTGTCAAAATGAACACGATGGCGAACGCGAGTGAGTCAGGTAATAAGCCTACTGGATTAGCCTAGAGTTCAATATTTACATCTTCTTTTTATTTGTGGCGTCTCAAGTCGTTATAGCGACGACAACTTTGCCAATGTCAAAGTAACAACAACATAATTCAAAAATCTTGTGACAAGATGTCGGCAACGTTGTATGGTAATGGTCAAAGACCCCCTGTCGGGCTCTTAGCCAACGGTCAATGATATCCCTCGAAAACTGCCAGGAAATCATTAGCCGTTGCCCAAGGTGCACCGGACCAAGCACTGCGTCCCCCCGGACGGATCCAAAAACGAACCGCAGCTCTTGACCACACGCGGAGGTAACCCGACTCGCACCCCAATATTTACGTCGGTTATCGCTTAAGCAAATGTCCGCACTGTGGTGCTAGGTTTGCATTCTACCCGCTGTTCATAAATTCATAATTAAATAGCGAACTGGCACGCTTGCTATGTACGAAGCTCAAATTTTATTTAATTTGCTGGCCATTCAGCCTCGGCGTACGATAATCTTGTTTAAAACATTTCATTGAAAAACTTTATTTTGTTTTTCGTCCAAGTGCTTTTTAAGCCTCATAGCAAGTAAGTAAGTAAGTAAGCAAGTAAGTAAGCAAGTAAGTAAGTAGGTAATTGCTTTATTGTACAAAATCTAAAAGAAACAGATGTACAAATCGGGGTGCAAGTCAGGTTACCTTCGCGTGTGGTCAAGAGCTGCGGTTTGTTCTTGGATCCGTCCGAGGGGAGAGCAGTGCTTGGTCCGGTGCACCCTGGGCATCGGTTAATGAGTTCCTGGCAGATTTCGAGGGATATTTTTATCCGTTGGCTAAGAGCTCAATTGGGAGGGGTCGTTTGGCCGTGTTCTACCGTACAAAGTTGCCGACATTTTTGTCACAAGATTTTTGAATGCTGTATTTATTACTTTGACATCGGCGCATCGATCGATGGGGCCATATTAAAAAAAGAAGAAAATATACAAATCACAACATTGGCTGTAACGCTTTTTAAGTAAATAAAGAAAATAAATAGGTAATTAAGTTTTATTCAAGCTGGCTCACCATCTTTAGAGCGTTTTTGAGTTGAAATTTCAATAAGCCTTCCCAAACCTCGTTTATCACTGGAAAAATGAGAAATATCTGCATCGCGAAGCCAATTTCTTGGTTCCATAAAGTTCTTAGACAATGCCTGGTTGCCTGGCGTGGTGCCATGCGAGAACGTATGAAAGTCATAACCGTGAATTAAAATATACACTCCTTTGTCCTACGTGAAGATTTACTTACATGATTTTGTCCTTCGGACGCAACTGTCCCGACCTATTTATTTGTTAAAATGTTTAGATTTTTTCACAAAAAAAAAAAAAAGATTGTCTTTACCTTCAGTAATTATTCTATTGTGCGATCTTTAGGGTGCAATTGTTATAGTTAAAACAGAATGCCTTTTTTTAAACTTAAGGCTAGGCTCTTATCGTAATTTATTACATTACTGCGGTAACTTCTGTTTTCTGGGATAAAAACTATCCTATGTAATTTCTGCGGGATAGCGATAAACGAATTCTATGCAGACGAAGTTGCGGGCAACAGCTAGTTAAAGTATAAAACTATAACTAAACACAAACATAATGAACCGTAGCCTCCGCCAGGTGGCGTGAAAGTCCTGTAACGAATTTATAGTTAACCTTCAGATGCGATTGGGAACTCACTTAAATAACTGCTCAACTTTCGGATACCACTTTAACTTAACTGCCTTATAACTTAATTAAGCAGCAGCTTCCTTAGTTTCTGAAGTGTTCATTAAAATGGATATTGTTAGTGAAGTTAAACTTTGAAATTTAAAGTGCTTGTCGGTAAATAAGTTGGTAAAAACTGGAGCGCAAGTTAATGGTTGTTGGGTAACTAATTAGTGAATTAAAACGTGTGCGTGTATGCAATTCTTTTTGGCTTGTGAAAGTTGTTTTTGACACTTGCAAAGGAAGTTCTGGGAGCAAAGAAAAAACAGAATGTACCAGTTGCTTCTCTACCCGCGCAGATGGTAAAAGCCCATTGAGGGAACGGGCGACAGTCTTAGGAATCATGTTATAGGCGATGCGGCTAGCAACCCATCACTATTTTGATTCACCTTTCCAACCTTGTTCCTTGACATTACCAGCAGATATTACTAAAAAGGAATATTCTCTACCACTGGAAGAGTCACTAGGCCAAGAACAACAGCAAGTACCTAACCCTGGACGGATTTGGGTCAAATGTGACCCTAGATTAACGCATAGGGTACTTTTATCCCGGAAAATTTCATCATCACTATCACTATCTGGTCACTCTATCTGGTTACTACTCAAAGGTTAACTGGTAGAGATCCCTTATAGAGATAAGTTCGCCTTTGTGCATGTATTAATGTTATTTTTATTTTTTTGTAAATTGTATCTGTTTCTTTATATTTGTACAATAAAGCATTTACTTACTTACTTACTTACTTACTATCACTACATAGTATAAAATAAAGTCGCTTTCTCTGTCCCTATGTCCCTATGTATGCTTATATCTTCAAAACTACACAACGGATTTTGATGCGGTTTTTTTTAATAGATAGAGTGATTCAAGATGAAGGCTTTTGTGTATAATTCTACGCAGACGAAGTCGCGGGCACAAGCTAGTTGTTAATAAACGTATTTCGCAATCGAAAATCAAATCGGAGTCGCGGGCAATAGCTAGTATAACGAAAGCAGCTATAATGAAAACTGCATACCGAAAAGCGTTTACGTTCAAACGTTAAAAACACTTCATTCCGTATATCGGGAACCAATGTTAACCGTAATTGGTGCATAAAACCATTCATCAATGTTGCCGTGGAGCAAAATTCACGGCAAAAAAAACCGTTGAAAAACCGGGAAAACCCAATAATGGACTAGAACAGAACCGTTAACGGACGTTCGGTATTGCGTTCGGTTTATTTAGGGGTTTCATATCGAATTTTCGAATGTTTGGATTAAAAAAATTGTCCGTGACGTGAGACCACTGGGTTCTTTGACAGGCGAAATTAATAAAGTTGGTTTTAGCGTGGAGGCGTTTGGCGAATAAGAATTATTAGTTTAGGGTACGTATTAAAATACATAAAGTTTAAAATGTATAATGGGTTAAAATACATAATGGTTTCTCACTACATAGTATAAAACAAAGTCGCTTTCTCTGTCCCCATGGCCCTATGTCCCTATGTCCCTTTGTATGTTTATATCTTCAAAACTACACAGCGGATTTTGATGCGGTTTTTTTTAATAGCTAAAGTGATTCAAGAGGAAGGTTTTTATGTATAATTCTACGCAGACGAAGTCGCGGGCAGAAGCTAGTAATATATAATGCGATTTTCTCCGAAAGTTACAAATTAACAGGATTGTTATAAAACAAACCTAACCTAACCTAAACCAATCTATAGATTATGATATCAAAAAAGTTCATTTAGCTAATAGTTTTACAGAAAATTGCGTTATATATTTTGAACTATTATGTATTTTAACCCATTATACATTTTAAACTTTATGTATTCTGATCTGCTCCCATTTGTTTACTAGCTATTGCCCGCGACTCCTGCGCAGGATTCGCTTATCGCAAAAAATTTGCTTAGCGCTATCCTGCGGGAATTACACTGTTTTTCGGGATAAAAACTATCCTATGTCCTTCCCCGGGGGCGAAAGCTATCTATAAACCAAATATCAACTAATTCAGTTCAGCGGTTTAAACGTGAAAAGGTAACAGATAGACAGACAGAGTTATTTTCGCATTTATAATAATTAGTATCACATTTAACTTTCATGCTGGTCTGGGAGTAAAGAAAAAACATAGAATTTACCAGTTGCTTCTCTTCCCGCGCAGATGGTAAAAGCCCATCGAGACGGGCGAAAGTGTTAGGAATCATGTTATAGGCGATGCGGCTAGCAACCCATCACTATTTTGATTTCCCTTTCCACCTATACGCCCTTAATCATGCTAAACGTGGCCTTAAGGTTTTGTTATCTTAGGCTCTGTCTACCCCGTAAGAGATAAAGACGTGATATATGTATATATGTGTGTGTAACTTTGGCGCTTTTTGCTGTGTATATTTATATTAAAAATTGTACGGAACCATTCGCTTGCTATTCCAACTCGCACTTGGCCGTTTTTTAATCATTTCAATAATCATCATTGATATCAAATCTAAACCACAACGCTTCACTGATCTGTATTAGCGTCATTGGTCGGGAACCGAACCTACGGCCCAGGGGACGCATTGTGCTATTTAGCAACATCCTGTACACGCCTAGAGGTGAACGCCCGACGACCGAGCACTCTGTATAATCCCGCACGACTATGCAAATGCTAACTCAAATGCTGTATCGATTATGATGCGGTTTTCACCTTTAATTAATTTGAAGGGAACGTGAGGTTATCTATGGGAGCTAGTGTACCTCTACAGTAGAATATTTTATTTGTTAAACATAGATAGCATATAGACCTATAGGCTGTTTGGCTTATTTAACGTTTATGTGCTGTTTTTTTTACATGAAACAGGGTGGCAAACAAACAAGTGGGCTGACTGATGATGAGTGAGCATCACCATGAGGTGTCTATGAATGACAGATTATTGCAGATGCTGCTGTTCATTCAACACATACACACACAAAATCACGTCTTTGTCCCTTACGGGGTTGACAGAGCCTAAGGTAACAAGACCTAAAGACCACATGTAGCATGATTGTGGGCGTATAGGTGGAAAAATTCTAAGATTTTCGCCAATTCCCTCGATGGGCTACCATCTGCGCGGTAAGAGAAGCAACTGGTACATTCTATGTTTTTTCTGTACTCCCAGACCAGCAAAAAGACAAACACAATTAAAAAAATTCAACTCTTAAAAAAATTGGTATCGGTTTCGGCTGTCATTTCCTTCAGACCTGAGAGGTTATTTCGAAATTCGATTTTCGCTGTTCGTAACATACCCTCTCTTTCACGCTCAAATAATGAGTGCTAGTGTGAGCGAAACGGACGAAACGAGCTTCGAAAATCGAATTCGACATGACGTCACGCAGGACCTAGTACAATAATTATGTAGAAGTGCGCGCGCAGGGCGTAGTGTCATGGCGGCCGGCAGCCACGCGCACGCGCCGTCGCGTCGCGCGCGATAAAAAAGTTCGAAAATATCTGTGAAAAAAGCGGCCAGTTCGAAAAAACGCGTTTAAAAAAAGTTTCGAGTGCAAAAAGGTTAAAATGCAGTGTTTCATGTGTTGCGTGCAATTCTGTCCTAGTTTTTAGCGATGCTTTTTTATTTATGCAGTTTTGAATTTGGGTAGTAATGATACCTTAAAAGGATAAAGGCAGCTAAGTATTGGGTTAAATATGGAGTATTTTATAGACGCACAATTTAATTATTATTAATTACGTTAGTTTAATTACTCGTGTTAAGATTATCGTCTGTTGATCAGCAATAGGAATTAATAGACATAAATACATGTCATAGAAACAGTAATATGCAGAATATTTTTGAAAAAAATATGTAGTGTGTATTTTGGAAGGAACCATCATAATTATTCTAATGATCATAAATTTACATGCACTTATATTTGAAAATGTTCCTTCTATACCAATACATACATACATACACAAATCACGTCTTTATCCCTTACGGGGTAGACAGAGCCTAAGGTAGCAGGTACCTACAGGCCACATTTAGCAAGATTGTGGGCGTATAGGTGGAAAATGGAATCAAAATAGTTTCTATACGAATAGTCAAAAAAAAAAGATAATGACATGTTTGTAACAAAATCAACAAGCTACTGTTTATTTCGTAGTCAGCTGATGCCATGCAACTGCGGTATAATGCACGAATTGTGATTGCATCCCTATTATTATCTATAAACAGATAATTAAGACCAGTTTTATCTAAAATTAATCAAAAGAGATGCGTTTTTTTTAATTAAGTTAAATTGCAATAACTTTTCTCAAACCTTGATTGGGAGCATTGATTGACTTCAAACATTAAAAAAAGTGCTTTTTGATTGATTTTATAATTATATCTGAGCACCTCGAAAATACTCAATCATTTATTTATACATTAAAATAAATAATAATATCGTATAACCTCCTTTTTTATAAATCTGATAAGATAAATTGACTGTAGCTTGAATTGAGACAGTCGTCTGAATAAAATAAAATAAAATTGTTCTTGTAAATTCCTACCAAGACGTAATATAATTCATATCGAAAGATTGAGGCCATGTCATGTGCAAGCGCATACGACTACGGATTAATGTCTGTTTGTCTGGCGATCCGGCTTATCGTGTTACGGTGCCGATGCGTTTCATGTGTCGGTCTATTTGTATATTAGTGTACTTATTGTCTCGAATTACTGTTCGATTCATTGGATATACTATGTTGTTTGATGTTTATTGTGAACTAAATCAGATAACTATCATATCATATACAACAGTCGAATGCTCGACATGTTTCGGACTACAGTTCTCTATCGTTTACCATAATTTTATTTGTCATACCTAACATAAATAATCCATAATGAACATTTGCCATAACTCTTGTTTTCCCTCACGTAACCTACAGAGTTCCACAGAATGGCTATTTCAACACTCCTGAATAAATCACGGAGGAGAAGAGATTTTAAACCCTAAAAGAACCCTTTAGGTTGCTCTATCCGTTTGTCTGTCAGTGTTGTATCTTTCAGACCGTGATGTGGACTTTAAATTTAACACATCGACAACGGGAGCCTTTGTAAAGACGAATAATCTTTTGGTCGAACGATCGTTTGGTCTAAAATTTCTCCAGCGCTAGCTGAAAATTTCTCGGAAAATATTTTGCATAGAATGTTTGCATGTAGAGTCGATGCTTTCGGTGTAATTCAGTTTAGACCTAACGAACGTTCGACCAAACGTTACATTAGACCAAACAATTATTCGATCATTCATAATAACTTAATGGGTATTTGGTATTTTAAAGTTTAAGCTTAAAAATAGAACTGATTTTTAAACGCGAGAACTTCCTCATTGATAAGATGATAACGTTATGAGGTTTACATCACGACGTGCGCGCGCGCACAACTATGTTCAGACGTGCTCGGCGGCCATAATGATCGAGTTACTACGAATAGTTGATAGTTCACATTCAGACACGAAAATTGATATTAAAATGATAAGATAAGTGTTGTTTAATATTGTACAGTCATCATCAGAAGTTTATAAATAGTCAAAGAGCTATGATCTACACACCCTCTTTTTACCGTGGCAATAGAGTCGTGTGTAATTTTGAGCTCTTCGACTGTTAGTAACTTCTGATGCTGGCTGTACGTAAAACGTTTTAAAAGATGTTTTTTTTTGTATCGAATTAAATAGCGATTTGAACTTATTTCATCTCTAATCTGTTTACTTACTAAGAATGCCGTAAGTTATAATTCAACTACAATTATATACTATTACGAGCTTTCGCCTATAATGGGCTTAGTAAAAGTCGAAATAAAAAAAACATTAAACCACCTCCTATTTAGAAGTCGATTAAAACTTGAGCGTTAGGTTTATCGTTTTTTTACAAACTACATAGTATAAAACAAAGTCGCTTTCCGCTGTCTGTCTCTATGTATGCTTAGATCTTTAAAGCTACGCAACGGATTTTGATGCGGGTTTTTTTAATAGATAGAGTGATTCAAGAGGAAGGTTTGTCTGTATAATACATGCATAATATAGTGGAGAAACACTGACCCTTGCGAAGCCAGGGCCGGTCGCTAGCTCTTTCACAAAATTTAGTTTTCTTTTGACCCTACTGCGGCGAAGCCTAAAATGTATTATATATGTTTTTTGTTCGATTTCCACTACCTACAATTTAATTCTACAACAAACAATATTTTAATACCAGTAGCAATATTTGGATATTTCAATTCACCAATGGTCAATAAATGATTTGCAAATTGTTGTTATTAAATTAGACAAGCTAATCATAAAAGTTAATTAACGCGTTTGTGACCGCTAAAGCGGTTAATTTGACATTGGTTGTTAATTGCCTGGTTAAATTTAGGGATCTGCGTTAACCTATAATGATATGATAATAAGGTAAACATTCACTTCTAGTTTTTTACGTAACGGTCGTTTTGGTACAAATGTCTAAATACACAATTCAAAATGCCTCATTTTGAAAATGAACTACGGTAAAAAGGTATGTAAATGTAAACATGTTATATTTGTTTTTTTGTGATTTGTCTCTACTTCTCTATATTTGTACAATAAAGCATTTACTTACTTGCTTACTTATATTGAACCAAGCAAGTCAATTACATGCCACAAAAACCTAAGAGCCTAATTATATCATAGAAAAAGAAACAGGAGATAATGCTTAAGACCCCAAAATGCTCAATTGGTTCGAAAATTATCTTGTCAAAATGTACAAAAGTCAAAAATAATAAATTTATGCTTGTCATGCCGAACGACAAAATTAGTCAAATAGCTTTTGGAACATTTTGACATATTTTGCCCCTAAAACATTCAGACAAACATGGCACAAACACTTTGTACTTTTTGACAGTATTACATTTTAACATACAAGATTACCTGTAACCATTTTTGTATGTGAAAGAAGGAATACTACAATAGGTTGCCTGGTTGAAAGCAATCGACAGGCGGACTTAAAAGATGTTGCTTTTTAATATGGATCTTCACAATGTACCGTTAAAGACTGATAATTTTGGGGCTACTTTGAACATTTTAAAATCGCTATAAAATTGATATTGTCCATATGCGATGAATGTTTGACAAGTAAACACAAAAACGATCGACGAAGACATCGAATAAAAGCAGTAAACGCAAAAAAAAAATGGTTTCGTCACTTACTACTTTTTAAAGTCCCGGTTTACAGTAACGCCTGATTCAATCAAATGAATTCTTAACGAACCATTTAGTCAATTTAACTCTCAAATCAGCGAGATCCAATTGTTTTGTCACTAATTACTCGTACTGCCTTTTTGGGTAGTACCTACAAAGTCTTTGTTCCCAACATTATGACCATAACCATACATAAACAATGTTTGCGAAAGTTCATCGAACCCCTTTGTTTTTGACTCTATAGCGTGACTCGAATCGATAATTTATTCAGAATAGGTGCGATTGGTTTTAAATAGAGATGTGTTTTGAAATCGCCATTCATTTTTTTTTATACCGTACGGTATGTATGACTGGTTTACGCGTTTCAATTGTTTAAATAAATAATAATAATAATAATTTTATTTCAGACCGAGATCCATATAAAAATGTTAGTTAAATACAGTGCCTTAACCTATTGTTAGTTGTTTTATTTATAATAATGAATTAATGTTTTATTTATTTCTATGATTGTTATTATTATAGTTTCATTTAGTTCATCCTTCCATGCGGATCTGGGAGCAAAGAAAAAACATAGAATGTACCAGCTTCTCTTCCCGCGCAGATGGTAAAATCCCGTCAAGGGAATGGGCCAAAATCTAAGAAATCATGTTACCCATCGCTATTTTGATTCCCACAATCATGCTAAACGTGGTCTTTGGGTCTTCTTGCCTTGGGCTCTATCTGCCCCGTAAGGGATAGACGTGATTTTTGTATGTATGTATGTTCCATTTAGTAGTAGTATATTGAGAGATATAATACCGGGCAAGGACATACATACATGTATACACATACACAAAACACGTCTTTATCCCTTACGGGGTAGACAGAGCCTAAGGTAACAAGACCTAAAGGCCAGGTTTAGCAAGATTGTGGGATATAGATGGAAAATGGAATAAAAATAGTAATAAGTTAATAAGCGGGTATAACATGATTCCTATAGCTTTGAAGTACGACTAAAAAGTATTTCATATCGAACTTGATTTTCAATTTATGTAATTACGTTAATTCTCGTCCATCGCTTAATTAATTTCTGTCAAGAGATTTTAATCCGTACTGAAATTAATCGAGTGAGATTTTAATTTTTTAATCAAATTAATCTAAATACCTTAATGTAGTAGAAATGAGAGCGTTAAGAAGTATGGAAGGTGTATCACTGAAGGATAGAATAAGGAATAGTGTGATAAGGGAACGTGCGGGTGTGAAAGAGGATATAGTGACGAGGATAGAAAAAGTATGCTTAGTTGGTTTGGTCACGTAGAGCGGATGAAAGTAGACTAACTAAACAGATCTACATGGGGAGTGTGAATAGTTACGTTGCGAGGGGAAGGCCTAGACGGACGTTCCGAGACCAAATAGGAGACGTTTTGGAAAAAGGTCAGGTCAGGACCCGAAACCGGCATGTATGAAGAGATTGACGAGTGGATGAAGAGAAGGAAGTATGTCAGGATCGTAGCGAGTGGAACGGTAGTCTCTGCCTACCCCTGTGGGAAAGAGGCGTGACGGTAAGTATGTTAATTCTCGTCAATTGCTTAATTCATTCTGTCAAGAGATTTTAATCGGTACTGGAATTAATCGAGTGAGTTTTTAATTATTTAATCAAATTAATCTAAACGGAACAACCGTTAATATTACACACACACACACACAAATCACGTCTATATCCCTTACGGGGTAGACAGAGCCTGAGGTAACAAGACCTAAAGGCCACGTTTAGCATGATTGTGGGCGTATAGGTGGAAAGGGGAATCAAAATAGTGATGGGTTGCCAGCCACATCGCCTATATGAAATGATCCCTAAGATTTTCGCCCATTCCCTCGATGGGCTTTTACCGTCTGCGCGGGAAGAGAAGCAACTTTTTTCTTTGCTACCCGACCAGTATGGAAGATTTCAGCATTTTACTATGATGTTCTGTATAGGTAATCAGAGTAATTGATGGGTTGCTAGCCATAGGCACATAATTCCTATGATTTTCGCTCACTCGATTTTCCCTCGATGGGCTTTTACCATCTGCGCGGGAAGAGAAGCAACTGGTACATTCTATGTTTTTTCTTTACTCCCAGACCAGCGTGGAAGAACAATACTACACATTACAATACTACATTATAAAAGCGAAAGTAACTCTGTATCTCTATCAGTCTGTCTGTCTGTCTGTAAAACTACTAATGCTAGCTAGCTAATGAATCTTAACAAAATTTGGTAACAACTTGGTGGAATAGAAAAGGCAATTTTTTATTTCAGAAAATGGGATTCTTCGTAGTCAACGTTTAATTTAAAACTTTCTTTTTTAAAAAATGCATCCACATCGATTCGATCGATTAAAGGCAGACACACCCATACATACCTACTTTGAATTTTAACACTCCTCAGTTTAGCGTCGAAAGTTGAAAAATAACTTAAGCAATACTAATGTGTTTGTATGCTTTCGTACGTTTATAATAAACTGTGTTTATATATATAATTATTATCGCTACAAGTTACTGTTGAGTAAACCTATCAGACCAGTCTTGATCCAGATATTGCGTGCGGCTGCATAATACGCCTTTGTTCCGTGTTGGCGCGCCAGAAGCGTGATCACGAGCGGAGCGACAAGCGGGGAGGGAAGCGGCGCGGTATAGCGTGTTGCGGGATGTGTACCAATACTGCGAAATGCACTATATCGGCACATAAGCGTGGTGTTACAAAATTAATTGTGCTAGAATCAAGGCCTATTTGATTATTAGAAGACTATAAAAAACTGTTCTTCCATGCTGGCCTGAAAGCTAAGGATAAGCATAGAATGTATCAGTTGCTCCTCTTCCCGCGCAGATGGTAAAAGTCCATCGAGGGAATGGGCAAAGATAAGGAATCATGTTATAGGCGATGCGGCTAGCAACCCATCATTATTTCGATTGCCCTTTCACAATCATGCTAAACGTGGCCTTTAGGTCTTGTTACCTTAGACTCTGTCTACCCCGTTAAGGATAAAGACGTGATTAAAAAACTGTTTTTGCTTTAAAAACAAAAACAAAATCTTGAAGTAAAATTTTCCGATGAACTAACCGAAATAATTCGAACCTTTTCCGACTAATAGTCGAGATTTGAGCTTAATTCTTAGTTAAATCCTTCTAATATTATAAATGCGAAATTTTGTAAGGATGGATGGATGTGACGATGTGAGTGTGTTTGTTTGTTCTTTCTTCACGCTGAAACGGATTTGGATACAATTTGGAACGAAGATAGCTGATACCCTAGATTAAGACATAAGCTATTTTTATCCCGGAAAATTGCATAGTTCCCGCGGGATAACGAAAAACTAATTTTTTGCAGACCAAGTCACAGGCAGCTAGTTAGACTATAAAAAACTGTTCTTCCGTGCTTTCTTCTTTCTTCTTAACATCGTCACAAACTTTTGCATCATCACTGCATAGTATAAAACGAAGTCGCTTTCTCTGTCCCTATGTCCCTATGTCCCTATGTATGCTTATATCTTCAAAACTACACAACGGATTTTGATGCGGTTTTTGTTAATAGATAGAGTGATTCAAGAGGAAGCTTTTTATTTATAATCCTACGCAGACGAAGTCGCGGGCGGAAGCTAGTTTATAATATTGTAGTGTTAAGGGTTAAGAAGCCCTGTACGGTGTGTTGTAACCCTAACTTAGCTAATAACGCTAGTACACAGCTAGTATAGCTACTAGCATCCGGAAGTGCTACATTGTGATTGCGCCCGAGTCACAGATTAATGGTTTAACTGGAGCTCGCTGTACAGTCGCCGGCGCACGTGCTGTTATAGCTTTGGACATAGAGGAAGTAGACAGTAGAGTGGTAATGCGAGCTTTCCAATTCTGTAACACATTTTACTTTTGTCAATTTTCTGTTCTTGAAAATTGTTTTTAACTTTATAGATTTCTTGGTGTTTATTAGTTTTTTAGAGCTTGTAGAATAAATTCTTACACCTATTTAAATCGTAAGATACAATACGTGGAAGAGCGGTGTTCTCTTAGCACGAGTATCTCGTATACTCAAAAAGAGGCGCCAGCACAGATACTGCTGTTCTAATTTAAGTTACTGAAATAAAATATTTTTCATTTTTTTTTCATTTCATTTCATCATATTTGTGCTGACTCGGGGCACGTTAATGATTTTATAGCGACAAAAAAGACGTCGATTTATTAATACAACTAGCTGTTGCCCGCAACTTCGTCTGCATAGAATTCGTTTATCGCTATCCAGCAGGAATTACGCAATTTTCCGGGATAAAAAGTAGCCTATGTGCTATTCCAGATCATTAATCTATCTATGTTCCAAATTTCATCCAGATCTGTCCAGCCGTTCTGGCGTGAAAAAGTAACAAACATCCATCCATCCATACTTACAAACTTTCGCGTTTATAATATTAGTAGAATATTCTTATTCAATGTCATCCATGCTGATCTGGGAGGGGAGCAAAGGAAAAACATAGAATGTACCAGTTGTTTCTCTTCCCGCGCAGATAGTATAAGCCCATCGAGGGAATGGACGAAAAAAGGAGTCATGTCATAGGCGATGCGGCTAGCGACCCATCACTATTTTGATTCCATTTTCCATCTATACGACCATAATCTTTAGGTCATGTTACCTAAGGCTCTATCTATTCCGTAAGGGATAATGCAGCTACAGCAACGTTGGCTTGACGAATCTTTTTGACGTAAATTCCATATAATTTCCACTCTATAAGTTATTGGCTCTATGGCTTCGAATATAGGAGCGGTCGGGTTCATAAATATGTATGCAAAGGGCTCTATTGTAAAGAAGGTAAGAGCATTATTGTGAAAGTCACACTATGACTTAGATTAGTGAGATGTTAAGATCTTTGATTGTTTCAAACTAGCTGTCGCCCGTGACTTCGTCCGTGCAGAACAAAAACTAAATTTGTGTCCCAGCCCCTATTTCCCCAAACCGACAATTGGCATTGTTCATTTTTTTTAGTATGCTCCAATTCGAAAACCATTTCGAGGAAAACTATCAATTATCCGATTTATCTTGTCCGATTTCAAAAATACTTTATGATTGCAGATATTTTTGTAAAAGCACTTTGAACCTTTGTTTGACCGAACGACCGGGTTTTTAGACAGAATCCAGCATCGAATGTTTGCCACAAAAATGAAAAAAGTTTGGCTACGGCAACTGTCACGTGTCACTGTCAAATCTACAAAACCATAGACAAAGCCGTTTTTTTTATAGCCAGCCAAACGAAGGCGATTGGGATTCTGTCTAAATTCACGAATTATCAAACAGCGAAAAAATATTTATTATTAATTAACAAAGCTACGTAAAAGCATAATATTCAAATTAGTTGCTTGAAATAGTCAATTTTATCAAATAAAGGTGTTAAAAGCACAGCTTAAAAAAATGAACAATGCCAATTGTCACAACGTGCGTGTGTCAATTCTGTTTACATTACAAACTCGACGAGAATCTATGCCGCTTGGCTTCATATTGAATACGCATTGTAATTCGAATTGTCACATGTCACCGACCATTGTCGAATTGTCACTTGTCACCGACACACACACACACACAAATCACGTCTATATCCCTTACGGGGTAGACTAAGCCTGACAAGACCAAAAGGCCACGCTTAGCATGATTGTAGGCGTATAGGTGGAAAGGGGAATCAAAATAGTGATGGGTTGTCACCGACCATTGTCGAATTGGTGGAATAGGGGCCAAACAGCTTGGATTTTATTACACATAAACGGATAACTCACGTATAAAAAGTCGAAAAAAAGCTTGGATTTTCCTAACATTTCAGCAAATATCGGTTTATTTCATCAAATTTACACAAAATCTTGACTAATCACTACATAGTATAAAATAAAGTCGCTTTTTCTGTCCTCATGTTTTTTTTTTTTTTATGTTAGAGAGGCCAGACAAACGAACTAGTGGGTCACCTGATGGTAAATGATCACCACTGTCCATAGACACCCGCAGCGCTTAACGCGATGCCAGTGCGTTGTCGGCCCTGCAGAAAATTGTACACTCGCCTCTTAAAGGCACCCCATCATGTCCCGATGTATGCTTATATCTTCAAAACTACACAACGGATTTTCATGCGGTTTTTTTAATAGATAGATTGATTCAAGAGGAAGGTTTATATGTATAATACATGCATAATATACCGTGCGAAGCCGGGGCGGGTCGCTAGTTACATCTAAACCTTTCTCGCGAATCACCATAGGTTCACCATTGATGGAAGCCGTATGAAAATCCGTTTAACGCTTACACACACTACTGTTTTATAATATACTAGCTGTTGCCCGCGGCTTCGCCCCCGTTGTAGTTTTTTTCTTCGGAACGCAACAATTTCTCACCGTTTAAGCCTTTCCTGGGCTTGCACAAACGTTTCAAAACTTTATTTAGGCAAATTGGTCCAGCCAGTTTTGAGTTTTAGCGAGAAAAACGATCAGCAATTATACAGAAGATATAGATATATATATACACACATTTAGTGATGTAGTAATGATTAATGATCAATAAGATGATCTCTCTAATCATTTTGTCATCACTCTGATGTAGTGTACAACTCATTTGTTTACAAACAAACATACACAAACTATTCACGTATAGTATTATCTCATAGTTACTTCTTTGTTGCATAGTTGCGTAATTGCATACAGACGACGCTGAATTTCCAAACCAGCCAAACGCGTGTCGGGACATATTTTGCTAAGTACCTAAATACAAAAGGGGAATTAAAAACTAAATAAACTATGATTAAATTATAAACTAAACTAAAACTAATCTTAAAATAAAATAATTCAAAAAGGGGGTGGCAGCATTTCCCCTTTGGACAGCGATACTAATACGCTGTCCAAGGAAGCTGCCAGCTCTGCGGTCACCCGTAGCGTCTATTAGCCGCTTCGAAATAATCTTTGAAGAGGCTAATAGAGCTAGGACCCCACGGACCAAGGGTCTCAACACCGAAAGGGACAAAGTTATATTAACTACCTAAATTGGCAAATGGTTTACGTAAAACTATCATAGTTTTAAAATACAGTAACCTACCTATCCAACGACACGCCGAACTAAAGGGATAGATGAGAAAAAACCCCAAATTTTATTTTTATTTTGATTCTTTTCAACTTCACACCCACAATCATGCTAAACGTGGCTTTTAGGTCTTGTTGCCTTACGCTCTGTCTACCACGTAAGGGATAAAGTCGTGATTTCATCCATGACAAATAGCTTTTTGGTACTAAGAGTTTCTGAGCTAAGCTAGAGCTATCCACAAGCTGCAATAATCCTTCTAACATTATAAATGCGAAAGTTGATGACGATGTGAGTGAGCGAGTGTGTATGTTTGTTTCTTCTTCACGCTGAAACGTCTGGACGGATTTGGATAAAATTTGGAACGAAGATAGCTGGTATCCTAGATTAAATTGTCGGCTACTTTTTATCCTGGAAAATCGCATAATTCCCGCGGGATAACGATAAATACTTATTGCAGATAATACTATCAACAACAGTTCTTAAGTCAAATTGTGCGAACGAAGTCGCTAGTGATGAATAATTCTGCATCCGTGCTACCTAGGACTGAGAGTTGGAAACTATTGTCCCATATAAATTCAATGACACAGAAAATCCAGTGAAATCTCTATGTATTCATACTCTGCTGTTCCCGCTGACGTCTCTCCGCATACGAATTCGGCCATCTTGGATTCTGGTCGCGTATCGAGTGTCAAACGATTTGTTCTCACTCTTTTCGAGAAATTCACTTTCTGCCCCATTTGCCGGTACATCCGCGTAGTATTCGAGAAAGTGTTAAGGCTCGCTCTTGTTTTGCGACTAGGAACTTTGGTGAGATGGTTATTGTGTTGAGAATCGAACGACATGCATTTGGCTGTGTACTGTTTCATTGCAAAACGGTGCATTCCGCGTTTTGTTGTTAAAATAGCTTTTTTGAAAGTAATTAGGGGGAAATGGATTTTTTGGTGTAGAATTTCCGCGGAGACGTGTAAATTTCCGTGATTTTGATTCCCCTTTCCACCTTTACGCCCACAATCACGCTAAACGTGGACTTTAGGTGTTTTTACCGTAGAATCTGTCTACTCCGTAAGGGATAAATACATGATTTATGTATTATCTAAACTGGAGTTAAAAGTAATATCCCTTATTAACGTAATTACCATTTAAATTACTATTACACCGCATTTTCATTCATTAACGATTTTAAAATCCCATTCATCATACTTTAGTCTGGCAACTCCGTCCCATTGACTAATGTAGCCAGGGTAAAAAAAAGAGTCCTTAATTATACGTGCACTGTAGACGGTAGCTTGTTTTGTACTTTTTGCGGGTGCAACGACCTTTATACTTTTTTATAGGGGTGTTTTAGATGAAAACAGTATGGCTTTGGCATTTTGTTGTTCACTATCGACAGCATTTTAATAAAAAAAGTGATTTAGTGTTCCGCTTCTG
This sequence comes from Pandemis corylana, assembly GCA_949127965.1. Classification (NCBI taxonomy): domain Eukaryota; kingdom Metazoa; phylum Arthropoda; class Insecta; order Lepidoptera; family Tortricidae; genus Pandemis; species Pandemis corylana. The sequence goes on along the minus strand of OX421869.1, from coordinate 12,899,735 downwards.
ACGGGTCTGCAAAACAAATTGCATTTCGATCTACTTTTCTGCAATTCCGTTTTTTTTTTAAACCTTTGTCGGATGTTCAGTTTTTTTTACAAACCTTAGAACTATTTTGTTGTAGCAAGTATGATAGTACTTTGTGTAGTATAAAGCACATACATACATATTATCACGTCTTTATCCCTTACGGGGTAGACAGAGTCTAAGGTAACAAAACCTTAAGGCCACGTTTAGCATGATTATGGGCATATTGGTGGAAAGGGAAATCAAAATAGTGATGGGTTGCTAGCTCGCCTATAACATGATTCCTAAGATTGTTATCCATTTCCTCGATGGGCTTTTGCCATCTGCGCGGGAAGAGAAGCAACTGGTCAATTCTATGTTTTTTCTTTATTTTGACGACCAGATAGCCTAGTGGTTAGAGTGACCCTGACTATGAAGCTAAAGGTCCTGGGTTCGAATCCCGGTAGCGGCAGACAGAATGATGAATACGTACGTTTGTGCCCGAGTCATGGATGTTGTGTGTATTTATCCACATTATATAAGTATGTTTATCCGTTGCCTGGTGCCCATAGCACAAGCACAGTATATATATAAGCTAAAGCAGTAAGGAAACTACGAACAAATCGGTTGAAACGAAACACGCACACAGGCGCGCGCTTTACACGGCCCCTCAGGGGATCTCGAGGTGCCGTCAGTCGCGAGTGCCGCGTTGAGTCGAGCGGTTGTTTGTTACGTGCGCCCAGACAGTCCGCGATCTTTTTCGTGTTAAACATGCCAAGAGCGTATTGCGCAGTGTACGGCTGCTTGAACTCGACTTTTTCACAACCGGAGCTTTTTAAACTCCCTGCTGATGTTGAAAGATAAGAATACATTATTATTAAATAAAATGCTTTTTCTGTTAAATAAAACGTTAGGCTGTTTAAATGATAAAGTAGTTGCCATATATTATGGAGCACGTTTTTGGTGAAAATTCTACTACGGGCTTTCGTCGGTATCATCTTGCATCTATAATATACCTACTATTTTATATATATAGGACTGCATTTGAAGGATGTCTTGCCAAATTCCGATACGTACTTTACCTATACCACAACTTTTCATTATTTGACAGATTGCTTTCAAAATCGATATCTGGGGATATGGTTAGTCTCAGACATCGAATCCGTTAACGGAATGAGAAAAAGTAGCCGCCATCTTGAACTTTTTAGTTATTCGACCGATTGTTTTCAAAATCGATATCTGGGTATCCGGTTGGTCTCCGACATCGAATCCGTGGACGGAATGAGAAAAAGTAGCCGCCATTTTGAACTTTTTAATTATTCGACCGATTGCTTTCAAAATCGATATCTGGGGATATGGTTAGTCTCAAACATCGAATCCGTTAACGGAATGAGAAAAAGTAGCCGCCATCTTGAACTTTTTAGTTATTCGACCGATTGTTTTCAAAATCGATATCTAGGTATCCGGTTGGTCTCCGACATCGAATCCGTGGACGGAATGAGAAAAAGTAGCCGCCATTTTGAACTTTTTAATTATTCGACCGATTGCTTTCAAAATCGATATCTGGGGATATGGTTAGTCTCAGACATCGAATCCGTTAACGGAATGAGAAAAAGTAGCCGCCATCTTGAACTTTTTAGTTATTCGACCGATTGTTTTCAAAATCGATATCTGGGTATCCGGTTGGTCTCCGACATCGAATCCGTGGACGGAATGAGAAAAAATAGCCGCCATTTTGAACTTTTTAATTATTCGATCGATTGCTTTCAAAATCGATAACTGGGGATATGGTTGATCTCCGACATCGAATCTGTTAACGAAATGAAAAAAGTAGGCGCCATTTTTAATTACCTATTGGATCTTTTCGATGTTGTTGTCAGAGACAACATATAAAGTGCAAAGTAGCTTTATTAATTTACAAAGAATTAGAAAAAAAAACAGTTTTATAGTGCCGTGTCCATCATAGAAACCAAATAAACGTTTGTCTTTTTTTTTAGACAAATTAAGGGTGCCAACCCTAATACTCTTAATTAAGTGTAGCTAGTTACTTTAAAACAGGCGTTACTAGCTGGTATTATAGCGCTAACTAAACAAAAATCTTTACAATTTTATATAAATTAAATCGACAACCCTAACGCTCTAACGGAGCGTAGGTATTTATTTCAAAAAGTATGCCTAGCTTCCATACTGGTCTATTTATTTACTGTGGCACAAGCTTTGCTTAGTTTGGGGCTGGGTCAATTGGTGTAATTTGTGTCAAGATTTATTTAGATTATTTATTATTATTTTATTTATTCCCAGACCAGCATGGATGTAATAAAGATAGAATAAAGATATAATATAAGTGATGTGGACAAGTTCTAAGCTTCTCGCCGTTTGTTTGTCATGAATTTAACTCCGACGTCGAGAACAGCACTAAACAGCTTTATGGTTGCGCGGCCAAATAAACGGTGCGTCTGCGCAGTTTGTTTTGTTCCTGTTTACACTCGAAATAGATTTCAGTACCTGCGAGGTGCAATCCTTTTAGATTTGCCACAGCTTCGTTTGGTCGTTGGGTTAAGTAATATATTTCTCGTCATCATTCATCCACGTCCCGCTGCTGGGCACAGGCCTCCTCTCAGAACGAGAGGGCTTGGGCTATAGTTCCCACGCGGGCCCAGTGCTGATTGGGAACTTCACATGCACAGCAACAAATATTATAATATGCCCTTACCAGGATTCGAACCCGGGACGCTTGCTTCGCTTGGTCACTACCAACTAGGCCTACCGCGTCGTCAATGTAATTTGACTAGCACAATTTTGAATATTTTATTCAATCAGGCGTTACTTTGCGGAGGTCCATTTTAATGGACGAAAAATATTTACCTTGCTGCTCCGCTTGCTTTTGCTTGCAAGCGGAGTAGCAAGGTTAATATTTATTGTTCACTAGCTTCTGCCCGCGACTTCGTCTGCGTAGAATTATACATAAAAACCTTCCTCTTGAATCACTCTATCTATTAAAAAAACCGCATCAAAATCCGTTGTGTAGTTTTGAAGATATAAGCATACACAGGGACATAGGGACATAGGCACATAGGGACAGAGAAAGCGACTTTGTTTTATACTATGTAGTGATTAGCACAATTTTTCTTATTTACAAGTCTAAACTGTAGGCTTATTACCTAACTCGCTCGCAATCGCCATCGTGTTCATTTCGACAGTTCTTGTATGAATGTGACAGCTAGCTGATTCCGATGCCAATTGTCAGCCCATACATGAACTGTCAAAATGAACATGATGGCGATTGCGAGCGAGTTAGGCAAGCCTACAGGGCTACATGGCAACAAAGTTGCTCGCAGCCACTCGTACTGATATTTTTAAACGTATGTATTCCATTTACATACATTTAAAAAGCCATGACTCATCCCAACGATACGCGCGACTTTCAAACGATGCATCGTTTTGTTCTACGTACAATGCGGCTTTTATTCTATAGCTCTAACAATGCGGCTAACTCATCCGTCAATGTACGTTGTAATTGTAAACAATTTCTTCCACAGCAACATACTAATTAGGCGAACAACTCACAATTGTGGACCATTGAAAGGGCTTTTGGGTAAATTGAGAGTTCATTTTGTTTTTTTTAGCATTGAGGTCAATGACACTTTGACATGGATTATGTCATGGCTACTGTGATTCTATAATTTAACATAAGAAAAGACACACATACATACATATATAAATCACGTCTTTATCCCTTACGGGGTAGACAGAGCCTGAGGTAACAAGACCTACAGACCACGTTTAGCATGACTGTGGGCATAAGGATGGAAAGGGGAAGGGGTTGCTAGGCGCATCGCCTATAACATGATTCCTAAGTTTTTGCTCATTTCCTTAATGGGATTTTACCATCTGCGCGGGAAGAGAAGCAACTGGTACATTCTATGTTTTTTCTTTACTCCCAGACGCTAGGAGCAAAGAACAATAAATTAATAAGAAAAGAATAATTAATTAATCGCAATAGCATCATTAATTTGGATACAGACACCCCGATAGATATTTTTGTACCCGACTACGGCTAAAAGGAAGGGATCTTGTGCCTAAACTGCTGATTCGATTTTGATGAATGAGATTGGATATCTAGATGAGAATAGATTTGTAATAGAGACCTGGATTGCGAGTCGGATTACTTCCAAGTGTGGTCAAGAGCTGCGGTTCGTTTTTGCATCCGTCCGGGGTGAATAGCAGTGCTTGATCCGGTGCACCCTGGGCATCGGCTAATGATTTCATTGACCGTTGGCTATGAGCCCGACAAGGTGGGTCTTTGACCATTACCGTACAACGTTGCCGACATTTTGTCACAAGATTTTTGAATTATATTTTTGTTACTTTGACATTGGCGAAGTTGTCGTCGCTATAACGACTTGATACGCCACAAATAAGAAGATGAAGAAGTAATAATGGCCCGGGTGGTACAGACGATTAAAATCTTATGACTGACTTTAAACCTTGGATTGTTTACGCACTCAGGTTAAAGTATATTTTAACTAAACGTTAAAATGTGCATACAATTTGCCTGATGTATACATACTTTAAGTGATAAAGGTCCGGCCACACCGCTGCGCTTACGCAGTGACGTGTCGTAAGCGTCACGTTCTCTCACAGTTTCTTCCATTTTGTTTCGTAAACGCACCGGTGTGCTCACACCTTTACTGCCGCCTATGGACGCCAACAGTGCCGCTGGGTCAGCTGGTGCGTTGCCGTTCTAAAACACAGTAAAACATCTTTTGCTATCGGTTTAATGGAGTTCTCGTGTGGCGATCACGAAACGGAAGGCGCAGTGTTGGCAGGCCTTCCACCAGGTGGACCGGCGACATCCTGAAAGTTGCGGGAAACCGGTGGATGCAGTGTGCTAAGGAGGGCTTTGTTCAACAGTGGACGTCTTCAAGCTGATGTGATGATGAAATAAAATTCTAGTCTATATAAAGTAGTATTAATTGGTCAATTAATTTAAAATGTTTACAGGCGCCATAGACGAGAATGTGGTTAAATATGTAGTTTAGATACTTAACCTACTCGTAGTATGAGCTAATAAACCACAGACATATTTAGCAAACGAGTTTTTAAACGCAACGATAAGAAGTTAGTGATATAAAATATGACAACTATTGCAGATATATAATTTACGTACAAATGGCAAAAACTTTCTTGAATTACCGGATACATACATACATATATCACGTCTTTATCCCTTACGGGGTAGACGGAGCCTAAGGATACAAAACCTTAACGTAGCGTATAGGTGGAAAGGGAAATCGAAATAGTGATGGGTGGCTAGCCGCATCGCCTATAACATGATTTCTAAGACTTTAGCCCATTCCCTCGATGGGCTTTTACCATCTGCGCGGGAAGAACTGAATACCGTATTAGTATTTTTATTAAATCATTTCAAAACTAACACAGTTTCAATTTAAGATCAAAGCCAGCTATCTTCATTTCTTCCAACGTCTTGAACAAATTATTATCCTCATATTTTAATAAATCAACACAGAACTACATTACAATATAAGTTTCAGCTTTCCCCCTTTTCACTTCCACCTATTCGCCCACAATCATGCTAAGCGTGGCCTTTGGGTCTTGATACCCTTGGCTCTACCCCGTAAGGGATAAAGACGTGATTTATGTCATATATTTAAACCTTCCTATTGAATCACTCTATCTTTTAATGAAAACCGCATTAAAATGCTATGCGTAGTTTAAAAGATCTAAGCATGTGTATATAAAGGTAGCAGACGGCGGGGGGCGACTTTGTTTCTAATGTAGAGATGCGTACGATACGTAGGCTTATCACCTAACTCGCATCAATCGCCATCGTGTTCATTTTGACAGTTCATGTATGGGCTGACAATTGGCATCGGAGTCAGCTAGCTGTCATTCATACAAGAACTGTCAAAATGATCACGATGGCGAATGCGAGCGAGTTAGACCAAGTCCACTGTTTACTCAAGTATTTAACACTCCAACTCCGTTACACGTTGCTAAATCAATCCTCAGACAAACATGCAAAAGGAGCATCACTCTCATTTCTAAAAATAGATGGCGTTGCAGTCATTTCGTTAGGAACGTAAGTTACCAGCAGTGCGACTGTAGAATTTATTTGCACTTTAATAATTAAAGGGGAGTGGTCCAAGACCCAGTTCTGAGGCAAGCCCAATGCAATTTGAGGATCTATACCACAGCTTTGCGCAGAAACTCGAGTAGAGCTGTATAGAACCTGCTTGTGTTTTATTTCTGAACTAAAATGGCACTTTTCGTCTTTAAAGCAGTCCAGAGCGACAAATTAACTTTAAAATTAAATTAATTAATAAATAACTCTGTATTCAACACTACATATAACGACCAAAACAGGAAAAGGTATACAGAATAACATGAGTCTGTATAATTAAATTTTCGTCTAGGACATAATACCCGTTCGGTTGCGCCCACGCAGTTCGCGTAAATGAAGCAGATATATAACTGTTTTCTCCGCAACGGCATAATTAAAATGCTCTGATGTATTTTTAACTAGAAATAGAGCCAGAGGTAAAAAAAAAATCAACGACTTGTCAAACTTGTCACGACTTGACTTCGCTTCTCTTATTTAGTTCGCTAGCGTTTATTTTTCAATACTTTTTTCTGACTCAATAATATTTTATCAATCTCTATCGTCATCTTTTAGAACGTCTATCGATTTGCCATTATTATAACGCAAAGACGAGTGATTCTTGTAATTATTTCTTGTTATTATTCACACTTGTAATAACGTGTTGAAAATGATCTTAAGTATGCAGTCGCTTGCACTTCATTAAGACAAGGAGACATGGCCAACCTTGCTGTAATTGCTATCTGTTTTATGATATTTGAGGTGGTTAATAACTTGCGTCATAATTAACCGATATGTCAACAAAATCAACAAGCAGTATTTTTGGAAAGTTTTTTCCTTTTTTTTTGCCTGACCTGTCTCAAAACTATGTCATTGAAAATTGGAATCATTTTGTTATTTACGTTGAATACATTCCTTTCATTTAATATTACGAAAACTTCATCATTATTTTGCATTTGCTTGCCAAACTGTCAATTAGAGTTTTAAACGAACTTTGATTGATCGCGTCTCCAAACGCAGTGCAGTTTGTTTTTGTCTTGTACCGTATCATGAATATGAATACTAAACAGCAAATTGTCATGAGTCTGCTCAAGGTTTGTTTCTCTTTCTTCATTAACAAGAAGAAAAGAGACAGAATCACCAACACCGCATACACAGTTATCAACAGGAGTTTTTTCACCACATGCAAACCTATATTCGGACTTTGTGGACATGTCGTGTTGGAAACAAGTTTTGTGATGGATCGTAAAGATAGAGACCGTAACATACTGTCTTTATTTAAGATAGTTATCTTTATGAAAGTTAATTCAAGGATCAATTAACTGAAACAATTAACCTACATGTAGGATTAAGTTGAACTTTGAAAAGTTGCCAAACAGCAATGCACTTGCTATTCTCCAATTAAATTTTATGTTATGAAAATGTAATGCAACTTCAACTGTTAACACTTAACAGTAATCTTAACACACTGAATACGTACGTATAGTGGAGTGACAGGTCACATAAATGTACAGTTAACAGTCAACTTTGACAGTGGGCGTCGTTGGCTCAATGACGTGCGTTGAATGAATGTTAAACTAGATGAAAATAAGCTCCACGAAACAAAAACGAATCAGGACTCTTTAAAAATGCAAATTACTGATAGTAATGTGATTCCCGGGCAGGAATACAATTAATTTGTTGCACGATTCAATTTAATTAATCTTCCAATCGTCGATTCAATGGATTATGTAATGGACAGAATTGCAGTACACAAAATACGGTACAATCACTTTGGTGTTACAGTTAGCTTTTATTTACAGCGATATATATCAAATTAGTTGATGATACAAACAGTGTTAATAGCAAAAATAATAAACGGAGCTCAAACGTTTTTGCAAATAACTCTGCTTTTAAAGTGGCCATTGTTCATAATTATTATACTGTAGTTGAAGCCATAAATGTTACTAAAGTGTCAAAACATGTTAATGTTCATAAGTTAAAAAGTGAAGTCTTCCAAATAGTGCCAAAGAGTAGTGATGAGAAAATCTGTGATCAAGTCAAAGTGAATGAATATAAAAATGAAGATGCAACTCCAGACGGACATGGCGTGCGACATAACTTATCCGTGCGATGAGAAGGTACAGATATCGGAGGAGGCTGAGATGCTGTACTACGAGCTGATAAGGGCTCTAGAGGAAGAAGAAACGGTAAGGTAGCTAATAAATTTGAAATAATATTAGGGACGTCAATTGTTATTAAAAGTTATTGGGTTGTTACTGGGTGTGAGAAAATATGAAGCTGTAACTGAAATATTCCGAGATAGAGTGCAAAAAGAACGTAGGTACCTTCATAATGAATAACTGTAAAAAATCTCAATAATCCCAAACTGTTGACATTTACATCAGGCGCAGTGTAAAACAAAGTAATGTTATAATTTAAAGCTTCATTTCCATTGGCGCAATCAATCATAAAGCAATCTCTTTTTATTCTTTCATCGTTATCAGAAAAAGTTGTTCGGACTGTAGTGCAGCCATTAACCTACATCTACATTAGTGGCATTAATGTCAACAAACAGATATGCTCTTGGAGTCACCACTTCATTTATAAATGGCTGTTTGAGTCATCGACACGTGTTTTTTGGCGACAGATTTGCGACGTTGAGTTGAGATATAACATGTTTGTAAATAGCAATTTTTAAACACGTACCTGTTTTTTCTTTATTGACATTATCTTCGTTCGTGCGACTAATGTTTTGCACATAAATATCTGACTACGGATTTACGCGGACACTACAGTTGTACTAATGATATAAAATTATATACTAACACCTCACCACTGAATAAAAGACTACATTACGTAAGTCTTTCATCAACGCACCTGCAACATTTGTATTATAAACATTCTAGCGAATAAATATTTCTGATTCTATGATCTCACATGGGGTTGCTAGCCCTCTTATTACAGTAATCGCTTACCATCAGGTGACCAGCTTGTTCATTTTTCACCCTCTTTCCATAAAAAAAACAAATGGGCGCTTGTAATGAAACTAACCTTTCCAATTTTTCTATAACTACATTCAATCAGATCCTTGAAAAATCACAAGCATTTATAGCCCTGTAAAACTGTATTACGCTTCACCATGTCCAAGAAACGCTACTGATCAAACCGCAAGTGATAGCAGTGCATGCAAGATGCAGGTATATCGGACCATGATCTAGTATTACACAAAATGGCTGCGACAATGGCGTCGTACGCCGCAAACTGCATGGCCATCCGACACTTTAAGCTTGTTGGAATGAGAAAACATGGCCTGCTGCGGTCGTATTGGAGCTATTGGCAGAAATGCATCGCAGTTTCTGACGTTTTCCTGGCGATATCACAGTATAGGCGAGAGAACAAGATATGAAGGGTTTTAAATTGTCTACATAAGTTTTTGTTGTTACAATAATATCGTCAATGTAGAGCAGAGATCACAGCGTTTGAATAGGCGCTTTTTGACGAAATAGAGGAGCAAATGAGATACCTGCTACACAGGAGGAATGCCTGAATGACAAATAATGAATGGTGAAACACAACAGCGCAAGTACTGCTACTTGGCGGAAATTTTAGCGAGTAATATGGTGTAGCGATACCGACGGACATGTCACGGACCAATCGAGTTTTGCACGTTCTTCGTACGCTCCGCTTTCATGGAGTTAAATATTAAATAAAAGTCACTGTCGCCTTTAAAAAGCAGGTTCTTCATCACAAAATTAATTATAGGAATATTAACTGGCTACCAATTTTTACGTAAGTTCTGAAACTGTTAAAATGAAATTATTTATCCGTACAAGGTGTCTTTAGTGAGGTAATTCTCTCTTTTTCCGTCCGCTAATTTGATAAGGAACTGGTCCAAATGTTCGGCAAGTTTGAGTTCATTGACTCGACTTTGCATACATTATATAAGTTGAAATGTTTATTTATTTAACTCGTCAACTCTAAATGTTTCGCCAAGTTGGTAATGTTAATCTGTTCCGCTGTTCTGTTGTTATTGTTCGGAAGTTTCGAAGTTTATTGTTTAAAAATGTTCCTTTTGTTATTTCTTCGTTTAGGCAGGCTTTTGATTAGGACAGGGAATCCACAAAAGGAGTACAAGTTTTGCTGAACTTTGTAACGAGTTTTGTTTACCTTTTTGGTGAAATTTGTGAATAAATACCTTTAAATACCAAAACGCTAGCAAGGTCACTTTTACCATTATTTTAACTGATCACAACTTAATCGCGTACATGTTTAAAGTATTTAAAAAAACTATGTGCGGGTAGTTCGTACTACTCGCACAGCTACAACATACTTTCACGTCTGAACCACTGAACCGATTTTAAAGAAATTTGGTAATGTAATGTGGAAATTTGGTCGGATTGCGGGCAACTGCTAAGTAGCAATAACCAACAAAACATATGAAAAACCGTCTAATGAAAAGAAATATTTCATATGTATGTAACTATGTATACAAGGCCATCTCTGATGGCATGACAGAAACTGATACTAACGAAGTTTGCCGAGGTTAGCTTAACATATTTCTTTAAGAGCGTATTTTTCTCCATAAAACCATTAATCTGTTTTCGAAAATTTCGAATGGTAATTTAACGAACGTTATAAATCTCGATTCGTGCTGAAAGATCTGTTCATAAAAATAATTTATACACAAGTATTTTAAGCTTTCTGAGCTTGCGCACGCGATGGTTGAGATTTAATTTAGTATTTTTTTTATTTTGCCTTTGCGATGCTTACACTACAGGGTGTTTAAATTGATTTTGAACAACCAAAAATTACCATAAAGTATTGTCTGTGGCGTTATCATTTCATCATCATTTTCGCGCTTATCCCATCGATAGACACATGCCTCTTCTCAGATTAAAAGGGCTTGGACTAGTTCCTACGCGGGTCCATATTTCGTTTATCTGCTACTGGCGTCTGCCCGCGACTTCGTCCGCGAATAATTAGATTCAAGAACTGATCTTAATCCGCGGGCAAGCTTACAAATGGTCCGAATCGTATCTCCAAAACCGCAAGCAATATGTACAAATTGATTGGCTCGACAAGAAAACGGGTGAAGTGATGGAAATTACCTCCGAAATGCGCTACACTACGTGCTCAATCCCGCAAGGTAGTGTAATAGGATGCATTCTATTACACTACGTGCTCAATCCCGCAAGGTAGTGTAATAGGATGCATTCTATTTCTTGCTTACATTAATGATTTGCCAAAAGTAATAGATGCCACTAGTATATTGTTTGCGGATGATGTGTCAATACTGTTAAATTGCAATAGTAGCGCGGAATGTAATGAGCGCTTGTCACAAGTATCCCTAACTATTACTAAATGGCTCGCGGACCATAATCTAGTAATGAACCTCAAAAAAACTAAGATTATTCAGTTCAAACCAATACAAAAACAGCCTTTACAGATGAAACTAAAAATAAATACAGAAAATATCGAAGAAGTAAGTGAATTCAAATTATTAGGCATAAATATAGATTCAAGCTTAAACTGGAAATCACATGTACAAAACATTAAATCGAAGTTATCTAGTTTTTTGTATGGTCTTAGCGTCCTTAAAATAAATACTAATCTACAAACCGCATTATCCGCTTACTTTGCTTTTGCCCACGCATGGCTCAAATATGGTGTGATACTTTGGGGGGCCAGTACCCATGTTCATAAGCTATTTGTAATGCAGAAGAAGTGCATACGCATTCTAACTAATACAAGGGTTCCCAATAGCTGTCGTCCGCATTTTGCTCAGCTAAGGATTCTCACGTTACCCTCATTGTACATCATGGAAGCTGCACTTTTTGCTAGGAAAAATCCACACTTATTTACAAAAAAGGTGATCAAATCTCAAAGGCGTAAAGATGAAAATGTATTGCAGCTGCCAATCTCTAAACTAGCCATTTATAAAAATGGTCCATATTGTCGTTGTATAATGGTATTTAATAAAGTACCACAGCATATAAGAGAGGAAATGAGAGATGAAGTATTTAAACGAAAGTTAAGAGAATTGTTAATTGATAGGTGCTATTATTCGATAGAAGAGTTCTTGAATGATGGGTCATTGATCGCATAAAACTTATAATTGTAATTCAGTAAAGAAATAAATTCAATTAATTTGTTAAGATAGGTACAATAAAGTATGTATATGAAATAAGAATCAACCAATTTACTTTGACTTTAATAATGTTAATAATGTGATAATTTGATAGTGTTTTATAAAATAATTTTTCATTTCAATTCCTATTAAACTTATGTATAAATTGCTGTGCCCTAACAGGGTTCATGTCTTGTATCCAATTACTATACTATGTAAGACCTAATGTACGACATGATTACTATGCAATAAATGAATTATGAATTATGAATAGGCTGATCCTAAACGCACCGTCAACGTCTTTTACGCACCGGTGTGGTCGCGCCTTTATAGTACATAATCACCATAAAGGCGAAAGTTTGGGAGTGTGTTTATGTTTGTTACTTCTTCACGCGCAATGGATTTGGATAAAATTTTAAGCGGACATAGCTGGTACCTTAGATCAACACATAGGCTATTTTTATCCTGAAAATTGCATAGTGATAAGAAACATGTCAAAGGTCGTAGCTGCCTAGAGTCGCAACGTAAATAATTATTTCAAAATGTATGAGAAAACGTGACGCCTACGACACGTCACTGCGTATACGCGGCGGTGTAATCGCTCCTTTATGTAGCATCTACTATATTACAATACGTTAACGTATTCCGTCACAACGTTTAGCTATAACCGATGTCCAAACATTCAGTCATCGTCTCGTGACTCATGCATTGTTCTTACTATCCCATCTGACATTTAAATTTGACGAGACTGCAGGCGTACACTGGAGTTAAAAAATATTCGAAATCCCTTTTTTAAAGTGCTATTCCTGCAACGTCTTGCTGGTCTGGGAGCAAAGAAAAAACATAGAATGTACCAGTTGCTTCTATTCTGGCTTTCACTATATGCATATTTTAAACTCACTCTTTGTCGGTCTCTCGCTTAATGCTCCTCTCATTTACTCAAAGATTAACTGGTAGAGATCTTATAGGGATAGGTTCGCCTTTGTGCATATATTCAAGGTATTTTTTTGTGATTTGTCTCTGTTTCTTTATGTTCGTACAATAAAGCATTTACTTAGTTACTTGCTTCTCTTTCCGCGCAGATGGTAAAAGCCCATCGAGGAAATGGACGAAAATAGGAATCATGTTATAGGCGATGCGGCTAGCATCCCACAACTATTTTGATTTCATTTTCCACCTTCGCCCACAATCATGCTAAACGTGGCCTTTAGGTCTTGTTACCTTAGGCTCTGTCTATTCCGTAAGGGACAAAGACGTGATTTATGTATTCCTGCAACAGTTAAATTGATCCTTAGATTGAAGAACATAGACATCGCTATAGATTTTGATTTCAAAAGTTCGACGAGGTGTTAATATTTGATACCCAGAATTATTTAATTACTAACTCCCTTATTCATAAACGCTCTGTGAAAGGTAAATGTCAAAGTGACAGATAAGGACAAACGATTGCTAAGTTAGCAGAGGCCTACAGCGCGTTTATGAATAAGGGGGTAACTTTTGCCCGCGACTTTGTCTGCAAAGTAGTCGTTTATTGTTTTCCCGCGGGAACTACACAATTTTATTCCAGACTATAATCTATCTCTGTTCCAAATTTCATCTAAATCTGTTCAGGCGCGAAAGAGTTACAAACATCCATATATTCTCACAAACTTTCGCAATTATAATATATATTATGTACTAACTGTTGCCCGCAACTTCGTCTGCATAGAAAACGTTTATCGCTATCCCGCAGGAATTACGCAATTTTTCGGGACAAAAAGTAGCCTATGTGTTATTCCAGACTATAATCTATGTTCCAAATTTCATCCAGATCTGTCAGCCGTTCTGGCGTGAAAGAGTAACAAACATCCATCCATAATTACAAACTTTCGCGTTTGAAAGTTTTAAAAAGGAGCTTTTAACCGAAGTAAGTACCTCATTATACGAAAGTGCGTGAAAGCAAATAATTGCATTTCCGTCCCGCAGTCATTTTTATCATTATTACTAAACTTGAAATACTGTTATTGTACGAGTACTGCGCCATTTAACATTATACGTATAGGGTGATGAGGAGACATAAGCAGGATCACCCTTTATCATTAGTAAAGTATGCAACTGAATGGCATGGTCGATAATCATCGTGTGATCCACCCATATCGCGATCCATATCACGAAATATTGATGCGTTTTGAAATCACTGATCTAATATTGACACACCAGTATCCCGATCATTTAGACCGTATAATAAATACATGCCTTTCGTATTAGTGAGATTTTTTGTTACAAGCTTTATATAAACTTTTAATATTATGTATGTTTGTAAATGTGTCTGTGCTGGTGGAATCTTGCGACTCAATTTTGAAGCAGATATTTTCAACCAATGAGCTGAAATTTTGCATACTTCTGAAAATAATATAATAATCTGGTAGATAGTAGAATTCATGTAGAACAGATGGCAACGCAAGTACAGACAACAAAAAAAAAACAGCCAGCACAAAAGCTTTTACCAAAAATAATTTTAAGTCATTTTTTTTTAACTAGGTACACGGAAAATTAGAACACATAGAAAAATCCTAAAAGTAAAGCTATGGCCGGGAATCGAACCCGATCCTCGTCATTCCGTGACGTATGCTATACCCCTACACCTAATGATGTGTCTGTACGACACATAAATAAAACAGAGGTTATTTAAATAAAAAAAGTATTACATTATTTTCAAAGTGCATTGTTACTCTGCCTACAGTTATAACAAGTCAAGTAGCAATCAATTAGTAAAATTAGAAGTTTACTTTACGTATTTCCTTATTAAACACGTTGCTTCAAATATGTAAAAATCTGAGACTACCTAATTTGAATAAAACTTATTTGCATAAAAAAAATATTAAACTCAACTCAACTCCAAAATTCATACGGTTGATTTTTCAAAATTAAAAAACCACCAAACATCGACCAATCACGATGACGCTGACAAATCGCGCACGCCGCCATATTTGAAACCGTTATGTTTAAAAAATGAACGATGACAAGTGGATGCTTACTGTAACAGCCAAGATAAAAAGTCAGAACTACAACTAGAAACGCTTTCCAATTTAAACCTTTGGTTTGTGTATTTAAAGTTTAAAACTGAAGTTTCGTTTTTGTGTTTTTGGTGAGCAATGTGTCAGAGGTGTCAAAATTATGACACTAATGATGTATGATGAATTGGGTGAATGGGTTTGTGTGACACAAATTTGCTGTTATAATGATAAAAAATGATGTTATTTGTGCTTTAACTAGTCGATTAGTTGCATATGGTTGACACCTTCCTCGGCTTCGGCAATAAGCGAATTAAAATCTAATTAACCTAATTTACGGTAACTCAAAAATATATATCCACATTGACGATGTTTTTGGGCATTCAAAAAAAACTTGTACACTTTTTCCAACAAAATTACTTACCTTAATTTGCCGCACATTTTTTTGTGTCAGTTTTGTGACGACGCATATAAATCGTATGAAAAAAGTGTCACAGTGTCAAAAAAACTATTTAGAAAAACAAAAAAAAAATGATTTTGTATCATTCTTTGCTAAAAAGTATTGTCACTAATAATGTGTTTTTCTTTTCAGGTAAGAACCAGAACTGCGTTTGAGTGTTTGCCTTCTAACCAAGTAAGACTGTCCCAAATACCAAAATTCCCCCAGGAAAATGTTTAAAAGGGAAAACTAACTAAAGAAATAACTATAGTTGAATACTTAACTTGAGTGTACGTTGTCTTTTTTTTTAATGTCATGTTTTTTTATATACTCTCTATGGATTGTCACAATAATGGTACAGTCATAATATTTATGTGAAAAATTATCGAATTAATAGTCACGGGGACTAATTCCTGAATAAAATAAACAACCTTCATTTCGCAAATCATAACCCTCCTTTCGGTTTGCCGTAGTCGGGTAAAAAAGGATATTAGGTACCTACACTTTAAAGTGAAAATGTCCAGTCAATGACTTGCCCAAGTGACCATTAAAAACAAAATTGAGTGACAATGTCAGTTTAAATTAATGATTAAATAACTTATTCTAAGTGATCACTTTGAAATTCACCTTAATTCCATTTTCGGGTTCGCTAATTTTAAAACCAGTAGATACTATGCTACTAAATCGATTATTACAGAAAAGAGAAAAATATTTTTTCTGAGTAAGGTGTATTCGGGTAGTTCTGAAAATCAATAAAATGGGACTCTTATTACAACGGAATATGACTGATTTTATTGATTTTCGGAATTACCTACCCGAATACCTTCACAGATTTTTCACGACTATGTGTTAAACTTGAAACTACATTTTACATATTAGTTACCAGTTGGTAAATTGGAAACAAAATGTTTCCAAGCCAGGACTCGAATCCAACACCCACTTAGATCCTGAGATTTGCAAATCCAGCCACGACTACGAGATAGGAGAGATTACGACCTATCCTGCAAGTTTCCAGACTGTACCCATTAATGTACGCATTCCGGGCCGGTGGTACTAAACTATAGTTAAAAGTAACCAATAGTTATTCTCTCTCATTCGCCTATTAATGGCTATCTATTAGTATGAACGGAACGGTGCAAACCGTAGTGTGGAAAAGGCGCCTTATGCATCCACTCGGTACGGGTTTACCGGGGGTATGTGGGGCTCTCCCGCAACGGCAGGCATACCCACTAAAAACCACACGGATTCCCTATTCGGTCGTGAGGCGTTACGGGACTCGGTGTCACGGCGACGCCCCACGACCACCCCAGGATGGGGTTTCCTGTTCGCGGCACCTGTGTGCAATGCAGTTTTGGGAAATCTCGCCCGCCCCCGCTGGTGCCGCTTGGATTTTTATAGAGGTTGTCTCCTCGTGACCCCTGTCTTGAAAAAGACAGCGGCCCACGTTCCTGGCGAACTTAGAGTAGGCCTGCAGTATGTGATCTTTGTCACGATGCTTATTTTGTTGGAATCAAAACAATGGTAAGGTATTTGAAATGCTGATCCGTATAGATGATTATGTTTTATGTGCTTCTCTTCTTTTTCTGTTATACATTTTGTACCTTATTGATTTCGCTGGTTTTAAAGATACCTCAATGGTTAATTTTAAATGATTTGCGTTTATTTTAAGATGATGTTGGTAAACAAAGTACTTGAGTTGCCAGTTTTAGCTTGAATTGAGTTTGCTGTTTTTACGATCAATTCCACTAAGTTCCAGTCTTCAAATGTAATTGTTATGAATTATCGGTATTAATAAGCGTTCGTGCGGCAGGTTTTTATAAAAAGAACACAGAGAATAACAGTACATCTCTCGTTTAAAATGTCTACAAAATGTTTGACCTAAATATTGCCTTGCCCACTTTTAAACGTGCATAAACAACAAGCGCGAACTCGAACATTTTCACAAGTATATATCGGTTTTTAATAAGTCTTAAGCTTAATCTACAGTTAACCCATAGTTAATCGTCGGTTAGCCTTGTGCCACCGGCGCTGCCTGCGGGGGCGGCAATCAGTGCCCAGGATCGCCTGCGCGGAGATACGACATTATAATAAACTCTATAATAACGCATAATGATTTTACCCAGCTCAGTAAAACGCATCTTAACTCCCTCCAAGAAAGGCTATTTTTCAATGACAAAAATTGCAACATCCTGTGCAGAACGACATGTGCATCTAGTGTCCCATGTTACATGAAAGTGTGCCGTATGCGTACCGGTTTTAGGTCGTTTTTGCGATGAGTCGTGGTATGTAAAGGGTGATATCAAAATTGCAATTCCTTTGAATTTGCATAGGAATTTATTGAGCTCTAAATGATACATTGTTGGGAATGTTTTGCCTCTGTGCAGTTGGAAAAATGTAGGAAGCGATATTTTTACACAACTACTAGTAGAAAAACTAAGATTTAAATACTTACTTAGACTTAGGAATGGCTTTAAATAACTATTGGTTACTATGTGTGAGCAATTATTAAATAAATAAATAAATAAATAAATAAATATAGCTATTGACAGCGAAGAATTCGGTATCCCGCGGGAATTTGCAATTTTTCAGGATAAAAAGTAGCCTATATGAAATTCCAAACTGTAATCTATCTCTGTGCCAAATTTCAACTAGATATCTTCAGCCATTCTGGGACCCGATTTTTGAAAGCACATCACTCGAAAATACCACTCGAAAGTGGTATTAATCGGCTTATATCACCAAAACTACAGCTCTAATCAAAGTTTTGACTAGTTCGCAAGGTTAAAGAGAGCTGTGATTGTCTTCCATGCTACTGGTATTTCAAATTCAGCACAATTTTTCACCACTTTCGAGTGGTATTTTCACACATGTGCTTTCAAAAATCGGGCCTCTGGTGTGGATGAGTAACAAAACATCAATCAAAATTCAAATACAGCTTGTCGCATAGACCCTTACAATTTTTAAGCCTAGTTTTAGTCACAAAGGTAAAAAACACTGATATAAATTAGAAAATTTCTAAAATACCTTGGCCTATGTTTTATCTATTCGGTACATCTCGGAATGTTAGCACTGCAATGACACATCTCATTGTGTCAAATGACATTTATGTAAATGTCAAAGAAGGTCAGGCAGGTACTGAGGGCATTCTTTAAAATCCAAGTCATGAACATTTTCCGGTCTAGTTACAATTTAAATATAATAAATTGTCAAATATCCAGAGCTCTATGACAAAGACAAAATGAAAACCTAATCATTTAAGAATCTATATGTTAGATTTAGACTACGTTATTAAAAGAGAACCCTTTAGACAGCTTAGATGTCTAAATTACGCCGTAAAGGCTCAACAGATTTGGAAGAATTTGCCAGAGATAAATCATAGTCTAAAATAGCACGCATGCTTCATTCAGTCCCGAAAAATTGCGTAGGTAGTTGTGAGATATTGATAAACTAATTATTCGTACACGAAGTCGCGGGAAGCAACTAGCAGGGTTGCCGACAGTAATATGCTATAATCCCTAAAACGCTCTATTCCTTCGTCTCTATTCCTGTTTCGATTAATGAATTGTAAGAAATTAATCAAGACTAGCAGAAGTTTCTTTTTAAATATTTTTTGTTCATACTTAAAATCCCCCTATTTGCCCCTAATCGAAACTCTCCCCACACATTCCCCGATCAGCTTCGCTTTCTCCGCAGCTACGGGGATTCCCCACAGATTGGCAACCCTGCAACTAGTACGTGATAAACATAGTTTTTTTTATGTAAACAAAATTTATGTACATTCGTTCCCTCTTTCTAACACAAGACTACACTTCGAACATTCCTCTAGAAGGTTTTAACAGTAAAGTTTCATTTTTAATTTGTCATGGCCTCGCAAAAATTCATATGGTACGGGTGGCTGTCAACATTTTATCCGTAATTAAAACATTTATATCCGTGACCGGCGATTTGCAATTCCACACTCACTCGAGCACAATGACCGTTTCCTAGTAAAACAAAAACAGTATTAAAAAAAACAGTCACTCTTGGTTCACAACCCCTGACTTACAAGTCTTACAACCAACCATTGACCAATCGAATTTGAACTTTACTTTTATCCTTTTACGTCCAATTTGGGTTAACACGACACGACGTTTGCTACCTTTTTTGCCCATGCCAATTTGAATAACAGTCCCACTCACGGTGCATCGAGATTAGATCTTCCGTTCTTCGAATTAAGGTGGAATATGGACTGTTAGTCATTGTTATGTTTTGTTTAGTAGGTCCATTCATGGCGGCCATATGTTGTCGATGAGTCAGTGGTCGGGACCTTTGGTAGATAGTTTAAAGTTTTTTTTTGTTGAATATTTGTGCCTTTCTTGAAACAGATAGCGGTTCGGTTCAGATTTTATGTCGCGTTTTTTTCATATTTTAAACAAGAACACCGCGTTCTATAGGATTTCTGTTTTTATACTTTACTGAGTTCATTTTTTCTCTTTATACCTACGAGTGAATTCAGAGTACAGATTTAAAGTTTTAGGGCCTGTTTCATCACTATCTGATAAGTTCCAGTTATCTTAAGTGTCAGTTATCTATGATGACGTCTCTGTCTGTTTCGTAGTAATAAAAAGAGACGGAATCATATCATAGATAACTGACTGGTGAGATTGGTGAAGCAGCCTCTTATTATCGATGTCATAACACAACCTTTGTTTTGATGTCTTCCGCGCTATTTTAAACTAAGCACATGTATTTTTGGTATATCTTGCTATCTCACTCTTATGGGCTTGATACTTGAATCGGCCGAGTGAGAGAGACAGCAAAACAACAATTGTATTCTAAGAGCTCACGGGCTGTTATTATTTCTATTTGTTTTTAATGATCTTACTAATATAATAAAGGCGAAAGTATGTATGTTTGGATGTTTGTTGCTCTTTCATGGCAAAACGGCTAAACCGATTTTACTGAAATTTGGTACAGAGATAGTTACAGTCCCGGAGAACGACATAAGATATTTTGTATCCCGGAAAATAGCATAGTTCCCTCGGGATAGCGATAAACGCCCACAATCAAGTTAAACGTGGCCTTTAGGTCGTGCTTAGGCTCTGTCTACCCCGTAAGGGATAGACGTGATTTGAGAATAATAAAATCGCAAAGCTTCATACCGAACCATCCTGTCAGGTCGGCTAAGCCCGGCAAACAAACATGGCGCTGCATAACCGGATATTACCGGATTAAACTGGCCCGGCTTCTCGCCGGACAAACGGCTCTGCCCGTGCAATCTTAGAGATTGGATTTAGGAATTATATTGCCGTAATAATTCTCTTTTTGACATAGATTTGGAATCATCTGCCTGTTTGTACACATACATACATACACACACATAAATCACGTCTTTATCCCATACGGGGTAGACAGAGCCCAAGGTAGCAAGGCCTAAAGACCACGTTTAGCATTATTGTGGGTGTATGGATGGAAAAGGGAATCAAAATTGCTAATTAATTGGGTTGCTAGCCACATCGCCTATAACATGATTCCTAAGATTTTCGCCCAATCCCTCGATGGGCTTTTACCATCTACGCGGGACGAGAAGCAACTGGTATATTTTATGTTTTTTCTTTGCTCCCAGACCAGCATGCCGCCTATTTGTAAAATTAGGAAAACATCAGTTTGCCTAACCTGGTTGAGGTATCAC
Organism: Pandemis corylana; assembly: GCA_949127965.1. Classification (NCBI taxonomy): domain Eukaryota; kingdom Metazoa; phylum Arthropoda; class Insecta; order Lepidoptera; family Tortricidae; genus Pandemis; species Pandemis corylana. Next base: position 12,878,405 of record OX421869.1, on the reverse strand, counting down.
TATGAATATACTAGCGCTGGCCCGCGTCTCCGTCTGTGCAGCATTTGCGTATCATCCCTCGGGAACTATGTGATCTTCCGGAATTAAAACTATCCTGCCTGTAGCAAATTTCAACTAAATCGGTTCAGCGGTTTTAGCGTCAAAAGGTAACAGACAGACCGACAGACAGAGTTACTTTCGCATTTATAATTAAATTAGGACTTTGGTGGACAATAAATGTTAATATAAAAACCTTGACATGTAGCAGAGCCTGCTCCTAAGCAAAACGTAGGCGTTTTGAGTTCATTTTACATTGGTTACTTACATAGATGTTTACATAAAAATAAACTATTTGAGTATTTTTTATTATAGCGACAACAGAAATAAATCTGTGAAAATTTCAAAAATTTCAAAATTTCTATCGCGGTTCATGAGATACAGCCTGGTGACAAACAGACAAACAGACGGACAGTAAATTCTTAGTAATAGGGTCCGTATTCGCCCTTTGGGTACGCAACCCTAAAGAGATGACAAACAGACGTTGCGTTAAATTGTCCTACATGGCTTGCGGCAGTCGGACAAATCGATATATTATGTTCCCACGCAAGTATGGAATCGGTGAAGGTAGTAAGGAACGCTGTGGAGAGGACCGCTTCTGATCGTATGAACAACTTAAATTGTTGAGCATACATGAAACGTTGTCATAGTGATACGATTGCCTGTTAGGGGAACACGTTGCTAAAGTTTGGCAATGTCAGTATTACAGCGTTCCATAGTGACTCAACAATTAAATGATCTAAGAGCTAGCAACGAAATCCCTCTAGTTAGTATGCCATACTATCATTATTAATTAATTCGAGTGCCTGGCAGCTTTTCAGCGGTGGGTAACTTTGGCACTTTTTCCCGCACCTTGGATGTCATGTGGCACTACTTTTCCCCCAATTAAAACGGCTGGCAATGTTATGTTCGAATTAAATATATAATTAGCTATTATATTACACCAAACTCAGAGTTCTATCAATTGCACACCTTCAAAGACAAGTTAGAAAATGGACGATCTGATCGGATCGCACTATAAAGATCTCTACCAAACAACTGTTTAGATACAGATATCAATTTGAAACAGTTAATGTAGGTGGCGTTCAGTGAATAAACTGTGTTGTGAAATTTGTAACGTGTACCCTGACGTTTAAGCTATCTTTTGTATGTTTATGTTGTTCAATGGATCCACTGAAAAACAGCGTCATTGCACCACGTGCTCCGACACATGCTAAGTTGGAATCCTATTTTGAAACAACTAACAATTTTACTATCTATTAGATAATAAAATTATTATCTATTAGATAGTAAAATTATTACGAATAAATGAGTATGAGTATGAGTATGATATGAAGCTCTCTTGAATACAAACTGTACTTATACTACAAACTGTACTTATGCTTCTCTTCCCGCGCAAATGGTAAAAGCCCGTCGAGGGAATGGGCGAAAGTCTTAGGAATCACGCTATAGCCGATGCGGCTAGCAACCCATTTTGATTTCCCTTGCCATCTATACGCCCTAAACATTTCTTTCTTTCTTTCTTTAAAAATGCAATTAGTATCATTGACTCCGCTCGCTTCCCTCCCCCCGTGCTCGTATGGAGTGAAAACTGGATGTTCGCCAATTAGTGAAGTGAGTCAGATGTAGTAGCGGGTTCGAGTCCTATTATTAGCTCGCGGCTTCGAATCCTTGCGTGCATGCAAAACGTGGTCTACTACATGTACTGACCAAGAAGTTTGCTTAAGAATGAGGTTCCACATCTTTCGAACGACAAGAGAATTTTTGAAAGCACATCACCCGAAAGTGGTATAAATCTGTTTACATCTTCAAAAGTACAGCTCTAATCAAATTTTTGACTAGTTCACAAGATTAATGAGAGCCGTAATTATATTCTAAGCTACTCGTATTTCAAATTCAGCACAATTCTTCACAATTTTCGAGTGGTATTTCCACATGTGCTTTTAAAAATCGCCCCCCGGGGCCTGTGTTCAGGACAGACATGTTAATTTCATAGTATTTATACACTCCCTTGCAAAAAAAAATGGGCACCCATGGTTTTTTTATGTAATGTGCATAATAGCTTACTTTCTAAAACTTTAATGTCTAAAAATCTGAAAAACCCAGGTACATACTAATACATAAATACATAATATCACGTCTTTATCCCTTACGGTATAGACTTAAACTTAAGGCCACGTTTAGCATGATTAAGGGCGTATAGCTGGAAAAAGAAATCAAAATAGTGATGGGTCGCTAGCCGCATCGCCTGTAACATGATTCCTATTTTCGTCCATTCCCTCGATGGGCTTTTACCATCTGCGCGGGAAGAGAAGCAACTGCTAAATTCTATGTTTTTTCTTTACTCCCAGACCAGCATGGAAAAAAATGAAAAATGAAAAATCTTTTTATATATGTTCAGCTAACTAACCGAACAACCACCTTATTAAATATTCTGTATTCATTCTGATATACCTTGTGCAGTTTTTCGCTTTGATGTGATACAAAAACATAAATATGCACACTTAGCAACAAACAGGACTATGCTAGACGACTTAATGCAGGTTTTCTTACGGTATTTTTTGTAGACATCGCATTAACATATATCTTTAGACTGCAACGGTAACACAAAAACTGGTAGCTCCATAACTATGTTAAGGTTTTGCATGTAAACTCGTATTGATACCTGTTGGTACATACATACATACATACATGACTAAGTCCTAAAGAAGCCGTGATAGCCTAGTGGTGTGACCTGTGGCCTCTCAAGCAGAGCGTCGTGGGTTCAATCAAATCCCGGGCGCGCACCTCTGAGTTTTTCGGAATTTATGTGCGTAAATTACATTTGAAATTTGCCATGAGCTTATCGGTGAAGGAAAACATCGTGAGGAAACCTTGCACACATCTGCGAAGAAATTCAATGGTGTGTGTTAAGTTCCCAATCCGCACTGGGCGCGCGTGGGAACTATAGCCCAAACCCTCCAATACACGGAGGAGGCCTATGCCATGAGGCACGCCGAATTATGCGACAATTTAATAATAAAACAAGTACAACAACAACAAAAAATGAAGTTGTAGCGAATTTGGAATAAAAAGGCTATATTATTATTATTATTTGTATATTTATTTTCATCTTAGGTAGGTTTTTACAATATTCATATAAAAAGTAATAAAACAATATTAATACAAAATATAAAAACATTATAAAAACCTAACCTAGGGTGCCGCCGGCAGCAAGGCGAGGCCTAGGCTACCGGTGGTCAGGGCGACAGAGAGAGGAATCTCCTGACTATCCGAGCCGTGTCCAGGAGTACCGCCTTCTGTATCTGGCCCTTGACCCAATTATTATTATTATTAAGTCCTAAAGGCCACGTTCAGCATGATTGTGGGCTTATAGGTGGAAAGTGCCTGTAACATGATTCCTAAGATTTTCGCCCATTTCCTCGATGGGCTTTTAGCATATGCGCGGGTAGAGAAGCAACTGGTATATTCTATGTTTTTTCTTTGCTCCCAGACCAGCGTGGAAGATAATTTTGACGACCGGATAGCCTAGTGGTTAGTGACCCTGACTATGAAGCTAGAGGTCCCGGGTTCGAATCCCGGTAGGGGCAGAGAATTGTATGATGAATACGAATGTTTGTTCCCGAGTCATGGATGTTGTATGTATTTATCTACATTATATAAGTATATTTATCCGTTGCCTGGTACCCATAGTACAAGCTTTGCTTAGTTTGGGGCTGGGTCAATTGGTGTAATTTGTCCCAAGATATTTATTTATCACTTTATTTTAATCCTTATATGCCCTGTACCTTTTATGGGTATGTAGTCACGCGGTAGTGTGTCAAGCCAAGTTCAAGCTGGTACTATACAGGAAAGTAATGCAGTCGATTGTTATAATTACTTCCTGATATACCTTATCTGAGTTCCACATTACAATAACTATGTTTAGAGAAACCAGATAAGAAATTAATAATATATTACGACATAGACTAATGACTTATACCAGCTTTTATTTTAAATCAATTGAGGGCATTCGTTAGGAAGTTTTATGGAAGCTAATTATTGATAGGTAGATAGATTCTAGATACTTCAGTAGGTGATTGGGTTACATACAATATTTTATTGAAAAATAAAAAGAAAACAATAAAGAACAGTCAAAACTTAAAAATAACTTTAACCTAGCTGAAACTATTATTAAAGATAAAAAAAAATTCCCAAATCGCCGCCAATGGGGAGGGTGCCAGAAGGCTGGCAGCATTGCCACGTTGTATGGCAATGCTTAGTCGCTGAGCGAAATATTGGCCAGCCCTCTGGTCACGGGAGGCCTCTATAAGGCGCGCCGAGATATCTTTATAGACACGGCGCGCGCTTGGCCCCCATGGCCCCAGAGTTTCGACTCCAAACGCCTCAACAATATATACATATATACATACACATATACAAATCACGTCCTTATCCCTTATGGGGTAGACAGAGACTAACAAGACCTAAAGGCCACGTTTAGCAATCTACTGTGGGCGTATAGGTGGAGAGTGGAATCAAAATAGTGATGGGTAGCTACCAGCATCGGGTATAGCTTGATTCCTATGATTTCCTCGATGGGCTTTTACCTGCGCGGGAAGAGAAGCAACTGGTACATTCTATGTTTTTTCTTTGCTCCTAGACCAGCATGGAACTACATACATACATAAATAAATCAGGTATTTATCCCTTACGGGGTAGACGGAGCCCAAAGTACCAAGACCTTAAGGCCATGATTGTAGGCGTATAGATAGGTGGATAGGGGAATCAAAATAGTGATGGGTTGCTAGCCGCATCGCCTATATGCCCTCATTCGTACTAGAGGAGGCCTTAGGTTCTTGTCTTGGGCTCTTTCACGTAAGGGTAGACGTGATTTATGTATCTACTAGCTTCTGCCCGCGACTTCGTCTGCGTATTATCACTACATAGTATAAAATAAAGTCGCTTTTTCTGTCCTCATGTCCCGATGTATGCTTATATCTTCAAAAAAACTACACAACGGATTTTCATGCGGTTTTTTTTAATAGATAGAGTGATTCAAGAGGAAGGTTTATATGTATAATACTCGCATAATATACCGTGCGAAGCCGGGGCGGGTCGTTAGTACACTATAAACCTTCCTCTCGAAACACTATCTATTAAAAAAAACCGCATCAAAATCCGTTGCGTAGTTTCTAAGATCTAAGCATACATAGAGACAGACTGACAGCGGAAAGCGAGTTTGTTTTGTACCATGTAGTGATTTTTAACAAACGATTTAACCTATATAATAGTCATGGGAAAAAACCTTCTAAAACATAACAATGAAATGGCAGAGATAATGACACCAAAAAACGTTTTAGCATATTCCTTTGTACCAAAATCCGTAATGCGGGTTATATCTACCCGGGACAACCGGGTGACGACCGGTTGAATAGTGACCATCCGGGCATCCGGGTAAAAAATAATAGCGCGAAAAAATAGTAGTCACGGAAGCACGGTGCGTATTTGCACAGTTAAAAAAAAACTATTTTTTTTCTTACATTTTTGGAAATTTGTGGTACTCATATAACGTAATCAATAAAATAAATATAGAATGTGTGAGGTTCGTTTTGTTATTTTGCATACATGTATTGTATGTAAGGAGGTAACAAAAATGGAAAAAAAAAACGGACACCTATGGTTTTTCAGACTTTTTTTACCTATGCCCGTAAAATACAAAAACCATGGGTGCCCGTTTTTTTTGCAAGGGTGTGTATATAGGTGCCATGCTGTTCTGGGAGTAAAGAAAATACATAGAATGTACCAGTTGCTTCTCTTCCCGCGCAGATGGTAAAAGCCAATCGAGGGAATGGGCGACAATCCTAAGATTGCTAAGAATCATGTTATAGGCGATGCGGCTAGCAACCCATCACTATTTTGATTCACCTATACGCCCACAATCATGCTAAACGTGGCCTTAAGGTTTTCTTACCTTGGCCTCTGTCTACCCCGTAAGGGATAAAGACGTGATATATGTATGTATGTATATATGTATGTAAGATGAAAAGACCCGAAATTTCCAAAATGGGAGAAAATTAACAATTTTAAGAGACTTCATTCTTATTCTATACTCTAGTTTTAACATGTTTCACTCGCCCGCCGAATGCGCTGTACCCGGCTACCCGGGCAAAGATCCGGTTATCCGGGTATCGTGGGTCCGATCTGCGGCCGCATATCATTATCGTATGAGCTTCTGTTATAACTCCCTATCGCCCTAACCCGGGTAGTGCTACTTTTGTTTATTTTTGGCCCTTCGAGGTTTTATGGAGTTCCTGGGGCGAGATTGCGGTTTATTTTAGTAGTGGATGAAGTTAGTGAAGTTTGTCTGTTCTTTTCAGAGGTTTTTATTTAGAACTAGACGTAGCCATAAGTCGCTTTCATGTGTACACACAGCAAAGCTATTCGGTAAGCAAGATAGATACGGCGCGAGCGTACGTAGTTGCTTACCTGATTATTTTGCCGTGTGTACATCTTACAAGCTAATAAATTTGCCAACATGAAACCCTGTAGCAGGCACTGCAACATAACCTAATAATGCGATTGATTATTATTATAATTGATTTAAACAACTTATTTATTACATACATAAATAAATCACATCTTTATCCCTTACGAGGTGGACAGAGCCTAAGGTAACAAGAGCTAAAGACCACGTTTAGCATGATTGTGGGCGTATGGAAAAGGGGAACAAAACAGTGATGGGTTGCTAGCCACATCGCCTATAACATGATCCCTAAGATTTTCGCCCAATCCCTCGATGGGCTTTTACTATCGCATGAAGAGAACTGGTACATTCTATGTTTTTTTCTTTGCTAACAGACCAGCATAATTTAACCTCAAAATCTAATGAACAACGCATGGACGATCATCTAGTCGAAAATGTACGCTTCGTTTCATTTTTATCTCCCTAAGAAAAATTACCTAAAATGAACCAGCAAACATACCAAAATAGAAGTATATTTCCAACTCTGTAACCAGTTAGCGTTCACAATTACACCATAAAACTGTCTGTGTGTTCATTAATTAATGGCTTTCAATAATGATTCATTACATTAAGCTGTCATTGTTAGCTATTGGCTGGATCAGTTCAATTAAATGTAACACGTGTCTGTGCGAGCTTAGAGGGGAATACACGTGTTTATAGTTTAGTTAATGGCGTGAGAGGTAGCACATTGTTTAGGTAAAATTGACTTTGGTTTGGTTGTGCAGAAATCATGCTATAGGCGATGCGGTTAGCAACTCAACATTTTGATTCCACTTTCCACCTATACGCCCACAATCATGCTAAACGTGGCCTTTAGGTCTTGTTAGTTTAAGCTTTGTCTACCCTGTAAGGGATAAAGACGTGATTTGTGTGTAAATTATAATAATAAAATATTATAAATGTGTGTTTCATGTAAAATGTATTATCTATTTTCACTATTTGGTACGATCACTACATAGTATAAAACAAAATCGCTTTTTCTGTCCCCAAGTCCGTTTGTATGCTTATATCTTCAAAACTACACAACGGATTTTGATGCGGTTTTTTTTAATAGTTAGAGTGATTCAAGAGGAAGGTTTATATGTATAATACATGCATAATATACCGTGCGAAGCCGGGGCGGGTCGCTAGTATTAATATATATTCAAAATTGCACCACCTGCTCAGTTCTTTTCTCCAGTCCATAATGGTTGCCTGGTAGATCGCTCAGTATAAGGCCGCCTCTTGTTACCTTGTAATATTCTGTATATCTTTTATCTCTTTCGGTTGTTATACGTGGTGTTCAATAGAGTTATTGTATTGTATTGTATTGCTTAAAGAGTGACCAAGAACGTAATCAGAGCAACGAAAAAGTTGATCCAAACGCTACTAACATTGTAATAAATAAAGTACTAGCCTTAATAAACCTACTTCCCCCCTCCCCGGGGGGTAGGTAATATACTGATTCCTCCATCACGCCAATCTGATACAGACGCGTCGGCCGGAAAATTGTTTTGCGGGTACATCTATTACTTTATGATAAGGAAAGGAAGTGTCATAAAAAGCTGCCACAAACATGGCGGTCTTTCGGATTTCCCGCGGGTACGTATCGTATTTTCTGGCAGTCGTAAGGTTAAATGGTTAAATAAAAATATGTCTAGTTTACCATAGTACAATTAAATATCACTACATAGTATAAAACAAAGTCGCTTTCTCTGTCCCTATGTCCCTATGTATGCTTACATCTTCAAAACTACACAGCGGATTTTGATGCGGTTTTTTAATAGATAGAGTGATTCAAGAGTACTTCCATGCTGGTCTGGGAGCAAAGGAAAAACATAGAATGTACCAGTTGCTTCTCGTCCCGCGCAGATGGTAAAAGCCCATCGAAGAAATGAGCGAGTCTTAGGAATCATGTTATAGGCGATGCGGCTAGCAACCCATCACTATTTTGATTCCCCTTTCCACCTATACGCCTACAATCATGCTAAACGTGGCCTTTAGGTCTTGTTACCTCAGGCTCTGTCTACCCCGTAAGGGATATAGACGTGATTTGTGTGTGTGTGTGATTCAAGAGGAAGGTTTTTATGTATAATTTTACGCAGACGAAGTCGCGGGCAGAATCTAGTAAGTAATAATCACGTCTTTATCCTTTAGGTACGGGGTAGACAGAGGGCAGCAAGACCTAAAGACTACGTTAAGCGTGACAGTGGGCGTAAAGGTGGAAAGAGAAAATAAAATAGTGACGAAAATAAAGAAAGAAAGAAGACATTTATTCCTTTTTGCAAGACACACATATGTGAGAGCATACCCACAATTTGATGTGTGTGTGTTTTTTGATGGGTTGCCAGTCGCAACGCCTATAACAATGACTCTTAATAGGTACATTATTTTATTGTAAACCATTCCCTCATTCACTGTTTTCGATAACAGCCTTCTAAAGCTAAATAGGCTAGTCCTAAGTAATTATTTAAAATGTAAATAAGTAAACAATATTAATTTTAATATCACAGGTAGTGTTTTCTAAACTACAAACTGTGCAAAAATAACGAGTCCTTTTCTAGTAAAAGTCGTATGAAAGTAACCAATTATTTTTGCAAGTGTAATTTATTTAAAATTTTACATTATTTATTGCGAAACTTCGCAGGCCTGTTCCCTTTTTTTTTAGTTAGTTTTAAACACCGCTTTGATATAAAACAATTCTTACTAACCCATCTTTCTTCCATGCTGGTCTGGGAGTAAAGAAAAAACATAGAATGTACCAGTTGCTTCTCTACCCGCGCAGATGGTAAAAGCCCATCTGGGAATGGGCGAAAATCATAGGAATCTTGTTATAGGCGATGAGGCTAGCAACCCATCACTATTTTGATTACATTTTCCACCTATACGCCCACAATTTTGCTAAATGTGGCCTGTAGGTCTTGTTACCTTAGGCTCTGTCTACCCCGTAAGGGATAAAGACGTGATTTGTGTATGTATGTATGTATGTATGTAAATTTTAAACCAAATTTGGTTACGTCAGCCATTATCGCTCACCGCCGGAGCTAGCAGTGTTGACCTGTTGATCTTGCTTTCTTTCTTATTTCTTTCGTGTTATTATTCAAGACACTTCAGCAAATATGCTAGAACATGAGAAAACGGTAGTTTTGTATCTAATAAAGAGCCGACGGCTGCGCGTTATTGCCTACGCTAGCAATAGCGGAGAATTTGTGTATGGGATAGTAATATTTTGAAACAAATGAAGGGCGTACGTAACCGTTTACAGTTAATTTTAGGAAGCAATGCCTTATTTGATAGCTGAAGCGAAACTTCGTGAAATAATTCCCTATCCCGCGGGAAATTTGTGAAATCCGTGTCGAAATCGTAGAAAAAACCACTAGGGTAAAACCCGGATAGTCGCCCCGAGGTTATAGTTGCCTTGATTGCAATTACTCTACTTTCGCGAATGAAACACATGTTATTTTATTTATCTATCGAGAGACTCTTCAACTACAACTAAGTTGACCGTGTTGCATGTCTCTGTGCGATTGCACGAGACGCCTAGGTGCGATCAAAGTTTTAGCGGGGTAAATGTCCTCTTTCTCAACAAGGCAACTATCCTAAACGTAATTTACATGGTTTAGGCAACTATCCCCTATATGGGATAGTTGTCCCAAAATTCAGAGGTCTGCAAAAATCGCCAATACTTTGGAAATATCAAAGATAATGTTTATTCCTCTCATAAATTTGAAGATAATAAACCGAAGTACCTACCCGCTTTACAAATAAAGAATCTTGCTTTTTGTACAAAGAGATATAAAGTAATTTCAAAAAGTGGGGCATCTATCCTGGTTTTACCCTATTCAGAGTTTCCAGAGACTGCTAACTTAGCAATTGTTTGTCCTTATCTGTGAAAGATAAATGGCAAAGTGACAGATAAGGACAAACGATTGCTAAGTTAGGGGAAGCCTATATAGAGCGTTTATGAATACGGGCGTTGGGATTTATACTGCGCATTAATAAGTCAGTCAGTCAGGACTTTCATAAATATATTATGCATTATATATGTATGTCAAATAAAAACTATAATTTCATCATAGGAGTCAATCCAACTTTCATAATTTAACTATAAGTATCACCAGTTGAATGAATTCGTTGCCCGAATTAGAACGTTCTCACATTAAGTGTCATCATGATTTTCCTTGATAAACAATGCCATGTCATAATTAATTATTGTTTATAACTTCACAACATAGTATAAAACAAAGTCGCTTTCTGCTGTCTGTCTGTTCCTATGTATGCTTAAGTCATTAAAACTACGCAACGGATTTTGATGCGGTTTTTTTAACAGATAGGTAGAGTGATTTAAGAGGGAGGTTTCTATATATGTGTAATTCTACGCAGACGATGTCGCGGTCAGAAGCTAGTTTACTAAATAAAGGATTTGAAGTTACCTTGCTTATAAAATGAGTAATTTCCTAAAAATCAAAATAAAACAAGTGTTTTTTGCAATTTTTTTTTGTTGGCTGACAGCAACATTCTCTCGATCTTAGAAATGATCTAAGCTTGTATTATGAGCTGTACAGATACGCGTATTATGCGTACGCGCATGTAGGTAATCCGAGCGGGGCAGCAAGGCTGCGCGCGCGTCCTTGCAAGGTCAGGAAACGAGTTGGCTAACTCAGGAATTGCAGTGGGAGTTGGGATTCTTTGGTTTATTATGACAGCAGGTTTTATTTCAATGATTATTTTGACAATATAATGACAATAGTAGAGTCTAAAAATAAATTCAGCATTCCTACTCGTATTTCGGTGGGTTTGATTTAATATTCGCCATTCCATTTTATGATACCTACCTTGTATCTGGTTTCAACGGTTGTTTCGTTTTCTTCGTTTTCGTAATCCATTTAACGTAACACATTAGAAATATTATCTAAATCTTATCTAAATATAGACGTTGATTTTGATGATTTGATTGATTGAGATTTAATTTCTTCATTATTTAGCAAATACTTACGAATTTCCAGCTAAAAAATTGGTCATGTTAGTTTGTTTCGCTCTATCTAGTTCATTAGTTCTTAGCATTTAGAAGAGAATGGTTAACACAGTCGCGAAACTATAAGGTGGCAGGAGTGGCACAATGCCACGGGCCCTTAGCTCTATGGGGCCCCGAGCTGGTTTGGTTTAGAGCACAGAAGGGACGCTGATGCACTTCTTTATATTGAGGAAGGAGCCCCATCCGTCAAATTTGCCACTGGCCCCCGACGTTATAGTTACGCCACTGGGTAAACAATATTTTTGATACTAAAATAAGCCACACAATCGAAGCTACATTAGAAAATCTCTTTACAGCGCGTCCGTACCTTCACGTCATCTCTCGACGAGCTGACCGGGCGCGTGCAGGCCGCCGAAACAGCTCGCTCCTCATGGCGCGGGCCCGGCGACGCCCGCGACGCGCGCGCGCAGCTCGACGCGGTCTCCCGTGCGCGGGCGCAGCTGCCGCCGCTCCGCCGGCTCGCTGACGAGCTGCAGACGCAGCTGCAAGCACTCGCGAGGGACAAGATACAGATACCCGAGCAGCTGGTGGCGCGGCTCGATGACCTCAACACAAGGTATGTCCTTTCTATATAAACTCTTTAGGATATAAGTTGATGATGCTCCGATTACCTTCGATTTTATCGGAGGATCTTTTTCAGGAACACCTATTAGGTGCTCGATTGTATCTGGGGACGCGGTAGTATTCCACCCAAGACGACCTTTTCCCGGAAAGCCAAAAGTCACAAGCCAGAGTTTGTGAAGTTAGGGTTTGCAGAACTTTGGCTCTAACATAAGATCTGATAACTTTTTGACAGTGCGAGCCGTGCCTATGGTCTTGGATACGTTTTACATGAAATGAGTGTAAAATTATCTTGCTTTCCTTCGTTGCACTCAGAGGCCATAGCGAGAGCCTGTTAGGTTTTTAGTTACGTCGCATTCGCCTTTTCTTTTTACTTCCGCACCGTGTAATGTCGATTTTAGACTACAATTCAGACCAGGGCAATGCTAATTCTTTCTTTTTCTCGTTTTCAGGGTAGGCGCCCTCTGTGCTGGCGGCGAGGAGCGAGCGAGACAGTTAGCTGGTGTGGCGCGGGATGGCGGCGCGGGCGCAGCGCAGGGCTTCCTCGCGGGCTCCGTCGAGCCGCCGTGGGAGCGCGCCGTCACCCCTGCCAACGTACCCTACTATATCAAGTGAGTACCATCCATGGCACCACGTCCTTTCGTAGTGAAAGACACTGCCTGAAGCCTTATGGTCTGACGGACTTGGTATCACAATCGCATTCACTTGTTCACTCTGTCAAACGATAAAGAAGAAGACAAGGAGAGGGTAAATGCGATTGCGGACGTCTCTGCGCATTAGACAATAAGAAGTTCCCAGGAGTGTCTTTTGACAAGAAGAAGAAGACATTTCTGTAGTAGAGTATATAAAAATAGCCATTGAAGATCTTAAAATATACATACATACATATATCACGTCCTTATCCCTCACGGGTTAGACAGAGCCTAGGGTCACAAAACCTTAAGACCAGGTTTAGTATGAGTGTGAGCGTATAGGTGGAAAGGGGAATCATAAGAGTGGTGGGTTGCTAGCCGCATCGTCTATAACATGATTCCTAAGATTTTCGCCCTTAAAAGACACCATAGCAAAAATGCGAATCAGTCGAAAACCTGTACGCAAGAAGAGGCTGTTGTCCAGTTGGCTTTTGCCTAGTAACTATGGTTTTAATGGAAAAAACACTGTAATTTGGCCGTCTTCAAATTTGGGATCAAAAGGCATTTACTAGTATATTTTAGACCACATACATCCCTTGTTTGTGATTAATAAGCCTCCAGTGAAACGAGAGTACCTGTCTCAATTGCATCATTCATATCACTAAAATTTTAACGCTCTGTCCTTTTTTCTCTTCAGCCATGAACTGGAGACGACGCACTGGGACCATCCGAAGATGATCGACCTGATGAACTCCCTCGCCGACCTGAACGAGGTCCGTTTCTCCGCGTACCGGACCGCGCTCAAGCTGCGCACTGTGCAGAAAGCCTTGTGCAGTAAGTTCATTGTCATTGTCATCTTCAGTGTCGACTTTAGCAATTTTAGTTTCTACATCTTCATTTCTTTCCTCAACCTTGTTCTCTTCATGTGTAGTTGTTTAAGTTTTTACTGTTTGCTATACCAAAGAAAATCCTGATGGTCCAGCGTTATTTTCTATCCTGACAGTGTTCGTTTTTGAACACATTATTGATAGTCCAAGATTCTTCTGTAGATGGATCTTTCCAAACCGAATCGTTGGACATAGTGTGTTTGTGTGTGTTCCATAGAAAATTGGCATAAAAATTTGTCCAAGGCATGTTTCACAAATTCTACGGTATCACTTATGCCTTATGGTGTTTTTAATTATCTCCATAGTATTATTATGTGTATTATTTACAGTTTTGTCTTTATAGTATCCGCAAAATCAAGTGGCGAGTCAGGCCATTAATTATCGGAATCATGCTATCTCTTTCTATGAGTTCTCTTTGTATCTCGTTGTATGCGTTCTCATGGTATGGGTATCGGAAGTGGTGATTTCGTAAACCAGTATGAATTGAGATGTGTGCCTGGTGACAGCCGCCTCTGTAACTCTGTAACTGGCGTCACTGAAAATCAGCGTCACGACATTATCCTGGATCCTATCGTGACACATAGCTGAGTGGATGTAACTATTTAACTATATTTCAGTGCACATGCTGCAACTTCCCGCGGCGTTGGACGCCTTCGACTCTCACGGGCTGCGCGCGCAAAACGACCGCCTCATCGACATACCTGACATGATCACTGTGCTGACATCCCTTTACGAAGTAAGTATTGGGCTTCCTTGGGGACTACTCCGAAATTTGAAATTCGTGCCTTTAGTTCAGTCTCTCTTACTCACATAATTGACACATTCACGCATTATAAGGTTGAATACTCTGTCTGTGACTGAGCATTATCGGTTTCCTCATGAGAAGAGTACGGTCGAAGAAACTGGATCTCGTACCTCCATTGAATCTTATCTCATAAGATATCGCTTTAATTTCTTTGGCAGTTGTATGCAATCCAGTTTATTTCACCTGCACTGCAATTATTCGGAACTCTTGGGAATATTTTGATAGTCAATTAAAACTAGAGTAGATCAGGCAAAATTTACCAGTTATTTATAAACACTCATCCATCACCTCTCTCATAAATGTCCAACCAATTCATAATTCCCTCAGAATTTCAATTCTCTAAGTATAGTATCTAGTTTTTGACAAAGACATTACCTTAATCCACGTTTTCATTTCTGCAGGTCATAGCAGCGGAGAACCCGAGCTTGGTCAACGTGCCGCTGTGTCTGGACTTGTCGATCAACTGGTTGCTCAACGTGTACGACAGCCAGCGCACCGGCCAGATCCGGGTGCTCAGCTTCAAGGTTGGACTGGTACTACTCTGCAAGGGACATCTTGAGGAGAAGTATAGGTGAGTGAGAGAAGACCATCGAAGAACCGCAAGAGACACATATATGTTGACGACTGAATGATGATTAGTATGACAGTTATTGAAGCGCGGGCAGTAATTTTGAGCAATCTCTAAATAACAAGGGGGTCCTTTACTGGGTTTAATGGGTCTCTGCTCTTCGTAAGGCTACATAACATCAGATAGATTTGCTATCAAGATATCTATATATCTAACTGAGCCTCTACATCTATGACAGATGATTTCAGCATTGCCAGCGGCACTACCTCCTCAGACAATGCATCGCCAGGGACGATGTTAAGGAGGCACGGGATAGCCCAAGACCAGTTCCACCCTCTCAGCCTTATACTTGCTTATTAATTGTTTGGTTCTACTAAATTATTATTTATTACAGGTATCTATTCCGACTGATAGCTGATCCATCGTGTAGAGCCGATCAAAGGAAACTTGGATTGCTACTTCACGACTGTATACAGGTAAATTCTACTTCTTGATCTCAAGACAGGAAAAATACTAGCACAATTTTTTATCGCACCAGGAAAAAAGGGCTTTGAGCATTGCGGAATTAGTTTTGATATGGCTTCTCTTTGGCTCGGTTCGTGCTCAAACTCGGACGGAAAGGGTGTTGCAAAGTAGAATTGGGGATGCGGCTATGCCCCTTATAGTGGCCTCCCTACTTCGATAGCGATAGTAAAGTTGTTAATTTTACGACAGCGTACCAAGCTTGGGTAGCTTAGGTTCATCAACAATAACAGTAGGCTGCTAGATCTTTCGCTTGTATTTGTATCTAAAGAACCCACTAGTTTTTCGTTTCCTTTGTGCTTCAATCAAACTATTCCACTCGAAATCGATGAACATGTCTGAGGCCGTCTTGCTCAGTATTCGTTGTTTTAGACTAAAAGTAACGCTTTCGTAGTCTGTTCTTAAGAAGCTTTATTCCACCAGGTTCCACGGCAACTCGGGGAGGTGGCTGCCTTCGGAGGGTCCAACATCGAGCCTTCAGTCAGGAGCTGCTTCGAACAAGCCTCAGCCGCTGCCAAGGAAGGCAACAAGGGAGGCACTCTTGATAGAAAAGGAGGTAAGGTTTCCAAGCTGAATAGGGCATTATTAATTTGAAATGTGCTTTCAATTTAGTATAATATCTAGATACGTACTCTTTTTTGATTGTTGATTCGGGTTGGGGAACCAGTTCTTTCTTTACTCTTAATAAAAAGATACTCTGAGAAAGTGTAGGATCTTTTACGTTTTCAAACTATTAAAATTCTACTCCATAACCCAGTGATTTTTAAAACTTTTTTATTCTTTCCAGCCACAGAAAAAGACAAAGAAAAGGAAGACACTAAAGAGAAGACCCTGGAGCGTGACGCAGACGGGCAGCTGCAGTTCATAGAAGCGTTCCACTTCCTGCAGTGGCTGCAGAAGGAACCGCAGTCCATGGTCTGGCTGCCAGTGCTGCACAGGCTCGCGGCCGCAGAAACTGCCAAGCATCAGGCCAAGTGCAACATCTGCAAGGAGTACCCGATTATCGGATTCAGGTTAGTCTTTGAGTTGTGAGGAATATTTTTTTACAGTAAACTGACCAGCATTTGAGATGGAAGTGTTGATGATTTTGCGTTAGTAAAAATTACCGCGATCCGCCGTTAAAAGTTTTTTTACATTGACGATATGTTTGTCATCAGATACCGATGCCTGAAATGCTTCAACTTCGACATGTGCCAGAAGTGCTTCTTCAGCGGTCGCAAAGCCAAGAACCACAAGCTGACGCATCCCATGCAAGAGTACTGCACTGCTGTGAGTATGAACATAGTACTATCAAAGACTAAATGAGTGAGGACCAAAAAGTTGCACACCGTTAAAGTTGCGTTAGTTGGTAGTTAAAATTTCCACTAACTTTTTCCATTGTGACACGAAAATCAGTTATACATTTTATGGATAACTGTACGCCGCGGAAAAAAACAAACGACAAATTAGCTTAATTTTTCAATTTACAACTCGATGACTGTAAATCCTTTAAATCTATTGTCATTGTTTTAACACTATTTCATAGAAGATCGATCTAACTTGCAGACAACGTCAGGCGAGGATGTCCGGGACTTCACGCGCGCTCTCCGCAACAAATTCAAGTCCGCGCGCTACTTCAAGAAACATCCGCGGGTCGGCTATCTGCCCGTTCAGACTGTGCTCGAAGGTAAGTGTGAAGAAAATGTGAAGATTGAAGATGAGTATGGATAAGAATATGAACTAGAGTGCTGGTGCGAAGATGGTTGTTCATAAGAGTGTAAATAAAAGAGTGAGTGTACCTAAGGTAATAGACGTGTGAATGCGTGTGAATAAAAATGTAATACGAGGAATGCGAGTGCATAAGAATGCGGATATGGGTGTGAACTAGTCTAAGTAAGAGTGTGATTATGATTGTTAATATGAGTGTCAACTTAACTTAAAGACCCCTAGAGAGCTTTTAATTAAGATATCATTATCCTTTAACCATCGAGTAGGTACCTAGATATGAGAGTAATGCGAGTAGCTATGCGTAACTTGACATGAGTATGAGAGTGAATATGAAATCAAATATGAGTATGCTTGTGAGTATGGATATCTGTAGGCATACGAGTATAATTGTGAGTATGAAAACGAGTATGAATATGAGTATGCATATGAATATGTATGAATAACTAGGTGAATGTCCTTGCAGGCGACGCGCTGGAGTCCCCCGCGCCGTCCCCGCAGCACGGCGCAGGCGCGGCGCTGGGCGGCGGCGACGACATGCACTCGCGCCTGGAGCTGTACGCCACGCGCCTCGCGCAGGTCGAGCTGGGCTCGCGCCCCGCTGACACGCCCGACAGGTACACCCATCATCATCATCAGCTAAACGTCTTCTGCTGAACCATTTTACCATGCACGGTTATACTTTGGGGTATCTACTGAAAACCAGCCTGTTCTTTTTTTAAGGGCCGGCAATACACTCTTAACGCCCTATGTTGTGTCGAAGGGCTTTTACCATGTGCGCGGGAAGAGAAGCAACTGGTACATTTTGTGGAAACATGATTGAATTCCTCCAAAGTCCTGGCTTAGCCTAGTTAAGGTCAGTGGAAACTGACTGCCTCTACACTGAACTCTCTGACTTCTCTTGTCCCGCAGCGATGAGGAGCACCAGCTGATCGCGCAGTACTGCCATTCGCTGAACGGCGGCGCGGAGGCGGAGGACGCGCCTCGCTCCCCCGTGCAGGTGGTGTCCATCATACACCGTGAGCAGAGGCACGAGCTCGAGGCCATGATCAGGTAACGTTGCTCGTCATGTTCATTAAGAGCATGCATATGAATACCTATGAGTATGTGTGTGAATATGAGTATGAGTATGAATATGGGCATACAATTCAAATATTAGTATACATTATGAATATGAATGTGTTTAATTGCTTAGGGGCGTGAACTTTTTTCGTTGCCAACCCAATTGAGCAGTTGCGAAGTAATTAGCAAGGTTAACATTTTTCCACCAAGGATTGACTAAAGTTTTACTTGAAGTAGATAGGTACTTTTTAGGGTTCCGTACCTCAAAAGGAAAAAACGGAACCCTTATAGGATCACTTTGTTGTCCGTCTGTCCGTCCGTCCGTCCGTCCGTCCGTCCGTCTGTCAAGACCCTTTTTCTCAGGAACGCGTGGAGGTATGAAGCTGAAATTTATATCAATTACTCAGGTCTACTGTCCCTTGAAGCTGTGAAAAAATCAAACTTCTAAGCCAACGCAATCAAAAGATACAGCCGTTTATGCCGCAAATTTCCGCAAATTTTCAACTCTCAAGGGAATCAAAACCTACAAGGTACTTCCCGTGAACGCAGAATCTTGAAATTTGGTATGAAGGTAGGTCTTATAGCACAGATTAAAGAATAATTGCGAAAACCGTAAATGTGTATGTATGTCTGTATATAGCAGTGACCAATATAAAGTAACCCCACACTGCGTACATTTTGCTTTGGAGCAGGGCTCTGCTTACACTGGTTTAAAGATATTTATAGATAATGATACGGAACCCTCGGTGCGCGAGTCCGACTCGCACTTGACCGGTTTTTTTTTATATGATTTATCTTTAAATTACTTCAACACCCAGTTTCTCCCTATCTAAATCGTTAACTTATAGTCTCACTGAGAGAAAGACTTCTATCTCACCTCGTGTAGCGACTTCAGTGCCACCTGTCGTCGAGTACCATAAACTGCTACAACGCACGAGTAGCTAGCGCCAGTGACGACACAATGTTATACATCGCGCCAGCGAAGTTTCTCAACGGGAATGCATAAGTACAATTTAGGGATCTTTAAAAAGCGAGCCTTCCTGTTCCTCAAAGGGCCGGCAACGCACTTGTGATTCCTCAGGTCTTGCAGGTGTCCCTGGGCGATGGTGATTGCTTTCCATCAGGTGACCCGTCTGCTCGTTTGCCCCCTCTCATATAAAAAAAAATGCAACTTCCAACTTTCGCTGGAGAGAGATCTCTTGTGGCCTCGCGTTGTTCTCATTCTCTTCTATTCTTTTTCAGGGAGTTAGAGGAAGAAAACGCGAGTCTGCAAGCGGAGTACGAGCGGCTGAAAGCTAAGCAGACTCCTGGATCCACGCCTGAGGAGCAGCATGGCGTCTCTGACAACAGGAACGCTCCTGTCGATCAGGTAAGATGGTCTACTGTTGACTCTGGGTCTATCGGAGGGATGAGACAAACGTCCTTTGCATTTATAGCACTGGTTGTACCTATACTCGTAACTATAAAAGCTAATACCTACTTGCATCGAAAATTTTACTTTCCGAGTTTTGTTTTTTTTTCTACCATGAATACTTACCGTGTAAATAACGGGAATTCATTAGATTTTTTAATACCGGAACATTGTGCTGAACCGGGAGATGTGGAGTTTGAGAGACGTGGCCTTTGTCCAGTAGTGGGACACAATAGGCTAATTAAAAAAAGGAACACATAAACAAAGAGGTGTGTGAATATGAGTATGAGTATGAGTATGAATATGCGCATACACAAACAAAGAGGTAAAACTAGGTCCGAGAATCGAACTCGATTCCTTATCATACCGTGGTTAACACAAGCTCTGAATTTTCCAGGACATGATGGCGGAAGCTAGGCTGCTGCGGCAGCACAAGGGCCGGCTGGAGGCGCGCATGCAGATCCTGGAGGAGCACAACAGACAGCTCGAGGCGCAGCTGCAGCGCCTGCGCCGCTTGCTAGACGAGGTCAGTGTTGCCAGTGTTTTACAAGTTATTATTTAGTTTCACCTGTCTCAAGCTCAAGTGCAATTTGACCAACTGTGACGTGACATTTTTTACATTTATGAATGTCCAGTAACATTACAATCTTGCAAGAAAAGTTCTCGTGACCCTCTCAGGATTGTCTCGGCAGAGGGAACTCTTCAACGTTGATCCGATCGACTGGCAATTTGGTATACCTACATTATGTAGGGCCTGTTGCAATCTACATTTCATGGTAGCAACATTACATTTTATGTTTTTTGCCTATGGCAACTCTCGCCCCTTGTCTGCCGGCAATATACGAAGAAACGCTCCATCCAGTTTTTTTTTCTATAAATAGAGAACCACGCGGAATCAGACCCGAAACCAGTAATTTAAGGCCGACGACAATGCGAGTAGGTACATAGTCAACAATGAAAAGAGCTTACAATTTTTTTTTAGGTTAGGTTGTTTTGTTAACTAGCTATACCTAGTACCTAGTGTTAATTAAAAAATGTCCTTTCCCCCTCCAGCCCGCGCAAGGCTCGCCGCCCGCGCGCACCGGCACACTCCAGACGCGCTCCGTGACGGCCTCGCAGCTTGCCACCGACTCGCCGGCCAAGATGCACAACGGACTCTACCACGAGTCGCAAACCAGTAAGTTATGCTTTTACTAGAGCGTTCTTTATCGTGCCGTTCCTCTCACACTAATCGTGATTGATAGAACGAGAATGATGGTGTGATACGAATTTCGAATTTGGGAATAGCCTTCCTATTTTGTCTAGAATGCGTTCGCGTTGTGCCAATACTATGAACAAATAAGCAGCGGCACATATTGGCAGCAAACTTGTTATAGGTGACACTTTTGTAGCAAACGCGTTCGAGACGTAGAATAGGGTTTTTGACATAGGTATATATTGCATTTTTTAATTGCAATATTCCTACCAGTATCAATTAGTTAAAAGCAAAGTTAGTCTGTAATCTGTCAGTAAACTTGAAATATACCGCTGATTCGCACACTAAACGTAAGTCTGCTCGTCCGCCATTTTGACGTGTTCCTGTTAAACAAGATGGCCGCTGGTCCGGCGCGGGCCCGGAACGCGAGGCGCTAGAGCGGCCACCGCCGCCACCACATAACGTCCACTCGCTCATGCACTGCGCAGGTCAGCTGTGTGGATTGGTTGTTTGACATTTTTGCACTTAGACATTTTTTAAAGACTTTATTAGGTATCTGCTTATTTGAAATATTGCATTGAAACCAACACAAGTTTTGACGTGTGATACCACAATGGCTCTCTTCCGACCAGTAAGAAATGGTCTCGCTAAGCAAGAAATATTAGTAACAATGCAGCTCTCCAAACAGCTAGGTAAACAAGACCTGCAGTTTTTCTTAGAATTCTGTCTTGCTTAGTGCGTCCAATTTCTTCCTGGGCTAGTTGAAGAAAGAGACATAGATAAATGACAAAGTTGGCTGCTACACTTTTTCTAGTGAACAACCCTCAAGCTTATGCAGAAATGGACACCTTTTTTGTAGTATCCTCTGATACAATGGGATCTACCATTGTATTAAAAGGCACCTAGCTAGGATAGCCTAGTGACTCGAGTAGGTAGTGTGTGGTGCGACTCACTTTTGTTTTTCATTTGCCTTTACTACAGGTAGCTGTTGTTACTTTGTTTTTTTTTGTGTTGTTGGTATTGCATGATTATCGCACGTGTGTTCTTGGATTTTAAAATGACGGACTTCTTTTCTGTTCATGCATACTGATCAGGACGCATACCATGAGGTAATGTTATTTCTAGTACCTACCGAAAAAAAAACAGTTTTCTTTCAGCCATGTTCCAGTACAAAGAGTCGAGAAAGCGCAGAAAAACTGCTAAAAAAAACTAAACGTACGCTAAAAAAGTACTTGCCTTGGAGGCAATCTTAATTTACTTTACAAGCTGGTATAAACTCGTCAATAATGTGACATTATTGTACCCACAGATGACCTAGGACGTGCTGTAGAAGAACTAGTGTCAGTAATGACGGAGGAGCAACAAGAGCCGACCACCGCGCCCCCTCAGTACTCCAACGGGAAACCGCCAAACAAAGATAAATAAACACAAGGGACACAGTCGGCAACGAACACATCGAGTGCGTGCAACGCGTACGGTGCTGCGGGGATCTGGGTTACCAGCTCTTAAAAATATACTGGCGCCCTGATTCACCGCTGTTTTTCGCTCTGGCAACATTTTCGAGGTTATACCAAAGACTACTCGCTGCAATGGTAATGCTTACAGGCGAACCGATAGTCATGACGCATATTAATTTTCAAGTGAAATTGACGTTGCTCTTGCATTGGTTTGATCGTTTTTACCGGCAGGTGGCCGGAAAAATATTATACTCTCTTTACTAATTTTCGACTCATCACTAACAAATCTGCACATGCTGTTATTTTTGTACTTATACATAAAAAGATCTAACATTCCATCGTCATCTACTAATTTATGGTCGAACGGGACTTTGACTCGACGTAAATGGTTTCTTTTCTACGGTGTAAGGTCAAATTTTGAGTGAAAGTCTTTCAATGATAAGCTAAATAGGACTAACAGGTAATCTGGGATTAGTTCTTCATAGCTGCGGGTTCGATCAAAACGATTTTCGTATGCAACGCTTATTGTACAAATAAGGGCATGCCATTGTTGCAGTACTAATCGTGTTGAGTCATTCTAATTTCTGATTTCTTTTCCACCACTTTTATATAGCAACACAATTTATCAACTTTCATTTTTCTCCCGCGGCAATACCGAGAGTGTTGCCAGAGCGATCCCTAACGAAAAAGACAAGTAACGAGCATTTATACTATACATATAACGTTGTACCAAATTTGTGGATACTTGATAAACTTACTTATACATTTATTAATTGTTTAAGTACATATCTTGTTAGTACAATCTCCATTTACCATATCACTTCTTGTAAATTTCCATATCATTTGCTGTGTATAATAAAACTGGCGCGTGTATAGATCCACGATAACTAAAGTCCAACGTTTCGAGGCGAGCCGATCGCTACCGATCCGTCGCTTGGAACATATAAGGGGCTGAAAGCTTTAATAGAATCACAATTTAGCTTTAAAACTACCCTGTTTTGAGACGATTTATAATGCAAACCTGACCGAGACCCTTGCCCGAGCGGGGCGTACGTTTTAGTGGAAAATGTATTGTTATATTAGATAGAAAACTCCGTTCTTGAACGTACAATATATGCCATCTGGCCGTAGTTATATGGATTCGTTACAGTTTGCAAGTAGGTGTAGTCGTAGCCAATCAATATCAGCATGTTATGTGCATGTATGTTATAATAACGCGTTAACGAAAGATGTATTATTAGATGAGGAATATAACTGAATGCGCTCTTCGCAAGTTAGTCGTACGATGGTTTCACTTCCTCTACAATAACTGTATTTCGGACTGTCTAAATGCATAGCTCTTCTTAGCGGCTGTACTATAACTACTAAACGTATGTATCCACCTTTTCACTATACTATCCTCAACGGCAGGGCACGTTTATACCTAGAATAATATTGAATGAGACAGTTTTTTATCTCCCATTCCGATATTCGGATTTATAACGTGCGTCTAGTAAGATGCTGCCTACCTTTTTAGATAAGAATATATTGGAGAGATGACTTTTATACGAATGTTAAGTATATCTGTTGACGCTAATTTTTACAATAAGGACTTCCGATTTAACCATATCACGGTTTACATTTTGTTTGACGGCGAACTGGAATTTTTTGTGTAACTTTTGCGCGCCAGTGTTTTTAGAGCTGGCAACATTTTGGAATTCCAGTTCGTGCGACCGTTACGTTTATATTTGTACTATTAATTTGGCTAATATAGTATCTAAGAAAAAAGCACAATTAAATATTATTTTAACTAAATGAAGGTAATTAAATTTAAACTAATATATTGTTAATAATTTTATTGTATTTGTTTATGTAGATTGAGGAGGTTTTGTTTCGAACTAATTATATTTTTAACTTTTGGCAACTATATAAAATATTCTTCTTCCGCATTTATTTGTGTTTATAATGTTTTAGAGGTTAAATAAATCCAAATAAACATTCGGCATAGTATAAATCTGGTGTTTACATTTACCCGATATCCCCTCACTAATTACCTAATCAGCTACTAATTTATTTGTCAAAACAGACTTACCTAAGTAATTAGGTAATTACCGTCAACCGGGGTGACTTTGGTAATTTTGGAGCAGTAGCTCGTTTTAAAATTGCTATTAAGTCGATATTATCCATATGCGGTGAATGTGTGGCGTGTAGACGCAAACGCAATCGACGAAGACATCGATTGGTAGTAAACGCAAATAAAAATTAACGATTTCGTCATTATAAAGCACTTTTTAATGTCACCCCGGTTAACAGTTACCTAATTAGATGACATCAATACAATACACAATACAGGAATAGGTCTAAAAAATACAAGAACGCTTCATATAATTTTTTGTTTGTATTCATTAAAAATAAAATAGGTACATAAGTATTATAAATTTTACATATATCTTTATGCCACTAAGGAACAACATCAATAACATTAGTTATTTTGCACCATTTTATTTGCTATTGTTAAATCTAAATTATCACTTAACGCAGCTAAAGCCGTTACAAGGCACATACAGGCATAATAAGCACAGTGTGCAGTTTTTAATTTGTCGCTGGGCATACTTCGAAAGGGAAAGTGTCGAAACCACTTGTGATGGATAACATTTCATACAAACGAAAATGTAACAACTTGTGCTAGCAAATATGATACAAGTTTTGCCTTAAACTCAAATATTTTAACTATGGCACATAATGTGTCCATATTTAATCAGAAATTATTTAGATGCTAGATCCAGTCTTTTCAGCATTCATCACATTATACGAATAATATTTATGAAGCCTTATTTAAAAGGAAAAAAACCATTTCCACTAGCAAGCTATGAGTCATTCAAATATAATAACACAAGTGGATCATATGCTAATATTTGTTGGAAAGAAAATCTGTAGAATTCACCCATTATTTGATTATTGTGTCACACTATGCATATTTTTATAAGTGTGAGGAAAACTTTGTTTTAAAACACACGGAACTATTTAGCATAATGCGAATATCATTATATTACTCAGTCATTTAACATACTTAAATATAATGGATGGTACTAATAGCATTTCAACCGCTATGCGTATGCTGTCATATATATTCGAGAAATGAGTATGAAGCATAAGAACTTTTCAAAATATCTTTAGTGGTTAAAATGCTAGTAAAACGACCCACAAATACAATCACATATTAAGAAAATGCATAGTAACAATAAACCTTGGAACTTTGATATAACATTAATTCATTCCCATCCATAAGATAACGTAAATTATTATAGCTTTTCAGCTTTGTTCAAAATTTGTAAACAGAAAAATCTTTGTGTCATGCTCATGTTAACATTGGCCAAATATGTCTCACCTTGGTAAAATACAGCAAAGTGAAAGCCATAAAATGGTAATAAAACCTTTAATTCATTATTTTAAATTGAAGCTTTGCTAACTTATTTCTTAATTGCAGATGCACACCTAACTTTCGCAATCTTTTTATACTCACAATCCATGTGATGTGAACCTATTTTTGCTATTCTAATAGTTGTCTATGTAAAATTTATCCTGCAACAAACTGAAGTAGCAAGGTTTAAGATTTTAGCCTGTATTTTTACCCGTTCGTAAACATAAGTAACTCTAGTTTTGTGATTACGTAGAAAAGAAAGGGAAATGGCGGTCGACTTCATAATGTCAAAATCTAAAACATGATAACATTAATTACTTAACATTTCCATTTATTCTGTTATCATTCACATTAGTAAAGAATTTCTTACATCTGTTTATCAATCAATGTCTTATCAACAAAATCATTATTTCAAAGTCCCAAGGTTAAAATTTAAATCATACATAGAAGCTGTGTGCTTCATTGAGTCTCCATAGCTGATTGACAGAATTACATCACCTCATTCTCATTGACATCACATATTGCACCAACATTGACACTTGAGGAACATACACAAAATTTAATAAATGTCTTTAATTTTGTGCCAGAATAAAAGTTCATAGTTTACGGACACTTCTTTCAATTTTTACGCAGTCACTTTCAGATGAAACATCAGACCTGGATGCTCAAAAATATCTGAACACAGCATACAGCTGGAGTCTTATAAATCCATTTTAAAACAACAAAGTTTGATGATGCGCAAGTCACTTCAGTACTAAAGTAAAGACAACCTTTTCGTACCACATTTTAATTACTAAATGCATTATCCACTTGTATAATAATTGACCAATACTTGCTGCTACTGCTAATAACCTAATTATTGGAAGCCTCATAACAATTAACCAACATTTGAAGACTCAAAATAAAGCAACACTGGCATCATCTATTAATATAATAAAATAAAATCACACCTTCACCGTAGAACTAGTATTAGTATCTAAACCGTTGACTGGTGCCTGGATGTCCGTCCGTGGTCGTCGGAAGAGCAGCACATGGGGCTCAGGGTTGTGCACCATAAAGTGGAGCCAGCCTGGTGACTGTTGGACTCCGAGATTGCGCCACTCAGTTTCCGTCATTAGATGAGATTTCGGGACGAGACGGGCTATGTCTGGCGGGAGAATGACATGTCTGGAAAGGAGAGGAAAAGTTTTAGTCATTTTTTTTTTTTTTTTTACATGAATAGGAAGGCAAACGAGCAAGTGGGTCACCTGATGGTAAGTGATCACCACTGCCCATAGACATGCCAACATTTTTTTTTTTTTTTTTTTTTTTTTTTTTTTTTAATCTGCAATCGGCTGTACTTAGCCATAATCAGATGGTGTGGCTACTAAATGGTTATTCTAAAACATCTACCGAGAAAACCAGTTGTGTTCCTAACCATACTATTTAATGCAATTCTTAGAATCCACTACTACCCACAGCTATGGAAAATATCACAGATCTGCATGATACCAAAACCCGGAAAACCTCTTACTGAGACCAGTTCCTACAGACCAATAAGTCTCCTCCCAGTAATCTCCAAGTTATTTGAAAAACTATTCCTGAGAAGACTAAAAACAATCCTAGATGAGGAAAATATAATACCGAACCATCAATTTGGCTTCCGGGAACAGCATGCCACTGTGGAACAAGTGCACCGTGTGGTTAACAAAATACGGGATGCGCTAGAAAAAAAAGAATATTGTGCAGCTGCCTTTCTAGATATACAGCAGGCGTTCGATAGAGTGTGGCATAAGGGGCTATTGTACAAGCTGAAGACTATGTTGCCGAACTCATGTTATATGTTGTTGAGATCTTACCTGCTGGATAGAAGATTCCAAGTCAAATACAATGAAGAATTATCAGGACTATACGAAATCAAAGCATCAGTACCTCAAGGATCGGTGCTTGGACCAGTCCTGTACTCAATATATACAGCGGACCTACCTGGCTGTGAGGACGTCGTAGTGGCGACATATGCTGATGATACGGCCTGTCTTGTAAGCGATAAGAACCCATTAATAGCCACACAAAAATTACAAACCCAGTTGTCAACAATGGATCAATGGCTTGAGAGGTGGAGAATACAGCCGAACGTCCAAAAGTCTGTGCAAATAACATTTACCCTGCGAAAGGGGGACTGCCCTGATGTATACCTGCGAGGAGAACAATTATCCTCTGAGACGTGCATAAGATATCTAGGCCTCCATCTGGATCGAAGATTGACCTGGGCAAACCACATCAAAAAAAAAAGAAAAGAAGCAGACTTGCAGTGCAGGAGCCTATATTGGTTGATAGGTCGACAATCACCACTAACGCTGGATAACAAAATACTAGTGTACAAAGCAATCATAAAACCCATATGGACTTATGGTATCCAACTCTGGGGAAGCGCAAGCAACTCAAACCTAGAAGTACTGCAAAGGTTCCAAAATAAAGTTCTAAGAATGATAAGCAATGCACCATGGTTCCTGCGAAACACTGAGATACATGAACACCTAAACATACCAACTGTAAAGGAAGAAGTTATCAAGTACTGCAAAAGATACAAAGAAAGACTGCAAACACACATAAACGAGCTCGCCAGAGACCTGTTGAGCGGCAAGAATGATGTGACAAGGCTGAAGCGTTGGCAAATACTCAATTTGGATAAAAGAGAATAAATCTACTCTTCAAGAGAGAGGAGAGTGCTCAGTGGAGTACCCCTTTAAAAACCATTTAGACATGCCAACATGCCAATTTTCTCAAAACGTGCCAACTGACTGACTCATCAATGCTTAATACAGAAAATGCAGATACCCTTTATCATACTTGGTCATGGTATTTCCAAGGATGAAGCGGTGGTGAGGGCGGTACTTGCATGGGATATAGTTGTCTATTAAAAAATACTTTAGGTAATTAAACCATGTTCTGGGTTTGTTAATACCTTGTCCTCGCAATGCATTTTTATAAAAAATATACTGTATCTTATAGAAACACTGTTGGTCATAAACATCTAGTTATTACCGGATTTCAAGGAGACGAGATCGAAGTAAAACTATTCTAATCTAGAGATTACGTCGACAATTTGGTATGCAATATGTCCACGGTTCTCGCCTCATTTACTTAGCAAATAGGCAATTTAGGCAATAAAATGTTGTAAGTAATAGCTAGTTAATTAGTTAAGTAATTAGATTATACTTAGAAATCTAAAATCGTAGTAAAATATTCCTCTCACCTGTATTCGTAGACGTCATCATTATATCTCTCCGAGTACTGGATCTGATCCACCGGCATCTTAGACACTTTTTAATGCGGCGTGTTACACAAATAATTATTGTATAATTTATACTCAGTACAACAATTCGAGAGCACCAACAGAATTGAACGAAAATATTCGTTTGCACTTTCAACTTTTTCTGTGCGAGTACGACCGGCAACTGTCAAAATCAACCTGCCAATGCCAATGCGAAACGCTCAGAAACCATAATACTTAAGCACTGCGCTGTCAAAATCAAAAGAAAAAAAAAATACTTTGTCATTTTTTGGTATGTTTATGACTTTAAATTAATTATATAAAACATCTTTATTACGGAACTATTTTTGTTTGTTAATTTGCTTTTCTGTTAATTTTCTAAATTGAGTAATGTGTTCTCATTAATGTAGTTTTTAAACAGTATATTATTGTGGAGGGATGTAATGTCAATGTGACTTTGACGTTGACGTATGCATTTCACTTCACTTAACGCGCCGTTTAATGCTGTAGATAAAAACTTGAAACATGGTAATGAATTCGTGCGAGCCCAATAAAAAAAAATGCTGTACATTCAGAAAGAAAGAAAGAAAGAATAAGTTTATTTATGACAATTACAGAAGTACTAAAAAAAAAAACATTATAAAAAGCTACTTACAGGAAAGTAAATTCAGAAAATAGATTTCGATTAAAATCAATTATATTAAGATTAAAATAGGAATCTCAGAGTAAGCATAACTCCCGTCCCAGATACTGGAAGAAAACTGCACAAGTTCAAGCAAATCATAAAGTGGCCTTCAGGTATTTTGTGCATGAATGTTGAATGGTTCGTGAATTGAGGAATGTAGCTACGTCACCTAAGTCACACAATTTTGAAATATTAGATTTGTATTTCTAAACAATTACAGCTAATTTATAATTACTTTAACTTTAATTAGGTAATTTCTAATTTTGTTTAAAGCAATTCACGCAGATAGACCTCAGTGCCTCGCATGCGTGACTTTTTGAAACGTCAAACACACTGTGTGGAAGCGCCACGACAATCTTCTCGAAATTTAGGGGGAAATAACCGTCAATGTTGCCAAAATTTTGGGGAAGTTAGTCAATCTTCCAAATATTTATGGGGACTCACTTTCAGTTTTCTTAAGTTTTAGGGGAAATCATTTTATTGTTAGGTGCTGCCAAGATTGAATTGGGAATTTGATCAATGTCCCGAAAATTTAGAGGGGAGCCAAATGTTGCCAACATTTAAGATAAATTTTAGTCAATTTCCCCAAAATCATGATGCCATTATTTGTGTATCATGAGCTCTTCGGTAGTGGAAAACATTGTCAGGAAACAGTGTGTGTGAAGGTCCCAATCCGAACTAGGCCCGCGCGGCCTTGGCCTTACTATGAGAGTCCTGTGCCCAGCAGTGGGTTAGAGGCTGCAAAATGATGATGAAGTGCCTAATATTCAGTGCCAGTAGGTTAGGTAGGAACCATATTGTTTAACCTTAGCTAATGTTTAGCTTAACACGGCATTAGAACGTGCGCAGAGCTACTCTTGCGCAAGTTAGCAGCATAGATCGGCGGCAGACAAATTGGCGCATTATCCAATCGCGACCCCCACAGCTGGTACAATTTAATACAGCGCGGGAGTGTCAGGTGACCACGATGCAACAGAATTTGGGATGTTGTTTCAATATTTAGTATTGCCGTTATGAAAGATACATACCGCCACGCTTTTTTCCCATCATAGGGGGTAGGCACTAGGCAGAGTCTACTTTGCTCCACTTGCTACGATCCTGGCGGCGCTCCGTATCCTCGGGCGCGGCGTTCGTATTACGTCGAGGTCACCACTTTGGAATACAGCAAAGGGTACTTACTAGGACATGTGTCTAGAAGTGATACGAGCGTATATTTGTTGAGTTGTTTATTCGGCAGCTTGTAGACAAAAAGAGGGCGACGCAGCGTCGCAGAGCGGTATATATAGTAAGGCCAGTGTTGCCAATACGTTAAATTATAATATCCCCTGGGAATAGGTGACGTTTCTGACGCCACACCCTCTTCAAGCATGCTCATCGGTTTAGGGAAATCTTGACCTGATTTCGTCAAAACGTACCGAAAAAAACACAAAGAACATTAACAAAAACTTTCGAATGCATTCTTCATTTGTCATTTTTTTTCGTCTTTTAATTTTAAACATCTAAAATACTTAGTCTACTGATGGTAGTAACGTATGCAGAGTCCGTCCGGATCTCTACCACCATCTTCCTCGGTAATCCTGCCGCCAACTCAGAGCTTGTGCTGCCGCGTACCGTCATGGATATGATTGATGACACACTCCGTGAGCTCGTGGAATGCTATAAGGGTTTGTCTTGCTCCCTCACTCGGCCGATTGAAGTATCAAACCCATAAGAGTGAGTGAGAGAAAGACAAACTCAAATGATTCAAAGAACTCAAGGACTGCACTGTGAATGAACCGTACGGATCATTATTGTTTTTCTTCATCTTCAATTGTCAGAGTCCATTCTCAGCTGTTTTCTTGTGTGTTTTTGGCATCCCTTTAATATTAAACTTGGCTCCAAAATCCGTGAATCATGGCTACCATCACCGCCCGCTTTATTGACGAGCCCAGAGTCCTCTCAGTTGTTCCTCTTCTCACCATGAGTAACATCACGTTGGAATTCCTCCAGGGGCTACTCAAGGAGGACTATCCAGATGTTAACATCCTAGAGTTTGAGGTAAGAACGCTTAATTGACCAAATAAAGCCTTTGTAGAGGTCTTTGTAAAGAACAAAGCTATGCTGTTTTTTAGCTCTAGGTTCGTGTGAGAAATAGGTACAACTGAAGCTCCTTTTCTCATGGAAGATTGTCCAGCAGTGAGGCGTATGTAGGCTGAAGTCGATGTTGATGATAAAATAAAACAAATAAATATCACGGGGCAATTTTACACCAATAGGCAATATATAGGTGGTAGGGCCTTGTGCAAGGTCCGTCCGGATCGCTACTACCATCTTACTCGCTAATCCTGCCGCTAAGTAGCAGTGCTTGCACTGCTGTGTTCCGGTGTGGAGAGTAAGACCGCCGGGGAAATAACGGGCACAAGAGGCATTGCATCTTAGTCCTCTAGGTTGGCAACGCATCTGCAATCCCTCCGGGGTTGCGGGTGTCTATGGGCAGTGGTGATCACTTACCATCAGGTGACCCACTTGCTCGTTTGCCTTCCTATTCATATAAAAAAAAAAAAGATCTAATCCTAAACTATAAGCTGGTAAGCCAAGGATAAACATACGTATAGATTAACTCTTAATTAAGTATAATGACGAATGATAACTAACTCAAGAAAACCAAAAATGTAGTTACCTAATCAAATTCCAAGAAGTCGAATTTGTTAAAATAAACCTTGGCAGGCATAATGTAGAGCCCGATGACAATGCAATAAAAATACAATAATAAAAAAGAGATGTATTAAAAACGTTGTTTTCGTGTTTTTTCTTGTATTTAATAATCGCTCTATATTCATCGAACTGGCCAAGGATATCGTGATTCTCTGACCGAGAAACCATCAATTCATACATAATATTGAATATCGTCTCTTACGGGGTAGCGACAGAGTCTAGGGTATTAAGACCAAAGGCCACGTTGAGCGTGATTGTTGGCGTATAGGTGGAAAGCCGCGTTGCCTATAACAAGATTCCTAAGTTTTCGCCTATTCCTTCGATGGGCTTTTCCGATCTGAGCGAAGAGAATCAGCTGGTCCCTCTTTGCTCCCAGACCAGCATGGAGCAATCAACCAATCAAATTATCCCCGTAGCAGGTCTTTGCAGAGGGCTCGCCCGTTGCACCTTATTTCTGTGGCGGCCGTTCTTTCAGTATCGTAATCATACGGGGCAGAGGTGCTACTGGTTTGAGTTGAACCTTCATTAATGACTTCCTTGCTTTTGAAATCCTCGTGATCTGTAGGCTCGAATTCAGGGGTGGTCTCGTCGTTAATTTCCTTGATAGGGGCTTCGGGGCTATAGTCATTTGCTGAGTCGTCTTTGATCAATGGCACGCAAGTGGTTGCGAAATTTCTGGTGAGCTGAAACAAAGATGCTAAATTTCAGTTTTTGTAGTGGCTATTACATAAAAGAACCCAATAGGGGTCAATAATCTTTACAATACGTAACCTTATTTCGAAAGGCGATGGTTACAACAGCTGTTATATTACGTAGATAATACTTTATGTCCTCATGAGCAGGAAGTAGGTTAGATCAAACTACGCAGTTATTGTATGGTAAAAGCTAATGACTATTTTGAGCAACAAAAGGGAGCAATTAGAATTACAATTATCATGCTCCATAAAGATTGGTTAATAATAATAATCTCGTTACTCACGCTGACGCTGATGACGTCACACTTTGCACCACGAAATTTCTTATGGCGGATGCAAAATACAACTTCCAGCTCTCTTCCTTCGGACATCAGTCTGCCTAGACAAAAATCGTAGTATTTCCCGACAACTTCTTACCTTGACTCGTCCACTTCTAGCAATAACGGAGCACATAGCTGGTTCACAATCCTCTCCCGACCGAGGGTTTGGACCACAAAGAGGTCGCGACCGATGCCGCATTCTAGTGATTCCCTTCATAGGCCGCCTCTTCAGAACACTGGCATCAGTTAATACAAACGCGAGATTGTACATCATCAGCAGTCTTATTAACATCTTCATTTAGTTCATGGTAGGCACGAGGTTCGTGTGCAGGTGTATTGGAGTTAGACTTGAGTAAGTGTTAAGCCGTGAAATTAAAATGAAGACCATTTGTAAACACGTGATATCGCTTCTTGCCAATGATTAAAAGTGTAACGAGTCGACGTTTGGATGCTGCAACTCTATCACGTTTCATTATTTTTCTAGTAAGGTAAAAAAATGTAGGTAATTCTCTTTGGAAAGTCCATGAAAAGACCTTGAAACTTGAGGTCCTGGGTTTGATCCGCGGTCGGTTTACTTATTTCAGTACTCTGTCAATGGGTGTCAATTGTCCCAAGATATTTATTCATTTATTTGGATATCAGCGTATCGAAAATATTATACATTTATACTTCATCATCTTCATGAAGTAGTGGCGTATCAAGTCGATATTGCGACGACAACTTCGCCAATGTCAAAGTAATAAAAAAACAATTCAAAAATTTTGTGACAAAATACCGGCATTACAATACATTGTAAGGTAATACGGTCAAAAGACCCCCTCCCCTTTGTCGGGCTCTTAGCCAACGGTCAATAATATCCTCAGAAACTGCCAGAAAATCATTAACCGATACCCAGGGTGCACCGGACCAAGCACTGCTCTTTCCCCCGGATGGATCCGAAAACGAACCGCAGCTCTTGACCACACGCGGAGGTAGCCCGACATGCACCCCTAGTATACTCTCAGCGTCAGGCATAAATCATCGCGGCGACAATATCTAAACATATCGGAACAAGGTTTCATGACAGTAACGTGCTTTGATATATTTGACCTCTTTGGTGTCCATGATTAATCAAATGTTGAACGATGTTGATGCACTGTCAATTGTTTTTTCTACAGGGTGCCCCAGGCACGAAGCGAGGTGACAACTACACCTCAATGGTCTACCGCATCGAGCTAAAGGGCACCCAGAAGCTTCTAGAAGCCGACGGCTCCTGCGAAACAGATCAACCCTGGACTGGCTCCATCATCTATAAATGCTTGCCCGAGAGCATCCTCCGCCGAGAAGCCTTCAAGAGTGAAGAACTATTCTGCAATGAGGTCGCGTTCTACAATAAGATCTGGCCAGCTTTGTACGAGTTCCAAGAAGAATGGAAGCTGAAGAGCCCTTTCAAAGCGATACCGAAGTGCTATCTAGCGCAAAATGATTTGGTGATACTAAAAGACCTGAAGCAGCAGGGTTTTGTAATGCCAGATAGGAGGCAAGGTAATACGTGTATAAGTCACTAGGATGTTAGGATGTCATATCTATTTAGAGGGGGTTTTAAATTTGCTGCCAGTAAAGTCTGGAACGATCTACCGCCACCATTTAGAATGCCTATGTCGCTATTAAGGTTCAAGAAACTTGTTCGGAACCATCTGTTTGAGAAACAGAAAAACCCCCAATGAATAATAGTCACTCGCACTACCACACACACACACACACACACACACACACACACACACATTTTATTTTATTTTTATTTTCCTTTCCAGATTTTCCATTTTTTTTTTTGTTTGTTTTGTATTCACGCAGGGGCTGCGATGTACCACATCAAGGGGCCTTTCTGTAAACCAGCGCTGAGCTCTCGAGCCCAGCACACGCTGAGATTGGTGCCCGTTGCTAAACTTGTGTACTGTTACTTTTAAGTTTATAGCATGCCATTTTTTGTTTCTATATGTACCTTGTCATTAGCAATAAAGATTTTTATTATTATTATTATTATTTGTATATTTATTTTCATCTTAGGTAGGTTTTTACAATATTCATATAAAAAGTAATAAAACAATATTAATACAAAATATAAAAACATTATAAAAACCTAACCTAGGGTGCCGCCGGCAGCAAGGCGAGGCCTAGGCTACCGGTGGTCAGGGCGACAGAGAGAGGAATCTTATTATTATTATTATTATTATTATTATGACGCGAACTGTACGTTTATATCTTTGCAAGCTTGCAATGTGTCAATTGGTTACTCGAGTCGATCCTTTTAGACAGACAGTGGATCAAATAAATAGGTAGATACACCAGATCATTTGACATAACTTCAAAGTAGGCGGTGAAAAGACAACAGTCCAAAAAATGTTTACTGTTCTTACGCTATTCTACTACATAAAAGTAGGTATGCTGCAAAAGCAGAGGAAGGTTACCGCATTATAAGCTAGCAAAGTACGCAGATGTTTCCGAGTATTACTTAACTCCTTCACCACCAAAACCAAAATTTTTATTTTGCAAATATTCTGCAAAATACTTTTTTATGTTTTTTAAAGTACCAGCGCTTTCAGAAAGGCATACCAATATAAAAGCGCTGCAAGAAAAATCTAGAAAAAAGACTATACTCCGTTATTTATGATCCGTTTCTTTCAAGGTCTGAACATAGAACAATGCTACTTCGTCTTGAAGAACCTCTCACAGTTCCATGCGATGTCGTTAGCCATGAAGTACCACAACCCTGAAACCTTCTACGAGCTACTGAACATTCAGGATGGAATCTCTGAAGGTAAACGAGAAAAATCGTATTCAAAAACCAAATACAAATTTTTGTAACTGACCTGCGCGTCTACCAAGAGAGACAAGAGGTGCGTCGCGCGCAAGATAGTTTCCCCGTCTCTTTCTTACTGTTCGTTCTAGAATTTAATCGCATTGAGGCGTCATGGTAAGACCCCTATTATCTAGCTCACTGGAATCACAATCGTATCCAGCATTCCTTTCTGCTAGTCAGTGAAGTATGCGGGTAGAAAGAGATGGTGAATGCATTCGCGAGAGCGCGCGTGTTAGACAATTAGGTATGCAGTATAACGAGTACTCATTACTAGATTAAGGTGGGAAGGTGGGACCATACCGGTGCGTAAAAGCCGATGATGGTGCATTTACACAATATAATGTATGAAAAAACGGTGAGAAAACGTGATGCGGTGTCCTTTACTCAATAAACAGTACGACATTTTCAAATGCACTTTTGCTGTTTGTTTTAGTACTTTTCGCTGGTGAAAACGAGGAGTATTACAAATCTTATTATCGTGAAGTGACGAGAAACGCTTTGGCCATGGTAGAGGAAGGGCTTGCGGACTGCGATGAAAAGGTAAGCAAGAATAATTAACCAAAAGATAAAGGGAACCATTAGCTAAAAGGCACCCCTCAATAATTGTGGTGTAAATATAAAAGTGAGATATTGTGAAGGAGCGAAGGAATAAACACTGAAACTTAGTTAAATACCTAGTGCTGAAAATTGTTATAAAATACTCATTTTAATAACTGCACGCGTCTTCGTGGATGGCACTGTTTACAATACAATACAACAATACAAATACTCTTTATTGAACACCACAAATCAGTACAAAACAATACAGAATCAAAGAACAACGTATAACGTATTATAAAAGAGAAGACAGGAAAACTACATTGATTGAGGCTAGTTGAGAAAAACTTAGGGGATCTTAGAAACGTAGACAGAAAACATTTCAACGTTTTGTAGAATTTAGCTCCGTATGTCGGTTTGTCCTTGCTAATTTTGGAAACTGCTGCACGGATCACGGCGTTTTCAGTGGTAGATTGAGGTCTTCAAGCAACATACACAAGCTAAGAAAATACATTGTCTATAACTTTTTCTTTCTAAGGACTTTTACCTCTCCAAATTTCGAGACTTCTGCAGCGAAGACAACTTCTTCCAAATGATGGTGGACCTGGTGATGCCCAGGGAGCCCCTGGCCGTCATCTGTCACGGGGACTGCTGGACTAACAACCTGCTGTTCAGATACGTCAACGGCGACATTGCAGAGGTAAGGCATGAAGTGTCCAAGTGGGTCAATAGCTTTAGGCTGATGATCGGGGATTCTTTAAGCAAATCTGGTCCATTGACAAGCATAACTTGAACCGTAAACTTGTAGGCATTTAATGGAATGAGTCCTGCTATTGGTCAATGTCAACTTCAAGCAATGACCAACTTTGAGATACCTGATCTTGCATTTCGCCTACGAGCGAGCAAGTCGACTTATGATTGTATGAGTCGATACGCCTTACGATTGACGCTGTGACCAAATTTTATTTCCCAACGGGATATCAGCCTAGCAGTTAGAGAACATGACTTCAAAGCTGGAGCTCCTAGGTCAATCTCCAATGGAGCAGCTATTAAGGATGCAAGAAAAAACAAATGGTTATTCTCGAACGCTATTATAATGTGTGTAATATTTAGCATAGTACAGTATCTACGAGTGGTGACACCATGTCGAGTATAATATTTCAAATTTCTAAACGAGACTGAAAATTAGAACACAAAAAAATCCGAAAAGTAAAGCTATGATCGGAAATCGAACCCGGATCCTCGTTATTCCATGACGCGTGCTGTACCCCTACACCCATAGCAGGGGGGTAAGCCTTCGAATTTTTCTACCTGTTACTAGCTGTCACGTGACCTTATTACTATGCGAATTTTTGTCGCTAAGCGTCATCTGTTTGAATGATGTGTCTGTACGACACAATTACAAACTCCCGTAGAACATCTACTGCTCACCATATATTTTGTTAGGTGGGACCAAAAAGTTCACATCATATAATATTCCAGATGTTCATAGTGGACTTCCAGCTGGCCCGCTACGCATCTCCAGCCATGGACCTGGCCTACCTCTTGTACCTGTGCCTCGATCGATCACAAAGGGCCGAACACCTGCCTTCGCTCCTGGAGTATTACACTGAGGAGCTGCATAAACGGCTGCTGGAGCTGAGCGAAGAAGATTCTGTGTTCACTGGAAATCTTAACCGAGAGACTTTGAGTGACATGTAAGGGCTTGCTGTAATTATTATTCCTCTTTTCACACTATTTATAAGGCGAAGGTAGGCCGAGGTAGCATAGCGGTTTATCCCATCGCCTCACAAGCATGATCATATAGGTTCTAATTTCATAATTAGGATGAAGGAAAATCCGGAATCCTGTAAATAGTTGCAGTTCCAACGGTGAGTGAAAAAAAAGCTTACAAAATGACTGAATGGGAGAGAATTCAAGCAGACTGCGGGGATATACTATAGACGGTATAACAGTGCGGGCGGGTAGTGCGACTGCCGCCCGCACCGCTCTCGCCCCCCTTTGTCGTCCTACCCTGCGCCCCTGTACCCGCACGGCGAGGACTCATTTAATCGGGTGGTCTATGGTGGAATTCTGTCCTAACTTGTGGGACATATAAATACAGTGGTTATTCTGTCTCACAGCATTTAGTTTCAGTTTCTTTAAACTAGGGCCTAGGGCTTACCATGATGTCTAAATGCGATTCAATTCCGATTCAGTTAAGGTTTTAGCTGTCGTTTTTAGTATGGATCTGGCAGCGAGCGAACCTAAACTGAATCGGAATTATCAAATGAATCAAGAAATTTTATTTCTTGATTTTTATGTTTTACTTTTTCGGTTTTACCGTTAGAAATTAAATTTCTACATGTCAGTGAAAATTAGAACACACAGAAAAATCCGAAAAGTAAAGCTATGGCCGGGAATCGAACCCGGATCCTCGTCATTCCGTGACGCGTGCTATACCCCTACACCACCCATAGCAGGTGGGTAGACTCCGAATTTTTCTACCTGTTACTAACTGTCACGTGACCTTTTTTTGTTACTATGCGAATTTTTGTCGCTAAGCGTCATCTGTTTGAATGATGTGTCTGTACGACACAATTACAAACTCCCATGGAACATGTACTGCCTACCAGGGACGAGAGAAGGCGCTGTTTTTCAAATGATAGGTACTATCAAAAAATCAGAAATTGAATCGGAATTGAATCACATTAAGACCTGGGTTCTGGGGTCTTTCGCGGAAGGCATGAGCTGGTCGTGTCTGCGCTCATTAATCCTGCGATGTATTTGGGGTAAAATCCATGACCCCAGTTGGGTCACACGGGTAAACGGAACTGATAAGGTTAGGAACCACTGCATTAAGACGTCATGGTTAACCCTGTTCTCTTACAGGTTGCAGGAGGAGTTCAAACGCAGCGGACGGTTCGGGCTCGGCGTGGCGCTAGACATGTACCCCATTATGTCCTGCGACAGTGACGAGGCCCCTAACCTTTATCAAGAGGTACCTACGACTAAATGGAATTTAATTAAACTTCAATAATACATACATATATCACGCCTTCATCCCTCAAACGTCAATAAGCGACGGTAAAAAAAGGAAATGAATTTTCTTCCATGCTGGTCTGGGAGTAAAGAAAAAACGTAGAATTTACCAGTTGCTTGTCTTCCCGCGCAGATGGTACAGGGCCATCGAGGGAATGGGCAAAAGTCTTAGGAATCATGTTATAGGCGATGCGGCTAGCAATCCATCACTATTTTTGATTTCCCTTTGAGATATTGTAACGTGTGAAATATAGTAGAGAGATCGAAACGCGTCAGTGTTTGTGTGTTGTAAGGGATAATTAAGTTTGTGGGAAATACGTGTTTTATATGGCAGTAGTGGCTGGGGGATTGCATGAAAAACATAATATATTTCACATAGGCTTTGCTATCTTGCACGTGAGTAGCGGAGTAGCAAGGTAAATATTTTTTGTTCATTGAAAATGGACCTCCGCAAATGGCCTGATTCAATATAATATTTACAACTAGCTTCTGCCCGCGAATTCGTCTGCGTAGAATTATACATAAAATCCTTCCCCTTGAATCACTCTATCTATTAAAAAAAACCGCATCAAAATCCGTTGTGTAGTTTTGAAGATACAGTGAAACCTGGATAACTGGGACGTCAAGGGACCTACGAAATAGTCTCACTTAAAGAGGTATTCCACATACCCAGTGTCTCAGATAGCCAGGTATAAATTAATATCTGTCTCATTTACAGAGGCTCTCATTAATAGAGGTGAAAATAGAGGTTACTATAGTTATAGAGGTGCGATAATGAAATAAAATAATGTGTAGTAAAAACATATACATACCTACATGAGTAAATAAAACAGGTAGTTCACAAAAATAATCAAGAAGTTTTTTTTAATATAAATAGTACAAAACCGCACGTAAAGATAATTACGGCCTTAATTTCGTCATTTTTCAAAAAGACGCCGATTACAACAAAACAAAACAAAACCTGAGGTCATTGAGGCACAAAATTAGCTAAATTTAGTAAATAAAACGAAAATTAAAATATGTAGTGCCAGTTACAGAGGTGATAAAATTTTGTCTCAGTTACAGAGGTTATTGCCAGTGAAATTCAAAGGAAACAATTTAGAAAAATTGTTCCTTAAAATATAATCTCAGTAAAAGAGGTAAAATACACTGGATGTCTCAGTTATAGAGGTAACTATGACGATAAAATCGAAACAAGAATCCCAGATATAGAGGTTTGTTTTGTCCCACTAACAGAGGTAATCCAGTGCTAAGGTGTCGGGACCACAGCATGAGTTCCAGCTATGGAGGTTTCTCACTTATCCAGGTCCCACTTAACCAAGTTTCACTAAGCATACAAAGGGACATAGGGACATAGGGACAGAGAAAGCGACTTTGTTTTATACTATGTAGTGATGATGTTTTCTTTTGACAGGAGAGTGAGGGAGCAGCGACGCATCATGACTGCGCCGCGGCTCCCGTGTCGACTTCAAACGCAGCTTGCAGGAACAAAATGACGGAGCTACTAAAAGAACTCGTCGACGAAGGGCTAATATAACAAACGAACGTGCGAAATAAATTTTAGACGAATTTTTAACTTATTCCAAATAATTTATAGTGTTTTAGAATTCTTTGGTAATTGAAATAACACACACATACAGGTCATTGAAACATTCTGTCTGTGAACAGATTTTTTTTGAAACTCATTGTTTGTAATCTAAAAAATAAAAGGGTACATACATAAGCTGTCGAATACTAGATTGAAAATTTATTTAAGTTGAAGTAAGAAGAATTAACGATTCGTTAAATAAAGCAAAATATTGTTTTTTTACGACATTTTGTATTTATTGTTAGCAAAATTTCAATACAGGAATTCATTGTTGTTAAATTTAGTAAGTAATAAATAAATTTTAACAAAAAAGTTGTTTATCAATTTTGTATTCTTAACCCCTACACCACCCATCCCATAGCAGGGAGGTCGTAGGCTATCATTTTAAAGTTCTGATGTCAGGAACATTCCTTACAGGTGTAATTGCGCCTTAGTACGGTCCGCTACTACATTCGTCCAACTAGCTACAGAAGTAGCTTTTTAAAAGCATTTTTTCTTCCATGCTGGTCTGAAAGTAAAGAAAAAACATAGAATTTACCAGTTCCTTCTCTTCCCGCGCAGACGGTAAAAGCCCATCGAGGGAATGGGCGAAAGTCTTAGGAATCATGTTATAGGCGATGCGGCTAGCAACGCATCACTATTTCAATTTCCCTTTCCACCTATACGCCCTTAATCGTACTAAACGTTGCCTTAAGGTTCTGTTACCTTAGGCTCTGTCTACCCTCGCTGGGAACGTGGGCCGCTGAGGGGGCTGCGAGGAGTTAACCTCTTTAAAAATAACAAACGGTCACCGGCGGGGGAGGGGAATCCGGAACCTGCATTCAACGGTGCCGTTGCCATCTGCCCCATCCCGGGGCGGCCAGTGGACGTTGCGGTGGTCACCGTAGTGCGCCCGCAACGCCCACAGTTCATGGCCTGGAGGGAACGTGTGTGTTTTTAGACGGTAGGCCACTCCCCTCCTTCCATAGGGAAGGCAGCGGCGAGCTGGAGAGCCCGTCATACCTCCGTTGCTGCCCCGAGCGCGGAGATGCATAAGGCGCATTTTCCACACGTTAAAAAAAAAGGCTCTGTCTACCCCGTGGAGGGCGGGATTTCCCAAACCTGCACCGAGTGCTCCCGTAACGCCTCACATACGACCGAATAGGGAATCCGTGCGGTTTTTAGTGGGTT
This sequence comes from Pandemis corylana, assembly GCA_949127965.1. Taxonomy (NCBI): domain Eukaryota; kingdom Metazoa; phylum Arthropoda; class Insecta; order Lepidoptera; family Tortricidae; genus Pandemis; species Pandemis corylana. Next base: position 12,835,844 of record OX421869.1, on the reverse strand, counting down.
TGCCTGCCGTCGCGGGAGAGCCCCACATACCCCCGGTAACCCCGTACCGGGCGGATGCATAAGGCGCATTTTCCACACCAAGTTACTGCTCTTGGAAATTGCATGTTGACAAAGTCTGCTTAAGGATAAATAGATTTGCCTATGCACTCTGGCGATTAGCAAGGATAACTGATACTAATATATACAGCATTTAAAGCGTATCATGGTTATGTTGCCTCCAATTTACGATATGGAATTTTACTTTGGGGAAACTCTGTGCAAGTTAATCGAACCTTTATCGCACAAAAACAATGTATGAGAATTATAACCCGCCGTACATCATGCAGACCCTTTTTTATTGAATATAGGATACTCACGGTTTACTCTATTTATATTTACGAGGCCTGTCTATTTGTAAAGGTGCACCCTGATATGTTTAAAAAGATAAGTGACACAGTTTCTTTTAACACAAGGTATCCTAACAGATTGGCTTTACCGAAGGCTCATACATCAATGAAAAGGAAAAACAGTTATGCGATGTGCATAAAAATGTACAATAATCTACCAGAGTCTATGAAAGTGCTCCCATTGACATCCTTCAAAACCCAATTGTTCCGTTGGCTTGTCAGTAAATGTTTCTACTCTATAAATGAATACCTGTACAACATGTAAAAATATAATATAATGAAGGACATTTTCATTGTTGGTAGGTATAGTCATTAATCACGCATGTATCTAATTAAAATTATTTTTTAAACATAATATTTGCATGACTTTTTAAGTTTAAATGTATGAGACTTGACTTATTCTTCATTATTGTAACATCATACCTTGTACTACATTTAAGGCAAATAAATATATTTCATTTCATTTCATTTCATTTCAAGTAACGGATAAAGACGTGATTGTATATATGTATGTTAAAAGGAAGAAGTATTATAGGTATTAAGTACCTATTTAGGTTGTTGACCGGTAAATCCAGATTGACGCATGGGAATGGCTTATTTTCGTTTTGTTTGTTTTTCGACTATGTCAATAATTTACGAGGAAAATGTCTTGCGTAATACATAATAACAAACACTAGAATCATTGTATTTTAAGAATACCCATGCGCTAATATCATTAATGCAAAAGTTTGTGAGAATGTCTGTCTATTTACTTATTACTATTTCAAGCTTAAACGGCTGGATAGGTTCGCGTGAAATTTGGGACACAAGCAACTGGATTTTTGGAATAACAAATAGGCTTTTCCCGTTATTCCCACGGGATCGGAGCGAATGCAAATTCCCGAAATTTCGACGGCTAAATCTAGAATGTAGGCAGACCACTTGCTGGTCCGATGACATAAAGGAGACAGCAGGACCAGTCTGGAAGAGAGAAACGGGCAAGCGTTCAGGATGGAGACGGATTGGAGTGGCGTATGCCCAACGGTGGGCGTTCACACGCTGAAGAAGAAGAGAAATCTAGATAAGTAAATGAATAGATAGTAGATGAAGTAAGTAAGTAAGTAAGTAAGTAAATGCTTTATTGTACAAATATAGAGAAGTAGATAAATCACAAAAAAAGACCTTAAATAAATGCACAAAGGCGAACTTATCCCTATAAGGGATCTCTACCAGTTAACCTTTGAGTAAATGAGAGGAGCATTAAGCGAGAGACCGACAAAGAGTGAGTTTAAAATATCCATATAGTGAAAGCCACAATAGAGCGTACATCTCAAAATACAACAAACAATTCAAAAATAAACTACTAAACATCATTAAACACGTGCATACATACACACTATATACAATATGAGTACACACATACAATATTTAAGGAGATGGTGCGAGCCACATCTTCTTCAAGCCCTCCTTGAATGACGCCACAGAGGTAGATTGCCTGATGGAGGTCGGTAACCGATTCCACAGCTTAGCAGAGTGAATTGTGAAGGATTTAGAGTAAGTTTTGGAGAATGAAAAAGGACAGGCTAAAAGGAGATTAGTATCAGACCGAAGCCGATGTTGGCTACCGAAAGCCAAGTAGCTAAATCGCTCGAAAAGATATATAGGAGCAGAAGGATTGAAAAGAATGTTGAAGAGCAATGATAGAATGTGGAGTGGTGAATGTGAAGTGGCAGTGGGCCGGCCATATCTCGCGAAGAACCGACAACCGCTGAGGTAAACGTGTTCTTGAGTGGAGACCGCGACTTGGCAAACGTAGTGTAGGACGCCCTCCGGCCAGGTGGGATGACGATCTGCGAAAGACTGCAGGCAGATGCTGGATGCGTCAAGCTAAAGACAGGGCGCTATGGCGCTCATTAGGGGAGGTCTATGTCCAGCAGTGGACTAACATAGGCTGATGATGATGATGATGAAATGAATATTCTCCTATGCTTTTCATGCAACAGAATTGGAGACCACGATAGAATTCTTGGGAAACTCCAGAGAACCTTTACACATTCTACCACTTTCGATTGGTATTGTCATGTGATCATCATCTTCAGCTTGAGATACGTCCCGTTGCTTAGCAACAGGCCTCCTTTCAGAATCATTACCTACCTGCATTGCACGGTCTCGGAGCCCAGCGTAGGGGCCCTCCCCTTGTTGGCGCGGTCCTGGCGGAAGCCGGGGACACCGGGGGGGCGTCTGTGGTGAAACCCTAGTGGCATCCCACAGCGTCCCCATCACACCGGATTGAGGCAACGCCGGAGAGTTTTTAATTTGGGTATACCCCTTCAGGGGGGAGAGACTCACATAACCCTAGGCATCTCCGTACCTAAAACAGACGGTCACCGGCGGGGGAGGGCGGGGAATCCGGAACCCGCATTCAACGGTGCCGTCGCCACCTGCCCCATCCCGGGGCGGCCAGTGGACGTTGCGGTGGTCACCGTGTGCGCCCGCAACGCCCGCAGTTCAAGGCCTGGAGGGAACGTGTGTGTTTTTAGACGGTAGGCCTCTCCCCTTCTTCCATAGGGAAGGCAGCGGCGAGATGGAGAGCCCGTCATACCTCCGTTCGTATGCTGCCCCGAGCGCGGAGATGCATAAGGCGCATTTTCCACACGTTAAAAAAAAAAAAAAAAAAAGGCATCTCCGTACCTAGGGCATCCATCAGTGGCGGATTTACAGTTTCGGCCGCCCTAGGCCCCAAGCCATCAGCCGCCCCTTTCTCAGCATTCACCATATAGACTACACAATGAAATTACTTTATGGCCAACTTTTTTGACACGATTGGGGCCGCCCTAGGCCCGGGCCTACCGGGCCTTAGGGTAAATCCGTCACTGGCATCCATAAAGATTTCCTCTCCGTTAAAAAAAAGGCTAATGAGAGTGTTTAGGCCATAGTTCCCACGCTGACCCGGTGTGAATTGGAAATCACACGATATTGAAACTTTGCAGGTGTATCTACCTATGCCGGTTTCCTCAGGATTTTTTCCTTCACCGAAAAGCTCATGGTATATTTCATATTCTGGGAGGAGGCCTGTGCCCAGCAGTGGGACGTGTATAGATGATAATGATGATTTCAAAAATCATGCAAATTTTCCAGGCAAGCAAAGCCACAAATCAAAACTTGTGTAGTTATATGCGTATGTAGGTATGAAATAGGTCAGGAAACTCCAATGTATCACATCACGGCATATAAGTGTTAGCTGAAATAATGAGCTTCACTTTGTACTAACATGCTGCGCGTGGGCCTATTGTTGTGCGTCTGCGCATATGTGGGGCTGGTGGAGCCTCGTCGTCGGACCACTAATCACCATCATCACGGCAATCATCAGAACCGTCTTGCCAAAAGCTTACTAGAAGATGCCGATTTAAAAGTGGTAAGTAAGATTGTCGATGGTCTGGGAAAAATTGACGACTTCATGGAGCATTCTCGGTGACCGGTGTTGTGCCCTGTAGCTCGCCTCTCCAGAACTCTCCAGCATGATGTGTTGAGCCGTTTCCTCTGGCTCCATGCATGCTCTGCGTAGGGGGCTGTCTGCAGTATTATTATATTAAACTAGCTGTTGCCCGCGGCTTCGCCCCATTCCCATTTTTTTAAATATTTTCTCACCGTTTAAATCTTCCCTGGAATTCCACAAATAGTTCAAAATCAAAATTAGCCAAATCGGGCCCGCCATTCTCAAGTTTTAGCGAGACAAACGAAAATGAATTCATTTTTATAAATAACTAGATGCTGCCCGCGACTTCGTCTGCAAAAAAATAGTTTTTTGCTATCCCGCGGGAACTGTGCAATTTTACGAGATAAAAAATAGCTTGTCTTAATCTAGACTCTAAATTCTAGAGTATCAGCTATCTTCGTTCCAAATTTTATCCAAATCCATTCAGCAGATTTTACGTGAAAGAGTAACAAACATCCATCCATCCATACTTACAAATATTTCGCGTTTATAATATTAGTAGGATAATCGCTACATAGTATAAAACAAAGTCGCTTTCTCTGTCCCTATGTCCCTATGTCCCTATGTATGCTTATATCTTCAAAACTACACAACGGATTTTGATGCGGTTTTTTTAATAGGTAGAGTGATTCAAGAGGAAGGTTTTATGTATAATTCTACGCAGACGAAGTCGCGGGCAGAAGCTAGTAATAATAATAAGAAGAAGATTATTCGACTATGCAAACATCACGATTTGTATCGAAACCAAGTGTGCCCACTTTTTCTGACACTTATTTAGGTACTGTGCGACACAACTGATATTAAGTGAAGGTAAATGCAAATCGATTCAAAAACGCCGATGCTCCACCCCGTTACATTTAAAATTATTCAACTGGTGCCGTTACCCTTCAATATGTCTTCGAATTTTCAAAATGCATCGAACAAACCTCGACGCGTGGTCGGGGTTGACACGGGAAGGAGATGCATTTCCTTAATCTATGGTATAACTGATTGTGACCTCCAACCTTATGTAAATAATTGTTCCAGCCTCAACTCGTGCGCAAGTATGGATACCCAATGGAGACCCACGAAATCGTTACTGATGACGGCTATGTCCTGACTATGCATCGCATTCGACACGGCAAAGATCTTCACAGCGACCCACACACTGACAGGTTGATAATATTTATTTATGTTCCGTCCATCTATGATACAGACAACCGTAGTCCAGACAGACCATACCTACAAAAAACTGATTAGAACGGCTTTTAGCAGTCCCCTGTTTCCTCTTCAAAACTGAACAGCACACACACAAAAATCACGTCTTTATCCCTTACGGGGTAGACAGAGCCTAAGGTAACAAGACCTAAAGGCCACGTATAACATGCCTGTGGGCGTATAGGTGGAAAGGGGAATCAAAATAGTGATGGGTTGCTAGCCGCATCGCCTATAAAAGTCATGATTCCTATGCCCATTCCTTCGATGGGCTTTTACCATCTGCGCAGGAAGAGAAGCAACTGGTACATACTTGCATATACCACACCTCTGCTCAGTAATCGTCTATCTGTTACAACTAGCCTCCGATAAAGGGACCAGACTGAAAACCAGCGCTGGGTTCATGTTGCCCAGCACACGCTGAGACTGGTACCCGTTGCCGGAACATAGCCCGCCTAGTGTGTCTCTTTGTTTTTTTTCTTCTTTAGTCTTGAATCTGTTGTCAACTTAACTTCTATCTGCTTATGTTTTGGTAATAAATGTTTTTATTTTATTTATTTATTACATTCTATGTTTTTTCTTTGCTCCCAGACCAGCATGGAACTAAACAGGTTTTGATTTTTTTCAGCTATAAAATAAGAAGGACTTGCTTACTTTTGTTTATTTTATTATTTAAAACGATTTTACTAACGTCCGAATTAGGCGCCTTTTACTAATTTTAGTTATTTATCTTTATCCGGGGAGGAAACGGGGCGTTTTATCCAATTTTCTTTAAATCATTACAGTTCAAACCATAGTACTGGGGCAAGTATTCATTTAACTTTTGACTTCTACAGACCCGTGGTGTTCTTGATGCATGGCTTGCTGTCTTCGTCTGCTGACTGGGTAGTAATGGGGCCTGGAAAAGGGCTAGGTAAGTTTGAGCGACCTTTAGAAGTATAGACTTTATCGTAAAGATTCAATAGAGCTCAATGGAATGCTTTCAAATAGGTAATTTTATAGATTTTTTTTATACGACCAGGACGGCATTAACGACTTCGAGTAATAAAATTGGGTCACCTGATGGTAAGTGTGTCCCATCACCCATGGATACCAAGAACAAGAGTTGTCAGCTTCTCAAGGCTAAGATGACTGCCTCATGTGTCAATAATTTCACCGGCTTTTTACACCACTCTCTCAACACTACAGGAATATAGACCGACCGCCCGTGCGGTGCTGGGGCGCGGAGTGTGACGAGAAAGGGGGCCGAGAGAGAGAGAGAAAGAGAGAGAGAAACATTTATTTACACACATTCGATACACGTAGATATATAATAGGAAGAAGAAATACAATATACTCAAGAATAGTACCGATATGGTGTAAAATGGGCCCCACTCAGCATAATGTTGCGGCAAGCCGCAACGCTGTTTTTCAGTAGGAGAGGTGCGAGCGGCAGGCGCACTACCCGCCCGCACCTCTCTCGGCCCCCTTTCTCGTCCTACCCCGCGCCCGCGTGCCGTGCGGGCGAGGACTCATTTAAGCGGTTGTTCTAAAGCAAGTAAGACGGTGGAACAAATCCGGACGGCCCTTGCGCGAGTCCCTATTTGTACCACTCGCCGGTAGAGTCAAAGAGAATTTCATAGGCCAATCAGGCATGAAATGAGTAGTCCAAGAAAGGTATACCTGTAGAATATGCTTTTCTATTTTGTTTCTAGCCTATATCTTGGCCGAAGAAGGTTATGACGTATGGCTAGGCAACGCGCGTGGCAACCGCTATTCGCGCAACCATCTCTCCCTCGACCCTGACGAGACAGACTTCTGGCACTTCTCCTGGGACGAGATAGGGAACATCGATGTACCCGCGATGATTGACCACGCGCTGGAGAAGACCGGGAAAGAGCAGCTGCACTACGTAGGACATTCGCAGGTATTTTAACTGCTGTAGATTTAAAATAGCTTTATAATAAAAAAAACATTTATTACCACTACACACAAGATAGAAGTTAAGTTGACAACAGATTCAAGACTAGAGAAGAAAACAAAGAGATACACTTGGCGGGCTTTGTTCCGGCAACGGGCACCAGTCTCAGCGTAAAAATGCTAAGCTACATGAGCCAAGCGCTGGTTTTCAGGCTGGTTTCTTTAACGAAAAAAAAAATTATAATAACTTAAATTTAAAAGAACAATTATTTAGTGGTTTCATTATTGGCCCGATTCTGAACATTGTGTTTTGTTGAACGTGCTAACCAGCCTTTCCGTAATATTTTTCGTTTAGTTATCTTTACTTGCATTGTCATCCTGTAAGAGTATACCAAACCAGTCAATCGGGCGAACCGGTGCAGAATTCCCTCCTCCGGAGACGATCCTAGCTGGACCACCATAATTTCTCTATCAGATTATTGTATTGTCACCAGACTAACCATACGCCAAATTTCACACGAATCCGTTGGAAGACTGGGAAATTTTTTTGTAAGATTTCACCCATCGTTGCATGACATTCACACTAGTTTCATTTACGTACCAAACTTGGACCAGGGTTCAGTGCCGCGTAGTAATTTAATTTAATGTCCTATCATTTACTACCATATCTTCTGCAGGGCACCACCTCCTTCTTCGTGATGTGCTCCTTGCGACCGGAGTACAACCATAAGATCATCTCCATGAACGCCCTCGCTCCTGTGGCCTTCATGACGCACAGTGGATCTCGCTTACGCAAAACCTTAGCTCCATTCTCAGGCACAATTATCGTAAGTTCCTACTTAAAACCACTGGCGAGTTGGTGAATCAATAATTTAGTTTGCGCAAACTTTGCTGGCTTGCCTTAAAAAAAATTGAATATCTGAAGCTCTATTATCTTTACCAAGTTAATCGGACAAATCGTTGAAGAGTTCTCTTTTGCGGAGACGATTCTGGTCACGATCACGCCACAAGAATTTTACTTCAAGATTAATAAATTGTTTTATGTATTATCGCCAATCCAACCATTGTAAATGTGTCTAAATTCACTCGTAAGATTTCATTACAGACAGCCATTTAGATTTCATTAAAGAGACACGTGAAAGTAAATAAAATGCGAGATGGCTCAGTGAAAAAAAGAGCGTGCATAGTTTTCCTTACGATTTAATCATTAGAGAAATATTGCATTGTATTATCACTAAAATTAAATTTCTGTTTTTACAGCGTCTCCTCAGACATTATTGGGATTTTGGTGAACTGTTTCCCACCATGGAAGTATTGAGGGTGGTCGGGAAAGAGCTCTGTAGCGATGGCGCGAAGATGCAGGGGATCTGCGACGACATCGTGATCTCTCTTGGTTGGAACTCGGAACAGTTTAATAAGGTAAAGGTAATTTCAGACGTAGCTATGTAGGCACTGAAACTTTTCCCTAACAATTGTTAGACCAGTATTGAGAGCTATGGTTTTAACGAATTCTCTTGTTTACCTTTGCATTGTCTGAGCTAATAAAGTTATCGCCCTTCACCGCGTTCAGCTTTCACTTTACCTATAGTATAACCAAGGGATCATCATGAATAACCTCATGTTCTAGAGCCATGCACATGGTCTTTCCTTTCGCAGTGTTGTCGCTATCTAATTCATGTTTTAAAACTGTCATTCAATTGCTTTTTTCTTTTTCAGTCAATGATTCCAGTCCAGTTAGGCCACGTTCCCGCAGGCGCGTCTGTCCGTCAATTCGCCCATTACGGTCAAAACATGCACAACAAAGAATTTCGGCGGTTCCACCACAGTTACTTAAAGAACCTGTACTATTATGGATCTTTTAAAGCACCATCCTACAACCTAAGAAACGTTATAGCTCCGGTGCATCTCCATTACTCTATTGCCGACACTTCAGCTCACTACAAAGATGTTAAGAGACTTAAGAACGAAATTGGAAATGCGGTAGAAGCTATCAAAGTACCGATGAAGAGTTTTAACCATCTGGATTTTATGTGGGGCAAAGACGCGAAGGCATTAGTTTATGATAAAGTTGTACGCATAATAAAGAGCTATGATCGTAGTTGATACAACAACCACTGCACAGTTGAGTAGGTAGGTAGGTAGGCAAAAAAAGTAAATGAAACATCACAGAAATTAATGGTGTAGATACGGTTGAAGGCTCTGAATCTTCTAGCTAGTTTGGAAGCTTTGCTGTGAAATGTTTATATTGATCGTCATTTCTGACGCCATTACAATTCTGGATTGTGAATAGTGAAATGTAAATAATTAATTGTAAATACTGTAAAAACTATCGTATTATATTGCTTTCTTTAATGTTGACTATTATTCTTACCAGACCCATTCAACTCGTACCTCGTACTCCTAAAATTTGTATTTCATAGATAAATTATAGAGTACAAAATATAAAGTAAATTATTCTCTTTTTTTTTTGATTCTTTAGATTCAAAGGAAGTCTTTGGATGCAAAAAAATACCATATATTTCGTATAAAATTTATTGTATTTTGTTTAGTTTGAAACACATACAATAAAACGTTGTTAAATCTTATAAAATAATTTATTTTAATAATAAAGAGCGTATCATTCGAGATTTGTGACCATGTACACTGATATTTTTCAGATTTCTAAATCAAATTAAAAAATGCAATAGTTTATTTTAATCTCATCCACATTTACTTTTAATACAAAAATGTAGGTAATTAGTTTAATGCTTTAAAAATAACAATTGCATCATTTAAATATTGATATTTTAACTTCAAAAGTAAGACATATTTAAAGTTTTCACTTTGTCCGTTGCCTAAGAAAATCAGATCATGTCTTTGTTTCGTTTAAATATCTATTCCTTAGAATTATTTATCTTACCGAACAATACTATATTAGTAGTTAATACAAGTACGTGACTACACTGGGACTTACTGGGTTTTTACCATGTTTTATGTTGCTTGAATTTAATCGTAAAACAAAATGTTGAATAAACTGATCAAACAAATCCAATAGTGAGGAATTCATCAATTTAATTCCATTTTTAATTATAATATAAGGTACTATCCACCTGGTGTGTGCACCAATGTACTAAATAAAACAGCTTGTTCACCATACATAACCAAGTTACATAACCGGCACTAGTAAAACCAATGCAGGATGATTAATTTGGATTAATTTAGGTTTAGGTGCGGCCCTTAGCCGCGAACATGTTTGTTTTAATTTAGAAAAGTCTTTATTTTACCTTAGACTGTCCTGGTTATGTCAAATAGTTATGTTCGGGGAACAAGCCAATAAAACTCCCTTTTTTATATAAAACTTATAAAAAATTCGTTTCATAAAGGCTTGTTGAATAAACGCACATAATTTGGTTATTATATGCGTTACATCACCTAACCCACTCAGTGATTACAATGGCACTAATAAGTTTCTATTTAAAATAAAACTGGTAATTTTATACCCGTACTTTAGCGTGGCACTTTCACGGTTTAAAACAATAATAAAACAGTACGGGCCCAAAGTTACAATAAGTTTAAATTAATTAAACAGATCCGTTAAAGTATTAACTAAATATTAAAAATAATCAGTCATTGAAAGCTTCAGATTGTTGGAATACTGACACCTGAAATCCATCTGAAATTTTCAATAATATTTTTTTAATCTGATGATTATAATTATAATACTAGATTATAAATATAGCTGGCCGATAACACAGCGATATAAATTCAAAATTTGCAAATCCTGCACTCATGATGCTGTATCTCTCTTACGTCTAATTGATGAAACTAGGATAGCAAGCTAATCGATTCCTCAATTCAACCATTTAAGTCAATGTGCAACTTGTGATTGTGCCCAGGCATATAATAATATGCTAGAGCGAGAATTAAATCGTTGTTTGCCATTATTTCTCACTCAGCGTATAGATTGTACCAGAAAAAGCTTGTGTCCTTTAAAATTCAATACGAGAATCCAATTACAACTATTTGGTAATTACTTGAAGCTAGCTCTAAAGATAGGTTGCGGTGTGACATTCCCCCTTCCTTTAGAAGCTTGTGTGGGTCTCATGAAGCCCGATGTTCTATTAGCCGACTTTAAAGGAGGCCTGGACGTCCCGACGGAGCTACCGCTTGACGAAGAGCGGGAAGCTGGCATCCTGACCACTGGTTTTGGAACCGCCTTTGGGACAGGCTTAACTGGCGCAGGAGCTCTCTTAACAGTGGCTACTGACGCAGAACTGTTAAGGGAACTCCTGGAGCTACGCAAAGAAGCGCGTGACGCAGACCTTTCGACCCTCAAAGAGTTAGCTCGCTTTGGCACAACTCGTTTAGGATCTATGGGTGTGCGCGGCGGCGTTTTTAACTCTTTGGTTGCAAGTTTTTTTGGAGCTAGAGGGGATTTAGATTTTAAAGGAACAGGGGAGTCGCATTCAACGTTGCATCCCGAAGACGCGCCCTGTGACGCGCTTTCAGAGTTCAAACTCTGAGTTTCCTCGAAGCCCTCGTCGTTCAACTCATGTTCCGATTTCACTTTAGGTATCCTCGGTGACGTCGTTCTTTCCAGTGGTATTTTATCATTCTTAGCCGTCATTGATTTTCTATAAGCATTCCTAGACCAAACGCCTGTTGGCGTTTCAGTCGGTGATTTAAGTTCCCTAATCGCTTTTTGGACGTCTTCTTGATTAATCGAGGTCTGTCGTCTCATCCGTGAATACGGATGTTTAGTTTCTTTGGTCGGTGTGGGTTTCTCCATGCTTTGGTTTTTGAGCCTGTCTTGCCAGCGTTTCAATCTATTCTCTTTTTCATCTTTAATAACTTCTACGGGCTTAGCTATTTTTTGAGGAGTTTCTACGGCGTACGAGGCCTGTATGTCAAGTTTCGAAGGTCTTATGACTTGTGTTTCCGCTACAAGCTCCGTAGGGCTCTCAGGTTTCTTTTCGTCTTCAGGAGAGCTTGAATCTGTATTCCTCTTGTATCTCCTAGTCCTACGCGCTGCTGAGTGCCTATCAAACTGTCCGTCGCCTAAAATCTCCTGGCACAGATCTCTCATTTCAATAGATTTATCGTTGATGCTGGTTTTGCTTAGGGATGGTTGGAACTTTCTGCAGGGCTCGCGTTCTGGTGGTGGATTGAACATTTTCCTTTGTACAGGTGGCGTTTCTATATTATCTGAGTCTATCTCGACTCTGTCTTTTACATCTTTGTGGCTGGTGATTTTTATGTCTGGCAATTTACGCTTGTCCTCCTCGTTGATAACGACGAGCGGTTGAGGATCAATCTGAGGACGGGAGCGCTGCCGGCGCAGACGTCGCATTTCTTCGTTTTCTTCGGTCTTACGCCACGGCACTCTGTTATCTTTCGTTTGAGGTTGGACGTCTGAAAAAAATAAACATATCGTCATCATCATCATCATCATCACCATATCATACACTGAAAATCAGCGCTGCGGCCTGCCGCAGCAACATGCTGAGTGTGGCCCTTTTGGCACCTGCGGCACATAAGTACCTATTTTATTATTATTATCATTTTTTATTTTATTTTTTAATTTTCTGTATGTGTCGTTTTTGTGTCAATAAATGTTTTCTTTCTTTCTTTCTTTCATCAGATGGAAAGCGTTTACTACGCATAGACTTTCCCAAGAATCGTCACGAATATGGAATTAGTATTATAACCTGTAGAGAAGCGCTTCCCGCGACCTTTACCTGATCGCCGTTCTACTTTGTGGTCTACCGACCTAAACCTTTAAAAGACCACACCACATTTTAAAGAATGTTATAATGTTTTATCTGTGTTAAGTTAGCTTATGCTTAGCTAGTTTATGTTTTAACAGTGGACATCTCCTGGCTATTTACGACCTTTGATTATGTTTACGCTATTCCGCGAGAACTATGCAATTATCCGAGATAAAAAATAGCTCATGTTTTATTCTAGGGTACTAGCTATCTCCGTTCCAAATTTGATCCAAGTCGATCCAGTTTCTTCAGCGTGAAGAAGGAACAAACATACACACTCACTTACTTCGCATTTATAATATTAGTAGGATGTTTCTTTTGTTACCTTCCACGGCTTCAATAGCCTTGACGACGGCTGCGTCGGGTAGCACAGAGGGCCGCCACTCCGCGCGTCCCTCCGGCAGAGGATCGAGGGTCGTGCTTCGTTCGCTCTCTGTAAAATTAAACAAGACATAATCAGCTTTGGTGAACAATGTAACCCAACTGTTAGGGCATTCAAGAAAAGAGTTTGTTGATCCTTGAAAAGCTGGAAATGGCGGCTCCCCCGCTTGCTGATTGTTTACCATCAGACCCTCTTGCTCTTTTTCTTCCCTTCATCTATGAAAAAAAGTAGCAAAGTCTGCTGCAACATTCTGAATTTTAAAACCAAAAAAAAAGTACTAAAACGTTGGTAAAATTTTTGGTAGTTTCCAAAAAATACGTGTAAAAGAGCCCTTGGCTTTATTTGCAAAATAAAGTTTTGAATTTTGGATAAACTGGTAGGAATGGTCAAGAAGTGGTGTTTGTACCGGAGTCGTTTTCCAAGGAGCGCCGGTTGGCCTGCAGGCGGCGCGCGCGCTCGCGCAGCTCTGCGTCGCGCTTCTCCTCCTGGCTGTTCGCGCGCAGCCACGATTCGATCTTCTGCCGCCATTCTCTGGGAAGAAGAGATCTGAGTATGAGTATGGATGGGAGAATGAGTATGTGTATGAGAATGAGTATGAGTATAAGAATGAGTACCTATGCGAATGAGTATGAGAATTAGTATGAGTATGCGAATGAGTAAGTGAATGAGTATGAGAATGAGTATGAGGATGAGTCTGAGTATGAGATTGAGTATGAGAATGAGTACGGGTATGGATGAGAGAATGAGTATGAGTTGGATGCAAGCCGCATCCAACCGAGGCAACCGGAGGTCTATGGGGGAGGCTTATGTCCAACAGTGTCCGTCTTATGACTGATCTAATTAAGTAATATGCTTTATTGTACAAAAATATAAAGAAACAGACACAAAACACAGAAAGCTTTAAATAAATGCACAAAAGCGAACTTATCCCAATAAGGGATCTCTATCATCCTTCGAAGATGAAAGGAGCATTAAGCGAGGGACCGACGAAGAGTGATGTGATAATGATGAAGCCATGTTATGGCATACTTGGGCTTGGCGGGCGGGTCTGCGGGCGGCGCGTCGGGCGGCGCGCGCGGTGACGCTGGGCGCTCGCGCTCCGGCACCTCCAGCCGCGCGCGCGCCGCGCCGCGACGCGACCACGACCGGTCTGCAACACAACGCGGAATGACAAGCTGATTCGCGTCAAACGCATGACTTTTTAGCATTAAAAAGAAACATGAACTAAAATAAAAGAATATCGCCTTTGTCCATACTAATATTATGTAAGTGAAAAGATGTGCTGAATTCTACGAATAATAATAAGTCAAGAAGCGTAACTAAGCCCGAAAAATCATTCCACGCGAAGTGAACTGCAGGGGGCGGGGCTTAAAATATGTACCGCACGGCGAGTTAGTTCGGCCGGGACGCTCGAGCCGTTATCGTGATGTTATCATTATATTTTTGCCATCGTGTTGTGTGAAGTGGTGTAGAAGCCATTCGGATATGAAAAATAGAGGACTCACCTTTCATATGTATGTAAATAAATATTTTAGGACACCATACTTGACGACTCTGGATGCATGCGATCCACGCACCCTTCCCTCACCGCAAGTAGGCGGACACAATCACGACGCGCGGACTAATCGCGTGCAAGTATTGTCTGTCTGAGTGACAGATGTCACGTTTGCATTGCTGTTAGTTTGTGTGCGTAAGTGGAATGACAATAGAAGCGGCAACTGTTAGGGAATTACGCTTCTTGACTTATTATTATTCGTAGGCTGAATTTGAAATACGAGTAGCACAGAAGACGATCGATGAGATCATAATCTTGTGAACTAGTCAATTTGTTTAGAGCTGTAGTTTTGAAGATATAATCAGATTTATAACACTTTCGAATGATATGACTTGAAAAATCCGGGCCCTAGACTGTTTTTTAAAATTCTATCATCATTACAATGGTTCATTATCCCTGACATACGAGTAGACTACAGTTAAATCTACGCGGGTGAAGTCTGGTACAAAGGTCTGTTAATGTTACCGAGGCTGCCCCAAGCGCTGCGCTCGCGCAGGTCGCCGGCGGGCGAGGAGTGGCGCAGGAACTCCAGCAGGCCTTCCTCGTCGCCGCCCGGGGATGCACGGCTGCGCCGGCGCAGGCTGCCCGTCGGGGTCACGTCTGCGCACAGAAAATTGCTCATAATGTCGATCATGGAGAAAATAAACAAATAAAATGTCATGATTTTTTATTATTTTCCTACAATGTATAAAATAAATAACTAATAAAATAACCGAGACACATACTATCAAAGATTTGTCTCTATCTCTTTTTAGAAAAACAGATTTTTAATACATACATACATACCGTCTCGCCTCCTTCCCACAGGGGTAGGCAAAGTTCCACTTACTACGATCCTGACACACCTCTTTTGCTTCATCCACATTCATCAATCTCTTCATACACGCTCGTCGGTTTCGGGTACTCTTGACCTGACCTTTCAATTTCGTAAAAAAATCCATGTTTCCATAGTTTTTCTATCGTACCGGGTAACCGACTTTCATTCTACCCACACCTCAACAGTTTCCAGTCCACAACCGTTCGTTTTTCCAACTTTGTACCTCACACGATACTAGGGAATCAGTTGGCGGCACCAGGTTTCCAGGTACAACTTGGCGATCTTCAAGAAACGAGTATACCCTTTTCGTAAACAACCAGCGTTGCACCCATAACCCCAAATCCATCAGGCAATCCGCATGCTCGTTGTCCTCTATCTTCTTCTTCTTATTTGTGGCGTATCAACTCGTTATAGCGTCGACAACTTCGCCAATGTCAAAGTAACAAAAATATAATTAAAAAATCTTGTGACAAAATGTCGGCAACGTTGTACGGTAACACGGTCAAAAGACCCCCTCCCCTGTCGGGCTCTTAGCCAACGGTCAATGATATCCCTCAGAAACTGCTAGAAAATCATTAGCCGGTGCCCAGGGTGCACCGGACCAAGCACGGCTCTTCCCCCCGGATAGATCCAAAAACGAACCGCAGCTCTTGACCACACGCGGAGGTAACCCGACTCGCACCCCTGTCCTCTAACTAGAACATTAAAAAAATTACCGGGTGATGGCGAGGGATCATGAGGCTTCCGCAGAGAACGTCTTCCCAGCCCGTTGCGGATGTCCAGCAGCAAGGACTCCATCAGGTTCTCACACTCGGACACTGGGGTACTGCATACGCTGCCACCTGTTGCAATAAACCGATTGGTAGAATGGGCGATTGACTTGAGGTCTACGGAGGTGAAATGTTATCCGAGCACACGTGGTCCTAGATGATGCTTTGTACTGTCTTCTTCTTCTTATACAGATTCTCTTAAAATTATTCTATAAATATTTTTCCATTTTTTATTAAATATTTAGTCCCGCCTTTAACGCGGTACACTTTGAACATCGATCAATGTATCGAAACATTTTGTCAACTATGATTCAAAAACCCAAAATATTTACTGGGCAGCGATTTTTGAAAGCACATGTGTGAAAAGAAAATACCACTCGAAAGTGGTGAAAAATTGTGCTGAATTTGAAATACGAGTAGCTTAGAACACAATCATAGCTCTCATTAATCTTGTGAACTAGTCAAAACTTTAATTAGAGAGCGAGAGCTGTCGTTTTGGAGATATAAGCTGACTTATACCACTTTCGAGTGGTACTTTCGAGTGATGTGCTTTCAAAAATCGATCTCCTAAGCCAAACTAACGCAGTAAATAACTGGAATACTCCAGACCATTTGTAAGAGGCAACAGTGAGGTAACTGATCGCTCCACGCATAGCTCCAAACCACTGAAAAGGTTGCGCAGAAAGGTACTCAAATGGTTACTTTATTCGCTAAGAAAGAATTTCGCGACAGGGACGGATTAAGGTGCGAGCTAAAGCAAGTTTTATTCTAGCTAGTAAATATTCTATTTTATGGTATATCGTACAAAACATAATAAGTAAAGCCAAATGTTAGACAGACAAATTTTATCCGGAACAAATCGATTCACATATCTATATATATAATACGCGAGGCCGATTTTTGTACAAGCCATCAGATCTACAGTTATGGTCCGATTTTGATAAATAATATGTCATTAGATTCCTTTCATGCTGGAGAGTTGCAAACTGCTCTTCGTTTTTAGATTTTTTTACGAAAAACCACAAAAAAAAATGAATTTTAATGAACTACTGTGCGCTACCCGACCAGCCAGTATAATGTGACCCGTGTCATGTGTTTTGACGTGAGATGACACAATAAAAATAACATGTATTGGACTGAAACATGTTGTAAGTTGTTCAGCATGAGAAAATATCTGTTTTGAGTCGACCAGATTTTATCCGCAACACTTACGTATTAAGATAATTATATAAAATACAAAAAATATTTTACGATTTCTTTGTTTACAATGAATGACTTGCGTCAACTTTTAATTTCTTTTTTATTGGGCTCTATTATGTCAATCATCAATCAATTGATTTGGCATGTTTGTTTATTTCAAAAAAGTATTTAATGCTTCAAAGTTTGATATACAAATACAGGAGGTTCTAATAATTTAAAACATGGACTTGGGGACATGGATCGAAAACGTAATGGAAATGGCATGAGTTTTGGCAACAGCAGTTAGGTATCTTAGTCACGGATGAGAAAAAAAAGTGGAATTGACAAATGTCTAAATTGCAGCGGGGGCGAAGCCCCGGGCAACAGCTAGTAAAATATAATAGCGAGTGTTTCCGAAGCTGTTTCCTTTTAGTAAAATGATTTAAGGTACAGGGTCCATAGACTTTTTTCACGTTCAGGTCCTGACCTGTCCGGGTCCGTGCGGCGGCGGCGTCCCGCGCGCGGCGCCGCGCCGCCGCCTGCTCCTCGTGCGCGCGCCGTCGCTCGTTGTCCGCCACGGCCGACCGGAACTTGGTGCAGAACGTCACGAAGATCTAAGCACAACAAGAGAAGATTATCTTCAAGCTTCAACGTGCGACTGGAACGAAATAGATACAAATAGTCCAAAACAGAGCGGAGTTACATAAATTGGAGGAGGCTTACATCAAAATAATTGATAGAGGCTAAGAGGAAGAAAAAGAAGACTTTCAATTTTAAATGACGAATGTGAATGGTTGCGTTGGGACCAAATTTGCGTTTTGACAAAAGGTCAGGTCAAGATTACCTACCCTAAGTCAACGATCATGTATGAAGAGATTGATCAATGTGGATGAAGCAAAAACGGTTTGTCAGCATTATATCAAGTGGAACAAAGTAGTCCAGGAACAGGGTAGTTTACCAAATAGTTTATACATTTGATATATCTTCAAATAATATATATCGATGATCGTTACTGATTTAAACGAGGTCTCCATTTGATACTTATCAAAACTATTTGCAAAAAAATATATTTGAAAATGGCATCGAATCATTAGGATGTAATCATACCTTGAAACATTCCTCCAGTTTGAAAGACACCGGGTCCTCACAAAAGAACTCCGCTAGCTGCTTCCTTATACTTTCCACTTCTTCCATGTCTTTCTGCAGAGCAGACACTTCCCTTTCTGCAACCTGTGAAATATAAACGTCAACGTGTGTCCTCTTGATTTTTTTTACCTGGCTTTATTAGGCTTTGTTTTAAAATTATCTCTTCCATAGCTATCATACCTGCAAGAAATCCCCCATCTGGTCCCGGATGTCCTGCTGGCTGGTCATCTGTATCTCCTTCTTCAGTTGCCCAACCCTGCCGTCAAGGGTTTTGATCTCATTATGGAGCTGTTCTACGCTGGCCTTCGCAGCTTCTTCTACCACACGCGTGTCGTCAGCAAAGTGGATCAGCTCTTTGTTCTTGCGTTCTGCTTGCTGTGGGGGTAAGTTAATCGGGCGTTACTTTGAACTCTATATCATGAGCTAAAACTGATTGTTTTGCTACTCCGCAACTACGTGGCCGACAGTTACGTCTGTGCAGCAAGTAGGTATATGTTTTCACGGATACTAGCAAAAATATATCAGACGTGCACGTGCCCTTAAATTTGCCCCGGCAACCTTAAGCTTCATGATTATGGTAACCTACAAGCTGTTGTTGTCAATCTTTTAAGGTTGTGTCGCTATTTCTTCTAAGGTTATTATTGTTATAATTTTGAGTATTTATTGCACCAATGTGTATTAGAATAACATCGTTAACATTATTATCATCATTATATTGAGCAGCATCGTGTGCATTTTCAGTATCATCAGTATCGTCATCATCATCATCACACTCACCAGAGCGACGTAATGCATGAGATTCATCCCGGGCTTGTTGGCGCGGATGTCCGGGAGCTTCTGCAGCGAGGACAGCTTGACTCCTGCTGCTCCACCTGCATATCCACCCGCGTTCAGGAAGTTGCCCGCTATCAGTGTTATGTATAACACCTCCTGCAAAGATGTGATGAAAGAAATCAGCATAAGCTCATAAATTTTGGTTACAAGGGGGGAAATACAATCACTGTTCCGCATGCTAATATTGACATCTCTGAAGTCAGCCACTTCCAACACTCTGCCTTCAAACATCAGTCCCCAAGCGTAACATTTGTGTGAAAAGATCTATGTATTATACACTCCAGCGACATATCTTTAGTAAAAATAAGATTCTTTACCTGCAATGCTCTAGAAGACATCAGATCATCTCCAGCAACCAAGATGGCGTTGATAGCACTTTCTAAATATCCGGCCGTCGACGCCCACTCTTCTTTCAGCAGCATGCACTCTATGCGCAGCTTGTAGCTGGAATATAAGAAAACAAAATTTCACAGCCTGAAAATTTTCATTCTAAAAAGTACACTCACAATCGTTTTAATTATCTTTCTCTACCTCCTTTAGCGTTTGATTGTGATTCTCATTACGTTAGTCAGTAAGGTATTAGGTTTTTTTATATTTTAATTTGCTGAGCTGTAACAAAGTTTTCCTAACCTAACCAAACCATGATGAATGGAGGACCATTTTTAGACAACGAAGGAAAACGAACAAGTCGATACCGCCATCATGTCAAATAAATGTGTCATCGGCCTTGTTCTTTTCTGCATAAAGGTGTACAACAGTAATTTCACCAGTTATCTCACTTTCCTATTCCCAACGTTAGTTATGAGAAGTTAAACAAGCTAAATACTTACTTGGGCAGCTGTATGAGCTGCAGCAGGAACTTCTCAGCATTGCCAAGCTTGCTCATGTCCCCGTTGAAGGCCTTCAGCATCTCGCACTCGTCGATCTCCGGCAGTATCTTGAGGAGCCCTCGCAGCTTCTCCGTGCCGATGTCATCGTGGGAACCCTCGCGAATCAGCTGGATTATGTCATCGTTTGAGCTGAAAGTCAGAATATATTCATTAAAAAAGTTGATCTGATCTGATCATTTATTGAAAGGCTAGGAAATCTTGCCAGTCAAATTCTTTTGGATCAATTTGTAGTTTTTCTCTCATCAGTCACTCGATGATTGATCGCTTTATTGATTGTTTGAATCTTTAAAAATCGGCTATATTACGAGGAGCACCTTCTGATGACTTGGATTCATTTAAATTGTGTACGAGTATTTACTCGCATTCCTAATCGATGACGATAAATTTAAATATGTAGTGCGTCGTCCAATTTTTATCTTCGAGGGCCGGATTCTATTGGCAATATCGATTTTCTAGAATGGAACCCACGGGTCTCTATCTTTAGCTAAGTAAATACAGAGTGAGAGGTATGAATTGTCGTGTCGAACACTCGTTCAACGATTATTTAAGTATTCCTGCCCTAAAAGACGGTTATTATAAATATTTAGAAGGTATGCATACGACCGTATACGCTTGAATTCTTTGAGAGAGACCACCTCGATTAGTGAATGTTACAGTTTAAAACGATGGCACAATTATTCTGCTTTACCTTCGGAACTGTTTCAAGAAGATGTTGACATTTAAGCTCCTCTTTCCATCAAGGAGTGTGATCTCTGAGGATTCCTTCCGCGGCTTCCTTTCCCCTGAGCTGTCGCATATGGGGCTGCGGCCGAGGCGAGGTGATGAGCCCGCTGATCCCGTTGGCTGGAACTGGGAATGATAGGCAAAATTACTTATTAAATTTTGACAACATTATACTGAGCAAGAGGAAGAAGCAGAGGCAGAAACAAAAACCAGGACAACTTTGAACTTATTGGACACGGGGAGGCCAAAGACAAAAACTGATGGAAAGAGAAAAGGAAGGCCTTTTCTTAGTATTTGGACACCAAATAGGTTACGTAAGAAAGAACTTAGCCAGACTAAACATTGGTTCAGATTAGCCCGAGTAGACCAAAAGTTTTGCCAAGACTAGTACTTGGGTGACGCGATGTTTACTGCAGCGAAAGCACTCGTATGAAATGACTGAGGTTCATCTTCGGCTTCGAATTCCGTACCAAGTTGTAACCAATTGGCAAAACTTATATACCTACCCTGTTAAATGGTTATGTACCTGTTGGCAGAAGAGACCCTCTATCTCGCCCCAGTCGAGTTCGGTTTTTGGTGAATGTTTGTGGCTCGATGCCACCAAAGACCAGATGTTGTTCTGGCCAATCACCTGAAAAAGATTAAGTAAGTAAAGTAAACATTTCTGTTTGGAAAACCGTTCTAAAACTTCTAAATTTCGGACACCGCGGTACTCATTTATTTGTCTTTTTTTTATGAAGCAAAATTCATCTATTTTCGCAAATTGGCAACACCTAAAACTTTATTTATCATGTTACCAAGCGCTTTGGCTAATTCATAAAATTTCGAAATTTTCAAAGTTCTTAGCAATTTCTGTAATTATTACAGAGTGTATTCAACCTGTGGTGTATTCAACGTAAGGCTTCTTTACAGAAAAAACAAGTCTCGTACTTAACTCTCAATTATTTCAGTTACTAAATTCAAAAGGAACTTCTCTACTCACTTTATTATTAGGTATCTTATTCCAATTAATGGTCTTCATCTTCGTTTTCGGTATAGGTGTTTCTTGCTGAGGCAGCTTCACGTCAAACACTGGCGCTGGCGGAATAGGGAGCGAGGGGGACAGGTTCGGAGGGGCGGGAGGAGGCGGCGGGCCGCAGGGGGGCGGGGGGATGCAGGGCGGGGGAGGAATCATTGGAGGCGGTGGTGGACCTGAAGACAATAATGATGTTAGAAAAGAAATACTAGAAGATCTGGTTGTTTTTGTCGTGGTACCTGTAACGTCTCATATATATTAACTTGGTTCATATGCATCAAATTTGAGAAGTCAAATAAAGAGTAGGGACCAAATTAAGTTAATCTTTCAGTCATCCAGACAGAATTTAAGATCAGAGGAAAAGTCTATTGCTTTTTGTTGAGTACTAAGAATTGGCATTGTTCATTTTTTTTAGTATGCTCCAATTCGAAAACCATTTCGAGGAAAACCATCAATTACCCGATTTATCTTGTCCGATTTCAAAAATACTTTATGATTGCAGATATTTTTGTAAAAGTACTTTGAACCTTTGTTTGACCGAACGACCGGGTTTTTAGACAGAATACAGCATCGAATGTTTGCCACAAAAATGAAAAAAAAAGTTTGGCTACGGCAACTGTCACGTGTCACTGTCAAATCTACAAAACCATAGACAAAGCCGTTTTTTTTATAGCCAGCCGAACGAAGGCGATTGGGATTCTGTCTAAATTCACGAATTATCAAACAGCGAAAAAATATTTATTATTAATTAACAAAGCTACGTAAAAGCATAATATTCAAATTAGTTGCTTGAAATAGTCCATTTTATTAAATAAAGGTGTTAAAAGCACAGCTTAAAAAAAATGAACAATGCCAATTAGATTAATAATAAGACACTACACAGCTATGTTACTAATATAATTGAGACATAATATTTTGAATAGCTTCGTTAACTAGAGTACTAGGAACTTGTGTTACAAGTTTTTAAAATGCTCACCTGGTGGAGGTATGGGTGCAGGCGGTGGCGGCGGTGGTGACAACGCTCTCTGCAGACTCTGTTTCCGACCAGCATTAGAAATGTCTCTGTGCTGACAGGTGCAGCCCATCTTCGCCTGAGAAAAGAACATTATTCATAGACATTACGTCCGCGACTTATTCCCATTGCAGACTTCTATATCCCAAACCCGCTATCTTTATTCCTTGTCGATATTTAAGAGAGCTTCTTGCAAAATTTCAACGTTTTGGTTTATGGGTTTGGTTTGGACTTTGATGAGTCAGCGAGTTAGAAATTTCATTTTCTTGACGTAGACCCGATTTTAAGACTTCGATATTTACATGTGGATCATGCTAATATTTAAATAGCTACTCTCATGACATATTATTAATGTTAAGATTCTAGGGGAGTTTAAAAAATTCAAATTTTCAGTCTTCAGTCATTAGCATGGGATTTCTCTCTAAACTACTATTTTTACTCAAAGGTCTGCAGGATTTTAACAATGAATTCTATTTATTTTAAAGATACGAGATGACGTGTTTTGTGTCACTGACTGATTACTTTTAAATCAGTTAGTTCATCGATAGCGTAAGTGATTGCTACTGAAGGATTCTTTATCACCTAATATAATATAACCAACAGACCTGCACGCTGGGAGCCCTCAACAGCTTGGCAGCATCTTCCCTGGTCTCCAGCAGCGTAGCTCTGTGCACCAGGGTCTCAGCAGTATCCCACACTATGTCGCTCACTGGCTCCTTGGGGTCAATTCGCAGCAGATGCTGCAAGATGCTTAGGAATGGGATCTCTTGAGGAGTGTCTGCCACCTGTAATAGTTGTACAGTATAGTTGTGATACAAAAGGGTAAATCAACTATACTAATGACAGGAGAGTTCATATTGGCCTAAGAAACTAGAACTTTTCAAGTGTAGCAAACATGTGAGAGCGTAACCAGGGGCCTTGCCATGCGTCTTAATTCATTCAATTCCGACTCAGTTCAGGTTTTAGCTGTCATTTTTAGTATGGATCTGATAGCGAACGAACCTAAACTGAATCGGAATTGAATCGCATTACGTCATGGTAACATACAATGGTATTTGTTACACCGCGAAACTTTACGCAGAAAATAAACCAAGAAGACATAGATAACTAGATAATAATATAAGTAACATTGTAGAGAAAGAGCAAGAATCCAAAAAAAGGCTTCACATAAAGCCTAATGTGGAACTTATCACGTGTTATTTGTAATTTAGTTCTTCCAAATAGCTGATGATGATTGGCTTTCAACCTTTCGAGGGCTTCACCAGCTGATGATCAAGGGTAAGCTAGTAGAAGTATAGCGTCTAACGGTATGGCGGCACTTGAAGTCTACATTGTCAAAGATAATTGCTCCATTTTTTCGATACTCTTCCCTTGACGACTTAAAACCTTTCTCTATTCATTACCTGCTTAAGGATAGCGTAGAACACATCCAAGTGTGAGTTGAGATTGATGCCTCCAGGTCCTTGGGCCTCATCACTTTCCCGCTGTTCGTCGAAGACGTCCAGCTGGACGCTCAGGTCAGGATGACTGGTCGCTTCATGTCTGGATATAAAATTTTAGTCTCTGAATTTTAAAAAAAATTGGTACTCAAGAAAAAGGCTTGTTGAAACAAGGACGGCGAACGCGCAGTGGAATCACCTGGGGCCTCACCATGACGTCTGATGGTTAGTAATTAATTACCTAAGCATACCCGTAACGCCGACACATTACCCAGTCCAGAGTAAGATAAAAATGTCCCATGTGACTGTAATTTCACGGGCTTAACTACTCTCTATGCCGGCGGAAAGATTACTGATAGCAAGTAAGATGATGGTAGCAGTCCGGACGGATTACGTCCAAGCTCCTGCTATCCGTGACGTGTCTATGTTGATTACATCTAACAGGAAGGGATCTCTATAGGATTTTTATGGGCGGCGATCTTAGGAATCATTATTATAGGCGATGCGGCTGACCCATGAAACCCATCACTATTTTGATTCTTCTATCCATCTATACGTACACTTCATAATCTACTAAATGTGGCTTTTAGCTCTCGCTTAGGCTCCGTCTACCCCGTAAGGGATAAAGACGTGATTTATGTATGTATGAAGAACAGCTGTCACTATCTTATGTTGGTTTTTCTTAACATACCTACATCTATTTCATTTGAAATAAGACAAGAACACTAACGCTATTCTTCCACGCTGGTCTAGGATCAAAGGAAAAACATAGAATGTACCAGTTGCTTCACTTCCCGCGCAGATGGTAAAAGCCCATCGAGGGATTGAGCGAAAATCTTAGGGATCATGGTTTACAGGCGATGTGGCTAGCAACCTATCACTGTTTTAATTCCCCTTTCCATCTCAGTCATCTCATTCAGTCTTTAGATCCTGTTACCTTAGGCTCTGTCTACCCCGTAAGGGATAAAGACGTTATTTATGTAAGTACTAACACAAGGATCCTTGCGTCGGCTTTTCCCGTTACATTTTTGACGTCTTCAAATCAAAATTGTCTCGCGGTAGTTTAGTAATATCAAAGATCCATCAGGATGGTTAGGGTGAGATCGCATCAAAGTTCAAGTTATGGTTCTCATAAACTGTCAGACCGTTGGGGAAAAAATCTTTTGGCGATCACCGTCTCAAATCATCGATTAAGAAAACCCGACATCTGATTCATTTATCTATATCTAATCAAAGTCAGATTATTTCGATAATGGCCGATCAAACGTCTGCTAAAGATAATCGTTCCTCATTAATCTTTTTTCTTATTAGTTTGAACTTATCTGACTTGAAATTTATAATTTTGCGAAGTACCTAATCCTATTTTGGTCGCCGAATTTGGACAAGGTTGATTATGGAGGTAATAAAATCTTTTATGGATTATAAATAAAGTAAAAAAGATTAGGCTCCACATTAGGACCAGCCGATGAACTGTTTAGCATACTCGTGTTACAACAGATTCGAATACAGATGCTTCACGTTTGTAATTTTCTTTCTTTTCTCGTAACTCATGATCGACATGCCAAATAAATATTCGTAAATTGTTATTATCTGTCTAAAACAGTGAACCATTTTAATTAAGTTGTAAAACTGATGTTTTTTTAAAAGAACGGGTTCAACTGAGTTTGTATGTAGGCACAGTCAAGTTTGAAAATAGCAGAAAGGTGTCACTTTAACACTGTACATGGATGATTGTATCGGACACGCATGCAAATGTTGTAAGGTATATTCTTACACATAATAGTCGGAAAAAAACACACGTTATCACAGACGTTGGTAAAAAGGCGGCAAAGCTGAAATGGGACTGGGCTGGTCATGTTTGCCGTATGCCGGATGAGTTATGGGCAAAGACAACCACTAATTGGAGTCCCACTAACTCAAAACGGCCCGGCAGACCTAGACGGCGATGGCGGGACGTGTTGGACACCTTAAGGGACTGGACACGCACCGCAGCAGACCGAGAGCAGTGGAAGCGTTGGGGGGAGGCCTTTGCTCAGCAGTGGGACACAATAGGCTCATAATAATAGCCTGAAGATCATAGATTTTCATCTTTAGTAGTAGTAGTAGTAAATGCCTTATTGTACAAAAATAAAGAAATAAACCTCTCAAATTATTAGAACACAAAGGAGCATATCAATGTATTCGGAAATCTAATGGGAAGTAACGTGCTTTTATGCTCCTGCGTTTTTTTTTGTTTTTTAGTCGGATTTACGTGTGGCAATGCAAGTACAATCGACCAAAAACTTGAATTCAGATGAAAAATTTCGACAGTTTTTTTTTACATTCGTTACGGTCTGAGATTTCTTAACGTAAATCGTCCACGTAACAACCATCAAACTAAACTGCTCACAATCAGATCAATTACAATCTAACGTGTCTCATTCGATTGAGTCACCTGCAATATATCAACGATATCGCATGATCGCTTCTTACTTTTTGCTATGGTCTGCGACGCAAAAACATTTTATTGGTTTCCACGGTCCATTGATCATGGTAATTCTATACCATGGTAAAAACCATAAACGTAGACCGTTGACAATAACCTTGATTGTAATTATTTTAATGGAGCGTTTGTTTACCTTAGGTTGTTCAAAGTGGGCAGCAGTCCTAGACCTGTAAGAAAAAAAGATTTATAATCAATACAATTTTATTCAGTGTTCTAATAAAAGGGTCGACACACAAAAGCATGACCCAGCCTAACAGCCCGGTAGCCTAAAGGTGTAAATACATACTACATACCGTCTCGCCTCTTTCCCACAGAAGTAGGCAGAGACTACTTTGTTCCACTTGCCACGATCCTGACACTTCTTTCGCTTCATCCACATTCATCAATCTCTTCATACGTGCTCGTCGGTTTCGGGTACTCCTGACCTGACCTTTTTGCAAAACGTCTCGTATTTGGTCTCGGAACGTCCGTCTAGGCATTCCCCTCACAACGCAACCATTCACACTAAAAATAAATATCTTGGGACAGTTAACACCAATTGACCTAGTCCCAAACTAAGCAAACCTTGTAATATGGTGACTAAACAACGGATAAACATACTTATATAGATAAATACATACTTAAATACATATTAAACATCCAAGACTCGAGAACAAACATTCGTGTTTTTCATACAAATATCTGCCCCGACTGGGGATCGAGCCCGGGACCTCCAGCTTCACAGTCAGGTTCTCTAACCACTAGGTCATCCATGTAGATCGTGCGTAAGGAACATAAAGTATAGGAAAAGAGATAATAGGTGACGGGCCACGTCATAGACGCAACATCAGAAAATCGAAGCCAGAATTAACCTAATACGTCCAGAAAAATCAAAGAACTTACCAATAAACTCGTTCCGCACTCGGGTGCGCTCAGGCAGCCTCGGTGCACTGATGATCAGACAGTTGACGAACGCCACCAGCGCCGTCTTGTAGTCCGTGGTGGTGGCATTCTTCAGCTCCTCCACCACCACGCTGAGCCTGTAGCGCTCGTTCTTTAACGTCTGCAGAAGACAAAAGGTTTTTGATACAGCATGAAGTAGTCTTTCACAGGTGTGGTATAGCCATGTCATGAGATGACCAAAAGGAACCTTTCAATTCGGGATCAATATCGCGTGGCAACAGACCCATAAATGGATGTCAGTCAGACGTTAAGAAAGATCTCGCTAAAAATGATATGAAATAGTAAAAGTGATATGTTTAAAGAAGGAAAATTAAGAAAGCTGATCTTGATTATGAACAATCAAAACAGGACAAGGCCCGAAACTAGAAAAGAAAGAGTCCCATCTTTACTGTGTTTGATTTCTAATCATGGGGTCTCGTCTTTTTGTAAGTTGCTTTAATTTTTGGAATCGATTACACTCTCTCTGACGCGCAAGGGCGATCTATCCTGGGTTTTCTTATGTATGAGTTGGATTACTCTACCTTATACCGGTCGAGCGTGTCCACTGCCCTGGCGTACCCATCAGCATTGTAGACACAAAGCGCTGACAGCAGCTCGAAGACCTGGATAAAAGAAATGACTTCAAAAAGTGTTAAAGCTGTCTCCACTTGTCGCTGAAGATATTCCACTTTTAAGGGTCTAAAAGTATGCACTGAAAGGTAGAAACGAAAATAGTTACTCTGCTTTCAATTAGTGACTGCTGGTTAGAGAACCTGACCATGAAACTTGAGGTCACGGGTTCAATCCCCGGTCAGGACAGATACTTCGTTTGAAATACAGTGTGTGTCATTCATAAGAGCATAAATTTTAAGTAACGATAGCTTTATGTGCTGTGAACCGTTTCATCAAAAAAAAATAACAATTGCCTTTTCTAATGGAGAGTGATTAATTTTTAAACAACTAGTTTCGATCTAATCGGAAAATCTTCAAGGGTTCATGTCAGCGCTCCCCGCACTAACGTTCTTCGGCTAATCGAAGTTAACCCATTTCAATTGTTTTGCAGAAAGGGTGTGAAGTGTGGCAACACAGCTAGCATAAGATCGCGTAAGAGCTGTGTCACGCGCGATAGACCCGTCTCTTTCTGGAAAGACCAGTAAGATAAAGACGTTCAGGGTGTCTAACGTAGATGTTGGTCCGAACCTGCTTCTTGACCGGCGCGGCGGGCGAGGTAAGCGCCGCCGCAAGCTTGCTGGCGTACTCGGCATGCTCGACGATGTAGTCCAGACCCACGCGGCTCTCCATGCCGACCCTGAAACAAGCACACATCACGATTAGATCAGGTATAAGTCAGTAACGTCACAATTAATTGGGTCTGAGCAGGCCTGATGGTAAACTATCACCATCCATGAGAATCAGACCCAAGAGAGTTGTCCCCGTCGCCGGCCTTTGAGGGAATATACTCTTTTGAATTCTCCGATGTCATATTCAGTTGGGAACACCGCTGTAACGCATTGTTGTAGAATCAGTGACTTGTTTTTGCAAGTTGGACGTATAATAATTAAAAGATGGCGGCGGCGGGGTAGGCCCAGGATAGCAGATTGACCTGGACGCGTTTCTTGAGAACTGGCCTGACAGAGCTCAAGATCGAGGCGAGTGGAGAATATGGGGGAGGTCTTTGCAGTGGTACACCTATCCAGGCTAATAAAAATAATAATTAGAAATCGAAGTAGCATAGAAATCCTATCTTTTTTCCAGTTTTGGTGGGATAAACAGTACGTTTGTTTAACAAATTTGTAACTTGCTTCTTTAGTACTTAATAAATCACGTTACAACCTGTTTTGGTGTGTAAAATTCAGCGAAAAATCACCATATTTGAGTACCGTTAAGTGGTCGCAAATATCTCTAGTGTATTAACTAGACCAGTTTGCTTTAAAGGACAAGTCAATAAAGATGGCGATTACCATAATTTGTTTTAGTAGAGGCGATTATGTTCACATAATTTATTTTTAATCATTTGCATGCCGTAACCACTCAGGTGTTAGGAATAATTATAATAGAATAATATCATAGTGGCAATTTTAACACTTATTCTAACTAGGGGTATAAGTACTAGCTGTTGCCTTAGCTAGAATTATACAATTTTCCGAATAGAAATTATCTTATCGAGGGAATGGGCGAAAATCACCTTTTGATCACTTTTCGGTCTTCCCCAATCCAAAACTAAGCATTTAAAAAAAAAGAACCTTATTATTTCTAAATTAAAATATTTAATAAATTTCTAATTGGTTTCTAAACGAATTAAAAGACAGTTGTTTCTATAATAAATGTTACTACTCCGTATCCCTGTTGATTGTTATAACGGGGGGGGGGGGGGGGGCGTTTGTGGTGAAACCCTAGTGGCATCCCACTGCGTCCCCATCACACTGGACTAAGGTAACGCCGGAGAGTTTTTAGTTTGGGTATACCCCTTCGGTGGGGAGTCCCACATACCCCTAGGCATCCATGAAGATGTCCTCTCCGTTAAAAAAAGGCGATCCGCAAGGGACAGACTAGTATACTTATTAAAGTTTACCCTAACAGTCTCAACGGACTTTAAGCCCCGCCCCAGCTGCGCGTGCGTCGATTTGTCAAGCAAACAGATAACATCAACCGTTGATCTTTAAATTGGGACCGGTTGCGA
This sequence comes from Pandemis corylana, assembly GCA_949127965.1. Taxonomy (NCBI): domain Eukaryota; kingdom Metazoa; phylum Arthropoda; class Insecta; order Lepidoptera; family Tortricidae; genus Pandemis; species Pandemis corylana. The sequence continues at coordinate 12,805,295 of OX421869.1, read as the reverse complement.
AGTATCGACCAGTTTGTTGATATTATTAAACGGTTTCGAAGGACGTGCGCAGGCGCCGTGGTTTTTGATATAAACCAACCCTAGATGGAATATTCCGGAAGAGTTTTGAATGACCTTGTATATGTAGATCCAGCGAAATCCTATTCTTCTGTACCAGTGACTTCTCTTCCCGCACATGGTGAGCCCATCGTTAATGGGCGAAAATCTTGGGAATCATGTTGTTGACGATGCTAGCAACCCATCACTATTTTGATTCCTCCTTTCCACCCACGCCCACAATCATGCTAAACTTGGCCTTTAGGTCTTGTTGCCTTAGGCTCTGTCTACCCCATAAGGGATACAGACGTAATTTATGTATGTATGTAAAGAAACATTTCGCTTGACTTGGCATGATCTAAATATTTCTTGTCATAAACATAATAAAACTCTGTTGATTATTGACATTCCAAAACAACTCATAATTATGCAAATGGCATAAGCCGTATATTCATTTGTATGATTTATTCATGCGTTAATTTTTATATGTCTGAAACGCAAATTAGAGGGATTTGCATTGAGAGAATATCTGACGCACCTATATTTAGCGTCGCGCAATCTGACACTGATATATCTATATCATCTCATGTATTATAATTGAATTCATGCTAGACCTTCTGTTATTATGTAATTAAAAACATCAGACATTTTTACATAGCACTAGAAATCACATGACATATACAAAGCAAACAAAAAACACTTTTTTTAATAGACAATACAAAACATAAAAAAGGTGGTCTGTCGCCAACACCTATGCTGGTCTGGGAGCGAAGAATAAACAGAATGTACACTGGTGAAGAGAAGCAATTGCGCTTCTCTTCCCGCTCAGATGGTAAAAGCCCGTCGAGGGCATGGGCATAGGAATCATGACTTATAGGCGATGCGGCTAGCACTTTACTATTTTGATTCCCCTATCCACCTACACGCCCACAATCTTGCTAAGCGTGGCCTTTAGGTCTTGTTACCTTAGGCTCTGTCTACCACGCAAGGGATAAAGACGTGATTTGTTTGTGTGTGTGTGTGTGTGTGTGTAAAGCAGGCTTTTAAATATTTAGACGTTGAATTAAATTATAGATTTGCTAGGCGTGATGCAAGCACAATTGATCCATTTTTTGTTGTTATATTGTTACAATAAATCAATGGAGTCAGCGAACATGTCATAGACAGACGGACAAACGGGACAATGGTGATTTTGACAATAGTAATGTCAAGGAGACTAGCACACGATTGATATCTTGACAGTGTTACTACTGGTACTAGATTAGAAGAAGCTAATTAAATGAAAGGGATTAATATATTTTTACTAGACTGGTTGGAAGCTTGGAGCAGGTAAATATTTGTAAGTAGGTAATAAGGATGGATGAAAGTAGACTAACTAAACAGATCTATACGGGGAGTGTGAATGGTTGCGTTGAGAGGGGAAGGCCTAGACGGACATTCCTGGGGCAAATAGGAGACGTTTTGAAAAAAGGGCAGGTCAGGAGTACCCGAAACCGAAGAGCATGTATGAAGGATCTCTTCCAGTCAACCTTTGAGTGAGTATTATATTAGGGAAAATATAAATGTTGGTTCCCTGATCTTGAATTTCTTGTAAGTATTCAAGTAGATATGTTTATATAGCACTAGACGTTTCCCGCGACTTTGTCTGCAAAGAATATGTTTATCGCTATCCCGCAGGAACTGAGCAGTTTTCCGGGATAAAAAGCAGCCTATGTTTTAATCTAGGGTACCTACCAGCAGGCTCCGTTTAAAATTTGATCCAAATCCGTCCCGTCGTTTTAACGTGTAGAAGAAACAAACATACAAACTTTCGCATTCATAATATTACGAGTAGTAGGATAAGAAACCATGTTTATTAGTTCAATTGATTATTTTAAAAAGCATTTTTTTAAAGTGTTTTTATCACATTATTAGTCGAAATAGTTAATTTACGCAGTGCTCACAAAACAAGTTATGTTCAATTTTTAATGTTTTTTATAGTGACATAACTTTAATAGTATGAACACACGCGATGAATTCCGGTAAAAGTAACTAACTATGTTTAGTTGAGTAAAGATTTAAGCATAATTTTCTCACAGAAAACTTCCGCATTGATTACATTTATTAAATTGCAGATATACGGGTTTGTCAATTCCTGAGTTCTCATGGTAAATTTTAAATTTTGCACATAAAAATTCCGCAAAACTCATAGGTTCAAACCCACGACTCAAGCATTAGGCTGACTAGGCTATTAAATATTACAATAATCCGTGCCGCAACGTGTGCGCTCGCGCTACATAACATAATTCAAGTCTCTAAAACAATTCTTCGACTCCAGTGTCAACATAACAAGTCCTATATTAATTTCCAATCTACCTTTGTAGCTTGTTCTTCGTACATAACCAAGTTACATTACCAGCACTGGTAAAACCAACGTTGGATGATTAATTTGGATTAATTTAAGTTTAGGCGCTAAGCCGCGAACACGTTTATTTTACCTTAAATTATCCTAGTAATGTAACTTGGTTATGTACAAAGAACAAAGGACCTTGGTATTTGTAATGTTTTCACTTGTTTTCCTCAATATTAAACATTTATGTATTTTTGCCCTATACAAAAATTCCGAAACAACCTGCTTTCCAACATCCAAGCATTAATAAAATCACTTTACTTCTTATTGTTTTTATTCCAATATAATACCAGCTATTCGTTTTATTGCGAGGCAAGAATACCTTCACTCAACAGCCTTATTTTATTTTAGCACTTTTTAACTGTCAAAACGTTTTAGTTTTATGATTATTGTTTGATATTTTGCGTGACCTTCGTTTTAGTCGTTTTGGTCAGCACCGAGTGATAGGTGTGGTTAAGATTTCGTGAACAGTGTTGTGAAAACACGACAGGTTCGTGCTCACCAATTTGACGGGAATGGCGTGACTTTTAACGTAAAATTACACCGAATTTAGTCATAACATCATTGTTGGCTACTTGCTGGTTTGCGGCCTATTTTAGTTTTGATACGTGTCTGTCTTGAGCCACCATTGTGTTTGAATTACTATCATATACTTGTGCCTTTAAATAATCAAATATTAATACGTTTAGAAGGTGTTTTCATCATTTTCCGTTTACTCTTTATACACTCCATTGCCAGTAGCTATCAATACTTAGATATCTACTTTCTGTTCCTAATTTAACAGTGAAATGTACTTAGGTAGGCGTTAACTTAGAAGGCCTAAACGAAACGTTCACAGTTCTTAAGACTGTAACACTGATCTTAGGCGTTTTACACCTCCACTGAATTTAGTTTTTTATATTTCGTTTTACTTTGAGCAATACCTAGAGATATCCCTAAGGCTTTAATTTTAATACTTAACTTGAGGACCTTATACATACCAAAAATAGTAATTGTAAATTCCCTGTATAGTAGTTAAGTTTCTTGCGGCGCCTTCTTCTTGGCAATGATGGTCTTTCTGAATGCGCTGGTAGTTAAAAAAAAAACAAAATAAATAATTAGCCGTGGGCGGCCTATTTGCTAAATAAAAGCTTTGATTTTTTTGTTTTTTTTTTATTGCGTGCCGTTAAATTTTCTACTGACACATTATTTAATAGATATACTTGACCTAAAAAAACATTTTTTGCTCACTTTTGTACCAGCTTTAAGTTCTCATTCTCACCCACAGCTTTATTCGAGTTATCGTAGTACCGGATCTATAATGAAACTGCTATCAACAGCTTGATCGGCGCGCGCGCAGCGAGATCACGCACTAAAGGGCAGCGTAGGGTCGATCAATGTGTTTGTTGAATGTCAACAAAAAATAGAGCAGTAAGGTTCAAGGTGACACTATATGAATAAACTGTGAGTTATAACCGTAACCGTTCCACTTTACATACATACATACACATACACAAATCACGTATTTATCCCTTACGGGGTAAACAGAGCCTAAGGCGATAAGACCTACAGGCCACGTTTAGCAAGATTATGGGCGTATAGATGGAAAATGGACTCAAAATAGTGATAGGTTGCTAGCCACATCGCTTATATCATGATTCCTAAGACTTGCGCCCATTCCCTCGATGGGCTTTTACCATCTGCACGGGAAGAGAAGCAACTGGGAAAATCTATGTTTTTTCTTTACTCCCAGACCAGCATGGAAGAAATATACTATACTTAAGTGCTACAATAACCTATAAGCGTATATTTTAGCGCGTCCAGGCACGCGATCTTATACGACTCTTATACGGCTCTAATAAAACTGTTTATAGCTTTACAAGTGTTGTATGACTTATTCATACCTTTATAGCTCTTTTATTGGTTTTCCTAGAATCAAGTTTAAGTTTTAATGCATAAAAACCTTCCTCTTGAATCACTCTATCTATTTAAAACCGCATCAAAATCCGTTGTGTAGTTTTGAAGATATAAGCATACCTACATAGGGACATAGGGACAGAGAAAGCGACTTTGTTTTATACTATGTAGTGAAGTCGCTGTCGCTGTCTGTCCGTCCCTATGTATGCTTAAATCTTTAAAACTACAGAACGGATTTCGAAGCGGTTTTTTTAAATAAATAGAGTGATTCAAGAGGAAGATTTTTATGTATAACTAGCTTTTGCCCGCGTCTTCGTCCGCGCAGATAACGTCAGAGTGACGACATAAAAAAAATATTTTTTAATAAAAAGTATCCTATTTCATGATGATCGGTTGAGTAGTTTTCGCGTGAAACCGTAACAAACAAACTTTCATTCGCATTTATAATATTAGTAGGGATTCTACGTAGACGAAGCCGCGGGCAGAAGCTAGTTTCTTAATAAAGCTTTTACCGTATCTGATGCTTCTTCGGCGTCTTACATGACTATTTGTAGCTTCAAATCAATCCAAATACCTCACATTTATACGATACAATGCGAATAATATTCCAAATTTCTAGGAACATTGTTTCTGATCGCATTCCTATTTAATATTTCAATGAAATGCAAATAAACATAAATATGTCGCGATAACGTAGAACTATGCTAGGAACGAATAATACAAGGCATTCCTTAATTCATCTGAGCTTTTATCGAAGCTTATAAGTCTGCCGAATCATATTGGGAAAGTTATGCGGGACGAGAGTGGCTCAAGAGAAGAGCTTTTGCGTTTATTAATTTTTCTACGAAACGCAAAAGCTCTTCCCTTAAACAAAACTAATAAGACCTTGATTAGCCTTCAATTTTCATTTTCAGTTTCGCAAATTTTCTTTCAACTTAGTTTAGTTTGGTTTTATATTAATTCAAATATACGTAAATGGAAGTGGAATGTGCCGACTAGAGGACACCAACCGTTTTTCTGTAGCATCTGTTGTGATATTCTTTGACATTACATTATGATTTTTTTTATGAGCTACTAGCTTTTACCCGCGACTTCGTCGTCGTTATTTTTTAAATTTTTTATTTAGTAAAAAGTATCCTATGTTACTTCTAATACCTCCAAGAACATGTGTACAAAATTTCATGATGATCGGTTGAGTAGTTTTCGCGTGAAAGCGTAACAAACAAACTTACATTCGCATTCATAATATTAGTAGGATGTATGACTGTACATGTTCCCGTTAATAAATAAAAAAAATGTAAATCTTCTCTTATGTTCATAAAAATTAATTGCTAATCGTTTGTCTTGCTAAAACTCGAGGATGGTTGGACTGATTTAGCTAATTTAGTTTTTGAAACATTTACAGAAGTCCAGAGAAGGTTACGGTGAGAAACTATATAAATTCAGAAGGAAAAAAACGGGGTCGAAGCCGCGGGTAACAGCTAGTAACTAAATAATAACCGCTTTCAACTCCTGCCCAACACCAAACCCGCGGCTACCGTAGGCCTGCCCACGCACCGACCAGCGATCTACTAACATTAACCAACATTTGTCTGTCTGTCCGGCTGTCCAAGTAAACGCCAACTATTTTGCGAAAATACCTTTCGCAATTTCGAAACGGCCTGAATGTTTTTGTTGGTAATTTTGTAAAGGCTTGACAGTTTAGCTAAGGCTAGTTTACAAATAGTAAGAGGTGATATGACGATAAATAGTAGATACGGCATTCTTAGAGATATGTTTAACTAGCTTCTGCCCGCGACTTTGTCTGCGTTGAATTATACTTATAAACCTTCCTCTAGAGTCAATTTAAGTTGCAAGCGTCAATTCGTTTTCACTGGTTGACCAAGTAAAACATGGGGTACGAGTCGGGTTACCGTGTGGTCAAGAGCTGCGGTTCGTTTTTGGATCCGTCCGGGGTTAATGATTTCCTGGCAGATTTTGAGGGATATCATTATCCGTTGGCTAATAGTCCGACAGGGGGAAGGAGTCTTTTGACCGTGTTCTACCGTACAACGTTGCCAAAATTTTAGTCACAACATTTTTTAATACTGTATTTATTACTTTGACATTGGCGAAATCATCGCATCGATCGATGGGGCCACATTAAAAAGAAGAAGACAAGTAAAACTGCCTTAGAAGTAATCTAAAATTACATATGGTGCTAAATGGAAATGAAATGGGTATACGAGTAGCATGCGTTCCTGAAACTCGTTGGGTTCACGAGAAACGCGAGTCAGCGTTCTGGCAACTGGATGCTGAATGGAGTTGATGACATGTCTAAAGCGTTCACTGGAATTTAACTATGGAATGTAAGTACTGTAGGAACTAGGTTTCGTTTGTACAAACCTTTGTGCAAACAAACCGAGATGCTGGCAGGTAATGCAATTATTTGTAATTTAAGTTTAGAATTTTAATGGAATAAAGAAACAAAGTGTTTCCCCAGGGCATTACCTGGACAGCTGCCTCCGAAGGCATAGACATTTTTATTATAATATGTTAAGTCTCTTAATGTGAATAAATCTTCGTAAAGATCTTTGCGGTAATCTTTTATTTGACGACGCGAACGTCGATCCGTACGTACCCGCTTACCCAGGAGTTTCCCAAGTTCAGAGTAGTCCTGGCTACAACCCTCACGTCTTGCAGTACACAGGCTGACAGTTTCATCACCGCCCGAACTCTTTATAGATAAGATTCCATAAAAAAAATGGTAGCTAATGAACAAATTTAACGTACTTGTTTCTCCACTATTAGTACATACATAATAATAATAATATAGCATTTTTATTCCGAATTCGCTACAATTTCATTTTTTTTGTTGTTGTTGTTGTTTTATTATTAATTCGGCGTGCCTCATGGCATAGGCCTCCTCCGTGTATTGGAGGGTTTGGGCTATAGTTCCCACGCGCGCCCAGTGCGGATTAGGAACTTAACACACACCATTGAATTTCTTCGCAGATGTGTGCAAGGTTTCCTCACGACGTTTTCCTTCACCGAAAAGCTCATGGCAAATTGCAAATGTAATTTTCGCACATAAATTCCGAAAAACTCAGAGGTGCGCGCCCGGGATTTGAACCCACGACGCTCTGCTTGAGAGGCCACAGGTCAAACCACTAGGCTACCACGGTTTTTTACATACATAATACACAACATTAATTATGAATTTATAATATTATCATCGCAATATCTGCTTTTGTCTAACTCTGTACCTGCTATGGGTGGTGTAGGGGTATAGCACGCGTCACGGAATGACGAGGATCCGGGTTCGATTCCCGGCCACAAGTTTACTTCTCGGATTTTCCTGTGTTCTATTTTTAGTGTCAATTAGAAATTTAACTCTATTGTCTTGATTCGCCGCATTGAACATTGCTTTGGAAAATTGGGGAATCACTACATAGTATAAAACAAAGTCGCTTTCTCTGTCCCTATGTATGCCTATATCTTCAAAACTACACAACGGTTTTTGATGCGGTTTTTTTTATAGATAGAGTGATTCAAGAAGAAGGTTTTTATTACTTTAATTTTACGCAGACGAAGTCGCGGGCAGAATGTAATATAAATAACAAAATGATTCCAATTTTCAATGGCAGAGTTTTAAAACAGGTCAGACAAAAAAAAAAGAAAAAACTTTCCAAAAACACTGCTTGTTGATTTTGTTGACAAGTCGGTTAATTATGACGTAAGTGATTAACCACCTCAAATATCATAAAACAGATAGCAATTACAGTAAAATTGGCCATGTCTCCTTGTCTTAATGAAGTGCACGCGACTGCATACTTAAGATCATTTTCAACACGTTATTACAAGTGTGAATAATAACAAGAAATAATTACTAGAATCACTCGTACATTTGGAAGGTTTTTATGTATAACTAGCGACCCGCCCCGGCTTCGCACGGTATATTATGCATGTATTATACATATAAACCTTCCTCTTGAATCACTCTATCTATTAAAAAAACCGCATGAAAATCCGTTGTGTAGTTTTGAAGATATAAGCATACATCGGGACATGAGGACAGAAAAAGCGACTTTATTTTATACTATGTAGTGATTCTACGCAGACGAAGTCGCGGGCAGAAGCTAGTAATTTTATATAACTAACTGTGAAACATTAAAGAAAACACAGTGCAAAAAGTAATTGTCCCTTCATTCTAGACACGATCTTGATCAATGAAAATATAGACAAGGAAGAAGAGATTTTACTTTGCTCATTCAAAACCGCGTTACATTAAAGTTTTTGTTCCAAAATGTTTCTCACCGTGACACTTGTAACAACTGGTTACAAAATGCCGATTTGATACTTTAATGATCACCAGCTGAGCCCACGCTTGGCCTTGCCACTGGTTCTGATCGATATATTATGTCGTACTATATGTATATTGCGCCCACTCTTGATTCCTAGAGATGTGCCGAGTTGGGGGGAATCGCCGAATTCGGCCTTCGTGTTAAGTAAGACTCTCACGAAAAACTCTTGACTTGTCTTTAAATAAAGTAAAGATTATAATGAAAATTTATTTTTGCCAAGCGCTCTCTTTTTGAAACTACCAGCGCATTCGGAAAGACCATCATTGCCAAGAAGCGCCGCAAGAAACTTGGCAGTAAGTCATAAACCTCTACAAATGAAAAATGGGTAAGTTAAATGAAAACCTACATATATTTTTACTAAAAATGTATACATACACATTCATAAATCACGTCTTTTTTCCTTATGGGGTAGAGAGAGCCTAAGGTAACAAGACCTAAAGGCCACGCGCATATAAGTGGAAAGGGGAATCAATAGTGATGGGTTGCTAGGCGCATCGCTTGTAACATGATTCCTAAGATTGTCGCCCATTCCCTCGACGGGCTTTTACCATCTGCGCGGGAAGAGAAGCAACTGGTACATTCTATGTTTTTTCTTTTCTCCCAGACCAGCATGGAAAAAAAATGTTGTAATAAATTAAAAATGTTGCATCATTAAACAAAAGTACGCAATATAAACCTACGAGTAAGATACAATCAATATTGATAACATAATAGAGTTATATTCACTGGCAATTTTGATAAAACCCCTTTTTAAAGCAACGGTAACGGGTATATTTGTGTTCATTCGATTTCCCGTCGCATTTTACATAAATATACACAAATCACGTCTTTATCCCTTACGGGGTATATAGACAGAGCCAGATTCTTACAGACCACATTTAGCAAGATTGTGGGCGTATAGGTGAAAAATGAAATCAAAATAGTGATTGGGTTGCTAGCCTCATCGCCTATAACATGATTCCTATGATCTTCGCCCATTCCCTTGATGGTATTTTACCATGTTTTTTCTTTGCTCCCAGACCAGCATGGAAGAATCGCATTTTCGTACTCTTTATTTATTTAGGTCAATTCATCAAATGTAATTTGTAATTAATAATTGCAACATGCAATTAGAAGCACGAAATAGCAACAGATAAGATAAAATAATAAGAACTACGTAACATAGTTTAACAGTGCAGTGATTTCAGCAAAAAGGCGCCGCTTCTGGGAATGACTAATGCATGTTTATTATCAATATGGTAAGATATGTCTGACAGTGCATTTGTAATCAATCAATCAAATGAGGTAATAGATAACAAAAGAGGATAGTGTAACGTTAACGAAATCTTACGATATTTCAAAGGTTTCAATGTAATGATGTAATGCTGTTTTGCTCCTATATCGGTTTTTTATATATTTATACTCAACTGTTTCCATGCTGGTCTGGGAGTAAAGAAAACACAGAATGTACCCGTTGCTTCTCAACCCGCGCAGATGGTAAAAGGCCATCGAGGGAATGGTCATAGGAATCATGACTTATAGGCGATGCGGCTAGCAACCCATCACTATCTTGATTCCCTTTTCGACCAGCGTAATAAAGGTCGTAGGACATATTTTTGAGAAGATCGTATCGATACTTATTTTTGCACTTGACCGTATGGCATAATCAAAAAAGTCGGTTAATTATCTTACGCCAAAAACATTTCTCGTCTTTCCTATTCGGCCAAGTTGGTACATCGCTATAACTTAATCAAAATAAAGGATTATTATAATCCCAAAGTGAAAAAACAGTAAATTGCGATCCATTAATCATTAGGATAAAAACTTTACTGACTAAAGGATAAAGGTGTTAAAATTGTATTTAGTAAGCGATTAGCAGACGAAAAAACTTAACGTGCACATTTGTAAATTGAATTTAATGAAATACTTAACCCTTTTTTACAATATACGAGTACAATGTAGAGGTATATCCTCTACTAGCCGTTGCCCGCAACTTCGTCTGCATAGAATTCGTTTATCGCTATCCCACAGGAGTTACGCAATCCGTTCTTAGGGGATGCCTACGTCATTAGCTTAACGCATGCAAAGTCTCAGCCCGATCGGCTTAAAATTGACAAAGTTTCATACAAACTTTCATCCCCTATTTTATCCCCTTGGGGGTAGAATTGATCAAAATCCTTTCTTAGCGGATGCCTACGCTATAACATCTACCTGCATGCCAAATTTCAGCCCGATCCGTCCAGTGGTTTGGGCTGTGCGTTGATAGATCACTATGTCAGTCAGTCAGTCACCTTTGAGTTATATATATTTAGAAGATTTCTGTTAACAATAAGTAGACAAGAAAACGCGGTTGGACCTGCTTGGTCAGAGCGGATCTCAACCATCATAATTATTATATGTATTATTTGTTGTTGGCATTTTGAATGCTATTTGTAATGTTATTTTAATATGTTGGGGTGCGAGTCGAGTTACTTCCGCGTGTGGTCAAGAGCTGCGATTCGTTTTTGGATCCGTCCGAGGGGAAGAGCAGTGCTTGGTCCGGTGCACCCTCGGCATCGGTTAATGATTTCCTGGCCGATTCTGAGGGATATCATTATCCGTTGGCTAAGAGCCCGACAGGGGGAGGGGTCTTTTGACCGTGTCCTACCGTACAACGTTGCCGACATTTTTGTCACAGGATTTTTGAACACTGTATTTATTACTTTGACATTGGCGAAATCATCGCATCGATCGATGGGCCCATATTAGAAATAGAAAAATAATTCTAATCTGTTAACATGCCAAACTGATATATTTTGTAAGAATTATAATAAAGTTTTTAATGACTGCCTACATAGGTACATATTTAACAAAAAAAAGTGGCATAAATTCATTTGAGAAGGTATTTATATGTGTTTTATGTGGCAGTAGTGGAGGGAGGGTTCCATGAAAACCATATGTTTCGTACAGGCTTGGTTATCTTGCACGTGAAACGGAGTAGAAAGGTAAGTATTTTTTGTTCAGTGACAATTATACATTACAAAATCGACGGGAATCTTTTTTTTTATGTTAGAGAGGCCAGACAAACGAACTAGTGGGTCACCTGATGGTAAATGATCACCACTGTCCATAGACACCCGCAGCGCTTTACGCGATGCCAGTGCGTTGTCGGCCCTGCAGAAAATTGTACACTCGCCTCTTAAAGGCACCCAGGGCCTCTATTCGGCGCTGTAACGGCGCACTTCGTCATAGGTACGGCATAGGATTGGCATCACATTGGCATTCATGCGTCGAAAACACAAAGCCTCTGTTCGTCAAACGTTGCGCTGAAATTGCCAGCCGAATAAAATGTAATGCCCCTAAAATTGGCTAAGTAAAGTTTTTGGACGAGGTGCAAATTATATTTTTTTTCGACAGTCGACGTCTTTTATTTTTATTCCCTATCATTAATTAGAAATAATTTTTTAAATGCTCGATATGACATTTGTGAGATTTAACGGCCGATAAGCTCTGTTGGCTAGAACTAGCTTGTAATAAAAAAAAAACTACGTCAACTGTTTGACATTGTCAAAAAATAATACCGCGGTTCTGTTTATTTGCGTTTGCGTGTAATCAGTGTTAGCAGTGTGTTTTTAATAATATTTCAACGACCTCAGCACAACCTCCGGCCTTTCGATATTGCCGCACTTCTCTTCGACCTTTGCACGATATTTTGGACTACGATTTCAGCTACTTTCCACGACTTAGGCACTGCTTCTTGGACTTTTGTACTTCCACACGAGTGTAATGGATTTGGACGATCCCCAAAGCACTGCAGAGGAAATTAAGTATTACAGGGATGTACTCCAATGCTTTGTACCGTCATATAAGAAGTATAGACGGGATTTTCCAAATATTTGAGCTTAACAAAGGCTTTACAAGCGACTTGGTGCCAAGCTCTAGAAATGAACTGTCCGAAACGGAACTCATATAGTCATATGTCTGTGAGGAACATATCAATGTGAGTATATTGCAGTTAATGTTGTTGTAAGAAATTAAGATTATTGAATCTAGTAAAATGCTTTTATTATATTTACAGATTGAGGAAGATTGCTACCAAAGTAAATCTGGCTAATTACACCTAAAAAATACTGCAAACTTGATATTAACCAAAGCATACCATGAGATTGTAAGTGTCAGCTAGGTGTCTTATTTTATAATTTGTAATTTTTCTTCATTATATTAATTAACAAGGTTATTTAAATGTTCAATGTGTTATTATGAATGTAAACACAGGATATTTATCCCTTGCCATTATTGTACAGTTAACTACAAAAAGATGTGAACAATTTATTCACCTTAGTTCATTGCTACGCCTATTGTTTTCTTTGGTGAATCCTCTCCTGTCTTCTTAAGGCAAAAAATTAAGTGTAAATTGGACGCTGATATGTACTTCGTTATGTGCTTATTTTTAGGAAATGTTGAATGATGAAAGCAGCCTAACACAAAAGATCTGGCTCAAAGCAGTTACTGCAACATACCCCTACCCTGGGACCGTGCCAGATTCAGAGGTAAAATTATGTACCTGTATAAAAAGAAAAATTAAGTGACAGATTGAGTGATAACAATTTTTCTATGGTAGGAACCAAAAACCCAAAATAGTAAAAATTTTGACAAAATTGTTAGTGTAAAGCAATATAATAGCTAGTAGTTATTATAAAGGACTGGTTTGTAAAATTAATTTGATTCTTTTTTTCCAGTGTGATTTTTCGACTCGGACCCTAATCATATATTCAAACAATGGCTTTGTTTGAATATATGATTTTGGTGAAACCATCAGTAAAATGTGTAGCCTGTTCAGCTAATATTACTGAAAAAATCATGCCAAGCAAGCTGTCATCTTCAACTGCAAGTCGTTCATCAACACCGACGTGATATGAACCCAGAGCCCCTCATCGTCAAGCTCAACCAAGGAGACAAAAGGAAGGGAATAATATGTCAGGACGTACACATATCTTAAGAATTATTAAGGAAACTTCAAAATGTATCTTGGTCTTCCTAAAACATATTTTTGGTTGATATGTGGACGAAGCAGTTATAATGTGCTTTAGTCAATTTGCAAGGTGACATAATAAAAATACAATAATTTTTGTTTGTTTTATTTTAAAATGTACAAATTAGTCCTTATTTTTATAAATATACACTTGTTAACAAAAATATTTCTGAAAGACCTATCCAACGATACCTGATGTGATAGATTATGAAAAAAATCACCATCACAAATTGGGTCACAGACACATTGCTTTTAAAATTTTCAAAACTGTGATTATTAGTTTTAGTTGTAAAATCAAGTATCATGTCAAATGTACACCATTTTGTTAAACCATTATTATGATCCGGTAAAAATGACAAAATCAAAGTCCCCAATTTTTCTTTTTTTACATTCTTTATAAAATGCATTGAGTTTCTCCGGATCTCTTGGTCCTAGTTCTATTCCTCTTTTCTTGGGTGGAAAAATATCCTTGGAGGATATTGGCTGTGTTCCCTCACTAGCTATGGTTCTGTAGATTTTTTTTGTAACCAATATAACACCACCAATGTGTGTTTACATCCACCTGAAAGTAAAACAAATCAATGAAAATATAATCTTCAATAACCATAAATATTTACTCTATAGTGTAAGTATTTACCAGCTGATGCAGGACAAACATCACATGTTGCATCAATTATATTACTATTCGCCTCTTCTAAATGAATAGTCACAAGATAATATTTCATTCTTATTTTGTGCTCCGGAACAACTTTGGCCCTGACAAAGCATTCAGTGTTCCCTCTTTTAATTTCCACATAACCTACTGCGTTATCAACATAACCACCTCTTGATGACCTAAAATGCAATGGAAAACATTATAACACAAGATCTTTCATCATCATCATCTGCCTATTTATGTCCCACTGCTGGGCACAGGCTTATTTGTAACCAAATTTAAATGATTTTGATTTAATTTGATGTACAACAATACACTATGTATGTATGTGTTAAATATTTGTAATCATGATTATTATATGCATCAGAATGTTTGTGAAATTCGTCAGTACGTACATGAGTGTCTTCACACCTCTTATTTCAGCAACATTGTGCTTATCGTTTGTGTAGAAATATTCCAATATCATGAACATATCCATGTGTGGCAAGTTTCTTGAATCCGCTCGTACAAATTCGCTCATTTTGTGATCAATAGCGCAGCCTCAGTATTAAAAAAATCAGTCCAACAGTCAAGGCGGGGGTCGCCGTAAAGCAGAAAAACGTCCAAGAAGAAGTGCCTAAGTCGTCGATAGTAGCTGAAATCGTAGTCCAAATATCGTGCAAAGGTCGAAGAGAAGTGCGGCAATATCGAAAGGCAGGAGGTTGTGCTGAGGTCGTTGAAATATTATTAAAAACACACTGCTAACACTGATTACACGCAAATGCAAATAAACAGAACCGCGGTATTATTTTTTGACAATGTCAAACGTGACAGTTGACGTAGTTTTTTTTTATTACAAGCTAGTTCTAGGCAACAGAGCTTATCGGCCGTTAAATCTCACAAATGTCATATCGAGCATTTAAAAAATTATTTCTAATTAATGATAGGAAATAAAAATAAAAGAGCTGCAGTTCCTCGATTATTAAGACGTCGACTGTCGAAAAAAAATATAATTTGCACCTCTTCCAAAAACTTTACTTAGCCAATCAACCGTTTGAACTGTCACGCACGATCACTCTACTTGTCAACGCTATTTTATTTAAGACAATGCTAAAACATGTCATAAAATGTTTCTACCGCCTTTGATGATTATAAAATTCATTTAATTATCCTACGACTTTACTGTATGGGCACAAACCCCTTTGCTTTTCTAACTGACTAGCTGTCATAATTTAAAAAAAGTTTCTAATCCTAGCGTATCTGTCTGTCATCTTCTGTCTATGACATTCCGTGCATTATGGTATAGTTACGTTATTGATTGATAAATATTTCGTTCGAACAAAGCCAATATGAGAATGTATACATTAATATGCTAAAATACTACGGATCTTAGGTTGACAGCCGAACTTAAATGAAACCTGTAGACCAATCTACTGAACTAAAGTAAGTTACCTTAACCAATAATTTATTTTTATTATTGATTGATAGTCATATAATATATTTTCTGTAACATGGTAAAGTATGTCAGACATGTACAAAAGTAGTTTCTGTTTACCCCTACGGAAATTTAGGTGTGATGGTATGTACATAAGTTAAAGAACTACTAGTCGCTGATTGTTCATTATATTTATGACTCTGTCCAAGTTGAAATTTAGCACTTATAATACCATGCAGGTTTAAATTAAAATAGACTAAACTTTTATGCCAGGAACTTACATACTCATATATAAGAATGACAACCAATTTGTATGCTGACAATGTTGCATGTTAACACTAGTATTTCAATACATCCCACTTGCAATATATATATAATCACTTAAATCATTTCTATTCATTGTTGTTTGTTACTATTTCATTGATTATCTTGTCAGACTTCAAGGGTAGTTAAATATGTATAACTAGCTTCTGCCTACGACTTTGTCTGTGTGGAATCAAATATAGCCTGTTTTAACAGGGATAATGTAGGATTCTAATGGTGAAAGAATTATTCAAATTGGTCCAGTACTGGATCAATACCAGGTCCAGTTTCGGAGTCTATTCAATGTAAACAAACAAACAATACTTTCCTCTGTATAAATTTGTAAAACCAATGTGTTGCTAGCCTATTCACTCTAAGAATTTTCATGAACAATTATCTAGGCTGTAATTTCCTTCATGTAATAATCTCACTATAACCTGAATTTGTTTTCTGTACATCGTCTGTCTGTTGTATATAAACAAAATGAACATTTATTTTGTTTACAGATACTCAACTGTCTGGAAGTTCGAACAGTATTGTCGGGTTTTAAATTCAATCATTGAAACATGCCTGGATGCTAAATGCACAGACGGAGTGGCGAAAAGTTACGACCATATACACATGAAGTTCTCAAGACCTGTACTGTCACCGCTTTCCCAATGTTGTCTGCCTGCGGCCTTTATGCAACTATCTTATTTCAAAATAAAATTAATATTTTGGCATGCTAGTATGCGAACTAATGTAATTAACAATCATTACTATAACTAATAAAACTTATTTGTGAGTTATTTCCTGTTACCTCCTATTACATTAAACTTATTATACTTAACCTACTGAATCTGTCTACTTATCTTGTCTGTGTTATTATTCTTTATAACTTTATTATGATAAATTAATGATATCAAACAATTATGTTACACTTAAATGCCTTTCTTTTCTAGTTTTTTTTTTAATATTTGAATTAAAACATCTTGCCAAGACAAAATGACTGCTGACAGACTTTTATTAACATTTTCTATGTCTGCTTGTTCATGCTTAGAGAATGCCATTCCAAAAAGCTAAACCGATTTTTGATATAGTTTGCCCTTTATCTCTTGTTTTGATATTCATGAAAATACTTTACTTATTTGCGCTTGAATGCATAGTTTGACTTTCTAAAACTCGAATCATCTGATTAACCATTTTGCCTGTTTACTATCACACATTTTGAAGTTTAAAGTTGTATATACCCGTGAAGTTCTCAAGATCTGTACTGTCACCGCTTTCCCTATGTTGTCTGCCTGCGGCCTTTATGCAACTATCTTGTTTCAAAATAAAATTAATATTTTGGCATGCTCTCCATTATACATTAAGTATGCGAATTATCAATCATTACTATAGCTAATAAAAGTTCTTTGAGAGTTATTTCCTGTTACCTCCTATTACATTAAACTAACATTTGAAAACACTAAAAATAGCTAATGAATTTGCCACCTAACTGGGCTATTCTTACTTAGAAATGTATCAGTATTACAGACGGTACTGGGGCCACAATGGCCCTGCGTGGGACTCCATCCTTCCCCTGTTCCCACCCCTACGCCACCAGCTAACAAAATAATCCTTCATGAAGAATCATGTTGCTGAAAAACTATGCACTAAAAATGGTGCTAATTAAAGATCTATAATACCGACACAGTTTCTACTCTACTGAACTCTCCTTTCAATAACTATTTGATTTATTATCCTTTATGGAAATGATGACTATTAATTCTATAAATCAGACCTTCAATATGTTGAGTTGATGAGAATTTTATTAATTATAAGCTAAACTTTTGGAAAATTAACATATATCCTTTATTAAATCGGAATGCAGTGTTTTTTTGTATGTACTTTAATAAATCCTATCAAAACAATATGATCTATGTACATATGTGGGGAGTGTGAATGGTAAAGTTGGGAGGGGAAGGCCTAGACAGACGTTTCGAGACCAAATAGGAGACGTGTTTTTTCCTTTGCTTTGAGGGACGAACTGATAAAAAAACTTAAAAATGGTGACCGATCTTAACACCTCATGAATAGTAGTTCAATGACCTCATCATGTTTTTATTTCACAAATTACGTAGCAATTTTAATTTTCCACATTCATGGTCTCGATTCAAAATCGCTATTTTTTTATGCTTTTTAATTGGGGATAGGTTTCGATAGAATTATTGAAAACAAATTAATTGCCCTGAGATCGCGGATTCACCTCACCTTGCACAGACCGTTTTTGTTTACCGAATTACACAACAATCTGAGTTTTCCAGATATATTTCCTCGATTCAAAATCGATATTTTTTTACGCTTAATAATTTGGGATAGCTTTCGATCGAATTAATAAAAAAATGATGTTTGCCGTGAGTAAGCCGCACGTAATATTGGAACCTTTTTCATCCACCTTTGCTCCATCCATCAGTGAGGCAATCAGTGGGCGATTTGACACATTGAAT
The DNA here is from genome assembly GCA_949127965.1 of Pandemis corylana. Classification (NCBI taxonomy): domain Eukaryota; kingdom Metazoa; phylum Arthropoda; class Insecta; order Lepidoptera; family Tortricidae; genus Pandemis; species Pandemis corylana. The sequence goes on along the minus strand of OX421869.1, from coordinate 12,786,801 downwards.
TCCAAAATTGACAGCTAGCCTGACCATGCGTTGTGCGATCTGCGATTATGTTGCAAAGGCTCGGATTACTTGGGGATTCGGGGGTTTTAGTTTTTCTTAATTATGGCTTAAATTTTGATCAATTTGATGTGATCGCACTGAATAGATAATTATTAGATAACTCGTTATAGATTTGATAGGATATGCGGTCAGAACTCCTCTTTTTTCTGACACACTTTGACAGCTGTTGAAAATCCCCAACAAAAATGACGAGGCGCCCCGAATAGCTTACTAAAAACGCATTGCGTTCTCTTCGGATTGTGTTCGGCAAACTGACATTTGGGCGACCCCGAATAGCAAATTAAACGTTAGGCACTGCAAATGGTTGGTAATAGCTTGGGCGTGTCAGCGCCGAATAGAGGCCCAGGAATCTACGACGTTTCGCTTCATACGCATTGCATTTCAAATTGTCGCTTATCACTGACAATTGTCATGTTGGTGACAGGCGCCAGGATGTCATTCTGTTGCCGCTGTAACAACAAATACTAAAAACAGATTTTTGTCTATGTAAGTAACAGATATAAACTGACCTCACACCACCTATATTTTGCATAGGAGGCGGGGCTCAGCCACACTGAATATATTGATTACTAGCCTTCCGTCCGCAGCTTCGCCAGCGATAAATTAATTTTCCCGTAGGAATAGGTATTTTCCCGCGGCAAAAAGTAGCCTATGTCACTCAGTGATAATGTAGCTTTCTAACTGCAAAAGAATTTTTAAAATCGGTCCAGTAGTTTCGGAGCCTATTCAATGCAAACAAACAAACAATCAAATTTTTCCTCTTTATAATATTAGTATAGACTAGCCTTCCGTCCGCAGCTTCGCCCGCGATAAATTAATTTTCCCGTAGGAATAGGTATTTTCCCGCGGTAAAAGTAGCCTATGTCACTCAGTGATAGTGTAGTTTTCTAACGGCAAAAGAAATTTTAAAATCGGTCCAGTAGTTTCGCAGCCTATTCAATGCAAACAAAAAAACAAACAAACAAATTTTTCCGCTTTATAATATTAGTATAGATATGATTATGTTGGCTTGCCGAATTTGTAGGGATCGGCACGCGAGTCGACTCGCACTTGGCCGATTTTAAGCCATGTTTTTATGACGACCTCACGAGATCTCAACCATTTCATGGCACTAAAGAAATGCAAGAACAAAATGGTGACTTTTAAGGAAGCAAGGTGACCCGAGTAAAGGCGGCCGACCGACTGCCCAAATATGTGTGACCTCGCCACAAGGCCGCCAGTTTTAGTTCAAAGGGTCGTCGAATACTGGTATGCCTTGTTTTATAAATATCGAGCAGTCACGTCAAATCGTAAAAGAAAAAAACATACATACATACTGTCACGCCTCTTTCCCACAGGGGTACGCAGAAACTTTGTTCCACTTGCTACTATCCAGACTTACTTCTTTCGCTTCATCCACATTCATCTCCTCATACATGCTCGTCGGTTTCGGGTACTCCTGAACTGAACTTTTTCCAAAACGTCTCCTGTTTGGTCTCGGAACGTCCGTCTAGGCTTTCCCCTCCCAACTTAACCATTCACAAGAAAAAAAATGTTTTTTTAAAAACCTACGTACAATTTAAACGTTATAGATGATCAAGAACATTATTCAATTTCGTTCCAAAAATACCTTACACCGTTTTGGAAACGTGCTGATACTCTTCGAACTGAAAAACCGATTTTTACCAAACACAACAAAGAACCACCGCAAGGGACCTGGCTTTCGAATGAATCAAACCGCATCAAAATCGGCCCATCCGTTAGAGATTTACGATGTGACAGACACATTGACGTCAAACTTACATACATACATAAAACACGTCTTTATCCCTTACAGGATAGACATAGCCTAAGGTAACAAGACCTAAAGGGGAATCAAAATAGTTATGGGTTAGCCCGCTTCGCCTATAACATGATTCCCATTTTCGTCCATTCTCTCGATGGCCTTTTACCATCTGCGCGGGAAGAGAAGCAACCGGTACATTCTATGTTTTTCCTTTGCTCCCATACCAGCATGGGCGTCAGTTATAACACGTTTTTTGCTTTGGGGGTTAATCGAATTCGGAGTAGCCCCTGGTTATCTCGGCTCCAAAACATGACGTTTCGCAAGCAATATTCAATTTCGTGCGCTCGCGCAGAGAAAGCGCGACCTCTGCCCCGGCGCACTTTGTTCTATTCCCTTATACGACCGGTTGCTGTTCGTTTCACGTAAACACGCGGATAGTTGGCCGATGACAATCGCGTACAGGCTTGATGTTAGTTGGGAACGCCTAGCTGGGTCAGACGGGCTGTCCCTCCACTGTGGCGATCATTCAGCCCAATACCTCTTCATTGGAGCCGCTGGTTACTGTCCCAGCAGCGCTCCCACACAGCAACTCTCCTCGAATCTTATCTTGAAATATCCTACGATAGACAAATAGTGACTGTTACCAAGGCCGTGGTTTAGCTGTCCCTTGTTCAATATTAGGTCTAACAACGCTGTGTAGAGTCCGTGTGTAGAGTCCGTGTGTAGAGTCTTTTAGCCACTGCCGCCGCTTAGTAAATACACACAAAAGTTGATAAACATTCGGACAGCTCAAAGTGATCTACAAACAACTCTATCAAGTTAGCAAGACGTCAAAAACATCTATTATACACCTTTACGCCACTAACGATAAGGTCGGCGTCACATATATTTGACATGACGGCTGTGTAGGTATTTATGCCCTCGGCTGTACTAAGAGGGTGTGTAGATCATTTTGAGCTCTTCGACTGTTTATCAACATCTGATGTGACTTTTGATGCTTCACTATTAAGGCTTTAAAAATAGGCTCAGAGTTGCTCAGCGAGCTCGTAATCGTAATTTTAGAAACAAAAAAAACTGTGTTAAAAAAATACAAAAAGTATTCTTAGAACTTGTCAAATATAATGTACGTCAAGTGTCATAATATATATCTACTCAAAGTCTCAATAATAAGTACCATACGCTCTTACACCGGCGTAAAAAGGTAGTGGGACATATTTTTGAGAAGGCCGTATCGGTACTTATTTTTGCACCTTACCATACATTACCAAGTTAAGGGTTTATGGTGATGAGATTGTTGTATACATGTTTTTGCAATGTTCGTTTCACATGGTTTACATATATGCTTAAAGAAATATGATACATCATGAATATCATAATACAAAATGTATCGTTAGTTTTTGCGTTAACAGCCCGCTTCCTTGGTACGATGGCCGTCACTGTTCGTCTGTCTGTCTGCTGTTGATGGAAATTAATATGTCTCGCTCAATGAACCGAGTGTGGGGTTCGTTATTTTGTTTTATTATGATGTCATTGACCTTGCTATGCCAGACTATGACGTTTTATTCTCATTTCCAGCCTAAACGTCCCACTCTGCAAAATGTTCCTGCATGCGCAGAACCCCCATTTTTTTAATGTAGGTAGTGAAAACTGGGGCCCGGTTATGTGGGGCTCTCTCCCCCCTTTCCGTGCGAAAAGGGGTGGGGGAGCATACCCACTAAAAACACTACGGCGTTCCCCGCTTGCCGGGTTTAGGAAGGCGCCGTGGGATCCCGAAGATTCGAGCCGACGACGCCCCCCTGCCCCGGCTTTCGCCAGGGCCACCCGCGCCAAGGAGGGAGGGGTCAAAACGCTAAGACAACCCCCCCCCCCCCTGACGTGCGGGACCGTGCAATACGGACGAGGGGACATGCGCAGAACCCCTAAAATCACATGCATTTTTTTACGCCAATCGATATCATTGAGATAAATCAGTATAAATCTTATTCACTATGTTTGTCTAACGGAACCAGTTATGGTATTATGTGATACAGAACTTGTTTTATTTATCTTTTAGCACCTCAACGGATCGAATTACCTGCTTGTAATACTGTCAAACAAACAACACGTCATGAGAATGATAAAAAATATATGACTGGGCGGGATAAAAAACATATACATTCTGTAATTTAACACCTTCCTTGTTTCTACATACATACATATATCACGCCTTTATCCCTTACGGAGTAGACAGAGCCTAAGGCACATTTTGGTACGTTTTCTAAAAAGAAACCTAGCTAGATCGATTTATCGCCCCTGAAACCCCCTGCATGCTAAATTTCATTAAAAACGTTGGAGCCGTTTTCAAGATTCATTATTATATATATATAAAAATTGCTCGTTTTAAGGTATTAGATTAGAATAGAAGATACATATAGAGCGACCGCTTAACTAAGTCTTTGCTCGCGCGGTGCAGGGGCGCGCCGTAGGACGACAAAGGGGACCGAGAGAGGTGCGAGCGGGTAGTGCGCCCGCCGCCCGCACCTCTCTCGGCCCCCGCGGTCGTCCCACCCCGCGCCCCTCCACCGCGCGGACGAGGACTCATTTAATCGGTCGGTCTATAGACAGATTTGACTTTTTGCTATCGAAAATCTAGACAAAGCATATGGAGCTCAAAACAATATTTTTCCGCGCTTAAATTTATTAATAACTGGTAATTTTCAAGGTTATATGTCAGTCGATAACTACCTATACTTGCAGATGTAAGGATTAAATCATGCATCGTAACCATGGCGACGAAGTAGGTTAGCTGTCAATGAGGGCTGTCATGTCAGTGCGCGTGCGATTGCATAATGAAATGACCGGTTTGACTCAAGGTCTGTGTCGAGCGGAAGCGACAGACGGATTAAAAAGAGAGGCTTTCAATATATACAAAGTTTAAGGATTGTACGCGTAGCAGCCATTTTGAATCGTATTTTTTTTTTATTTTAATCGAAAATGTTGTGAACCGCACGGACCCGCAAAAGGGCCGAAACGCGTCAGTGTTTTGTTTGATGTAGGTAATATAGTTAGGTTTATGTGATTTATATATATTTTATGTGGCAGCAGAGGATGGGCATGCATGTAAAAACATATATTTCGCCCAAGCTTGCCTCGGTTGCCTCTTTTCTCGCGCAGATGGTAAAAGCCCATCGAGGGAGGGGTATACATAGGCGATGCGGCCAGCACCCACACTAAATTGTTTCCCCTTGCCAACTGTATGCCCACAATCGCGCTAAACGTGGCCTTTAGGTTTTGTACCGTAGACTGTGTCTACCCCGTAAGAGATAAATTCGTGATTTATGTATTTATGTTGAAAGATTCACTATCCCTGGTTAACTTAGGCTATTTCTTCCCAGGATAATAGTCGTGTGACGAAAACAAAGCTACGGAAGAACTTCCAACACAAATGAAACTTACTCATATTATAAATGCGAAAGTCGACGATGTGAGTGAGTGTGTTTGTTCCTTCGTCACGCTGAAACCACTGGACGGATTTGAGTGAAATTTAGAACGAACATAGCTGTTAACCTACATTAAAACATAGGCTACTTTTCATCCCGGAAAATTGCATAGTTCCCGTGGAATAGCGATAAACATATCAAAGGTCGTAGCTGCCTAGAGTCGCGATGTAAATAATTATTTCTGAACTGTCAACGCCAGTTCATAAGTCTAATTCAACGCGGACAAAGTCACGGGCAGAAGCTAGTGTTCTATAATTTTAAGCCCTGCTTCATACTGCTGCGTCAATGTGGTAGCATTTGGTGCTCTTTATTTTAAGTCCTGCTGAGTCACCAACACAATTGTCATGCTGCCACGCATTAAGGAGCTGTCACACCAACGCGTAAAAGACGTCGACGGTGCGTTTACGCAACAAAATGTACGAAGAAACGGTGAGAGAACATGACGCATGCGACAAGTCACTGCGTATACGCGGCAGTGTAGTCGCTCCTTTAAGGTACAGCGACACCAGTGCGTAAAAGACGTCGACGGTGCGTTTACGCAACAAAATGTATGAAGAAACGGTGAGAGAACGTGACGCATGCGACACGTCACTGCGTATACGTGGCGGTGTAGTCGCTCCTTTAAGGAGTAAGTACGTTGTTACTTATACATACAAGTACGTGGAGCAGGTTGTAGATGGTTACAACGACGCATTGTCTTCGCGCCGTGTATGAACTTTAGTGTAAGGGCTGGTGATAATAATTGCATTTAATAAAGCAGTAGATTCGTGTCTGTACATTAAATAAATTCATCATAAATAGAGCGCTAACGCTTGGGGAATAATAATAAAACACGAAAAAGTATATAATAAAATAAAAAATAAATTCTTTTTTTTTTTATAAATATCTTGGGACAAATTACACCAATTGACCCAGCCCCAAACTAAGCAAAGCTTGTACTATGGGCACCAGGCAACGGATAAACATACTTATATAATGTAGATAATACATAATTAAATACATATAACATCCATGACTCGGGCACAAACATTCGTATTCACCATACAACTGTCTGCCCTTACCGGGATTCGAACCCGGGACCTCTAGCTTCATAGTCAGGGTCACTAACCACTAGGCTATCCGGTCGTCAAATAATAATTTATATCTGTCTGTATGTATGTGTTCATTAACCTATGTCTGTGTTCGCTAATCTCCAAAACTGTTTAACCGATTTAAATGTACGTATAGAAAAAATCGAAGGCTTGCCACACCTGCTGGGTGGTGTAGGGGTATAGCACGCGTCACGGAATGACGTGGTGGGTTCGATTCCCGGCCATAGCTTCACTTTTCAGATTTTTCTGTGTTCTAATTTTCAGTATCGTTTAGACAGAAACTTTTTTAATGACGAGCCACAGCCCTGCGGCCGGAAGCCGCCTCAAGTGCGCAGGCCCGGACGCGCATTGTGCCGGGTTGATGACATTCACATTAAGATGCGCGCGCGCCTGATAGCCGATTGAATTTAGGCTCGCCGGCATTGTGGGGGGCGCAGGCGCAGCAGTTGGACTGAGAACGAATTATATTGATTAATAACAATAATTAATTAAAACTTGTCTTGTGACACAACGTGGCTTTAGTGAATAAAACGCAAATTTCGATTTTTTTTTTAATGTAAGAGGGCAAACGAGCAGACGGGTCACCTGGTGGAAAGCAATCACCATCGCCCAGGGACACCTGCAAGACCTGGGGAATCACAAGTGCGTTGCCGGCCCTTTGAGGAACAGGAAGGCTCGCTTTTTAAAGATCCCTAAATTGTACCGCTCAGGGAATGTTGCAGCAGGACACTAATTTACTAATTAATTTATTTAATTTATTAATTTAATTTAGGATTACTAATTTAATGTACATGGGTAGTAGAAGAAGAATGACGTACAGAAATGGCAATATGGTTGCCTGGTAGAGATCGCTCTGTAGCGATAAGGCCGCCTATTGTTACCTTGTAATATTCTGTATACCTTTTTTCTGTTTTGGTTTTTACATGTGGTGTTCAATAAAGAGTTATCGTATTGTATTGTACATGAATCTAAAACAAAACGCCTGACAAATTTAACTAGCAATTTGCTGAGTTTTCCTTGATGAGGCCCAATGGAAATTAGGGGACGACACAAAGGTGTTTTTTCTTATTAAAAAACTAGCCAAGCGCAAGCCGGACTCCCGAGGGTCCCTTACAAAACCGGCATGAAAATATGTCCGTATAAAATCCAGTGCAAAGCCCTTCACGTAAGCAAAATGTACGCAATGTGAGATCATTTTAAATTGATTACTTACATAGACAGACACATATAAAATAGTGATGAGCTACCTTCAATCCAAATTGACGACCGGATGGCCCAGTGGTTAGAGAACCTGACTATGAAGCTTGAGGCCCCGGGTTCGATCCCCGGTCGGGGCAGATATTTGTATGAAAAATACGAATGTTTGTTCTTGGATGTTTAATATGTATTTAAGTATGTATTTATCTATATAAGTATGTCTATCCGTTGTCTAGTGCCTATATTACAAGCTTTGCTTAGTTTGGGGCAAGGTCAATTGGTGTCAATTGTCCCAAGATATTATTATTATTAACTTTCAAATTCCTAGGACAACTGGAAGTACGGCAATTTGTATGGAAACGCCTTTTCTAATGACTACATAATATGCTTTCATTTAGTACCATCAGGTGCACCGCATGCCCGTTTGTCGGTTTTAATATAAAAAAAAAAAAGTCTCAGACGACTAACTTGACTTAGAGAGGATTAATTTTTTCACAGCTCCGAGGGGCCACATACATGAGTATTTACATACATACATCACGTCTTTATCCCTTACGGGGTAGACAAAGCCTAAGGTAACAAGACCTAAAGGCCACGTTTAGCATGATTTCGGTTGTAAGTGGAAAGGGGAATCAAAATAGTCTATAACAGGATTCCTAAGATTTTCACCCCTACCCTCAATGCGGTTTTACCTGCGCGGGAAGAGAGACAACTGATACATTCTATGTTTTAAGTATGCATAAGTATTTGTTATCAACTAATTTCAACTTTATACTTTTAAGCGTTCTTGAGAAAAAGAGTACTGACAGACAGACGGCCAGTCAACATAATGTTCCTATAAGAGTTCCGTTTTCTCCTTCTGAGATACGGAACTCTAAAAGTCAGCTGTACCAAATACGATGTGCACATTTTCATTTATAAATACGGAACTTTAGTTAAAAACAAAATATCCTGTGTCGCCACATCAAGGAAGCGGCAGAGGCAGACAGACGAACATATAAGGCGCTAACATGTCAGTTAAAAGCTGCAATAATGTGCGAAACGCGTAGATTTACCATATATGTGGGACCTGTATGTAACTATATTTATTTCCATAAACGCAACACTTAACTGAACAAGATATGTACGAACAAAAAAGATTTCTACTCTTAAATTATACGTTAATAAATAATTCTCTTAATAAACTCTAGTTAACTTAAACTAGCTCCTGCCTCAGTTTTAGTCTTTTTCATTTTATTTTTTTGTTTTATACAAATCTTATCCTGGCAATAAAGAACACAAAAAAAATCTCTTCCATGGTGGTCTGGGATTAAAAAATAACATAGAATGTACCAGTTGCTTCTCTTCCCGCGCAGGTAAAAGCGCATCGAGGGAAAATCGAGTGAGCGAAAATCTTAGGAATCATATTACAGGCGATGCTTGCAACCCATCACTATTCTGATTCCCCTTTCCACCTATACGCCCACAATCACGTTTAACCTTTAGGTCTTGTTACTTTATGCTCTGTCTACCCCGTACCTAAGGGATAAAGACCTGATTTATGTATATATGTATGTAAAACATAAGAATTATCAATTTTGGTGCAGTCGTTCGGAAGCTATGCGATTATACATACATTTCGACGATTCGTTTTTATTTATTATATGGATATATACAGGGTGTTAGGTAATGAGTGGATAATCCTTGAACTGCGGATAGAGGGCACTTAGGACGTTATAATAAAGCTAAAATAGGTTTAGTAAAAGTGGCACGGTTTCGGAGATATTCGGACTTTTAGGTTTTTTTCGAAAATGAACACCCTTGTTCAATGTTTTGATCACAGCACCATTTTAAACTAACTTTTTCAATTTTTTATTTTTGCTCAATATTCTTGAGTACTTTTATTTTCAGATAGGCATTACTATTTTTGTGAGACTACATGGTATTTTTAAAAAAAAAATCGCAAACTTAATTTTTGCCTTTTCAATCGTACATTGATCGAATTTTCAGCTCTCACGGTGAAAAAAAAATACACTACAGCCTAGTTGCCAATAAGCTTAAAAACATGCCGGTTTAGTGACAATTTAAAAATGGTAATTACCTTTTGAATTTAAATTCAAAATGACAAAATAATAAAAAAAAATACACGCTCACCCACATTTTTCCCGATTTACTTTTTGTATCACGGGCGTAGAACTCAAAATTTTTTGTTGCAAAAATAACATTATTGGCCACTTATTTAAATGCAAATGGCATTTAAATATGTAATTCCAAATTTAAAAAACATGCTGACTGCCTTTTGTTTTTTTTTCTACTTCGATTTTGAATTTCGCTATTATTGCATAATGAATGGTGAAATTGTGCCTTGGAACTCACCATAAATGTAATGCATTTGGGCATATTCTATCAGTGTGTATTATATTCGAAGCAGTATTAAAGTAAAAAACTTCAACACAACGATCTAAACGCAAAATTAACCATTCATTACGCAATAATAATTAGCGAAATTCAAAATCGAAGTAGAAAAAAAAACAAAAGGCAGTTGGCATGTTTTTTAGTTTTGGAATTATTTAAATGCCATTTGCATCTAAATAAGTGGCCAATAATGTTATTTTTGCAACAAAAAATTTTGAGTTCTACGCCCGTGATACAAAAAGTAAATCGGGAAAAATGTGGGTGAGCGTGAATTTTTTTTTTATTATTTTATCATTTTGAATTTAAATTCAAAAGATAATTACCATTTTTAAATTGTCAATAAACCGGCATGTTTTTAAGCTTATTGGCAACTAGGCGGTAGTGTATTTTTTTTTCACCGTGAGAGCTGAAAATTCGATCAATGTACGATTGAAAAGGCAAAAATTAAGTTTGCGATTTTTTTTAAAAAAATCCCATGTAGTTTCACAAAAATAGTAATGCCTATCTGAAAATACAAGTACTCAAGAATATTGAGCAAACATAAAAAAATTGAAAAAGTTAGTTTAAAATTGTGCTATGATCAAAACATTGAACAAGGGTGTTCATTTTCGAAAAAAACCTAAAAGTCCGAATATCTCGGAAACCGTGCCACTTTTACTAAACCTATTTTAGCTTTATTATAACGTCCTAAGTGCCCTCTATCCATAGTTCAAGGATTATCCACTCATTACCTAACACCCTGTAGACATTTATATGTCTCTGTCTATCACTTTGACATTTGCTTCTGCCAGAAAAAGACAAAACATTTTGCCAATAGACTTACACTCGATGATGTATTAACAAGTCCGTTCAGATCGTCGGTCTTACTAGCTAATCATGTCGCCAAGCAGCAGTGGCACTGCTGGGTTCCGGCGTGGAGAGTAAGACAGCCGGTGAAATTACTGGCATAAGAGGTTCTATCCTAGCCCTCTAAGCTGGCAACGCTGCAATCCTCTAGTGTGGCGGGTGTTTATGGGCGGTGGTACTCGCTTACCACCACGTGACACCACTTGCTCGTTTGCTTTCCTTGTCGTTAAAAAAGTTCGACTCCTTTTCAAAGTTTTTAGTGCTGTTCTAACAATAATAATACTTACGATTATCTGTTGCAGAATATCATCAGGAAATCTGTAACAAAAAACGCAAATTTCTAGAATCCTGTTTAGTAACTAGCTGTTGCCCGCAACTTCGTCCACGCAGAATTAAATAAATAAATATCTTGGCACAAATTACACCAATTGACCCATCCCCAAACTGAGCAAAGCTTGTGCTATGGGTACCAGGCAACGAATAAACATACTTCACTACATAGTATAAAACAAAGTCGCTTTCTCTGTCCTTATGTCCCTATGTCCCTTTGTATGCTTATATCTTCAAAACTACACAACGGATTTTGATGCGGTTTTTTTAGTAGATAGAGTGATCCAAGAGGAAGGTTTTTATGTATAATTCTACGCAGACGAAGTCGCGGGCAAAAGCTAGTAAAATATATTTAGAGCTTTTAAAAGAAAGAAAGAAAAAAAGTTTATTTATGACAATCAACGACAATCAAAAAACATCAAAAACCAATTTTCGGTATTATTTTCACTTCTACGGCACAGGTACGGTAAAAATCTCGTCATTCTGATTGGAAAAGGCATGGAAATGGTAGAAAAATAAGATGAAGTGGCATCTTTTTCGAAAAACGAATGATGAAAGTCTAAAAATTAGGATCAAAAAACGATACTCAACAGTGATAACTTTATCCTTTTCAAAATAAAGTCTTTAAAGCAAGCATTTAAGAAATACAAGTAGATTCCCACGTCATTAAAAAAAAGCATATATCCCAAACAACAACCTCGAATCATCTTCATCTCCAGCTAGACGTTCCCTGCTGGGCACAGACACAGTATATATATAAGCTAAAGCAGTAAGGAAACTACGAACAAATCGGTTGAAACGAAACACGCACACAGGCGCGCGCTTTACACGGCCCCTCAGGGGATCTCGAGGTGCCGTCAGTCGCGAGTGCCGCGTTGAGTCGAGCGGTTGTTTGTTACGTGCGCCCAGACAGTCCGCGATCTTTTTCGCGTTAAGCATGCCAAGAGCGTATTGCGCAGTGTACGGCTGCTTGAACTCGACTTTTTCACAACCGGAGCTTTTTAAACTCCCTACTGATGTTGAAAGATAAGAATACATTATTATTAAATAAAATGCTTTTTCTTAACGGAATGAGAAAAAGTAGCCGCCATCTTGAACTTTTTAGTTATTCGACCGATTGTTTTCAAAATCGATATCTGGGTATCCGGTTGGTCTCCGACATCGAATCCGTGGACGGAATGAGAAAAAGTAGCCGCCATTTTGAACTTTTTAATTATTCGACCGATTGCTTTCAAAATCGATATCTGGGGATATGGTTAGTCTCAGACATCGAATCCGTTAACGGAATGAGAAAAAGTAGCCGCCATCTTGAACTTCTTAGTTATTCGACCGATTGTTTTCAAAATCGATATCTGGGTATCCGGTTGGTCTCCGACATCGAATCCGTGGACGGAATGAGAAAAAGTAGCCGCCATTTTGAACTTTTTAATTATTCGACCGATTGCTTTCAAAATCGATATCTGGGGATATGGTTAGTCTCAGACATCGAATCCGTTAACGGAATGAGAAAAAGTAGCCGCCATCTTGAACTTTTTAGTTATTCGACCGATTGTTTTCAAAATCGATATCTGGGTATCCGGTTGGTCTCCGACATCGAATCCGTGGACGGAATGAGAAAAAATAGCCGCCATTTTGAACTTTTTAATTATTCGACCGATTGCTTTCAAAATCGATATCTGGGGATATGGTTAGTCTCAGACATCGAATCCGTTAACGGAATGAGAAAAAGTAGCCGCCATCTTCAACTTCTTAGTTATTCGACCGATTGTTTTCAAAATCGATATTTGGGTATCCGGTTGGTCTCCGACATCGAATCCGTGGACGGAATGAGAAAAAGTAGCCGCCATCTTGAACTTTTTAGTTATTCGACCGATTGTTTTCAAAATCGATATCTGGGTATCCGGTTGGTCTCCGACATCGAATCCGTGGACGGAATGAGAAAAAATAGCCGCCATTTTGAACTTTTTAATTATTCGACCGATTGCTTTCAAAATCGATATCTGGGGATATGGTTAGTCTCAGACATCGAATCCGTTAACGGAATGAGAAAAAGTAGCCGCCATCTTGAACTTTTTAGTTATTCGACCGATTGTTTTCAAAATCGATATCTGGGTATCCGGTTGGTCTCCGACATCGAATCCGTGGACGGAATGAGAAAAAATAGCCGCCATTTTGAACTTTTTAATTATTCGACCGATTGCTTTCAAAATCGATATCTGGGGAATGGGGATATGGTTGATCTCCGACATCGAATCCGTTAACGAAATGAAAAAAAGTAGCCGCCATTTTTAACTTTTTAATTAACTATTGGATCTTTTCGATGTTGTTGTCAGAGACAACATATAAAGTGCAAAGTAGCTTTATTAATTTACAAAGAATTAGAAAAAAAACAGTTTTATAGTGCCGTGTCCATCATAGAAACCAAATAAACGTTTGTCTTTTTTTTTAGACAAATAAAGGGTGCCAACCCTAATACTCTTAATTAAGTGTAGCTAGTTACTTTAAAACAGGCGTTACTAGCTGGTATTATAGCGCTAACTAAACAAAAATCTTTACAATTTTATATAAATTAAATCGACAACCCTAACGCTCTAACGGAGCGTAGGTATTTATTTCAAAAAGTATGCCTAGCTTCCATACTGGTCTATTTATTTACTGTGGCACAGACCTCCTCTCACAATAAGAGGGATTGTGCTATAGTTCCTACGCGGGCCCAGTGCGGATTGGATCGAATCAATTTCTCTGCTTGCAATTTTTATTTTTATACCTAGTGGTAATTTAGTCAGTTTTACTCAGAAACCTTTTAGTGCTAAAAATAGCTTATCCGCGTTACAAATAAGGTAAAGGCGATCAAAAGGCGCCGCATGCGCAGCCCAGCGGTAACTGGTTATACTGCATGGCTAGTACCGAGAGCGCACGGGAGTTGTGTCCCGCGCATTCGTGCTAGCCGGCAGATTTGTGGAGCAGCAATAGACAGACTAGCTTTATGCTATACTAGCGGTTACCCGCGACTCCGTCTGCGCAGAATCGCTATTCCGCGCTATTTTCAGGGATACAAATTATTCTATGACTTTCCCCGGACAGACAGACAAACAGACAGGCCGACAGACAGAAAGACAGACAGACGGACGGACGGACGGACGGACGGACTGACAGACAGACATAGACAGACGAAACTGTAAGTAATCATTTTGATTTTATTTTAATTTTACATACATACATACATAAATCACTACGGGGTAGACAGAGCCTAAGGTAACAAGACCTAAAGGCCACGTTAAGCATGATTGTGGGCGTATAGGTGGAAAGGGGAATCACAATAGATGTGGCTCACACCATCTCCTTAGATATTGTGTGTGTACTCTTATTGTATTTTGTATGTATGCATGTGTGTAATGATATTTAGTAGTATTTTATGTTTTGTTTATTGTACTTAGATATGTACGCTCTATTGTGGCTTTCACTATCTGGAATTTTAAACTCTCATTTTGTCGGTCCCTCGTTTAATGCTCCTCTCATCTACTCAAAGGTTAACTGGTAGAGATCCCTTATAGGGATAAGTTCGCCTTTGTGCATGTATTAATGTTTTTTTTTTTTTTTTTGTAAATTGTATCTTTATATTTGTACAATAAAGCATTTACTTACTTACTTACTTACAATAGTGATGGGTTGCTAGTCGCATCGCCTAAACATGATTCCTATGCCCATTCCCTCGATGAGCTTTTATCTGCACGGGAAGAGAAGCAATTGGTACATTCTATGTTTTTCTTTACTCCCAGACCAGCATGGAGGCATATTTTAATTTTGACACACACTATCTGGCCGTATTTTACCAATTCGACAAGTGTCGGTGACCATTGACAATTCCAAATACAAAGCGTATACAATATGAAGCCAACCGGCGTAGATTCTCTTCTTCTTCTTCTTTTTCTTCTTATTTGTGGCGTATCAAGTCGTTATAGCGACGACAACTTCGCCAACATCAAGTAACAAAAATATAATTCAAAAATCTTGTGACAAAATGTCGGCAACGTTGTACGGTAACACGGTCAAAGACCCCCTGTCAGGCTCTTATCCAACGGTCAATATCCAGGACTGCCAGGAAATCATTCGATGCCCAGGGTGCACCGGACCAAGCACTGCTCTTCCCGGACGGATCCAAAACGAACCGCAGCTCTTGACCGTGGAGGTAACCCGACCGCACCCCGCGCAGATTCTCGTCGAGTTCGTGATGTAGAGTGAATTGACACTTGTCACCGACAGATGTCGTATTGGTGAAATAGGAGCTTATTACACATAAACGGATAACTCACGTATAAAAAGTCAAGTGATGCTCGACATGTTTCGGACTATTTCGTAGTCCTTCTTCCTGGAGCGCTCGCCCCGGCGGCAGCGAAACGAACACTGCGCGCCAGCGCTCTGTTCGCGCGGCTGCTCGACGCAACTGACAGCGGCGCACAACTACCCTCGTTTTCATCGTCATTTTTATTACTGTCAAATGTAGGGCAGCACACAACACTGATCACGTCACTCCGTAAAGGTTCGCTCACACTCACCGTTTGGTCAATATGAAATAGTCCGAAACATGTCGAGCATCACTCGACTTTTTATACGTGAGTTATCCGTTTATGTGTAATAATGATTAAGTCTCACGGTAGTTTCATGTTGAAAATAGGAGCTTGTTGTGCAATAAACGTATTATAGCTATAGCTTTTAGTTGCAGCGCAGTGTTTACAAAAATTCGATAATTTGTTTGGATTGCCGTACTCGTATCAGAATCTATGGGAAAACCTCGCTTTCTACATACGACACGGACTACCCTTCTATATCCTACTATAGTATACTATAGTAATGATTATAAACGCCAAAGTAAGTATGGATGGATGTATGTTTGTTACTCTTTCACGTAAAAACTACTGAATGGATTTTGATAAAATTTGGAACGGATAGCTGATACCCTAGATTAATACATAGGCTATTTATCCCGGAAAATTGCATAGTTCCCGCGGGATAGCGAAAAACTATCAACACACACTTCATTTATCGCTATCCCGCAGGAATTACGCAATTATCCGGGATAAAAAGTAGCCTATGTGTTATTCCAGACTATAATCTATCTATGTTCCAAATTTCATCCAGATCTGTCCAGCCGTTCTGGAATGAAAGAGTAACAAACATCCATCCATACTTACAAACTTTCGCGTTTATAATATTAGTAGGAAGTAGGTGAGCGAAAATCTTAGGAATCATGTTTTAGGCAATGTGGCTAGCAACCCATCACTATTTTTATTCCCCTTTCCACCTATACGCCCACAATAATGCTAAACGTGGCCTTTAGGTCTTGTTACCTTAGGCTCTGTCTACCCCGTAAGGGATAATGACGTGATTTATGTATGTATGTATGTATGTAGGAAGTAGGATTACCCGACATTCCGATACGTCGTCGCGACACGGCCACGACACGACCGGTCGTCGCCTGTAAACAACGATGCGTTATCCGCGTGTCCGTCTAGATTACCGTCATTACACGGTAACTAATCGGTAGTTGTATAACGTTGACACACAGACACACAAACTGACGATTATCGCGGTATTCAGTAGCTTGGTTTTGTTAGATAGGATAAGGATGAAACTGTCTTTTATTTTGCTTGGTTTGGATTGTTCATTGGCTTTACTCATTTAAATACATACATATATCACGTCTCTACTTTGACGACCGGATAGCCTTGTGGTTAGTGACCCCGACTATGAAGCTAGAGGTCCTGGGTTCGAATCCCGGCAGGGGCAGGCAGTTGTATGATGAATACGAATGTTTGTGCCCGAGTCATGGATGTTGTACGTATTTAAGTATGTATTTGTCTACATTATATAAGTATGTTTATCCGTTGCCTGGTACCCATAGTACAAGCTTTGCTTAGTTTGGGGCTGGGTCAATTGGTGTAATTTGTCCCAAGATATTTTTTTTTTATTTTTTTTTTCTATCCCTTACGGGGTAGACAGAGCCTAAGCTACGGTTAGCATGATTAAGAGCGTATAGCAGGAAACAATTAGTCGTCTAAGAAATCAGATGCGGAGTAGTAACATTTCTCTGTTAGCATTTTTTAAATTTTATTATAGAAATAACTCTTTTGATTCGTTTTTGAAACCAATTGGAATTTTATTAAATATCTTGATTGAGCAATAACAGGGTCCTTTTTAAAAAATGCTTATTTTTGGGTTGGGGATTGGGGTGCGAGTCGGGTTACCTCCGCGTGTGATCAAGAGCTGCGGTTTGTTTTTGAATCCGTCCTGGGGGAAGAGCAGTGCTTGGTCCGGTGCACCCTGGGCATTGGCTAATGATTTCCTGGCAGTTTCTGAGGGATATTGACCGTTGGCTAAAAGCCCGACAGGGGTGGAGGGGGGTCTTTGACCATTACCGTACAACGTTGCCGACATTTTGTCAGAAGATTTTTGAATTATATTGTTGTTACTTGGACATTGGCGAAGTTGTCGCTATAACGACTTACATACATACATACCGTCACGCCTCTTTCCCAGGGATAGGCAGACACTACTTTGTTCCACTTGCTACGATCCTGACATACTTCTTTCGCTTCATCCACATCCATCAATCTCTTCATACACGCTCGTCGGTTTCGGGTACTCCTGACCTGGCCTTTTTCCAAAACGTCTCCTATTTGCTCTCGGAACGTCCGTCTAGGCGTCTAGGTATAACGACTTGATACGCCACAAATAAGAAGAATATTATTATTTATGACAAAACTTATTATTTATGACTGAACTAACCAATAGGAGTAGGCCTAGCACTAAGCATGTGATAAAGTGGGTCAATACCGCCGCCAGGGCCGTCCGCTCGCCGCGTACGCATGCTAGGTAGCTAGTTCAAATATTGCCACAATACTTTGCGACTATATGATCTAACTAATTGTAGGTACGCATGGGATGTCGTAGTGTGGTTCAAGAAGGTTTATAAGTATAGTTTATTAGTTAAACTCTTTATTGTGCAAAATAAACATTAAACAAATACAATTCACGTCTTTCAGAGTTAAATCTACCAACATTGGTGGAGCGTAGAGAAGGCGAGGTGATCTTATCGAGACATATAAGATTTAATAACATGACCACTACAACGTCCCAGACATAAGAAACATGTTCAATATTAGTAGAAATACACGTTTGAGAGGATATTCTTTAAAACTGATCCAGCAGCCAAGCGCAAGCAACCCCAGAAAACATTTCCTATCTAACCGCGTTGTGAACTCGTGGAACGCACTCCCCGAACTTGTGATAAGTGCACCTTCAGTGAACAGTTTTAAAAATAGACTAGACATTCATTTAAAAAGTCAGAGAACACAAGTGCAGTGATAGATATACACGTATCAGCTCAAAGAGCTGCTAGTGCATTATTTTAAATAATAATATTCTATAATAATATTTTAAAGAATGTTTTTATGGAGAAAAAAAAAATAAAAAAATGGAAAAGGTCTGGAGCGCAGGCGAAGAACTGTGTGAAGTCGGGGCGAGGCGCTAGTCACTACATAGTATAAAACAAAGTCGCTTTCCGCTGTTTGTCTGCCCCTATGTATGCCTAAATCTTCAAAACTACGCAACGGATTTTGATTTGTTTTTTTAATAGATAGTGATTCAAGGAAAAGGTTTATATGTATAATTCTAGCTAGTTATATATAAAAAAACTCTGCTAAATCGTAAGAAGTAAGTATATTAGCTTCAGATTATATAAGACATGCTTGTACTACTTGCCAAACGCGGAAGACATCCTTGCCTGTGTTTGCCGGCGACCCCCAAAACGCGAGGTCGATGCGCACGCGCGTCAATGCTGCGCCATTAACATATGTTTTGCACTAATCCTCCTTCTAGGTTTTAAGATAAACTATGGTACTGTAAGGCTTTGAGGTTTGTAGCCAGGTCTACAGCAAACTACTTGGATACTCAGGATTTTCGTGAGAAGTACGGGATCTTGGCGCTCTGAGCCAAATCTTCATATTATGAATGAAATATCATAAAGATTTAAATCGTATTTTATTTCAAACTCTTCATCTTAAATTCTAAAACCAAATTATAAATATTTGCATTACCTGCCAGCGAGTTGGTTTGTACACAAACTCAAGTTCCTACAATACCTATAGCAATTAATATAACTCAATGATATGTACTACTTATTATAAACTTATTTTCTTCCATGCTGGTCTGGAAGCAAAGAAAAAACATAGAATGTACCAATTGCTTCTCTACCCGCGCAGATGGTAAAAGCCCATCGGGGGAACAGGCGAAAATCATAGGAATCATGTTATAGGCGATGAGGCTAGCAACCCATCACTATTTTGATTCCATTTTCCACCAATACGCCCACAATCTTGCTAAATGTGGCCTGTAGGTACCTGCTACCTTAGGCTCTGTCTACCCCATAAGGGATAAAGACGTGATTTGTGTATGTATGTATGTATGTACCTATTATAAATGCGAAAGTTTGTGAGGATGTACGAATGGATGTCTGTTAGTCTTTCACGCCAGAACCACTAGGCTACCACGGCTTTTTTAACCTACATTTTGCCGTTGTTTCTTATGCAAGATCCATCTCGATTGCTACCAATTGCTAATACTGGCGCCAAGCAGCAGTGCTTTCGCAGCTGTGTTGCAAGTGTCTACATCAGGTGGCGTTCACTTACCATCATTTAAAAACCGGCCAAGCGAGTGCTGGACTTGCGCACCGAGGGTTTCGTACAAATTCTTCAAGTTATTATATCATCCAGGGTTAGCAGAGCGGCTCTTAAGCAAAATGTAGGCAGTGTGAGGTAACATAGACAGACAGGCAAAACCATATTCCGTTTTATCTGTCAATATCTGTGAAAATTTCAGCTGACTCATCACGGTTCATGAGGTACAGCTTGACAGACAGACAGACGTCCTGTTTATACCTTGTGGTTACGAAACCCTCAATAGGCCTTTGCTTTTTTTTTTGTTTTTTTTTTATTTCTGCGGGATGGGCAACAGATTTAATTTTTATTCTTTCTCTGGAGCTAAGTCACGGACATATTTAAGCTCGTATTAACATAATATATACCTGTTAGTTGTCCAGCTGTACACTTTTACATATTATATGTCGTGACATTGATCACAGCACGCCTACAGTAGAGAAACTGTGACCTACTCCGCCAGCTGTTTCATGCTAATAGACTGTTATTTACGTGCGTACAAAATATTCTTACTGTTAATTTCTGGATATATAGATAAAAGTAACATTCGCGTTTAATTTTACAAAAAAATATTATTATTTAATTTAATTAATTTAAGGTGCATTGGGGTAAATTCGAATATCGTGGATATCCACTAAACGGAGAACAATTCCATAATCTGGCAACACTTATCTAGAAGCCAAAGACATTGGAGCTTCTAGGTAAGCTTGCTAGATTATGTAATTGTTCCCTAGTGGATATCCACGAGTTTCGAAATTCCCCGAATTTCGAATTTACCCCACAGCACTATAATTATATTTATTATTTTATTTTGATATTGTTCGGCTGGCGCGATACTGGCTGTGCAGTGCGGAGTCATTTAATTTCCTAATATTGTAATTAGTTTCTATTTTGAAAAAAAAAATACTTTTTAATTTACTATAACCCCGGGACTTTTTACAAGGCTAGCCTATAACGACTAGAATATAGTAGCTTATCTTCCCACGCAGATGGTAAAAGCCAAAAGCAATGAGGGAATGGGTGAAAATCTTAGATATAGTGCGAAGAAATGACTTTCTGTCAAGTTTCTTGCGGCGCATTTCTAGGCAATGATGGTCTTCCCGAATGCGCTGGTAGCTTCAAAAAAGACATAAAAGAGCCCTTGGCGGCCATTTTGCAAAAATAAATTGTGAATTTTGAATTTTTGGACACACTTTAAAAGTAACATCTAAACTTCGCAACCGACGTCGACTGTACACAAGAGAAATGTAGTAATAATTGCTCTGTCCGGTTGTCACCAACGCCAGTAACTACGATGTCACTGCTCTTACATAGTAATTTGCAGTTACAAGTCACTTGAAAGCTAAAACGATGGCTCTTACGGTCCTTTT
This sequence comes from Pandemis corylana, assembly GCA_949127965.1. Lineage (NCBI taxonomy): Eukaryota > Metazoa > Arthropoda > Insecta > Lepidoptera > Tortricidae > Pandemis > Pandemis corylana. The sequence goes on along the minus strand of OX421869.1, from coordinate 12,765,555 downwards.
TTAGAAAACCCAGTACCTATTAATACATACTTACATATCAATCGCTATATCTTTAATGGGGACAGAGCTTAGGGTAAAAACACCTAAAGGCCACGTTTAGCGTAATTGTGTGTACGTAAATCACGTCTTTACAGGGTAGACAGAGCCTAGAGTAACAAGACCCAAAGGCCACGCTTAGGTATCCGATCATTTGACCGACAAACGTTTCACAAATGTTTCATTTGACAACCCTGTAATATCTGATAAGCCGTAAACTTTTTAAAAATCAAAAAAATTTAGTCTTTAGGTTAGGTTTGTTGTATAAGTTTTGCGAAAAGTCAATCTTTTAGCAGAAAATAAAAGTTTGTCAAACGATGCATTTGTCAATAATTGGACATCACGCGACACTAGCGCCTCTAGTGGCAAATTCACACGCGATAGCTTCGATTGCGTCTAACAACGGCGTCATTCATAACTATGTAAACGTTACCTAATAGAAAAAATATAGAATGTGCCAGTTGCTTCTCTACCCGCGCAGATGGTAAAAGCCCATCGAGGGAATGGGCGATTATGTTATAGGCGATGAGGCTAGCAACCCATCACTATCTTAATTCCATTTTCCACCTATACGCCCTCAATTTTGCTAAATGTGGCCCATAGGTACTTGTTACCTTAGGCTCTGTCTACCCCGTAAGGGATGAAGACGTGCTGTGTGTGTGTGTATCCATCGGTTTCAATGAAGTTTGTTGTGTAGGGGTTTATGCGGGCGGTCCATCGATCTGGACTACGTAGTAGTTATCTCTGGAAATTATTTAAGTATAATTATGTATTATCTGTAAATTATATGTTAACAATTATCTTTACTTAGGTACCTGTTTTGGCGGAATTTTCCTAGCTTTACTCGGTTGTCCAGTATGATAATAACTTATATTTTTCATTAGGTAAAATGTTAAATGGCGATATAAAATAAAAATGAAGAAAATAGCAAAGGAAAATTCTCAAATCACTGATTGACTGAAAATGTTTTTTCTCAAACATTGTCGTAAACGTCGTCATTGTATTCTAAGTAACAGAACACGAAGGGCCTTGTTGACGGCCGAATTACATCGCAAGTGCGATTTTCTGACCATAAATCGGATTGCTGGACTGTTACTCATTTGTTTTTAACTTTTTAAAAAGTCAAAGAGACTGGAATAATGAACAACAATGTCATACAGCCAAGTCGATGGCCGAGGAGTGCGTGTTTTGTTAGAGTCTAACGTTTTTATCAATGTCTCAAATAGCTTACGTTGACAGATGACATAAAAAAACTTAAGAAAAAAGGCGGGAACGCGAAAACCACCTAAGTTGCGAGGAAGTTTATTGCAAAATTTATTTTCTTTACCTCTCAATGCCTCAGCTAGAAGTGCAATAGCTGGATTCGTAACTTTAAAAAACACTCACCCGCGGTTCGTGTTTTTAAACAAGTTACTTATCCAGCAATTGTCTACTTCCCAGGCCTCTGCATTAATATATTATTTTTCACATACATATTAAATTTTTGTTTTGTAATTCGTCTATAATAACTCATTAACGCTTTATTTCTCGGTAATTTTCCGCTCTACGTCGTTTTAAAACAGAGCAGTAAACGAATAGCCAACGCCATTACTGCACTTAGTGCAGCAAAGTCAATATTTGCTCGACGCCTGCTACTTAGCACCTCTGTAAAAGAGCCTTTGTCTGACCGGTAGAATAACGGTGTTATTACCTTATACGGCAGTCGGTAATAAGAACTGTAGGACAATGTTGGTAAAAAGCGTACTTAACCAATCTAAAGTGCTATCAAATGAATCAAGAATTTTACTTCTTGATTCTTTTGTTTACTTTTGCGGTTTTTCCGTTAGAAATTAAATTTCTAAGCGACACTGAAAATTAGAACACTGAAAAATCCGAAAAGTCAAGCTATAAGCTAAGCTATTCCCGGCCAAAGCTTTACATTACGGAATTTTCTATGTTCTAATTTTTTGGTCATAAAAGACGTCTCGAATGTGTTTGCGTTCAAATGTCAAATACTATGAGAAAAGTTTGTTGCCGTTTCGATCCGCAAGTGGCGCTGCCAATTATTTCATAGTAATTGAGACGTTTACGTGAACGCGTTCGAGACGTTTTTATATGCGAAAACTTACACTAGATACTCTGTTTGTTGCCGTTTCGATCCGCAAGGGGCGCTACCAATTTTCACACAGTAATTGAAACGTTTACGCAAAAGCGTTCGAGACGTTTTTATATGCGAAAACTTACACTAGAGGCTCTGTTTGTTGCCATTTCGATCCGCAGAGGGCGCTGCCAATTTTTCCATAGAAATTGAGACGTTCCCGTAGTAACTTAGATTAGATGCTCTGACACAGAAGGGCCAACGGACGGACAGACAGACAACTAAGGGATCCTATAAGGGTTCTGTTGATACCACAATTGAGGTACGGAACCAGAAAAATCATAGGTACTCGTATCCGTTATGTTTCGCATTCATCTGACGATGGTTTGTATTGAAATGCTTTAAAACAATCAACAAGGAAGGCAACGGAGCTAGTAGGGGGGGGGGGGGGGGTCAACTGATGGTAAGCGAGCACCACCGACATCCGCAACACTAGAGAAATGCAAGAAGAAGAACTGTACGTATATGACACGAGTAGGTATTATGTCAGTACGTCTATGCTGGTGTTAAAAAAGAAACTAGTAACCCAGACTATAATGGATTACGTAAAACTATGACAATATTGGGACTACCTTAACTACACCTACGGGTTGGAAAGAGTAAGACAATACCATTAGCACACAATCGCACGGCAGCCCAAACGTAGACAGACTGACACACAACACAATGTCAAGTTAGGGTTGGCACAACTACTGCGGTGCTATTTTGAGCATGCTGATAATTTTAATTTTCTTCCATGCTGGTCTGGGAGTAAAAAAAAACATAGAATTTACCATACAATTTACAATAATTTGTATAGCCACACTAGGTGGGTTACTCAGAAACGTCGATTACCTAAGAATAAAATATAATCGTATATAGAAGTATAAATATACGTATTATGTATGAGCAATGTAGGTAATCTTACTATTTATATGTGTTTATTTAATAGGATACAAAATGGAATTAAAACAAATTAAACTATTAAATTAAAAACGAATTAAAACTAAAATAAAATAATTAAAAAAGGAGGGCCCCCCGTGGCATAGTTCCGCAGACGCTGGCAGCGTTCCCGCTTTGGACAGCGATACTAATACGCTGTCCAAGGAAGCTGCCAGCTCTGCGGTCACCCGTAGCGAATTCGAAATATTTTTGAAGACTACGCCAAATTTCGTGCTGCTGATTATATTTCATTCTTAGGAAATTGACGTTTCTGAGTAACCACACCCGGCGGCTACGAATTATTTAAAGGGCATTATCATTCTTTATTGCTCCCAGTTGTTAGCGACAACCCTAAACTGCCGCGCACATGTAAATCGCCGGATTGCGTACTTGTCACTTATTCGGATGTGTTCTGGCGCTGTTTAATTAAGATATACGTAGATAACTCATTAACATTTCAATTAATTCTTTGCGGACCAATTACGTGTGAATTTGCCGATTGAAAGCGCTAAAGTTTGCCAAAGGATGAAGATATACACACATAGGTATACACACACACACACACACACACAGAGAGAGAGAGAGAGACACACACAGACACAGACACACACACAGACACACACACAGATTACGTCTTTATCCCATACGGGGTGGACAGAGCCTAAGGTGGCAAGACCTACGGGCCACGTTTAGCTAGATTGTGAGCGTAAAAATGGCAAAAAATGGAATCAAAGTAGTGATGGGTTGCTAGCCGCATCGCCTATAATACGATTTCTATGATTTTCGCCCATTCCCTCGATGGGCTTTTACCATCTGCGCGAGAGAAGCAACTGGTACATTCTATGTTTTTTCTTTACTTCCAGACCAGCATGGAATTGATGAAGATATCCCACAATAAAAACTGTCTTGTAATTACTCTACAACCCCTAAGAATAATAAATAAAATATAGTTATCATAGGCTGTATTGATCGCATAAATTACGATTTACTTGCCTCCTAGCAGCAGTTACAAGCACTTCGTTACAGCGTTATAGGTAGGTAAGACAAATTAAAATTACTGACTTGTGAGACGTACCCCATCTTAGGCTAGCTGGTAACGCATCTACAATCCTTTGATGCTATCCATGGATGATTCTCACTTACCCTCAGTTTTCTCCATGATTCATAAAGAAAAAACCTTCTCAAAACAGTAGCAGTTCGCAAAAAAGCCACTCCAAATACTTCTTCGAACCAGACCGACAACTCTTCAAGCTGACAGCATCACCAGATCTGCCCTTGGACGGTGACATCGTGACCCGACCAAACTAACCTTGACTCAGAGTTGCATCACCGTTTATCACGTTTGTATTGACTTTCTTTTATAACTTTAACTTTGTTGCACAACGACTGATCTTTAGATTGTGTCGATGTTTATCTTAAAGGAACTGATATTTCATTTCATTTATCATCATCATCAACATCATCTAAGCATAACATCTGCCTGGAGAGAGTTCTCACTGTTGTGACCTCTCCCCGCACTATAGACTAATAAACACAAACACACGAGTACCCGAAGATCGTGCATAGTATTTGCAGTACCGGTACTGAAACCGAATTCGTATTTCCCAGGACTGGAGTAGATCCAGTACCGGGAAATACCCGGGAATTCGATACTTTCGATATTGCATGGCCGTGTTATTATATTTTTTATGCGTTCACCAGCAACCAAAGAGAAGAATTATGCTTTTTTTCTCTGACGACGACTAAATCCAACAAGGAAATGACTCGACGACTTGGACGTGTATATGGATGACATTACGTCAGACCGGGAGTGCAGATCGAGAGGAGAGGTCTTTGTCCAGCAGTGTTGGCAATTATTTTAGTCATACTGGCCTGGGAACAATGAAATCATAGAATGTACCAGTTGCTTCTTTTCTCGGGCAAATGGTAAAGTCCTATCGAGGGAATCGGCGAAAATTGCAGGAAACATGTTATAGACGATGCAGCTAGCAAACCCATCACTATTTTGATTGCTCTTTTCACCTACAAGTATACACCCACAATCTCGCTAAACGTGGCTTTTAGGGCTAACTACTTTAGGCCCTGTTTGCCCCGTAAGGGATAAAGACGTGATTTATACATGAATGTATGGTTTTAGGAGCTATATTTTAAATTAAGCAATCTTGACTCATTCTTCTTGGTCACACGGCTTAGGTTAGGTATAGATTATGGATGAACTTCAAAAATACATTCATTATTTACCTTCACTTTGTCTATTACACATTGTTCATACATCCAAGAAGCCGTTTACTTTCCCTCCCATATCATACAAAACTGACCATCCGTCACGCCCCCCTTACCCATTGTCAGCGCGCGTATCAGTATTGATTTAAAATTGATCCATTACACTTATCGCGCATGCGTGTAGAGGAAGCGAACTGTCACTCGATCGTCACACGTTAATGACCTGCCAGGGCTACCATTTAAAAAAATCGACACAACTTTTTTGAAAAATTAGGGTATGCCCACAGGGGTAGGCAGAGACTACTTTTTTCCACTTGCTACGATCCCGATACCTCTTTCGCTTCACCCACAAATTTGGTCCACTACCGCTTGATAGTCTTATTTTCTGCTTGTCTTATATCAGTGCTGTCATCTGGTCTCCTCGCCTGGCCCAACTATGTTCAGTACAAGAATCTAAATATATCAAAGGTGACTGACTGACATAGTGATCTATCAACGCACAGCCCAAACCACTGGACAGATCGGGCTGAAATTTGGCATGCAGGTAGATGTTATGACGTAGGCATCCGCTAAGAAAGGATTTTGATCAATTCTACCCCCAAGGGGATAAAATAGGGAATGAAAGTTTGTATGAAACGTTGTCAATTTTAAACCGATCGGGCTGAGCCAGCTGATAGCGATAAACGAATTCTATGCAGACGAAGTTGCGGGCAACAGCTAGTAAACACATAAAAATGCAAGACAGTGTGAAAACACTTTATTGTAATAATTTTAGAATTAAGAAAAAACTTGTGTGTTTGTCTACGCTCTGTTCTCTCTCTGCTCCAGCCTCCTTATGAGTTGGCGGGTGCATTTTATGTTTTTACTTTCAATAAAGTATTTTTCTATAGTCTTGCATTTTGTACTCAACAATCATCAATCTCTTAATACATGGTCATGCATTCATGATTTGGGTATGAAGCTCCAAACACTAGTTCTCCGTAACTTCAGCTATTAGCCAAATGAAATAGAAAGCCGTGCCATCCCTGCATCAAACTACTAATACAAAAACGCATTACGCTCCGTTGACGCACGCCGCGCCCCTGCATTGTCCTGCCTACCAACTACACTTATGCAATCGCTTTCCACTACCGCCGCTGCTTTTTAATGATGATTTTCATGAACTTCCTAATACGTGAGCTGAAACGTGGCGGAAGACGCGAAAAGAAGAAGTTTAAATTCGCGAATTGAGAAACTTAACTAGAGAGATGCAGAATACGGGTGACCTAAAAGACCTAAACTTTGAACGAAAACGTTTGATACTCACGATTACCAATGGTCCTTATTTTTAATAATCATTATTTAATACTAGCTTTTTCCCGCGACTTCGTCCGCGCACATAACGTCAGAGTGACGACACACCCCATATATCCACTCATGTCTCCAAGTATAAGGTTTTTATTGCCTATCCCGTGGGAAATTCGGAAAATCCTTTCTTAGAGCATCTACAGATTCTCTAGGAATATTATCTAATAATTATAGTCTTAATTATTTACCTCATGTTTTTATCCCGCGGGAAATTTGAAAAATTGCACCTTTATACTAATCAAGGAACATGTTGGCATTCCAAATTTAATGTTTGTAGCTTTATTGGTACAACATTTCGGGATTTTCCAAACCCACGGGAAAAGCGGGATAAAAGTATCCTATGTCCGTCTCCTGGTTTTAAACTACCTCCCCACCAATTTTCAGCCAAATCGGTTCAGCCGTTCTTGAGTTATAAATAGTGTAACTAACACGACTTTCTTTTATAAATATAGATTACTTCTAGAATAACAACAGAGCTATGCTTTACTATCCTATGGCTGAAATATGTTTCGCAACTTTGTAAAAAGACCACATAAAATCCTGGTAAAACCTAATTCCGAATTACGAACTCCGAACAGTCAATGTCTGTTCGCTCCTGAATCATTATTTGTCACTTCGCGGAAAACACGTTTTACGACTAAACGGGCCAAGTTCGAGTTTTAGACGTATTTCCTTAATGACGTTAATATACTATACTATATATTATTATTAGAACCAGGTCAATGTCAAACTCATCTTCACAGAAACAGTGTAATAATAAGGAAAGTTTAAGTTAATTAAGGAAACGCCATTTAGTAATAATTATCATGCCCTAGTTTTTCTGAATTTAGTTATAACTAGCTTCTGCCCGCGACTTCGTCTGCGTAGTATACATAAAAACCTTCCTCTTGAATCACTCTATCTATTAAAATAACCGCATCAAAATCCGTTGTGTAGTTTTGAAGATATAAGCATACATAGGGACATAGGGACAGAGAAAGCGACTTTGTTTTATACAGCGAGGTTTTGGTTTGAGGTTGTTGGGTGGCGTAGTGATGTTTAGGTGTTTAATGTTTAGGTATAATACTTAGGTTTAGGTGCGGCGGTGGTGGCCCTTGAGCCACCCCTAAGCCGCTAAAATGTTTATTTTAATTTAGAAATAGTCTTTATTTTACCTTGGGATGTCCTGGTTATGTAAACTAGTTATGTACGGAGTACAAGCGGAACCCTGGTCGTAACTCTCGCTGTAATGTTACATTACAAATAGCTATAGGTAGTTCGTGACAAGGGAATCCTTCAGTCGGTTTGTCTGTGTGTCCGCCGTGACCGCAGTTGGAAGGTGACGTAAGGGACAGTAATGAGGCGTGTAAGTTGTGAATTATTTAAAAATGACCCGCTTTCGGTGTTTGTTTTTGCACTTCAACTGGCGTAATGTTTCATGCGTGGAGTTGCGTTGTGTTATTTGCGCGTGCGTGTTTTGCTCGTATTCATAGCATTGGCGTAAAATAGGGTAGAACGTCGAATAGAATATTCAGTTGTGCTGTTTTTTAAGTTTTGTTTTGTTTTTTTTTAATTTTGTTACAGTATAATTTGTTTTTTTTTGTTTAATAAAAAATAATAGTATCTCACGAAAAGACTATTTATCTTTTACAAAAAAATTAACAGATAGTAATATTCTTCAGTGTCAGTTATATAGGGTACTAGTTTTTTTGGTCAGATCCAATAAAAAAAAAAAATATGTTTAGTAATAGTTTTTTGAAAAAAGTCCAAAATTTAGCACGCTGACATTTTTTTTTCGTTTTTTTTTGGTAATTTTGTAGTTTTCCTGTTTGTTAGGTTATGTATGTACGTATGATGTAGGTAGCAGGCAGAACAACGCAGTTTTCACCCACTTTTAATTGTATGAGTGACTTGAATTTTAGTTTTGCTTTGAGAAGTTTGCTACTTACATTTGTACAAGACAGAATACTTTTCGGATTTTTCTGTGTTCTAATTTTCACTGACATTTAGAAATTTAATTTCTAACGGTAAAACCGTAAAAGTAAAACATAAAAATTCTTGATTCATTCGATAGTACCTATCATTTGAAAAACAGCGCCTTCTCCCGTCCCTGGTGAGCAGTAGATGTTCCATGGGAGTTTTTAATTGTATCGTACAGACACATCATTCAAACAGATGACGCTTAGCGACAAAAATTCGTGTAGTAACAAAGGTCACCCCGTAATGGATAAAGACGTGATTTATGTATGTATGTATGTCACGTGACAGCTAAGTAACCTTAGGCTCTGTCTACCCCGTAAGCGATAAAGACGTGATATATGTATGTAAAATTAAAAATACCGTGTAAAACGCACTTCAAACCGCAATCCTCAGTAGCGCCACTAATATAAACACATTGTGAAAGCCTGTCCGTCCGTTGACACACGCTGACCCCGTGACACGGATGACCTTTAGGATATGTTTATCAAACAGATGTTTCGAGTGAAACCGAGTACTTGGCGATTTGAGATCGTAGAACACTTAGCGCAAAACGTTAAGGACTTACGACGAATTCGACTGGACTATATACAAAAAAGCCGTGGTAGCCTAGTGGTTTGACCTGTGGCCTCTCAAGCAGAGCGTCGTGGGTTCAAATCCCGGGCGCGCACCTCTGAGTTTTTCGGAATTTATGTGCGAAAGTTACATTTGAAATTTGCCATGAGCTTTTCGGTGAAGGAAAACATCGTGAGGAAACCTTGCACACATCTGCGAAGAAATTCAATGGTGTGTGTTAAGTTCCCAATCCGCACTGGGCGCGCGTGGGAACTATAGCCCAAACCCTCCAATACACGGAGGAGGCCTATGCCGTGAGGCACGCCGAATTACGCGACAATTTAATAATATTTAAAAAAAAAAACAATAACAACAAAAAAATGAAATTGTAGCGAATTCGGAATAAAAAAAAAGTTATAATAATAATAATATACATACATACATAAATACATACATACGACACTTCCACTTTTTTTTCCTTGCTGGTCTGGGAGCAAAAAAAACATAGAATGTACCAGTTGCTTCTCTTCCTGCAAGCAGTTGGGCGAAAATCTTAGGGATATGTTATATAGGCGATTGCTAGCCACCAACCCATCACTGTTTTGATTCCCCTTTCCATCCATACGCCCACAATAATGCTAAACGTGGTATTTAGGTCTTGTTATCTTAGGCTCTGTCTACCCCGTAAGGGATAAAGACGTGATTTATCTATGTATGTAAACGACATTGAAAATTAGAACACAGAAAAATCCGAAAAGTAAAGCTATGGCCGGGAATCGAATCCGCCTCATCTTTCCTTTATGCGTGCTATACCGCTACACCACCCATAGCAGGTGAATAAACCTTCGAATTGTTCTATCTGTTGCTAGCTGTCACGTGACCTAGTTATTATGCGAATTTTTGTCGCCAAGCGTCATCTGTTTGAATGATGCGTCTGTACGACACAATTACAAACTCCTGTGGAACATCTACTGCTCACCAGGGACGGGAGGAGGCGCTGTTTTTCAAATGATAGGTACTTCATAGTTTTGTTGTTCAAGTCTTGCTACCTTAGGTTCTAAATATTTTACTGAATCAGGTGTTACTTTGCGGAGGTCCATTTCAATGAACAAAAAATTTATCCTTGCTACTCCGCTACTCACGTGCAAGATAACCAAGCCTGCGCGAAATATATGTTTTTCATGCAACTCTCCCTCCACTACTGCCAATAAAACACATATAAATCCCACAAACTTAATTATCCCTTACACCACACAAACACTGACGCGTTTCGATCCCTCTACGGGATCATTGTCAAAGTTTAATGAGCACAACTGTTACACATGCAAACCAACGTCGTCGTCACACAGGCTTGGTTATCTTGCACGTGAGTAGCGAAGTAGCAAGGTCAATATTTTTCGTTCACCTTAGGTTCTGTCTACCCCAGGGTATACGTGATTCGTGTGTCAATCCTGGGCCTCTATTCGGCGCTGTAACGGCGCACTTCGGCATAGGATCGGCATTCATTCGTTGAAAACACAATGCCTCTGTTCGGCAAACGTTGTGCTGAATTATGCCCCTAAAATTACGGAACGAAAACTTTATTTAATTGGCAACACTGGGCTGTTGAACTATTTTGAATAATGATTCTAAATTATTGTTTGATGCAAATTAAGCTAATAATGTTCACGAATATTCAGAATTTTCCAAATGTTTTCGAGTTTTTTGACAATAAAGGAAAAAGAAACATTTTCTATTTAAACAAGTTTTGTTAAATTTTTTATTCAATAATTAGATATTTTTAATAATGCCTTTCGATTACGCTGTAATTCCGGTCCTGGTCACGGCACCACTTTGCGTAACCCCTATACAAACAAACCAAAACTCCATAAAGTAACGCCTGTTAATACTATATTACTATTTAACGCCGCCATTAAGATTTAATTAACTTTCCAGTAACCGACGGACTAACAATATGCGCCGCTAATTACCATACGAAGAGGCAGTGTCGCAACGGTTGCGCGTGCGCTGCAGGAGCCACACAAAGCGGTTTACGTGTTTCTAATAAACAATGTGCCGACGTGATATGTTAGGAGACTTAAAGCGCTGGAGTAAACATGACCGTCGGCAAGGGGGGCGCGGGGGGTCCGCTGCCCCCCTAGACAATCGAAATTTTTTGACAATTCTGACATTCGAGTGCCGCCATTTTGTTAGACCTACCGATTTACGCTATACTTCTACTAGACCCCCCCCCCCCCCCCCCCACCCCCCCACGCCCTCTGATCATCGACTCCGTCTGCGCAGAATTGGCTATCCCGCGGGAACTATGCTGTTTTCTGGGATAAAAACCATCCTATGACTTTCCCCGGGACGGAAACTATCTGTTTGCCAATTTTCAACTGATTCGGTTTAGTGGTTTTAGCGTGAAAAGGTAACAGACAAACAGGCAGAGTTACTTTCGCATTTATAATATTAGTAAGGGTACATGGAAGAAAATGCGGTTCAATTCCGACTCCCTTCAGGTTTTAGCTATCATATGAGTATGGATCTGACAGCGAACGAACCTAAACTGAATCTGAATTGAATTGCATTAAGACGTCTCGGTATAGCCCCAGGCCTTATTAATTTTCAAACTATGTATATGTGTATGTTGATTGAAGAAACAAATAAATCCCCATTTTCATTTGTTTAGCAAGTTGACTTTTTTTTCAAAACCTCTAAGTCAATAATATTACATTAACAAACATGTTATATAAAGTGCACTAGCTGAGGATAAGACGTCATGTTGACGGACAAACAAACGTTACACAAGCTCTGTATTAGATGCGCCGGAGTGTCTTAACGTTCTCACGGGTAATACAGGGTGTTCCACTTCTTATGGTGTTTTGACCGGACTAAAAAAGATTTAGACATGGAATAGTAACAGTTGTATTTCATAACGAAGATCATAAACGTATATTTAGTAGGTTTGTTGTAAACTAGCTGCTGCCTAAGACTTTGTCTGCAAAGAAAAATGTTTTTCGCTATCCCGCGGGAACTATGCAATTTTCCGGAATAAAAAACAGCCTATGTGTTTATCTAGGATATCAGCTATATCCGTTCCAAATTTTATTCAAATCCATTCAGTAGTTTTGACGTAAACACTGAAAAAAAAATGTTCATACTTACACATACATACACAAATCACGTCTTTATCCCTTACGCGGTAGACAGAGTTTAAGGTAACAAGACCCACAGCCCACGTCTAGCAAGATTGTGGGCGTATAGGTGGAGTGTGGAATCAAAATAGTGATGGGTTTCTCGCCGCATCGCCTATAACATGATTCCTATGATTTTCGCCCATTCCCTCGATGGGCTTTTACAATCTGCGCGGGTACCTACTAAGTTTCAATTTTTATATTTGATTAATTAATATTTTACAGACCCATGCCAATATTTTCACTTTTAATTCAACAAGTCTTGTAAAGTCACTGTCACTGGCAACGATCTGGGCGATATTTGTAAATATAGGTATTTAGGATTAGATTAAGATAGATTAAGGTTTTTTCGTATCAACTTTTAACTTGTAAATATGTCTGTCTAAGATTAGTTTTTCCAAATACATTTTTTTGTAGAAGCATGACTCTCCTGTACATTTAAACTACCTTTTTTTGCTATATTTGACGCAACGTATGTACAGTTTCTCACTCAAAGATAATCGATGTCACTTGTTGTTTGTTCTAAAACTTAACGCGAACTGTTGAGAGGGAAAGTGAACACATCGTGTATGAGTATAGCACATACTTTATCCACCTACATTTTATTTTTACCCTTTAAAACTTTTTGTTAGGACAATAAAGAAAGCAAGAAAATATTTTGTTCGTTCTGCAAGACACACAAATATAGGAGTATACAAACAAAAAAACACAGACATGAAAAATAGATCGTCAGCGGTGTGTGTATCTTCGTGAGTGAGAGCGAAAGCTTCGTGAGGCGTTAGGCACCTGCAGCACTGATTTTCAGCCAGAACCGTCTGTGACTCACGAAACGATACACAGATAAAATATCACTATTTAGTATAAAACAAAGTCGCTTTCTCTGTCCCCATATCCCTATGTCCCTATGTCCCTTTGTATGCTTATATCTTCAAAACTACCCAACGGATTTTGATGCGGTTTTTTTTAATAGATAGTGATTCAAGAGGAAGGTTTTTATGTATGATTCTACGCAGACGAAGTCGCGGGCAGAAGCTAGTACTACATAAAGTAATAAATATATACAACCCAACTTATGTGTAACTAAAAATATATAAATTTATTAAATACTTTACAATAAACAAAAGATAACAAAAAAGCACGACAGCTTAAAGATATGACTCATGACCTCGCTGTTTTTTGAAAAAGACAGAACTCAAAATTTACCATTTAAATTGACCTTACATGCTGGTCTAAGAGCAAAAAAAAAAAACGGAATGTACCATCTGCTTCTCTTCCCGTGCCGATCGTAAAAGCCCATCTAGGGAATGGGCGAAAATCTTAGTATTGTTAGAAATCATGTTTTATAATTAATACTAGCTTCTGCCCGCGACTTCGTCTGCGTAGAATTATACATAAAAACCTTCCTCTTGGATCACTCTATCTACTAAAGAAAACCGCATCAAAATCCGTTGTGTAGTTTTGAAGATATAAGCATACATAGGGGCATAGGGACACGGGGACAGAGAAAGCGACTTTGTTTTATACTATGTAGTGATAGACCATGCGGTAGTTGCTAGCAACTTATCACTATTTTGCTTATCAATCATGCTAAACGTGGCCCTTAAGTCTTGATACTATGGCGGTGACCGCGTAAGGGATAAATACGTACTTTATGTATGTGTGCATGTAAATCTTTCCTCGTGTCCTATATTTCGAATGAAAAATCTAAGATTTATTGTTTTTTCCTGTTCTGATCAAACAGCGAATCACGTACTGTATAATGTCGGTTAGTTTGATATGGAATTTATAGGTATGCAAACTTTTTTTTATGTAAATACTTCCCGTATCAGATTTTACATATTTATTTGTATGGAAATTACTGAATAGATCACAGTGTACTTACATAGAGCTGTCTTTTTCTGCATCTGTAACAAAAACGTACGATTTTAGTGACACATTTTTTTTTATGAACTAAATCCATCAGAACAACATAAAAACATAGAATTTTCTAGTTGCTTGTCTTCCCGCGCAGATGGTAAAAGCTCATCGAGGGAATGGCCGAAAATCTTTGAAATCATGTTCATAGCCGATGCGGCTAACAACCCATCATTATTTTGATTCCCCTTTCTCACCTATACGCCCACAATCATGCTAAACGTGGCCGGTCTTGTTACCTCAGGCTCTGTCTACCCCGTAATGATAAAGGCGTGATATATGTATGTATGTCCCTCTTCGATTCTGAAACTACTACCTACCTGTTTACCAATTTCGACAAACTCATACACGTAATTCCTAAGTTTTCTCTAATACCTAATGATATTGATTGTCTTTTAGTTCAGGGCTTTTACCACGTCTTGATGCGAGTCAATTCCGACTCAGTTCAGGTTTTAGCTGTAATTTTTAGTATGGATCTGACAGCGAGCGAACCTAAACTGAATCGGAATTGAATCGCATTAAGACGTCATAGTAAAGCCCCTGGTATCTTTATGATAATAGTTTATTGAAATATCTCGGGAATGCAACCATTCCGTAGTAATCTAATTACCTTGGATTAACCTGCCAGCAAAGAATTCTATTAACGTTAGAATATAAGCCTATGATAAGATAAATAAAATTATAATATGACGTAACATTTGGCTAAATTGGCAACTACAGCAAGTCTAAAACTACACGGTATTATACCGCTTACAACTTTGCCACCCGATCTCAACATTGCCCGCACCACTATAGGCTCAATTTATAAGCATTCGTAAGGGTTCTTCAACTTTTACCTTTTTAGGTGATTACAGTCATCAAACCAGTTTGGGCAATGTTGGCTCAGATGGCAAAGTTGTAGCATATTTCTAAGCTTTTGTAAAAGCAAAATAGCATAACTAGTGTTTATTATACAACCCATCAACACCGGAAGTCTGTTATGACTCCAAGTCGTGACCGCTTTGTTAAACACCATGAAAACTGTCATGTAACCGTCACATTACCAACCAACCTGACCCATACACCCATGCAATGCTCCTTCAAAAGCAAAGAAGACAAAAGCTCTATTTATTTTGGTAGTCACCAAACACCGTTAAAGGTTGACCTGTGCATCTTTAGTGAGTTCTTGAGACGTAGAAAAGGGGGAGAGGTCGTTTTAAATTGGCGATGCAACTAGTATAAGATGAGCTGTTAGTGTTTCTACATTGGTTTGAATTTGAGTGACAGTAACGGGTCAAGTTAAGTAAGTACAGTTAATACTGGATTGTAATTTGACGTGTGCGTGTCAGTTTAACATCATAATATGTTTTTGTTTTGAGTGTACATTGCTGTGTAAATGTGGAATGCTTTGAAAACTGTTAACGTTTAAGGAAAATATTTATGTGTAAGTAGCTTTATTAATGTAACGTATGGAAACCGGTCAAAAGCGGCTTAAATGGGAGGATTCCGTGCTGGCGTGAAATAAAATTATCTTTTTTCTGTGATTTCTATTTTGCCGTCAACGGAATACCAGCAACATGCATCGCACCCAGTACTAAGTCTGACTGATATGCAACTCATCGACGGTATTGGAGACTGCTTAATGCTCTCAATCGTTGAGGCAATATTCTACTGAATCTAATGCAGCCGTCTCTTTCCTATTTAAGTATTTATGGTACTTTACCTGCAAGTGAAGTTAAAACACGCACGAAAAAACTGGCCATACCTAAACGGTTGATAGTAGTTTTGAGAGTGTTGACGAAGGTAACATACCAAATCCAAACAATCTTTTCTTAGAACTATCTACTCGTAAATAATTACGAAACGTTTCGAACTCAGCTCTCACCTTCATCCTCACAAAAAGAAACAACCCAGTGTCGAACCCAATAATTTTCGATTTCGATATTCCGTACAAGTCAATGCATTTGAGAACTGTCAATTACAATCAATGGTTGACAGGTACGAGACGAGCGCCATAACAGGATGGGACGTATAAGGGAGGGTTACGCAAACGGAAAGTGAGGTCATTGATACGGTCGGTATTTCAAGGGTAACAGAAAGTTTGGTGACAGGATTAAAGGAATTCGTTAGTCCAGAAATGGTGTGGCTTAAGACAGTGAGTCAGGCATAGTGCATGGCGGTAGTCGAGGATATAAAAGCTCGTCGGGTTTCAAGGTCGTCACTTCCCTGTCTGAAAAGACCAGTGGAATGGAGCAAAAGACCATGGCATTAGAAGCCACTTTTTTCGGAAAGAGAAAGTAGAAAGAAAGAACGAAGACATTTATTCCTTTTTGCAAGACACACAAATATAAGACAAAATACACAATTTTATAGAAAAGAAATAAGAAAAAAACGCTTGACAAATAGATCGTTGTGTGTGTCTTCGCAAAAGTGAAAAGGTCGCTGGCTCAGCATTGCGCTGAGGTGTTCGACACTGCAGCACTGATTTTCAGCCAGAACCGTATGTGGCTCACGAAACGATACACAGATAAAATATACTACATAATCCATAAACTTTTACGCAAATAAAATAGGTAAATAGATAGAAGCCGACTTATGTGTAACTAAAAATATACATAAATTTAATAATAGTTTACAATGAACAAATGATAACAAGGAGGGAAAACTAAATTGTTCAAAAATAACAGGCTGGCATATCAATGTGCAAAGAGCTCTCAATGCAGAAATGGGAAGCTGTTGATGATACTCCAAGCTTTTAAAGGATTTAAAGACCCAAGAAGACGATGAGGCCTTCATATCAGAAACTAAGCAGAAAACAGCTACAACAAACTGGAATAAAGACTGCACACATTTGTTAATAAGAGTAACAAATTTAAAATAACAAATCAAGACTGTGATTAACGCAATGTATATCTATGTTGTTAATTAGTCATTAATATTAATCATGCGTACAAATGATGTAACCGGTTAACTTAACAATGCAATTGTTATGGTAACTGCATTCATTGTCGTCAGGTTTTTATCGTTCATAAACGAGGAATAGTTATTATTTTACACGCAGCTGTTTTTGATGCTAGCAACATCAAAGGTCTTACCATGACGTCTTAATACAATTCGATTCAATCAATTCAATTCAAATTTAGCAAAAAGTGGCTCCATCAACTTTTTGATGATTCTGCCAATGTCGAGGTTGGATAAGACACGGCAAGTAGGCGGACGTCTTGTTCAACAATCTGCCAGTTTTCGGTGCGATAACTACCAGTTACTATCTGCAATGAGGATACAAATGGTTTCAACAACTAATCGACATAATTATACAATATTATATGAATAAGATGAAAATAGTTTACAGACAACAGTAAGGCGATTCGATTCAGGTTCAGTTTAGGTTCGCTCACTGTCAGATCCATACTAAAAATGACAGCTAAAACCTGTAGGCGTGCTCACAACCGCCATCGTGTTCATTTAGACAGTTCTTGTATGAATGTGACAACTAGCTGATTCCGATGCTAATTGTCATTCCATACATGTACTGTCAAAATGAACTGGGATCAAAGAAAATACATAGAATGTACCAGCTGCTTCTCTTCCCGCGCAGATGGTACAAGCCCATCGAGGGAATAGGCGAAAATCTTAGGAATCATGCTATAGGCGATGCGGCTTGCAACCCATCAATATTTTGATTCCCTTTCCACCTATATGCCCACAGTCATGCTAAACGTGGCCTTTAGGTCTTTACCTTAAGCTCTGTCTACCCCATAAGGGATAAAGACGTGATTTATGTCTGTATGTATAGAAACATTTTTCAGCCATCATTAAAAATCCTATAACAATTATTTTGTGCGCTCATCAAACTACCTTTTTTTTTTTAACGTGTGGAAAATGCACCTTATGCATCTCCGCGCTCGGGGCAGCATACGAACGGAGGTATGACGGGCTCTCCATCTCGCCGCTGCCTTCCCTATGGAAGGAGGGGAGAGGCCTACCGTCTAAAAACACACACGTTCCCTCCAGGCCTTGAGCTGCGGGCGCTGCGGGCGCACACGGTGACCACCGCAACGTCCCGCTGGCCGCACTCATCAAACTACCTAACCCAACCTACAGAAGTGTGAAATGGAATGAAATGAAAGTCGGTTGCAATCCAAAACAAATCGCTTCCGGAACAAACGTTACGTGCGGAAGGCCGTCGCTTATCGTTATCGGCTGTGTCTGTTATCAGCTATCACTGTTATCACTGGCTGCGTCACGGAACCTGTAGGGGGCAGTAGACAGGCCAGTTGTTCAATATACGTCAAACAATGAACAAAAAATATTGATACTCCGCTACTCACGTGCAAGATAAACAAGCCGCGAAATATATATGCATACATACATACATACCGTCACGCCTCTTTCCCCCAGGGGAAGCAGATACTACTTTATTCCACTTGCTACGATCCTGACATACTTCTTTCGCTTCATCCACATTCAATCTCTTCATACCTGCTCGTCGGTATCGGTACCTGACCAGCCCTTTTTCCAAAACGTCTCCTATTTGGTCTCGGAACGTCCGTCTAGGCCTTCCCATCCCAACGCAATACCACAGTATATATATAAGCTAAAGCAGTAAGGAATCTACGAACAAATCGGTTGAAACGAAACACGCACACAGGCGCGCGCTTTACACGGCCCCTGGGGCCCGATTTTTGGAAATCATACCTATGAAAATATCGCTCGAAAATCATTCAAATCCGTGAATTGCTATTTTTGAAAGGCGAGTAGTAGAAAATCACCGCTCGAATTGAAAACGACTGGTCTCTAGCAGTCGTTTTAGAATTCGAGTGGTGGGATGGCTTGTCAAAATTAAAAACATGGCGAGTTATTAAGTTAAGATATGTTGTCTTAATTCTTTATTAATGTAAATTTATTATTCATATCTATAATATAATGAGTCTAGTTGCAAGAACCTGTCGGGTGTAAATCTACTACCTATCCTATAAATGCTATATGAGGATTGAGGTATATCAAGTAAGTAAGGCATTTAAAATTTCCGCCACCTCGCACCACTCCTTTTGCGCCGTCTTAATAGAGAAGGTGGCCGAAAACTTCCCCGATCGCAAGTCCTTTCGAGGTTCCAACAACTCCACCAGCCTTTTTCTTTGTAAAGGCGACATATGCTTTGCCATTTTAATTTTTGTTTCGCTGTTTAAAACTTAGCAGTCGTTGCAGAAAAGTTTTGACAGTAACACAATACAAAGGACGCACAGACGATAACAAAGTTTTCGTTTTACGTAATTTTTTTTGTAACAAATTCGCAATTTAAACTAGTTCTAATAAGTACTTTAGCATAAAAAATAAATAACTATTATGCAAAAATACTTTGCAATTTATGTTAAATTAATTTCAGCTGAAAATATATATTTCCAGGTGCCCAACAAAAAACCGGTAATTATCGACTTTCTGCGTGTAACGGGACGGGACTACTTTTTACACATCGACTTAGTCTTTCACTAAATTTCGAACGCGGATTTCAAAAATTGGGCATTTGAGGACCACTCGCAAATGGATGTGACTAATTTTCGCGTGTGGATTGAATTCTATTACTCGTCGTGAATTCGAGCGATATGATTTCCAAAAATCGGCCCCCTGGGCGGACCTCGTAGTGCCGTCAGTCGCGAGTGCCGCGTTGAGTAGAGCGGTTGTCTGTTACGTGGGCTCAGACAGTCCGCGATCTTTTTCGTGTTAAACATGCCAAGAGCGTATTGCGCAGTCAGTGTACGGCTGCTTGAACTCGACTTTTTCACAACCGGAGCTTTCGTTTTTTAAACTCCCTGCTGATGTTGAAAGATAAGAATATATTATTATTAAATAAAATGCTTTTTCTGTTAAATAAAACGTTAGGCTGTTTAAATGATAAAGTAGTTGCCGTATATTATGGAGCGCGTTTTTGGTGAAAATTCTACTACGGACTTTCGTCGGTATCATCTTGCATCTATAATATACCTAGTACTATTTTATATTACAGGATTACATTTGAAGGATGTCTTGCCAAATACCGATACGTACTTTACCTATACCATAACTTTTTCATTATTTGACAGATTGCTTTCAAAATCGATATCTGGGGATATGGTTAGTCTCAGACATCGAATCCGTTAACGGAATGCGAAAAAGTAGCCACCATCTTGAACTTTTTAGTTATCCGACCGATTGTTTTCAAAATCGATATCTGGGTATCCGGTTGGTCTCCGACATCGAATCCGTGGACGGAATGAGAAAAAGTAGCCGCCATCTTGAACTTTTTAGTTATTCGACCGATTGTTTTCAAAATCGATATCTGGGTATCCGGTTGGTCTCCGACATCGAATCCGTGGACGGAATGAGAAAAAGTAGCCGCCATCTTGAACTTTTTAGTTATTCGACCGATTGTTTTCAAAATCGATATCTGGGTATCCGGTTGGTCTCCGACATCGAATCCGTGGACGGAATGAGAAAAAGTAGCCGCCATTTTGAACTTTTTAATTATTCGACCGATTGTTTTCAAAATCGATATCTGGGTATCCGGTTGGTCTCCGACATCGAATCCGTGGACGGAATGAGAAAAACTAGCCGCCATTTTGAACTTTTTAATTATTCGACCGATTGCTTTCAAAATCGATATCTGGGGATATGGTTGATCTCCGACATCGAATCCGTTAACGAAATGAAAAAAAGGAGCCGCCATTTTTAACTTTTTAATTAACTATTGGATCTTTTCGATGTTGTTGTCAGACAACATATAAATTGCAAAGTAGCTTTTTTAATTTACAAAGAATTAGAAAAAAAACAGTTTTATAGTGCCGTGTCCATCATAGAAACCAAATAAACGTTTGTCTTTTTTTTTGACAAATTAAGGGTGCCAACCCTAATACTCTTAATTAAGTGTAGCTAGTTACTTTAAAACAGGCGTTACAAGTTGTTATTATAGCGCTAACTAAACAAAAATCTTTATAATTTTATATAAATTAAATCGACAACCCTAACGCTCTAACGGAGCGTAGGTATTTATTTCAAAAAGTATGCCTAGCTTCCATACTGGTCTATTTATTTACTGTGGCAATACACTCCCCATATAGATCTGTTTAGTTAGTCTACTTTGATCCGCTCTACGTGACCAAACCAACTAAGCATACTTCTTTCTATCCTAGTCACTATATCCTCTATCACACCCGCACGTTCCCTTATCACACTATCCCTTATTCTATCCTTTAATGTCACACCTTCCATACTTCTTAACGCTCTCATTTCTACTGCATTTTATTCTACTTTCGTTGCTCTATACATGTTTTTCATGCAATCCCTCCCTCCGCTACTGCCACATAAAACACATATAAATCCCACAAACTTAATTATCCCTTACACCACACAAACACTGACGTGTTCGATATCTCTACGGAATGTGGGTACATTATGTTTATTTATATATTTTGAAATCAGTATGACGTTGGTTTGCATGAGTAACAGTTGTGCTCATTAAACTTTGATAATGATCCCGTAGAGGGATAATTATCAAAGTTGAATAAATAAGTATTCGACGTCAAGATTTTTTAATTATTATTTTTGTCTTCCATTGGTCTGGGATCAAAGAAAATACATAGAATGTACCAGCTGCTTCTCTTCCCGCGCAGATGGTACAAGCCAGCGAAAATCTCAGGAATCATGTCATAGGCGATGCGGCTAGCAACCTATCACTATTTTGATTCCCCTTTCCACTCTCAGGCTCTATCTACGGTATAAGGGATAAAGAAGTGATTTGTGTATATGTATTGTGTGTGTGTTATTTTAGTCTGTACAAAAGACTGAAATGCCAGAAAAACTGCAGTCCAGTGGCGCCACGCGGCACTCAATGCGACCCAGTTGTATAAATAGCTGCGCCTGCGCCTAATCGCGGGTCAATATACTGCGCACGGGCAAGACGCGCGGAGACGACCGTTTCAAAAACGATGGGACAATTAGAAAAGTATTAATAATTAGAACAAAATGTAGGTATGTACAGTCTGTAAGCTCTTAGAATGCCGCTCGGATTTGTCTTGCTGGCTCACTCATTTCTATGGGTTTGATAGTTGAATCATTCTAAGAGCTCACGGTCCGTTAGTTCGGTTTTGAAACAATGCAGGTTTCTGTTTGTAACATTTCTAAACTTCCGAGTACTTTTAGTTGAATGCATTGTCTTAGATACAGCAACAGTCAATTTGGCGAGTAAGATTTGACGTTTTCTGGCATATAAACATTGCAAGTTAAATCGTAGCTCGTAAAAAGCCAATATTGTTAAAAATTGCCAAAAATACTGTTTTTTTTTTACCACAAAAGTCCCAATCGTCCAATTATTTCTTTAGAATTTAAACTAAACAAATACACATGAGTGTTATAGTTTGGTGACAATATTGCGTCTAGCTTCTAGTTTAGTGTTTGTTGTAAAACAACAATACAGCACAACATTTTGAATTTTTTAGAAGAGGGAAGGGATTTATTTAGTCTTAAATTTGTTCAGTCGCCTATGGAGCATCTCCACGTAGTCGATATCCCGTGGGCACTTAAAGCCCTATTGGATAACCAATTCAATACAATTCGTCATACATAATGATCAGAATTACTCATTCCATTATTCCATTGCAACTGCAGCTTGCTATGAACAAACAAAACTATTACTTGTGTTCAAAAAATATACATTTCTAAACGATACTGAAAATTAGAACACAATAATCCGAAAAGTAAAGCTATGGCCGGGAATCGAACCCGGATCCTCTTTATTCCGTGACGCGTGCTACCCTTACACCGCCCATTATGGGCTGCATTGCTGGTAAAAAAATCTACCTACCATATCTATAAGTGAATATTTTTATGGTCTGCCATTTTTTTTAATTTCACGTTTTCACTAGCAAATATTTTGTCCAACGACCGATAGATAGCGGAAACGAAACACGAAACAAGCGATCAAGTTAAGGAGCGACCACACCACTGCGTATGCGCAGTGTCATTTTTTGATACATTTTGTTGCGTAAACGCACCGTCAACGTCTTTTACACACCGGTGTAGTCGCATCTTTATTCGAAGGGGTTTCCCGGGTGCAGTTTGGTGTCGCCCCAATAATTTCTCAGCTAAAAAATAGCTCCTATTCGACCGAGTGACCGTTTAGTAAATTCTTGCACCTCTGAGATATTTTACAGTAGATATTAAGAATCACTGATAACACGCTGAGATTGCAAAGCCATTTAGGTATAGCGTTTTTCTTATCATCGCAGTCATTAGATCAAGGGTGTGATAGCAAAAGGCGATACTGCATTGCGACAACTAGATCAATCTCGAATTTGACCGATATTTTTGAGAGAATTCGAACTCGGTCATTACGGGAATAAGGTTAAAAGAAACAACGTTCCCAAGTACCTATTATTGAGCTGAAATATACTAAACACTAATTTTTATAACCACAAAACGTAAAGGTAGTAATATTTACCTAATGGTA
Organism: Pandemis corylana; assembly: GCA_949127965.1. Classification (NCBI taxonomy): domain Eukaryota; kingdom Metazoa; phylum Arthropoda; class Insecta; order Lepidoptera; family Tortricidae; genus Pandemis; species Pandemis corylana. The sequence continues at coordinate 12,741,830 of OX421869.1, read as the reverse complement.
CCGCGTTGCACTGTTGTCGCTCCACAAAAGTTAGCTGCGGTGTAAATGCACCTTTAAAACTTTAGTGTAAGTTTTTGTCACAAAAAACGTCTCAAACGCGTTAGCATAGTCTTCATCATCATCTACAACATTAATTGACAATTTGAAAATAACTTGTTTTTTTTATTAAGAAAAGACAAAGGGATAGTGTATTCTGCCGTAGGTACAACCAAAGTTACGCCCTTCACTTCACTACATAGTTTTTTTTTTATGTGAATAGGAGGCAAACGAGCAAGTAGGTCACCTGATGGTAAGTGATCACCACTGCCCATAGACACCCGCAACCCCGGGGGGATTGCAGATGCGTTGCCAACCTAGAGGACTAAGATGAAATGCCTCTTGTGCCCGTAATTTCCCCGGCTGTCTTACTCTCCGCACCGGAACGCAGCAGTGCAAGCACTGCTACTTAGCGGCAGGATTAGCGAGTAAGATGGTGGTAGCGATCCGGATGGACCTTGCACAAGGCCCTACCACCCGCAAACAAACAAGCAAGTATGAAACAAAGTCGCTTTCTCTGTCCCTATGTCCCTATGTCCCTATGTATGCTTATATCTTCACAACTACACAACTGATTTTGATGCGGTTTTTATTAATAGATAGAGTAATTCAAGAGGAAGGTTTTTATGTATATTTCTACGCAGACGAAGTCGCGGGCAGAAGCTAGTTTAGAATAAGAATTAATAAAGTCACAGTCTCAAATTATGACGTCACGCATTCCCTAAATTATAACATACGTCACAGTCTCCCCCACAAATGATGACGTCACACACCGTAATTATGACATACGTCACACGTCATTAGGCTATTTAGCGGCGCCCGCGCAGCGAATTGATTAAGAACAGCAAATTGACCTTAATTTCAGCGAATCGCCATTGTCGCCGCGCCGTGATTTCGTGCCGTTGTAGGCGTTCGACAGCTGGTTTTTGAAGGTGATGTACTGCCTTCAATGGCGTTAGCTTTGAGTTATTAGGCACTTGAGTAGTATGGTCGAAGAAACCTCCGTGGAACCTTGTCTCATACAATTTTGCAATAATTTCTTTGGCAGCACGGTACGTCATTATGCCATTTGGAATGAAAAGGTTCCACATCGCCTATAATCTAAAATTTGAGTACAGTTCCATGCTGGTCTGGGAGCAAAGAAAAAACATAGAATGTACCAGTAGCTTCTCTTCCCGCGCTGATGGCTAAAGCCCATCGAGGAATGCAAAAACTTAGGAATCATGTTATAGGCGATGCTGCTAGCAACCCATCACTATTTTGATTCCCCTTTTATACGCCCTTAATCATGCTAAACGCAGCTTCAAGGTTGTTACCTTAGGCTCTGTCTACCCCGTAAGGAATAAAGACGTGATTTACGTATGTTGAGTACACTGCACGGTGTTACAATTTTAAGATGATAGTAGAGACGCGTTACTTTAAACTTTTTATTGTCTTCCCATCACTATTTTGATTACATTCCAGCTATGCGTCTTAATCATGCTAAACGTGGCCTCAAGGCATATACTGTGTCAAGGCTTTGTTACCTTAGGCTCTGTCTACCCCATAAGAGATACAGACGTGATATATGTATACGTATCAGTGAAAAGAAAGATTGTTTACTCGTCGAAAGCTGATTTCCAGATAGCCTTGCTTAAGACATTATTGTATTTAAACAAAAGGCAATAAAAGTGCGTATAAAAGAATAGTTATGACACGACGTGGGCTGGGGCCATATGTGGCTAATTTATAGCCCAGTTTACGCCATGTTGGTTCAAGATTAAAGATGTTCCGTATACTTATGCTAAGATAGTAAAATATTATCATATTTATTTAAATTTCTTTGGATGGACAAAGCAATGACAAGGCTTTTAGTAAAAAAATGTTTAAAAAATGTTTACTTATATCATGGAAGCGACTAATTTTGAATTACATAAGTACATAAATCACGTTTATATACCTTACGGGGTAGACAGCCTAAGGTAACAAGACTTAAAGGCCACATTTAGCATGATTTTGAATTAAACATTACAATAAGAAATCCATGCTGGTCTGGGAGCAAAGAAAAAACGTAAAAACCCATCGTGGGAATGGGCGAAAATCATAGGAATCATATTATAGGCGATGCGGGAAGCAACCTATCACTATTTTGATTCCATTTTCCACCTATACGCCCACAATCTTGCTAAATGTGGCCTGTAGGTACCTGTTACCTTAGGCTCTGACTAGCCTTTAAGGAATAAAGACGTGATTTGTGTATGTACCTAAGTCTTTGTTGAATTAAACCAGAACAATTCCAAACTCCTTGTAGAGGCTGGAAATGACGATGATGATGATGCTGCTAGCCAACCTTCCACATTGGATACCCAGGGAAAACTTACCATAATAAGTAACTTTTTAAATAGGTAGTGTAATCTCTTACATTAAACAGATGGTTCTGGGTCAATAAATAAAATAAAAAAAACCAGTGCTGCAGGTGTCTGACACCTCAGCGTGATGCTGAGCAAGCGACCGTTTCACTTTTGCGAAGACACAACGCTGATGATCTATTTTTCATGCGTGTGTTTTTTCTTTTCCTTGTTTGTTTTCTATAAAATTGTGTATATTCTCTTATACTTTTTTTTTTACTTGAATGAAGATACTTTATTATGCAATAAATCGCCCACTTAACTAAATATACAAAACTTAAAACTAAACAAATATACCTAACTATACAAAGAAAACACCATCTAAAAGGCCCTCCTGCGGCATAGACCCCAACACACTGGCAGCATTACCTCTCTGTACAGCCAGATAAATTCGCTGGGGTTCTCTTATATTTGTGTCTTGCAAAAAAGAATAAATATCTTCTTTCTTTCTTTAAAACTCCGAATGAAAAAGTGCACAGATATTTCCTGTCATTTTAAACCCAAGATGCCAACTGGACGGGATTAAATTGTTTTTATTACTTGCGCGACACACATATTTCGGCGCCGGCGCAGGAAGTGCCCACTTGACGGTAAGTCACTGACCTTTGCTATATGGGTCATTTTTTTGCGAACTGTAAATACTGCGATACACAGGACTAAGATCAATTCGATTTATTCACGCAAATATTTTTCATATTTAAAACACACACATAAATCACGTGTTTATCCCTTACGGGGTAGACAGAGCCAAAGATAACAAGACCTAAAGGCCACGTTTAGCATAATTATGAGTGATAGGTGGAAAGGCGATTTTATTTATTAAGGAACAAAACAGCGTAACTATAAAACTTATTTTCATTTTGAAGCGGTACCTATACACATACATACATACATACATACATCACGTCTTTATCCCTTACGGGGTAGACAGAGCCTAAGGTAAAAAAACTTTTGTAGGTATAAGTTATCTTATATTATGTGTGTCTTGCAAAAAGGAATAAATGTCTTCTTTCTTTCTTTCTTTCTTTCTTTTCTTAAGGTCACGTTTAGCGTGATTGTGGGCGTATAGGTGGAAAGGGGAATCAAACTAGTGATGGGTTGCTGGCCGCATAGCCTATAAAAGTCATGATTCCTATGCCCATTCCCTCGATGGGCTTTTACCATGCGCGGGAAGAGAAGCAACTGGTACCTGCATGAAATGGATTTTTTAATAAATATAAGGATTTCAGTTTAGGTTTGCGCCGAGTGTACTCTAAACCTATTCGCATATCTGTTTGCCAAATAGGTGTTAACTAATGAACTCATAATTAACGCGCTTCATTCTGCAGATAGAACTAATTAAGGCGTCTATTTCTGGACTTTTAATAACAGCATGGAAATATGAGTCAACTTGACATATTATACTTGATAAAAAGTCACCTATGTGTTATTCCAGACTATAATCTATCTATGTTCCAAATTTCATCCAGATCTGTCCAGCCGTTCTGGCGTGAAAGAGTTACAAACATCCATCCATCCATCCATACATGCCACGCAATGATAGTTTAACTTGCTAACCAGAGTTCAGCAAAAGCCAATTGTTAGAAATTCCCACTCTATTGGTTTATTACTCTATTAAGTAAATCGCGGTGTCTGTCCCGCGTCGCGGAATGCAGGTGGTTCACCTTCCGACAACTCGTATCGCAATTATTAACTTCCATGTAAATTAGATTGTAGTCTACACTTCTAATATATATTGTGTTAGAATTGTACACTGCTGCAACTTTGCCGAGTGGTGCCAACATTGCCCAACCTGCCTCTAACATGACAGGTAAATTGAAAATTAACACTGTTCATTTCTCTTTTAAGTTTACAGTTATACCAAAATACTATTAAATGCAGATGGTAAAAGCCCATCGAGGGAATGGGCGAGTCTTAGGAACTATGTTATATTTAAGCGATGCGGCTACGAACCCATCACTATTTTGATTTTACTATCCACCTATACGCCCTTAATCATGCTAAACGTGGCCATAAAGTTCTGTTACCTTAGGCTCTTTGTCTACCCCGTAAGGGATAGAAACGCGATATATGTATGTACTATAAAAAATACTACGAAAGTTTCTACGAAAGTTTAGGCAAAATTGGGATCAAGTGGCAAAGTAGTAGCAGTTTTGCCCGTAATATGTCTGGCTAAATTACTCGAAATAATAAAACTTTAAAAAAAACGAAAGCCAAATTGTCCTTAATCAGTTTACTGACCGTGAGCTCTTAGAAAGCTGTTCTGTTTTGTCTTGCTCTCTCACTCGGCCGCTTCAAGTATTAAACCCATAAGAATGAGTGAGACAGCAGGACAAATCCAAATGGCATTTTAAGAGCTCACGAGCTGGTCTAGGACCAAAGAAAAAACGCGATGCGGCTAGCGATCCATCACTATTTTGTTTCCACCTTCCCTACACGCCCCAGTCTTGCTAAACGTGGCCTATAGGTCTTGTTACCTTAGGCTCTGTCCCGTAGGGGATAAAGACGTGATTTGTGTATGTATAAATGTGTGTACGGACTCTAGGCAATGTTGGCGCTAGGTGGCAAAGTTGCACCAGCATTCAATATTGAAAATGACATGTGTGACTCGTGAAAATTTCATGTCTGTCTCACGGTAGTAACAAACATTGAGTAGACAATTCGGGTAGCGTCATCGGTTGGTTATTTCCGATCCGGGCACAAAAAACTGTCCCCGGTATATTTGACCAGCCGGTAATCCGACGCCCGCGCATACCAGTCCTCCAGGGTTCCGCGAGAATTGTTCTGTGGCGAAGCATGAGAATACAAGTATTTACTTTTTTACATTTAAGTATTTCCATGTACTACGTAAGTCGAATTATCACTACATAGTATAAAATAAAGTCGCTTTTTCTGTCCTCATGTCCCGATGTATGCTTATATCTTCAAAACTACACAACGGATTTTCATGCGGTTTTTTTAATAGATAGAGTGATTCAAGAGGAAGGTTTATATGTATAATACATGCATAATATACCGTGCGAAGCCGGGGCGGGTCGCTAGTTTATTGAATAAATGACAAAAGAAAATTACAACTAAGTTAATTTATAATAGACTTTTACCACAGTCAGTTAAGACTGACATTTAAGTGTCGGTTATCTATGATTTGCAATGAGCTTTTCGGTGAAGGAAAACATCGTGAGGAAACCCGCACACATCTGCGAAGCAATTCAATGGTGTGTGTGAAGCCCAATCCACACTGGGCCCGCGTGGGAACTATAGCCCATACCCTCCAATGAATGGAGGAGGCCTATGCCATGAGGCACGCCGAATTACGCGATAATTTATTAAAAAAAGACTACACAATGTACTGAAATTATAGCGAAACGGAATAAAAGGGTCTGCAAATATATATATGATGTGGTCTCTGTCGGTTTGATAGTGAGAGATAGAGAGGGAATCATAGATAACTGACACTTTAAGATATCAGGAACTTTACAGTGCTGCCTGGCCCAAAGGTTCCCATTACACTAGCTCTCCCTCTTTAGATGGCAATGGCCTTTGAACCAGCCAAGACCCAGATAAGTGCACCAAACAAAAAGTACAGACAGCAAAACTATACGCGTCACGTTTACAGAATGTCTTGACATTTTATTTGGTCTATAAGATAATAATAATAATATAGCCTTTTTATTCCGAATTCGCTACAATTTCATTTTTGTGGTTGTTTTATTATTAAATTGTCGCGTAATTCGGCGTGCCTCATGGCATAGGCCTCCTCCGTGTATTGGAGGGTTTGGGCTATAGTTCCCACGCGCGCCCAGTGCGGATTGGGAACTTAACACACACCATTGAATTTCTTCGCAGATGTGTGCAAGGTTTCCTCACGATGTTTTCCTTCACCGAAAAGCTCATGGCAAATTTCAAATGTAATTTTCGCACATAAATTCCGAAAAACTCAGAGGTGCGCGCCCGGGATTCGAACCCACGACGCTCTGCTTGAGAGGCCACAGGTCAAACCACTGGGCTACCACGGTCTATAAGATATCAAATGTAAATACAAAACACCCCATTTCTAGTAGCAGTTATCACTTGACTTTACCTCTAAGATCGGAGGTTATTGGTTTAAACATTCGAAGATACCAACGACTTGTCACACTACTGAATGGGTGGCGGGGTCACAGTACCACAGTTACAAACAGTGCGACAACTGTTCTACAAAAATGTTGTCACTGGTGTAATGGTAGTCTTAAGATTATTATTCGGCTTATCTTTCGTTAACAAGCATCAAGTGTAGCTGTGGCCATAAGAATAACATGCTCACAGTATCGTTGTTTGTTTATTTTGACTCTTGTTGCATGATTAATCTCTTTTTTTTTGTATAATCTGTTCTATTGCTAAGCCGACGGAGACGTTTTGGAAAAAGGTCAGGTCAGGAGTACCCGAAACCGACGAGCATGAATGAAGAGATTGATGACTGTGGATGAAGCGAAAGAAATATGTCAGGATCGTAGCAAGTGGAATAAAGTAGTCTCTGCCTACCCCTGTGGGAAAGAGGCGTGACGGTATGTATGTATGTATGTATTGCTAAGCGAGTATTATCCAGTTAAACACAAATCACGTCTATATCTCTTACGGGGTAGACATGGCCGAAGGTAATAAGACCTAAACGCCATGTTTAGCATGATTGTAGCCGTGTAGGTGGAAAGGGGAATCAAAACAGTGATGGATTGCTAGCCACATCGGCTATATAACATGATCCCTAAGATTTTCGCCCAATCCCGAGGGATTAAATAGTAAAAATAACTTAATAAAAATAAAACTTATACTAAAAATTATAATAAATTTGGCACCCTAGTTAGGTAGGGTCCCCATCACGCAGGCAGCATTCCCGCGTTGTATCGCAATTGCGAGTCTTTGTGAAATAATGTAATCAACCGTGAATAAATAATAACCGCCATTCATACTGCGTCAATAGCGAGCACTGCGCCGGTGTTAATTCGGTCAGTAAAAAAGGGCAAGTTCGGAAATGCTCGGCGCGTCTCGGCCGCGTGCGCGCGCGCACCTGTCATGGCGGCGCGACGTTTTTCTTTAACACTTGGGTTGGCATCTTTGGAATTTAAGGATCAATTGGATGACTATTAATTAACTGTCGCGTATATTTCTCGTCATTGTCATTTCATTGAAATAGTCACCCTGGGCTATGAACCAACGGAACTTAGATTTAAACCTTAGTCTGTCTACCCCGTAAGGGATAAAGACGTGATAATATGTATGTTATTTGTCCATGCTGGTCTGGGAGCAAAGAAAAAACATAGAATGTACCAGTTGCTTCTCTACCCGCGCAGATGGTAAAAGCCCATCGAGAGAATGGGCGAAAATCATAGGAATCATGTTAGGCGATGAGGCTAGCAACCCATCACTATTTTGATTCCATTTTTCACCTATGCGCCTACAATCTTGCTAAATGTAGCCTGTAGGTACCTGACCTGTTACCTTAGGCTCTGTCTATCCCGTGGGGGATAAAGACGTGATTTGAGTATGTGTTTGTATGTGTGTGTGTTATTTGTCTCAGTAGCGATCCTGTCTCAGCGCAAACGGTTAAATTCAACCGTTGAGTAATGGCGGACGATGCGCAGGCGCCTCAAGGACGCCCGGCGCCGCCGCCGGCGCGATGAGTCGCTCTACAATCTAATGCTAAGAATCCAATTATTTTAATTTATTTATTTACAATTCCGGTTTTAATCCTACAACCTAGAACAACAATGTAAATTTAACATTTAAAAACTCCCGCGCAAAATAAGACACCTGTAGTTTAAGAAATAACCCAAAAAAAAACGAATTTGTCTTAAATCTAAAATTGAATCCACTTCCTGTCTAGTCCCATTCTTTTCTTCTTTGCTTCAGATCAAATCCTTTTTTGTTATATGGTCATCTTAAATATTTTTTATGTTATTAGGTACATTCCAATTATATATTTTACATACATACATACACAAATCAGGTCTTTATCCCCTATATATTTTGTATGAGTATTTTAAGTATTATACAAAAATGTTATGTGTGTGTATGTATTATTTCATCTTATTTTCAACTAGCTTCTGCCCGCGACTTCGTCTGCGTAGAATTATACATAAAAACCTTCCTCTTGAATCACTCTATCTATAAAAAAAACTGCATCAAAATCCGTTGTTTAGTTTTGAAGATATAAGCATACATAGGGACATAGGGATATAGGGACATAGGAACATGGGGACAGAAAAAGCGACTTTGTTTTGTACTATGTAGTGAAGATTGTCGTCCGTTCCCTCGATGGGCTTTTAGGCTTTTACCATCTGCGTGGGAAGAGCATCTTCAAAAAACGGCACATTCGGTCTTTTCATAAAATCAATAGCATGTCAGTAACATGAAGTAAATAAAGCATTGAGTTGACCAATAACATTGCACAAGGGCTATAAACGAGGTATTATCCACTTGGCCGAGTTGACCGCCGCACATAAATCTCAATGGGAAGCCCTAATCGTGGGAGCCCTAGCCCGAGGGATGGGAACAGAGAGCCACCGATGCAGTTCAGGACAGCGGTCAGCAATTTGTAGGGGACTAACGCTGTTTTGTCAAAAAAAACAAAAAATTACAAAAGCATACAAAACAATACACAAATCACGTCTCCCCTTACGGGGTAGACAGAGCCTAAGATGACAAGAGCTACAGGCCACGTTTGGCAAGATTGCGGGGCTAGGTATAGGAAAATGAAATCAAAATAGTTATGGGTTGCGAGCCGCATCGCCTATAACATGATTCTCGATGGGCTTTTACCATCTGCCCGGGAAGAGAAGCAACTGGTACATTCTATGTTTTAAATATGGCAAAACAAACTGCCTTTCCGATGGCACCGTCTACCTTCCATTGTTTTTTCAAGAGCATAAATATATGAACGTTAACAAAACGTCAGAAACATTTATACACCTTTATGCCACAAGCAATAAGGTCGGTGACACCTATATTTGACATGATGGGTATCGATATTTATGCCACTGTACCAAGGTATGTACGGTCCAAAAAACTGAATAAAGGTGCGACCACACCGGTGCGTAAAAGACGTTGACGGTGCAACAACAAAATGTATGGAAAAACGGTGAGAAAGCATACGCGGCGGTGTGGTCGCTCCTTAACGTAGCTCTGTGGAACTTTTCTCTTACAATTTCGCAATCGTTTCTTTGACAGGTGTTTTAAGTTATTATGACATTTGCAGTGAAAAGGTTCCACAGTACGCGATTCAGTTTCTTTCATTGTACCTACACTTATCAGTCCGCTTCAGCCTGCATTTTCATTTCTAAATAAGTTTCAGAATTTTCTATGGATATTTTTTCCTGTACGTCACGTTCCATACATACAAAAAAAATGGAAATAAAGTGACGAACTGGAATGGAAGTTTTGGGGCACAATTTTTTCTTGTATAACGATCGATAGAGCAAACGATTCTGAGTAAGAAATACGCAAAACAGTTAAATTCTGGAAAAAAAAATTAGGTATACGATTATTTTTTGGAAACGCTCTATTAAGTACACAAAAATCTAATTTAAGGGTATTCAAGAACCAAGTGTAAAATTTGAAAGCGAGTTTGTCTTTTTTACCTAAAAATATCCTACTAATATTATAACCGCGAAAGTTTGTAAGTATGGATGGACGTTTGTTACTCTTTCACGCCAGAACGGCTGGACAGATCTGGATGAAATTTGGAACATAGATTATAGTCTGGAATAACACAAGCTACTTTTTATCACGGAAAATTGCGTAATTCCTGCGGGATAGCGATAAACGAATTCTATGCAGACGAAGTTGCGGGCTGCAGCTAGTTTATCAATAAACAAGCAACGAGCTTCTAAGTCATCATTAGTACGATGACGAATTCGAGGCAAAGTTTTGACTTAATAAGGCTTCGTGGAACAAGCAACTTAGCGCACTTAAAAGGCCCTACACACTCATGACGAGAAGGTTCCTCGAGAACTACACCTAATATAATTTAAGGCTCGGGGACCTCATACATCCCTTTTATAAAAATGTACTAGCTGACCCGGCGAACTTTGCTCCGCCTTAAATTTGAAAAATTCCAGTGGTTTGGACTGTGCTATCCGGCAGGAACTATGCAATTTTCCGGGATAAAAACTATCCTATGTCCTTTCCCGGGACTCAAACTATCTGTATACCAAATTTCAACTAAATCGGCCCAGCGGTTTAAGCGTGAAAAGGTAACAGACAGACAGAGTTACTTTCGCATTTATAATATTAGTAAGAATTAGTAACGATAATGAAAACATTCGTCCCTCATCATTCTGACATTATTTTCCCTTTTATAAATGTATTTAATTTTATTAGAATTAATTATTAATTAAATTAGAAACAAAGAACAAGGTAGGCAGGCGGTCTTATCACTTAATTGCGATCTCTACCAGACAACCAATAAAATAATGAAAGTCCGAGACAGTATTGTAGTAGCTTAATGTATTTTGTTTTGAAAAAAATACTTTCTGCCAAGTTTCTTGCGGCGCATTCTTCTGGCTTTTGAATGAAAAAAAACCGCATCGAAATCGCTCCATCCGTTTGAGAGCAACGATGCCACAAACAATCACACAGACATCGACGTCAAACTTATAACACTCCTGTTTTTGAGTCGGAGGTTAAAAATGACCGATTAAAGTTACACAAGTACCTAATAAAGAGCCCTGCAAATCAACACCGATCGGATAACATCAAGTGAGAAAATAATAAGAACATTCTCTCTTCTTGGTGGTTATCGTGTCTTCTTGCCGTGAGTCTGGGGGTTTTCGTGTCGCGCCGTGAGTCTGTAGGGCCTTAATAATGGTAGCGTGGGCGACTGAGTCAGCGCGGGCGCATTCCACATGCCGCGGGTCCAGCCAGTGCGACTGGCACAAGTGCCGAGTGTCAACCCAACAGAATAAGATTGCCGTACTTAACTCACTGAGGCACGTGATACAGAGAAACTTAAAAAAAAATGAAGGGGTCTTTCAGCGTCCACCAGAGCTTTCGTAAATGAACTATAATTTCACTGTCGAGCCACCATACAATACAACCCTATCAAAGCGAAGTAGCGCTACGTCAACAAACAATTTCAATTTCATTTTGACACTGACATTTTGCAACAAGGTTCTATCGAGGCTCAACAATTTTATTAAAGTCCGCGATCGTACTTATAAGTTAAAATAGATAGCTACATAATTTACTTGCATCTGTCGTTTATAGTTTAGACAAAAAGCCATTAACGCAGAATGCCCCGAAATGCAAAATGCCAAAAACGCAGAAGTAGAAAAGCAAAATTTCGGTAATGTTTGTTTTGTTTTCTTTGCCTGAATTCTTCGGCTATTACCCGTGCTCCCACTGTTATAAAAAATGACTAATTACACTCCACCGTAAGGTCAACGGAACCCTAACCCTTCGGGCATTTGAATACCTAACGAAACTAACCTAATTTTATTATCTCTAGTGAAGATTTACTGCTATATACGAGTATGTATACTAACTTCTGCGGTTTCTGCCCGCGACGTCGTCGTTCGTTCTTCGTTGTTGATAGTATATTCTGCAATAAGTATTTAACGTTGCGACTCTAGGCAGCTACGACCTGTAACATGTTTATCGCTATCCCGCAGGAACAATGCCATTTTCCGGGATAAAAGCAGCATAAATGTTTAGATCTAGGGTGACAGCTATCTTCGTTCCAAATTTTATCCAAATCCGTCAAACACAAACTTCCGCATTCTTATCTTAATATTAGTAGAACATTGTTTTTCTGGCCAAGCTTCTGCGTTTCTGGCTTTTGACAAAATAGGAGTAAACGGCATCTGTGATGTGAACTATTTAAAGAGGTCAACGCGCAACTTTCACAAACCACCATAAATTGTTAAATAGTTAAACATTTAATTCGCGTAGTTATTTCAGACTTCTGTTTGTAAACACAACTGATTGACAGCTGCTGCATTCCTCCTGGGCCGGGCGAGTTGTCCCGCCAGTTCAGACGTTAGAAAGGTGTTGGTTAGAACCAAGCGGCACAAACTTGTTTGGTGGCAGTTCGCGTTTTGAAATTTTGAACCAATAAATTAATAGACCTGAAAAAGTCATGGATTTAGGTTCAACTCTCAATTTCTTTCTGCTGATTGTGAATGGCACTTCGAAAAAAAAATTTTTTGTTTGAAACTATCAAATTTACTTCAGCAATTTTATTCACATTCGAAGTCGGCTAACGTTTCTGCTAAACAAAAAAAGCTCTACAGTCATAATTATTATTACGTAGTAAGGTCAGTGGCGTGGCGTCGCTAGAACTTGGTTCCCACCGGCTTGCCTATTTTAAGGCAGTCGGGCACTTTATTGTGCAGAAATAGAGGAAACGGCTAATCAAATTCCCTTCGGCTTGCCTTCTGATATGCTTGACGCCACGCCCCTGCATCATACATAATACGTAACAATTAAGTATATCTAACACACACACAGACACAAAATCACGTCTATATCCCTTACGGGGTAGACAGAGCCTAAGGTAAAAACTAGAGCCCACGTTTAGCATGATTGTGGGCGTATAGATGCAAAATGCCGCATCGCCTATAACATGATTCCTACTATTTTCGCCCACTCCCTCGAACTGGTACATTCTATGTTTTTTCTTTGCTCCCAGACCAGCATGGAAGCACACAACATGGAAGTATATTTAAAAGTGGCGATTATGACTATTTATGATCAAATACTAAGGTGGCGCATAATAGGGGTGCGTATCGATGGCTATAAAATTTTTTGGTATAATATTAGTAGCAATAACGCTCATTTGATATAATTATTAAATCATATTATTATAACAACACTTAATATATTTACATATGACATAATTGTAATTTCTTATAATGATCATTTGATATAATATCATTTAATATAACATTCTTTAAGTATAATGCTTATTTCCTATAATGAACTTATAATAATAATAATAATAATAATAATCATTTATTTCGGACAAAATCCATAGATGTTAGTTACACACAAGAAATAATAATAACAAATGGTATTAGTAAGTAGGACAAAACATTTAAAAAGTAATACACGACCGACTGCCCAGCGGCGTCGACCATGGTCACGCGGTTGGGGCAGCATGCAGCCCCAGCCAGCGGCTCATCAGCGGGGAGTCCCACCGGCCGCCCAACGTGCGCAGGACACTGTTGGAACTGTCACGCAACCGACTGAGCAACGAGGCGCATCGCTTTCTTATGATTGCATAAAAACCGTCCACATTGGCTTCAGCAAACATAGCTGATGCGCTGCAGTAGCGTGGCAGTCCAAACAGTGTCCTGAACGCATCATTGTATTGGACGCGCAGTGCACCATACGCCCTCCGCGTAAAGCTGACCCACAGATTGCACGTATAGAACGACTGGCAATAGGCTTTAAAAAGCGTGATTTTAACTGGTTCACTACAACGAGCAAACCTGCGGGCCAACATATTGCAACGAACGGAAAGCGCCCTGCGCTCCCGCTCAATATCATCATTGTCTTTCAGCGTTTCGGTCACCCAATGGCCCAGATACTTGAATTTTTCCACTTTATTTAGGGTCGTTCCACATAGGGTGATTGGCGCGTGTGAATATGTTTTGGTACCAGATTTGAAGACCATAATTTCACTTTTGGAAGCATTGTATCTGAGCCCGTGGGATTCCGCATAGGTCTCACAGATGTGCAGGAGTTTTTGTAAGGCCCCAATCGATGGACTCAACAGCACCATGTCATCAGCGTAACTCAGGTTGTTTACACAAATCCCCTCGATATGACATCCGACATTAGTACTATTGAGCTCACCGATCAGCCGGTCCATGTACAGGTTAAAAAGCTTGGGCGAGGACAACCCCCCCTGCCTCACCCCGCACTCCAACCTATACACATCTGACCGCGCCCCCGCCCATTTGACACTGTTCCTTTGATTGTTGTACCAGTATCGAAACACTGATACAACCTCCAAGGGCAGAGTTGTATCACACATCATTTTTCGCCACAACACATCATATGATACCAAATCAAACGCTTTTGATAGGTCCAAGTAGCACGCAAAAACTGGCGTGTTTCTGGCAGTATAGTACTGCACAGTTTGCTTGAGGCACAGAATCGCACTTTCTGTAGATAGGCCAGGTCTAAAACCAAATTGATTATCCCTCAAGTCAATATGGGCTCCTAGGCATTTGTCAAGCAAACTGTCCAGCACCTTAGCTATTACAGTAGCCAGCGAAATAGGCCTATAATTTGACAGGTCTGATGCATCACCAGTTTTGTTTTTTACTATGGGTACAACAAGTGTATACATAAGATCCCCAGGGAGATAACAATGGCTGACACATAAGTTAAATAACAAGGCAAGCACCCCAGGCAGATGTACTCCGGCGTATTTCAGGTGTTCAACACTCAAGTCATCATGTCCAGGAGACTTTCCCCTCACCATTCTCTTAATAATAGTATCAACCTCATGTGCAGAGAAATTAATAGTTATTTTCTGCCCGTCCTCTGGGTCGCCCATGTGAGACGCCGGTCCGAGCTTCGACTTCACATGAAAATGCCACCTAAAAGTGTTTGCTATATCATCAGGTTCGCTCACACCAGCTACACTCACAGGAAGACTCGGCCTGACATTCAACTTGTTTGTCGATTTCCAGAATTTTCCGAAGTTTTTAGCGGCATGTCTTTGAGCAATAATGTTCATCTTAATTTGATCAGCATTAGTTTGGCAATATTTTAATTTAGCCTTAAAAATCTTTCTGGACTCGCACATTTTAACATAATATTCACCCGCGGCTGGCTTGCCAAAAGACAACCACGTTTGGTAGTGAAGCCGAGCCTCCCTATGTGCGAAGGCGACGTGTTTATTCCAGCCCGGTACTTGTTTACATTTTTTAACATTTTTCACATCCCTACAGCTAAACTCAGCCGCCTCAGAAAGAATACAAACAATGTTACGGTAAAAGTCGTCAATCAGCAACTTATGGTCCCCGTTAGAACAAGACCCGCCAGCACAATGTATAATGGTATAAGGTTATTTAATCACAAAACGAACTGCTATCAAAAAGTAGGTTAGGTTAGGTTTGAACTGCGTCCCCCAACAAAAACGAACTGCTATAAAAAAGTTGGTTAGGTTAGGTAAATAAAACACAATGTTCATTATATAAAATGAGCGTTATACCATATAATCGTTATAAGAAATAAGCGTTATACCGAACGATAAATATACGAAATAAATGTGGTATATATTTTAAAATTATATCAAACGTTTATTATACACAATGAGTGATTATACCCTTTGAAATTATATCAAATGTTGATATATCGATAGAAAATATATTAAATATTTTTATATCGATTATTACACACCCACATAATAGTCCATTATAGTCCTTAAGACGCTCCTTCTTCATAGCTTTTTATATACAAGAATAATCTAAAAACGTGATGAACAAACATACATCCAATATTCCGGACCTACCTCACGCTTGTTTGCTATAAAGGGGGATTACGAAACAATTTATGATTTTATTTTTATCAAAGTACGTATTCACTCCAAGAAATTTCTTAATAGAGGGAGACGCAAGATGGCGTCGCGTTCAGCCAGAGCGAGAGGGGAGACGCGTCGTGATATATGGATTGATACGGTATTATTGGATTTATTTAAGGATGGCTAGTTGAAGTCGTTGACTTTCGTTGAAGAATGTTTGATGGAATTTTAATGTTTTTTTTGGATACAGGTACCTACTTACCTAGCTCAATTTTTTTTTATAATAAGGCGACAAACGAGCAATGGGGTCACTCTGATTGATGGTGACGGTAAGTGATCACCACTACCTACCTACCGCTACCAATTTGCCCATAGTAGGCAATTAAAACTAATGGCACATACATACACACACATACCACGTCTTTATCCCTTACGGGGTAAACAGAGCCTAAGGTAACAAGACCAGGTCACGTTTAGCAAGATTGTGAGCGTATAGGTGGAAAATGGAATGAAAATAGTGATGGGTTGCTAGCCGCATCGCCTATAATATGATTCGTATAAATTTCGCCGATTCCCTCGATGGGATTTTACCATCTGCGCGGGAAGAGAAGCAACTGGTACATTCTATGTTTTTTCTTTGCTCCCAGACCAGCATGGAAGTAATGGATTGGAAAAAAATACTTTCTGTCAATTTTCTTGCGCTCATTCTTCTTGGCAAATGTGATGGTATTTTGAATGCTCTGGTAGTTTAAAAAAAGTCATGTCCCTTGGCGGCCTACTTGTAAAATAAAGCTTTAAATTTTGAATTTTGGAATGGGTCTATAATTTGCATAATAAGTTTTCAAAATTTTCTCTCTAGTCTGGAAGTAAAGAAAAAACATAGAATTTACCAGTTGCTCCTCTTCCCGCGCAGATGGTAAAAGCCCATCGAGGGATGGGCGAAAGTCTTAAGAATCATGTTATAGGCGATGCGGCTAGCCAACACTATTTTGTTTTCCCTTTCCACCTATACACCCATAATCATGCTAAACGTAGCTTTAAGATTTTGTTACCTCAGGCTCTAACTACCCCGCCCGTAAGGAATAAAGACGTGATATAAATATGTATGAGTTCAGGAAATACTTAAAAATATGTTTGATGAATGTTTTAAGCTGGGCTTTTTTTAGAACTCTACATTGTATTAGCAAATCCTCGATACTATACTGAGAACAATAAATAACTTAGTATCAACCGGTGTATTGTTATTTTAGAGCCTGCCCGTTAATGACAGCGCTTTAGAAGCAGAATTAAAATCATACATACATAAATCACGTATTTACAATACAATACAAAAACTCTTTATTGAACACCACATATAACAACCAAAACAGAAAAAAGGTATACAGAATATTACAAGGTAACACCCAACAACAAAACAACAACACACAAAACTCAACAACAAACAAGCAAACAAGGTAAGGTAACAAGGTAAGATCTTTAACCCTTACAGGGTAGACAAAGCCTAAGGTAACAAGACCTAAAGGCCATGTTTAGCACGATTAAGGGCGTATAGCTGAAATATAATCAAAATAGTGATGGAATGCTGGCCGCATCGCCTGTAACATGATTCCTAAGATTTTCGCCCATTCTCTCGATGGGCTTTTACCATCTGCGCGGGAAGAGACGTAACTGGTATTCTATGTTTTTCTTTACTCCCAGACCAGCATGGAAGAATTGAAGCGATACACAACGCCAAAAACAGTAAAATAAAAGTAAATAGCTTAAGCCGAACACAAAAAACACAATCATCATCATTCACAAAGCTTTGCAACTTAGGGCATCGAATACAGTGACTTCAATAGGAATGCTTATTCCAAAACGTGCGCGCGCGCAGGACGTTCCGAGAACGTCGAACAGCGACGACGACGTGACGTTTTACATGCCACAGCGCATAGATCATAACATAAGCAATGTCTACTATACAAATGCGAAGGTAACTCTGTCTGTAACGCTTTTACGCCTAAACCACTGAACGATTTTAATGAAGTTTGGTAGATATAGGTTTAGTCTGGGGAAGGATAAAAGATAGTTTTTATTCAGGAAAAGAGTGTCGTTCCCGCGGGATAACGATAAGCGGAATATGAGTAGAGTCACGGGGAACTTCCATGCTGGTCTGGGAGCAAAGAAAAAACATAGAATGAACCAGTTGCTTCTCTTCCCGCGCAGATGGTAAAAGACCATCGAGGGAATGGGTGAAAATCATAGGAATCATGTTATAGGCGATGCGGCTAGCAACCCATCACTATTTTGATTCCATTTTCTATCTATACCCCCACGATCATGCTAAACGTGGCCTGTAGGTCTTGACACCGTAGGCTCTGTCTACCCTGTAAGGGATGAAGACGTGATTTGTGTATGTGTATGTGTATGTATGTCACGGGGAACTGCTATTAAATAATAATAAGTAAATAACTGGAAAATTTGACGACAAACAATTTTTAATATTAATCATAATTTTATAGCATGGTAGGTTCTCTACCCGCGCAGATGGTAAAAGCCCATCAAGGGAATGGGCGACAATCATAGGAATCATGTTATAGGCGATGAGGCTAGCAACCCATCACTATTTAGATTTCATTTTTCACCTATACGCCCGCAATCTTGCTAAATGTGGCCTGTAGGTATCTGTTTCCTTAGGCTCTATCTACCCCGTATATATGTATGTATGTATCCATCCATTTAAAAATTAACCCCTTTAGACTTGAATGACATTTAATGCTCCTAAGTGTCAATGACTGCCGACCATAAAAGACCATAAAAATAAGTATGTTAAATTCCAGGAATAAATCCGATGCGTTCATAGCGTATAGCATCGGTAGGTATTTTTGTTTTAAATTATTTTCCTCAAACAATCGCGGCGCCGGCGCCGGTCAAGGTTTTTTTGTCTTTAAATGCTACTATTTATAGTATTTTGCTTATTTATTTTTAGACATAATACTGCAATTACTCTAACGTAATACATATTTATTTTACTAGACTTCAAACAAGGCGTCACTTTTCTACATTAAGTACTGGCATATTTTTTTCGAAAAATTATGAAGCACATGGCAACAATTTAGTAAAAAAAAGTTATTTTTTCGTATTTTTTTTGCTATTTCACGAAGACACAACGCTGATGATCAATTTTTTTGAAGTTCGCATCATACCGCTCCTCTCACTTTCCTATTAATTATTAGAGTGAGAAAGACATTCCTAAATTCGGAGCAAGCCTCCCTTCTGTCGTAACTATCCACGAAAAAAGCCGCTAATTTTCGCCTTACTCCACCAATCCAAACTAATTAGTGTAGCCATTTAACGAGGCAATGCTGCTAGCCTTTTTGGTCACCACGCCACGGGGGCATTTTTAGATTTAATTTAGTTATTTATAAGAACACTTATAAATAACTTCCATGCTGGTCTGGGAGCAAAGAAAAAACATAGAATGTACCAGTTGCTTGTCTTCCCGCGCAGATGGTAAAAGCCCATCGAGGGAATGGGTGAAAATCATTGGAATCATGTTGCAGGCGATGCGGCTGGCAACCCATCACTATTTTGATTCCACTTTCCACCTCAACGCCCTCAGTGTCTTGCTAAACGTGGCCTGTAGGTCTTGTTACCTTAGGCTCTGTCTACCCCGTAAGGGATAAAGACGTGATTTGTGTGTGTGTGTATTTATAAGAAATTCTTTTTTTTTTTTACTTTAGTGATCATCTTTATCTCTAGTCTATATACATCCCACTGCTGGGCACAGGCCTCCTCCGTGTATTGGAGGGTTTGGGCTATAGTTCCCACGCGGGCCCAGTGCGGATTGGGAACTTCACACACACCATGGAATTGCTTCGCAGACGTGTGCAAGTTTCAGGAAAAGCTCAAGGTAAATTTCGAATGTTATTATCGCACATAAATTCCGAAAAAGTCTAAGATGTGAGCCCGGGTTCGAACCCACGACCCTCTAGGCTACCACCGTTGCTAACCAACGGTTAACTATTAACTATTAAATATAGCTTCCAAAAAAAGCCGTGGTAGCCACTGGTTTGACCTGTGGCCTAAAGCAGAGGGTCGTGTGTTTGAATCCCGGGCTTCGCACCTCTGAGTTTTTCGGAATTTATGTGCGACATCATTCGAGATTTACCATGTGGCCTTTTTAATTGAATGTGTCTGCCACGCTGTGGGAAGGGCGCAGGCTGAAAACCAGCGCTGCTAGTTTTTTTAAATCTAAACTGGCAGCTCATGCTGAGCCTGAGCCTGTTGCCACCAACTGTTGTGTATTGTTTTTGTGTAATTGTGTTATGTATATATATTGTTGTTCTTTTTTTTTTCAAAATTATTATTGTGTGCATTTTTTGGATAAATATGTATCATGTCTTTTTTGTGTTGTGGCAATAAATATCTTTATTATTATTATTATTATTATGTGTTTTACGGTGAATTAAAACACCGTGTAGTATTTTTTATCTGTGTATCGTTTCGTGAGTCATAGACGGTTCTGGCTGAAAATCAGCGCTGCATTCTAACACCTCAGCGTAATGCTGAGCCAGCGACTTTCACTTTTGCGAAGACGCACAACGCTGATGATCTATTTTTCGTGTCTGTGTTTTTTTTCTTGTTTCTTTTCTATAAAATTGTGTATATTCTCTTAAATTTGTGTGTCTTGCAAAAAGGAATAAATGTCTTCTTTCCTTCTTTCTTTAAACGTACACACACAACACAAGCAATTCAATAGTGTGTGTGAAGTTCCCAATCCGCACCGGGCCCGCGTTGGAACTATAGCCCAAGCCCCGTGAGAGGAGCCCTATGCACAGCAGTGCGACGTTTATAGGCTGGAGACATACATACATACACAAATCACGTCTTTATCCTATACGGGGTAGACAGAGCCTAAGGTAACAGGTACCTAAAGGCCACAATTAGCAAGATTGAGGGCGTATAGGTGGAAAATGGAATCAAAATAGTGATGGGTTGCTAGCCTCATCGCCTATAACATGATTCCTATAAGTTTCGCCCATTCCCTCGATGGTCTTTTACCATCTGCGCGGGTAGAGAAGCAACTGGTACATTCTATGTTTTTTCTTTGCTCCCAGACCAGCATGGAAGAAGGCTGGAGACTGATAGCTTAAAAATCTATTAAAGTGAAACTTAACCGACGTAGGCGCCCGCGCAGCTAAAGCCATCCGTCCACTTGTCTGAGGCCGCTGCATTGACCCGTTTCGCCTTATACAGAGCTTGCACCATCTGGCCCGGGCCGACCTTCGCCGAGGACGCGGGTAGGCATTTCGGTATGATGCACCAAGGTCACGGGTATGTGGGTAAACAATGAAAGAACACGCTGTATTACATTACAGTGTGCGAATGTTTTTGGTGCGAAAGTGGTTTTGCGCTCCAAGTTTCCACTTGGGCATTAAAGAAACTGTTGTAATGCAACGCAGTATTATTATTTTTATTTTTATTTAATGTTAGCAACTCTGGTTAGGTTATCCAGTTCGTTCCTGACTTAGGTTCGCTCTCTTGTGTCAAAGTTTAATTTACGTATTCTTACTGTGTTTTATTTTGAAAAACTTTCTGCCAAGTTTCTTGCGGCGCATTCTTGGCAATGATGGTCTTTCCGAATGCGCTGGTAGTTTCAAAAAGACACGTAAAAGAGCCCTTGGCGTCCAATTTGCAAAAGTAAATTTTCATTTTAATTTTCATTCAAAATTTAAAAAATGGCTAGACGTTGTTCTGTATCATTATAATTTTACTTATATTAAATAAATTTAGTGTGATTATTTTGGGCTTTCACTCTATATTTGCGGGTAGGCATTTCGGTATGATGCACCAAGGTCACGGGTATGTGGGTAAACAATGAAAGAACACGCTGTATTACATTACAGTGTGCGAATGTTTTTGGTGCGAAAGTGGTTTTGCGCCCCAAATTTCAACCTGAGCATTAAAGAAACATTGCAGAAGCGTTAGATTTTTTTTAAAGAATGGATGACTTTTTTATACCACGTCTATGGCAAACTTGTATGCATTTTTTTGACACATTTCTTAGCATACATACATAAATCACGTCTTTATCTCTCACGGGGTTGACAGAGCCTAAGGTAACAATAACTAGCATGATTGTGGGCCTACAGTGAAAAGGGGAATCAAAATGCCGATGGGTTGCTAGCCGCATCGCCTATAGCATGATTCCTAAGATTCACCCTATTTTTTTACGAAAAAGTGGATATATCCGTATTAGTAGACTTGTTCTGTGGACAACAAATAGTAATATAGTTACAAAGTAATAACATGAGAAGAGAAGCAACTCCCAAACCAGCATGGAAGGATTTCTACACACACACACACACACACACACACAAATCACGTCCTTATCCCTTACGGGGTAGACAGAGCCTAAGGTGACAGGTACCTACAGGCCACATTTAGCAAGATTGCGGGCGTATAGGTTGAAAATGGAATCAAAATAGTGATGGGTTGCTAGCCTCATCGCCTATAACATGACTCTTATTATTTTCACCCCATCCCTCGATGGGCTTTTACCATCTGCGCGGGTAGAGAAGCAACTGGTACATTCTATGTTTTTTCTTTGCTCCCAGACCAGCATGGAAGAATCTTTGGAAGGATTTCTAAACGGTTATAAAAAGTATTATCGGTCAAGAAATACAGAAGTTATAAGAATTTTAAGCTACTAATTAGACAGCGATTAGAAAGAGAGATCCGATATGACATGTGACGTAATAAAACACTAAGCCCATTTAAATCCTGTTTTTTTCTAAAAAGAGAAACATTTTTTTTTAATTTCTAAATGTCTGTGAAAATCAGAACACATAGAAAAATCCGAAAAGTAAAGCTATGGCCGGGAATTTTTTTTTTAGTTAAAAAAAAAATGATCGTTTTAATCATATTTTTACTATATGAAAAAGCTCTTATGAAAGCAGTAAAAAAACGATGATTATAAACAGCCGTTTTTTAGCGTTAGTAAATACATAATTTTTACCATCTTCATACGGGCAACAATGATCTCACTATACCGCAACCAAAGCACTGCTGCTTTTGAAACCCAATGAACGCTAAAAATCTATTAAAATGTAGTTACTACCTATTAATATATGGTTAAATTGAAGACAACCAATAACTCAATTATACGTGATGCAACTTAAAACTAATTTGTTTGTACCGAGTTGAAAGTTGGTGCAAGTTGTAAGCGATAGCGATATTTTCCTTTGTGCAAAAAAAATACTTTCGAAATATTTAAATAAAATACTTTCGAAATGGGCTCTGACAAATTATATGTTTATTCTGAATAAACATATAATTCAATTCATACCATTGGCCCGCACGAAGCGGTTTGCTTCATCCTTCCTAATGCTTACCCTTTGTGCAAAAAAAAAACCAGCCCTCCGGTCACCCGAAGTAGTATAGTCAACGTAAGTAGTAAGCTAACTATACACCGACACTTAAATGTCTCATTGTTGTCACAGCGACAAGGGTCCAAAATGACCACTGATTTTTAAGCTCCGACCAAAAGAGAGTGGTGTTATAAGTTAGACGTCGATGTCTGTGTGTGTGTGTGTGTGTGTCTGTCTGTGGTATCGTAGCTCTCAAGCGGATAGACCTATTTCGATGCAATTTTTTTCATTCGAAAGCTGGTTTCCTTGCAGTGGTTTTTAGCTGTGTTTGGTAAAAAAAAATCGATCCAACGCTTTGAAAAGTATCAGCTCTTTTCCAAAGTGATGTTATACATTTTCGGCATAAAATTGTTTTTTTACATATGATTAGTTACTCGATTAGTTCGTGGGGGGTTTACAATTTTTAATTTAACGTTATTGACGTTAACTGCAACTAATTCACTTTGATGTATGTAATGACGACTGTACCCGCTATTCTTTAATGCCATGGACCGCAGGCTCACTGACACTTGTGCAATTTCTTCCAATCGCCGACCAATTGATTGATAAGGCGTTGACAACGCAAATTAGAGGCTGCCAGACAGACTATAGTGACTGAAAGAGAAGGAAAACATATAAAATCATCCATAGTTATATGATTTCCCACTTCCAAAGAAATAGTTACTGAAGAGAAGCCATTGCAGAGCCAGGGAGTTATAGACCGAACTCTTAAATGAATCCTCGCCCGCGCGGTGCAGGGGCGCGGGGTGGGACGACCGCGGGGGCCGAGAGAGGTGCGGGCGGCAGGCGCACTACCCGCCCGCACCTCTCTCGGTCCCCTTTGTCGTCTTACCCCCTTATTCATAAGCGCTCTGTAGGCTTCTGCTAACTTAGCAATCGTTTGTCCTTATCTGTCACTTTGACATTTACCATAAAATAAGACATCACATGTCGATAAATACCATCCTAATCCCTTATTACGACACAAAGGACAGTTACACAGAATATGTCACAAATCGCCATAAAGTGTGTCAATGCGAGATCTCTATCAGAGTTTTATGACACATAAACCAGAGAGTGGGTCACCCTAATCTTTATGACGCTTTGTCATAATAAAAATCGCAGTTTATGATTATGATTATGACACCTTGATGGTTCTTGTGGGTGTCCATTCATAGAAAAGCATTTAATTTGAAGTCAAATCTCATGTCATTCACAATTTCCTAAAAATCACAATAATTTTTTTTTTACTCTTTAAAAGGGCAATTGGGAATTCAAGAATGAAAATATATTTGAAAGATATTTGCAAACTTTAAATACCTAAATATCCCGTGAACTAACAGTAAAATTAAACTGATATCATGCTTAAAGCGAACATTTAATTTGTGTCATCATGTCTCGGAAGTTATGTCAAAATTTGACCACAGATTAAAAATAAATTCGTTAGTAAAATATGGCTTTAAAACTCACCAATTCAGTATAGTTTGTCGTAAACGCACTTCACTTCACTTTATCACGGTCACAAACACACACACTATTCTTTATTAGTCTTATTAGTCTTGTTAATTTCAGATCGTCGTTTCATTTCAAGGCCACGTCGTTTCTGTATTTAAGTTATTTTTAACCTGAAACAAGAAGCAAGAACTTAATTAATTAACAGTAAATAATCAATTTGTTATGTTGGCAAGATTGGCGACACTGTAGCTGTTTTAATTAGTTTAAGACGAGTACTTGCGGGCGGCTGAATGACGAATCCCATTGCTTTTTATAGATAAAAAAAAACTTCATACAGTATACGAACTTAGGCACGTAGCTGCGTATTAAACTTCATTATTTACAAGTCCTTTTAGTACACAGTAATACGAGAAATTTATTATTTACTAGCCTTCCATCCGCAGCTTCGCCCACGATAAATTAATTTTCCCGAAGGAATAGGTATTTTCCCGTGGAAAAAAGTAGCCTATGTCACTCAGTGATAATGTAGTTTTCTAGCGGCAAAAGAATTTTTAAAATCGGTCCAGTAGTTTCGGAGCCTATTCAATGCAAACAAACAAACGAACAATAAAAATTTTCCTCTTTATAATATTAGTATAGAAAACCCAAAAATTTTAACAGAGCCAATAATATAGCTGCTAATTTATTTATGTATCCAAAAGTCGAGACATACTGAAAGACCTTTTTCACCTTCTTGCGACAAAATGTCATCTCAATGACATATTCTTACACCAAGGAGAAAAACAATACCAAATTCTTTTTGACGAGGGGCAAAACTTTGGCATCCTAAAATAAAATAAATTAACGCTGAAAACGCATTTTTTAAGGTTTTTTTTATATTTCCTTGAACTAGAAAAGCTGTAGTCATTTAGTTTTAATATTTTATCTCAATCTAGACATACGCGGCACGCACAAAGGCACAGATAGGCAATAAGAGGCGCCACAGATAGTACTTCGTTAAAACAATTTTATGCTTATCTGTGGTCTGTAGATTATCTGCGTCGAAACCTTTTCTGGCCAGTGCGTTTATTTTTAATTAAGGTTTTTTGTCGTGGGAAGGTTTTTAGGTGCCAGTATTTTTTGCTTCGCCTGTGTTTTTGTATGTTGGTAGAAAAAATGTGTCATGTTATTGTTGTTTCATTGGATTAGGCTCGCTTGACTTGTATTTGATTAGTTTTTTATTTAAGTTGACTATAGAAATAACAAGTCACGTCTATATCACCTTTACGGGGTAGACAGAGCTTAAGGTAATAAGACCAAAAGGACCTGTTTAGCATGATTGTAGGCGTATAATATCTGGAAAGGGGAATCAAAAGAGTGATTGGTTAGCCGCATATTCCCAAGATTTTGCTCAAACTAACGATAGCCTTTTACCATCTGCGCGGAACGGGAAGCAACTGGTACATTCTTGGTTTTTTCTTTACTCCCACCAGCATGGAATATAAGAGATGAAAAATAAATTCAAAACTTAAGTTAAACTCGGTTTGCTAAGCTAGACTGTCAGCGCTGACTGGTTGCCTTAACCACAATTCGGAGCTACCGTGCAGGTAAGTTGCCCACGCGCAGCCTTGGCGCGCCTCAGTGTCCTGACGCATGCTGTTACATGTGGCTAAAGTTTTTGAAATACTTGCTATAAAATACCTACTACTAAAACTAGGATTTTTGGCAATTCTGTCATAGGAATAACAATAAGAAATTTCACAGTTCACACGACACCTATATTTGCAGTCAAATTAACATTTATATTGAATACTGGCTACACTTGCAAATAATGTGGCTTTCTATTGATAAAAGAATTTTCAAAATCGCTTCTGTATATATATTTTATTAAACCAACCGTTTCACACAGATCTACTTCAAAATCAACTCGCCTAATAACTTTTTCGAACCTAATTGACAAACATTGTCGCGCCATTAGTATATGTATATTACCGTTCGTCGGTCCGTCTGTCCGTGCACAACGATAAATATAACGTGTTAACGTCGGGTTAACCCTATTAGCATATAAATGAAAAGGTTTCACTTTTACTAAATAACTTTCACCTAATATAGATAACTGTTATTGTGATTTACTTAACAATGTTTTTCTGATTTCAGAATTATTTTCGAAAACCAGTTACGTAACTGCTTAGATAAAAATCACCCTGTACATAAACATGTTGGTATTAAACACTGTTTTATCAAAATAGTCACTTAATTTATTTTTTCGTAATACATATAAACGCTTAATACTGACTTAAGCATTTTCTTCTTCATTCACTAAACAATAGTTACTTGTGTCACAAGGGAGCAAAATGATGTATTTACGGCGAGGGCGCTACATTGAATCCAGAATGTAGCGAAGGATTCTACAAAAGACTCTTGAGCGTAGCGAGGGATTCGAAGTAGAATCCAGAGCCCAAGATGAAATTAATTTTGCTCCCGAGTGGCTCATACAACTTTTCACATCGAACATTAAAAAACTCGAAAAAATAATTCTAAATATGATTAGAGCTACCAGCATATAAAATGGCTTGGTTTTACAATTATCAACTTCAAAAAATTACACTTGGAAAAGGCTTGAACAGAAAAGTTGCACTTTGATCCCTCTCGACATAGCAAAGCTTACTTTTCTGAATGAGAGGTGTGAAAGAATAATTAATTAAATTAATTATACACCCATAAAATCTTAGGGCGTAAAAAGCAATATATTCACGTCTCATACGCCCTACAACTTTGTCCTACAAAAGGGCCGGAAAAACGAGTGTTAAATTATAAAGATAATAAGGGAAAGTGGTACTAACACGTGGGCCCTTGCACCAAGTACAGGGTCGTAGGTGACACTTTCCCTGACAGTGGGACAGTCAATATTTGACATGAAGTGACAGTTGTCAAATTTTACTAAATTTATGCTAATTGGATGTGAATATAATAAGTACAGACTCTAATGGTAATTTGAGTGAAAAGAAAGCGGTGTCTAAAATTATTCTTATGCGTTACTGTCACTTAGAACTACTTTACCAAACTAACTAGAAACTTCTACATACACACACACACACACACACAAGCACAGAGAGTGACAGGCACAGAGGGGTACATTAATGTATGGTAGCGAAACTTGGGTATGGCAAAAGAAGCACGAAAGTAGAATAAATGCAGTAGAAATGAGAGCGTTAAGGAGTATGGAAGGTGTATCACTGAAGGATAGAATAAGGAATGGTGTGAAAGAGGATAATATTATAGTGACTAGGATAGAAAAAAGTATGCTTAGTTGCTTTGGTCACGTAGAGCGGGTGGATGAAAGTAGACTGACTAAACAGATTTATATGGGGAGTGTGAATGGTTGCGTTGGGAGGGGAAGGTCTTGTCATACGTTCCGAGACCAAATAGGAGACGTTTTGGAAAAAGATCATGTCCGGAATACCCGAAAGCGACGAGCATGTATGACCGCCGTATTGTTTTGTAGTGTTCAGTAAAGAATATTTGTATTGTTGTGTTGTATTGTACCCACTACAGCTGAAAAACTTAAGTAAATTAGATGTTGTATGTAGTAGTGTACAGAACTGATACGGGACTTGAGTCATTTTTTTAATTTGGAACATCAATTGGTCTATTCGCACATATTACTCACACATACATTTCCCCCTATTTACCCGTCAAACTTCAACTCTAGTCTCAAGGCCAACGACAAAAAGCCAACCAACAATTTCCACGTTTCAAAGATGTAAAAGCAGCCCATAAAAAAGAAATTTCCATCAATTTCCCCTGAACATGCCGTCCTTGGGTAGGCCGGCTAACTACATACCCCATCAGTTACAATATTAATTGTAACAGTATTTCTACAGCAAAGTTGCGTGTTACTACGGCTTTAGTAAATAAGCGATAAAACAAAAGCTACCTTGTACAGACTTTATAACTACAATTATAGCACTACGTATACATAGACTGTTTTCCTTATTTCTTTATTTTTCCATGCTGGTCTGAGAGTAAAGAAAAACATAGAATGTATCAGTTGCTTCTATTCCCGCGCATGGTAAAAGCCCATCGCGGAAATGGGAATCTTAGGAATCATCAGGCAACCCATCACTATTTTCATTCCCATTTCCCATTTCCACCTATACGCCCACGATTATGCTAAACGTGGTCTTTAGGTCTTGTTACCTTAGGCTCTGTCTACCTAGGGATAAAGACGTGATTTATGTATGTATGTATTATTTAAGTAAAACATTTACTATATTAATAAACTCATTATAAGTGTGTTTCCTCTAAGTTCTATCATAACTCCTTTACTATGACCTCTATCCGTCTGTGGAATTCCCATCCTGTAGAGCTTAAGACGAGCTAAAACTCTACCTATTTTTAAACACAAACTCAAATCTCACTATTTGTCACTAATTGATTCCACTTCCTGTATTTAGTCCCTTTCTTTTCTTTTTTGGCTTCTGATCAAATCTATGATCTGATCAACTTAGCTATGTATTAGTTATATTTATGTTAGTACTGTCATTTTCATTATCACTGCGTTTCTCCTGTCTATTTGTTTCCGCCACCTACTTAAACTGTCTCTGACTTATTTCTTTCTTTTATTGGTTGTCCGGTAGAGATAGTTATATTATCTACCTTGTTCTTTGTTTCTGTGTTGTTTTGTACTGATTTGTGGTGTTCAATAAAGAGTTTTTGTATTGTACACACCTACCTACGAATACTAAGTTTTATTAGACACATATGACACGAGTCAAACAATAAGCAATTGTTATACAAGTTACATAATGCACTATACGACCTTACGCTTCGCTATACAACCTAAGATTTAGGTACATGCTCTATAAAAGTCGCATAAACCTGAACGGAAGGTCGTTGCATTACTCATGGCTCACGGCCAGGTGCCGTATACGACACGATACGTAGACGATATATTAAAACATGGCACTTATACAACCTTAGGTAATCTACTAGCATTTGTAAGGTTTAAGTTAACTTTTAATAGTAAAAACCAAGGCCTGGGAAGTAGCCAATAGCTGGATGAGTGACTTGTTTAAAAACACGAACCGCAGGTGAGTGTTTTTTAAAGTTACGAATACAGCAATTGCTCTTACAGCTGAGGCAGATAAAATGTTTTTCTCAAACATTGAGAGGAAATGAAAATAAATTTTGCACTAAACTTCCTCGCAAATTAGATGGTTTTCACGTTGCCGCCTTTTTTCTTAAGTTTTTTATGTCATCTATCACCGTAAGCTATTTGTGGCATTGATAAAAACGTTAGACTTGAACTTGGCTGTATGACATTGTTGTTCATTATTCCATAGTCTCTTTGACTTTTAAAATAGTAAAAAACAAATGAAAAACAGTCCAGCAATCCGATTTATGGTCAGTAATTCGCGCCTGCGATGTAATTCGGCCGTCAATAAGGCCCTTCGTGTTCTGTTACTTATCCGATCCGAAAGCATAAGCGCCCGAACGATTTCTTACAAGTTTTTCCGATTTTCTTATAATCTACTCCCTTATTCATAAACGCTCTGTAGGCTTCTGCTAACTTAGCAATCGATTGTCTTTATCTGTCACTTTGACATTTACCTTTCACAGAGCGTTTAGGAATAAGGGGGTAGGTAAGTATTTTTTTAGTTGTTTCTTCTCTCGGTTGTTATTTTTTATACTGTCTATATATTCACGTGTGTATTTACGATGAAACTATTCCATAACCATACATATACCGATTTGATAATTTTTAATACGATAAAAACCTTATTAAAAACCCCGCCAGTTACATTTTTCTTATTCTGATTATACGACCTGTATACGACAGTTATACGATCATGTTTATACTAAAGGTTGTTATTATAACATCAAAACGAAACAGCCACTTGAGTTGGAAGGAACATCTTCAACTGAAGTGGCTTCCTATTGGTATAAACGATCAAATACCTATTTAGAATATTTCTCTCGGTTTGATTTGTCGATTTATCGTTTTTGACATAACCTTAAAACTTGACTTTTTTTAAAACATGGTAACAAGAGATTTTTCAAATAAATGGACCAAATTTCAAGTCATTATATTTGTCTATATCTATACATATAAAATTCAAAGTCCTGACTGACTGACTGATTGACTGACTGACTTAACTATATATCAACGCACAGCCCAAACCACTGGACGGATCGGGCTGAAATTTGGCATGCAGGTGGATCTTATGACGTAGGCATCCGCTAAGAAAGGATTTTTGGAAATTCCAACGGGATAAGGAAAAAACGGGAATTATATATTCGATTCCGAGTGACGCTATCACAGTAACTATAATAAGTAGACTCTTCAAATTTGATACAAAAGTAGGTGATTACAAAACTAAGAAACTAATTTCAGGATTTTTGGTAATTCCCACGGGATAAGGAAAAAAACAGGATTTATATATTCAGTTTAACGAAATCCTATGAACTATAATTACTAGACTCTTCAAATTTGGCATAGAAGTAGGTTATTATAATAGTAAAATAAAGTTCTAATGCTTTTTGGAAATTCCCACGGGATAAAAACGGGATTTATGTATTCAGTTCTACGGGATCGATTTTTCGTTTTACTGGTCGTATAAAATTGAAATTTGGCCTTCAATTTCCCTTGGAGAGTGTAGGGGAGCGCTACACAAGGATTTCCCGAAATTCCCACGGGAACGGGAAAAACGGGACTTTTCGTTTTCTGGTTGCAGAAAGCTGAAATTCGGCATGTAGGTTGCTTCGGGAGTGTAGAGGAGCATTAAGAGAGTACTTTCCAAAATTTCCACGGGAACGGGAAAAAAACAGGATTTTACGTTTTACTGGTCGTAGAAAGCTGAAATTTGGCAAGTGGGTTCCTTGGGGAGTGTAGAGGAGCATTATGAGATAATTTCCCAAAATTCTTCTTCTTCGTTCCCGTAAGATATTCGGGAAATGCTTTATTTGGCGAAATTCTTACGGAAACGGGGAAAACGAAAAGCGGGGGAAAGTTGAAATTTGTCACGTAGGTTCATTCAGGAGTGTAGGGGAACACTAAGAAAGGATTTTCCGAAACGCCCACAGGGACGGGAAAAAACAGGATTTTACGTTTCCAGACGAAACAGCGGAAGAAAGAGACTTAACATTTATAACGTGTGTTTCTTTAAAGGCTTTAAGTGTACTCCGAAAGCACTCCCCAAAATTTCCACGGGAACGGGAAAAAACTTATTTTTTCATTTTACATCTTAGCGCGTACGATGTCGCGGGCAAAAGCTATTTAGGATGTATTTTAGGACAGCCCTATAGGTTAGGTTAGATTTGTTTTATAAAAATCCTGCAATATTTACAGGTTCAGAAAAATTAAGGCATCGGGGCAATGCGGGGGCTGGCTTGCATGCTTGCTTGAGTCCTTGCTTTGCATGCTTGATTGCATACTTGCTTTCATGCATGCTTGCATGCTTGCTTGCATGGGTGCTTACTTGCATGCTTGCTTGCATGGGTGCTTACTTGCATGCATGCTTGCTTGCCTGCTTGCATGCCTGCTTGCATGCCTGCTTGCATGCCTGCTTGCATGCCTGCTTGCATGCCTGCTTGCATGCCTGCTTGCATGCCTGCTTGCATACTTACATGCTTGAAGGCTTTGCATGCCTGCTTGCATACTTGCATGTATGCTTGAAAGCTTGCAGGTTTGGTTGCTCGCTTGCTTAATTGCTAGGTTCTTTGAAATGCTCATGGTTCACGCGTGCGAAGCCGCGGGCAAAAGCTAGTAACGTATAAAACTGACATGCAAAATGAGATGAAAAGCTTATAAAAATAGAGTTTAGAAGTCGGTTGAGAACACTTAATCAAAATTATTAAATCATTCTCCAGTGACATAATGCTGGCACAGTAGCGTTATAAACCGTCAATCACACTTAAAAAAAAACTATTCGATATCCACATCACGCGCCATAATACTCCGAACGCATCCGTTGTTTTGCCATAAATCGTTTACAGTTACTAAAACAATAAACATTACAATTTGACCTCTAACTTCTTAAGAATACGACTTACTGTGTATTCTTTCAAACGCAAAAGCGCACTCGGAATTTTAATACCAGAATTATTTTTATACCACGGAAAATTAAGACTTATCATAATCGTAGCAAAGTTTAGTTTGGAGGTCGAGTCGCTCTCAAGTACTTGAGCCGTCCATATTGGATCAGGAAACGTGTGACAGCTCCAGAATTTGAAAATAGAATTGCCGCGAAATTGGGTGAAGCTACTTTTGAGAATTCGAATGCGCTCTTGCATTCTTGTAATTTTTAAATTTTGAATCGTTTAGAAAATACTTGTATCAGCCAATTGTAGTAACTTGTAAAATTAGTAAAATTGCTTTGTTTGTTTATTCAAATTTGATTGCACGAGTGTTAAGTTCTCCAAAAGAGTTCTAAATCAGCTCTAACCTAACCCCCCTTGTCAAGTAAACGCTTTTTAAGCTTCTGTTCATTCGTTTGTCGGCTTCTGTCACTTTGAAATTTGCTTTAGCAAAGAATCTTAAGTACTACCTGACAATTTTATTGTCATTTTTACCAGTTACGCTGGTTGCAAAGAATTCAGCAGTTCGTATGAAAGACGAAGCGATGCGAGTCGGGTTACCTCCACGTGTGGTCAAGAGCTGCGGTTCGCTTTTGGATCCGTCCGGGAGGAAGAGCAGTGCTTGGTCCGGTGCACCCTGGACATCGGCTAACGATTTCCTGGCAGTTTCTGATATATCATTGACCGTTGGCTAAGAGCCCGACAGTCATTGACCATTACCATACAACGCTGCCGACATTTTGTCACAAGATTTTTTAATTATATTTTTGTTACTTTGACATTGGCGAAATTGATATGCCACAAATAGGAAGAAGAAGAAAGATGAAACTACACCACAGGTAATAACTTGAAGCACAACATTAATTCGAGTAATGCAACCTATTAAGGGCAACCGAAATAAACATTACAGAAATAACGAAAAATAATTACAACTTCAAACGCTTCATGTACACTAATAACCGTGGCGCCAAAATGTTATGAAATGTTAACATAAATAACGTGGTGTTATTAAGTATAATTATGGTGAAAATTAATCTTTGCCACGTTTGATCTATTTTCCGACGAGGAAGCTCTTCCCGCCGCCAAATTTCTTTTTTCAGTTAGCAGTGTCGCCACTTTCTCGTCTGAGTTGCCAGGTGAAAAAAGTATGTACACTACATTTGAAGTTTGTTTTCTGCCACATTAATTAACAGTTGTCAAATTTGAGTCATTTCACAGAGGCAATTAAATTAAAATGAAATAAGGAGGGCACTTTAGTTTGTTTGTAATCTATGGATGTCCTGTTCCGGTTCAAAAGTGGAAAATTAGCAATCTTATTATTACTTTGGTAAATTTATTAAGTGTCGTTTTGAAATTAATCCGTACTTTAAAAAAAGAACAATGTAACCAACCTTCTATATATATAAAACTCAAAGGTGACTGACTGACTGACTGACTGACTGACTGACATAGTGATCTATCAACGCACAGCCCAAACCACTGGACGGATCGGGCTGAAATTTGGCATGCAGGTAGATGTTATGACGTAGGCATCCGCTAAGAAAGGATTTTTGGAAATTCCCACGGGATAAGGAGAAAACGGGAATTAAATATGCACAGCCCAAACCACTGGATGGATCGGGCTGAAATTTGGCATGCAGGTAGATGTTATGACGTAGGCATCCGCTAAGAAAGGATTTTTGGAAATTCCCACGGGATAAGGAGAAAACGGGAATTATATATTCGATTCCGAGTGACGCTATCTCAGTAACTATAATAACTAGGCTCTTCAAATTTGATACGAAAGTTGGTGATTACAAAACTAAGAAACTAATTTCAGGATTTTTGGAAATTCCCACGGGATAAGGAAAAAACAGGATTTATATATTCAGTTTAACTATACTATACTATAATTACTAGACTCTTCAAATTTGGCATAGAAGTAGGTGATTATAATAGTAAAATAAAGTTCTAATGCTTTTTGGAAATTCCCACGGGATAAAAACGGGATTTATGTATTCAGTTCTACGGGATCGATTTTTCGTTTTACTGGTCGTATAAAATTGAAATTTGGCCTTCAATTTCCCTTGGGGAGTGTAGGGGTGCGCTACAAAAGGATTTCCCGAAATTCCCACGGGAACGGGAAAAACGGGACTTTTCGTTTTCTGGTTGCAGAAAGCTGAAATTCGGCATGTAGGTTGCTTCGGGAGTGTAGAGGAGCATTAAGAGAGTACTTTCCAAAATTCCCACGGGAACGGGAAAAAAACAGGATTTTAAATCGAAGGATTTTAGGTCGTAGAAAGCTGAAATTTGGCAAGTGGGTTCCTTGGAGAGTGTAGAGGAGCATTATGAGATAATTTCCCAAAATTCTTCTTCTTCGTTCCCGTAAGATATTCGGGAAATGCTTTATTTGGCGAAATTCTTACGGAAACGGGAAAAACGAAAAGCGGGGGAAAGTTGAAATTTGTCACGTAGGTTTATTCGGGAGTGTAGGGGAACACTAAGAAAGGATTTTCCGAAACGCCCACAGGGACGGGAAAAAACCGGATTTTACGTTTCCAGACAAAACAGCGGAAGAAAGAGACTTAACATTTATAACGTGTGTTTCTTTAAAGGCTTTAAGTGTACTCCGAAAGCACTTCCCAAAATGTCCACGGGAACGGGAAAAAACTTATTTTTTCATTTTACATCTTAGCGCGTACGATGTCGCGGGCAAAAGCTATTTAGGATGTATTTTAGGACAGCCCTATAGGTTAGGTTAGGTTTGTTTTATAAAAATCCTGCAATATTTACAGGTTCAGAAAAATTAAGGCATCGGGGCAATGCGGGGGCTGGCTTTCATGCTTGCTTGAGTCCTTGCTTTGCATGCTTGATTGCATACTTGCTTTCATGCATGCTTGCATGCTTGCTTGCATGGGTGCTTACTTGCATGCATGCTTGCTTGCACGCTTGCTTGCATGCATGCTTGCATGCTTGCTTGCATGGGTGCTTACTTGCATGCATGCTTGCTTGCACACTTGCTTGCATGCTTGCTTGCCTGCTTGCATGCCTGCTTGCATGCATGCTTGCATGCTTGCTTGCATGGGTGCTTACTTGCATGCATGCTTGCTTGCACGCTTGCTTGCATGCTTGCTTGCCTGCTTGCATGCCTGCTTGCATGCCTGCTTGCATGCCTGCTTGCATGCCTGCTTGCATGCCTGCTTGCATGCCTGCTTGCATGCCTGCTTGCATGCCTGCTTGCATGCCTGCTTGCATGCCTGCTTGCATGCCTGCTTGCATACTTACATGCTTGAAGGCTTGCATGCCTGCTTGCATACTTGCATGTATGCTTGAAAGCTTGCAGGTTTGGTTGCTCGCTTGCTTAATTGCTAGGTTCTTTGAAATGCTCATGGTTCACGCGTGCGAAGCCGCGGGCAAAAGCTAGTTTATTCATAAGTTTGTGAGCGGTAAAACAAAGTTGGTGGCTCCAGTGTGACCAGTCTATTTTTAAATTTGGTCGCGAAACGTTCGGACTCCTTCCGTTGATAGTTTGGCTTCCGGCGTTTGAGAATTCTATTTCTCGACGGAATTTTAACTAGCAACTTGATTGGTGGAGAAAAATAAAAGAAAAAACACAATGATAGAGATGAAAAGTGTTTTCCGAGCCGTTTTGTGACACGAAATTAAGCAAGAGCTTTGTGAGCGAAATTTAGAAAACACTTCCACAGTTTTAACGTAGGCATACATGATAGAAAATAATGTCAGAATGATGAGGGACGGACGTTTTCATTATTCTTTATAAAAAGCATTCTAAATTTTAAGTACACAAGTCCTCGAATTTCCAAATGAGGCCTATCCCCAGCAAGCAAGTATTTTGGATCATTATTACTAATTTGGATTCAGATTATAAGACTTACACTTATTATATAAGATCCCTGTAATCATAATTAATGCATGTAAGCTAATGTATTTGTGCTATTTCGAAGGTTAACGTTCGCTTTAATTTGTGCATGTATTTCATGTTTTTTTGTGAACTGTGTCTACTCTCTACTTTGCACAGAATGGTGTATTTTGTTATTTTTCTTTTGCGTTTACTTCTGTAGGGTTATTGTCTAACTCGCTTGCAATCGCCATCATGTTCATTTTGACAGTTCTTGTATGAATGTGACAGCTAGCTGATTCCGATGCCAATTGTCAGCCCATACATGAACTGTCAAAATAAACATGATGGCGGTTGCGAGCGAGTTAAACAATAAGCCTACTGTTCTGTTTACCTAAACCACAGACTAACTTTGCAGTCTACGCTTTGGTGTTATCGCTCCGAATGGCAGTGACCTGAGAATTACTGTTACCATACGAATTACGTAATAAAACAAAACTGTGAAGCCTAATGCAGCTGTTCACCCACCACTTTGCCTGTGGTGCAACAAGAATGCTAATCAAAAATATATATTTACCATTCAAAGTAATATTTATTTAAACATACAAATCACGTCTTTATCCCTTTGGGGTAGACAGAGCCCAAGTTAATAAGACCTACAGGCCACGTTTAGCAAGATTGTGGACGTATAGGAGGAAAATGGAATCAAAATAGTGGTGGGTTGCAAGCCGCATCGCCTAAAACATGATTCCTATGATTTTCACCGATTCCCTCGATGGGCTTTTACCATCTGCGCGGGAAGAGAAACAACTGGCACATTCTATGTTTTTTCTTTGATCCCAGTCCAGCATAGAAGTGATGTTTAGGTTGAAATAATTAAATTTTCTTTTTATTTTCATTTGAGACTTACGTAACTAAGCCCAAATGAAAAAGGGGAATAACTTGGAAAAATCAAAAATTTGCAGCGGCGCTTTGTACTAATAGCAAACATTAGTAGTATATACCTGTGACCTTGTATATAAAACATTTCACTAACATTTATTTTGAAATGAAAAATGTATATGGGCGAAAATCTTAGGAATCGTATTATAGGCGATGCGGCTAGCATTCCATCACTATTCTAATTCCCTTTTCCATTCGCTCAAAATCATGCTAAACGGGGACTTTAGGTCTTGTTACCTTAAGCTCTGTCCACCTCGTAAGGGATGAAGACGTGATTTATGTATGTAAATTATTCCTATGTATAACTTTTAACATTGACTTAATTAGCAATGAATCATTACATTACTTACAAAACTCATCCAAATTATTGAGCATATTGTGTTTTTATAAGGAATCAGCCGCACTGACTCATCCAACTGTTATCGGCTTGTCCTTAAATAGCGTCTTTAAAATTAGTCATAAAACGAATGGTAAACTTAAGGCCAAATGCCGAAAATATACAATGATACCTTTAAAATATATCCAAGGAATATATACCAAAGAGAAACAATATCCGTGCCCCTAAGATATAGCACTTTACAGTCATGATTCACAGTACATTCTGTAACATGAAGCAAAAAGGTAAGTGTTACACTAAAAATAAATTCAAAGAATCACTTCTGTGTTAATAATACTTTTTATAATTTTAATGAATATTATTATACATACATACATAAATCACGTCTTTATCCCTTACGGGGTAGACAGCCTAAGGTAACAAGACCTTAAGACCAAGTTTAGCATGATTGTGGGCGTATGGATGGAAGGAAAGGGGAATCAAAACAGTGATGGGTTGCTAGCCTGATCGCCTATAGTAAGTAAGTAAGTAAGTAAATGCTTTATTGTACAAATATAAACAGATACAATTTACAAAAAAAAATAAAATAATAATAATAAATCTTTATTTCGGACCAATAATTGTCCATAAAAACCCATGATTCCTAAGATTTTCGCTCAAAAGTCAAGAAAGAGGAAAGAAAGAAGCCAAGAAGTTTTTGAAGTAAATACTTATATTTTCATTAACATTTTCACAGTTGTAAGCTTGTAAGGTTTTTATCAATGAACGCTTCCTATTATTTACAGCTCTCTAGGGAATTTGAGTCTTATTCAAAGTTTGTAACTATGCAAATATATATTTTTTATAGTTCCGCAAATTAATTACGATTTTATTGCAACGCGATTAAGTTTTAAAGATCAATTAGAAATCATCTTTCACGTGTTTGCAACAACAAGTTGTTACGATTAAGCAGTTAAAAATTAATCACCCGAGAACTTGTTATTAAAATTAAAATGATAATTACAACTATTAATATTAGAACCACACGTAGATTGTAAATAAAAATAAACAGGATGCGTTTGTAACATCTGAACCCGAAACCACAGTTGCATAACCAATAACTCTGTGAGATAAACTAGAATACAGCTCTAGAATATCCTTAGTCGAGGATAAATGTAACCGGATAGTTTAGTGTTAGTTTGACCTTGACTGTGAAGCTTCAGGTTCCGGGTTCGAGTCTTGGTAGCGCCACGTACTTGTGTGGTGCATATGAATGTTTTTACCAGAGTCATTAATTTAGTAAGCACCTAAAGTAAAAGCTTTGCTTAGTTCGGGAAATATCACTGAACCACTGCCCGGTGTAGTGTGAATTCTTCTATTATAAATAAATATACTCTGCCATAATTTCGTTATGGCATTTTTAAGTAGTTTGAGAATTATATCAATTTACAATGGTGGTCCACGCGCGATTGCGCTGAAAACAGCTATCAAACCTATTATGAAAACTGTTTCACCGGCATACTTTCAAGCAGCTGATTTTATATCTTAAGTATAAATCAATGTATAAAATGTATGTAATAGTGACACCCGAGCTCTGGTAACCCCAAAACAGAATCCGACATGTCTTTAAAACAAACCATTGAATAATTCATTAAATGGCCCTTCTAATGAGACCGTATGACATCTGCAGTCCGACTGAATCGGAAATGACTTTAACATCTTCGTCTATCTCTCAGATAGGGGCTTTTGAACTTGACAGGGTTTTACTAACTAGTTTCTTAACCGTGTTTAGAGATGTCAAAGCGAGTAGGGCTGCTAGGGTTCACAAATGTCTGGACGCTATGGAGGTTAGGTTGCGTAAAGGTTTTCGCGTTTCGCTTTGGTAAATATTTGGTTACGCTGTGAGATTAGATAAAGATAGTGTTTTCAGAATTTTGGTGTAAACAAAACAGTAGGCATAAAACTGTTTAATTGCAAAGGATGACCGGGTAACCTAGTGGTTGGAACTTGAGCATGAAGCTAGAGGTCTGGAGTTTTATCCCCAGTCGGAGCCGATACCATGTTTGAAATAAACGGAGGATTGTTCATGGGTCTTGGATTTTTAAAATGCACATATTGTCTATAGTATGTCGTTAAGTATGTTAATCAGTTGCTTAGTTTTGGGCTAGGTTGTCAATGTCTGAATATGTTTATAGCAATATTTTAATATTGTGTACCTACTTCCCCTTAAAATTGAAAAATACACCTACATGGTGATATAATTCGAATTATCATAATTATCGTAAATTTTAGGCAACACATTTTTTTTACATTTAGAAATGTTTTTTTTAAGTGGCAACCCTAGTGGTAGGGCTGACCCGGTCACGGCGGTCACTCGACCAGGTAAATCAGGTGTTTGACCTTCGATTTCTAATATTTTACGAAACATAAGCCAACCCATTATTGTATACTTTAAAAAGTCATTGTAATATTTTTTAACATTTTTCCAAAATAAAAACAATAGATAAAATGTGATTTTTCGAAATACAATAATTTATATTTTTAATAAACTTAATATACCTAGTTCATTTTTAAAATTAATTTGCCTTCTTTTATTATTTATTTTTATTTTCTTAAAATAGTGAAAAGTGACTTAAAACAAAAACTCCGCATTTCTGATTTGACATTGACTGTAATCAAATCATTTTGCCAATCATACCTAGATACCTACTCACAATTGTATCATTTACATCGCATCGATTACCGATAATCAATAGATAATAAAGTAGCAAAACTAGAAAACATAAAACAAAACAGCCACAGCCCAGCCAACACAACTCACTAAAATAAACTTCAAAAAACTACACATCACTTCCACATTCAAAAATTCGAACTAAAAAAAAATAAAAACATACTTAAATCAGTTTCGTTTACCGCGTTCGTTTGAAATTCGAACTGTCACTCGCGACGTGCGTTCCGTTTCAACGCGCGCTGCACACTGCCGACTCGTCCTTCGACTTTCACTGGAGTGATAATACGTGTAACACAACCTATTTTAATATGTACGTTCCATTTAAGCTTTGTGTTTCTTCGAGACACATTCTTACCTGCCAGGATTCAAGTCCTTTGCATAACGAAAATGTTTACGTGTTGTTTTCTTGGTTGTTAATTATCTTAGTAATAATCTAAGCCACGTTGACCATCTGTCGCCTCAGCCTTCTAGGTCCTTAAAT
This sequence comes from Pandemis corylana, assembly GCA_949127965.1. Lineage (NCBI taxonomy): Eukaryota > Metazoa > Arthropoda > Insecta > Lepidoptera > Tortricidae > Pandemis > Pandemis corylana. Next base: position 12,700,685 of record OX421869.1, on the reverse strand, counting down.
GGCTTGTGTTTTTCCATGGCTTTTATAGAAGTTAGGATCTAAAGGATTTGTTTTGTTAAGGTAGGTACCGAGTACATTTTTATTTACAGAAAATTGCTACTAATACTCGCCTGGCAGAAGGTATTTAAAATCTCAAGACTATAATTTTAATTCTTGAAACGACGTAGTTAGTGTAAGTTTTTGTGTAAAAAATATTTTTTAATATTACATTTTGTAGACGGTGTATGTATACACATGAATATTACGTTGTCATCAAAGCTCTACACTGTGTCTTAAATTAAATTCGGAACACTTCAGGAGGTTTTGGTGTTTTATCTGAAAACACACAAGTCACGTCTATATCCCTTACGTGGTAGACAGAATCTAAGGTAACAAGACCTTAAGGCCACGTTTAGTATGCGGGTGTATAGGTGGAAAAGGGAATCATGATAGTAATGGGTTGCTAGCCGCATCGCCTATAACACGATTCTTAAGATTTTCATCCATTCCTCTGGGTTTTTACCATGCGCGGGAAAAGAAGCAACTGTACAATTGTGTTCAATTAATCTAACATTACTGTGCTGTTGAAAATATTCCTGAAGAATTAAACACTTTTATTGTTTGGCAAAAAAAGTATTTTAAATTGAAAACTTGTTGCCATAATAAGTGTGAGGCAGCTGTCAGCGCTCCCCGCAGTCCGTCAACAAGTCTGTTATTATATCAGCTGTTTATATTTCAACTGGGCCCGTGGATAATCTGTCAAAAGACGTTGGCATTTCATTAAACTGGCCTTATACTCCGAAATTCGATTTTCGAACTTGTCATGCCGTCCCTTTCACTCTCAAATTAATGACTATTAGTGTGAGCGGAACGGAACGAAACGAACTTCGAAAATCGAATTTCGGAGTAGCCCCTCTGTATTGTATTGGGAGCTAGTTATTGCACGCATGCAAAAAGAAGGGTTTTAAGTAAGTAAGTAAGTAAGTAAATGCTTTATTGTACAAATATAATCACTGAAAGATAGAATAAGGAACAGTGTGATAAAGGAACGTGCTGGTGTGAAAGAGGATATAGTGTCTAGGATAGAAAAAAGTATGCTTAGTTGGTTTGGTCACGTAGAGCGGATGGATGAAAGTAGACTAACTAAACAGATCTATATGGGGAGAGTGAACGGGCGCGTTGGGAGGAGAAGGCCTAGACGGACGTTCCGGGAACAACTGGAGACGTTTTGGAAAAAGGTCAGGTCTGGTCAGCAGTACCCGAAACCGACGCATTGTATGAAGAGATTGATGAGTGTAGATGAAGCGAAAGAAGTATTGTCAGGATCGTGGCAAGTGGAACAAAGTAGTCTCTGCCTACCCCTGTGGGAAAGAGGCGTGACGGTATGTATGTATGTACAAATATAAAGAAACAGAGACAAATCACAAAAAACATTAAATATATGCACAAAGGCGAACTTAACTTATAAGTTTGAGGTCGATGTCTGGTGTGTATCTGTCTGTGACATTGTGAATCGCAATCGGATGGACCGATTTCGATGCACTTTATTTCAATATCAAATGAATCAAGAATTTTTACTTCTTGATTTTTTACGTTTACTTTTACGGTTTTACCGTTAGAAATTAAATTGCTAAACGACACTGAAAATTAGAACATAGAAAAATCCAAAAAGTAAAGCTATGACTGGGAATCGAACCCGGATCCTCGATATTCCGTGACGCGTGCATACCCCTACACCACTCATAGCAGGTGGGTAAGCCTGCGAATTTTTCTATCTATTACTAGCTGTCAAGACCTTTTTACTGTGCGAATTTTTGTCGCCAAGCGTCATCTGTTTGAACGAGATACAGCCTGGTGACAGACAGACGGACGAACAGACAGACAGCAGACAGATGAACAGCGAAGTCTTAGTAACAGGATCTGGTTTTTACCCTAACAAAAGTCCTGTGTTTACTTTAACTCGTAACTATAACGTCCGGGGTCCGCGGCAAATTCGTCAGATGGGGCTCCTTCCTCAATATAAAGAAGTGCATCAGCGTCCCTTCTGTGCTCTAAGCCAAGCAAGTTCGGGGCCCCGTAGAGCTAGGGGCCCCTGGCATTTTGCCACCCTTGCCACCCTATAGTTACGCCACTGCTTTACACCTAAACCAGCGCGGGTTTTTCACACATCCACCAAAAGCAATCAGTAAGTATTTACATAATGACAAATCGTCAAAACCACTTCGCTGACTAAGCCGGCTGTCCCGAAAACGATAAACTAATCGGCGTAGGCCTCCTTGCTAGTGCCTTTGACATAGTTCTTTTATCAGGGTGCTTGTTATCTCGCTTACGTAAGTGACTTCCCAGTTCGGCAGATAAAGGTGGTACAGAGAATTTTGTACGCGTTTTCCACAAAAAAGTCTACATATTTTTTTCTGTCCGTAATTTCACTATGGATTTTTTTCCTGTGCATCACGTTCCATACATACAAGATTGACGAATAAAAGTGACGAACTGGAATGGAAGTTTTAGGACACATTTTTTCTTGTATAGGATCGATTGCGTAAACGATTCTGAGTAAGAAAAACCCAAAATAGTTAAATTCTGGAAAAATTGATTATGTATTTGGAAAATGATATACACTGTCCCAAAATTAATCCCAAATATTTCGGCATTGGTTGGGTTAGTTTCACAAATAAATGTTTTTCGGGATTTTTTTATTCTGAGAAACAATATGACAAATTAATACGGATCATTCTATAGATCCAATCGATAGATCCACGGTAGATCTTGTGAGACTTTTTTTCTCATTAATTTATAAGTACTCTAAGATGGGTTCAGATTTCAGATGATAGACGGATAAAGAGGTGAATTATGTAAGTACGTTCTTGTCTGTGGTAGTAGGTAAAAGCTGTACTAAACGTGGCCTTTAGGTCTTGTTACTATAGGCTTCGTTTACCCCGTAAGGGATAAAGACCTGATTTACGTGTTAATGTGTGTGATATCTGTTAGGTTACGGTAAAATCTGTACTGTAATAACATTACATTACTTCCATGCTGGTCTGGGAGCAAAGAAAAAACATAGAATTTACCAGTTGCTTCTCTTCCCGCGCACATGGTAACAGCCCATCGAGGGAATGGGCGAAAGTCTTAGAAATCATGTTATAGGCGATGCGGCTAGCAACCCATCACTATTTTGATTTCCCTTTCCACCTATACGCACATAATCATGCTAAACGTGGCCTTAAGGTTTTGTTACCTTTGGCCCTGTCTACCGCGTAAGGGATAAAGACGTGATATATGTATGTACGTATGTATAGATTTTTTTAAGGGTGTAATAATGCGCTGACTCTTTCTTACGGTTTCTGAACGCATTTTAGAGCACTAATGATAATGTGCGTAGATAAATCAAAATGTTTCATAATTTTATAAGTCATATAGGTACCGGTAGAGGTTGAAGCGTCGCGGAAAGTTCGCCTAAAGCTCTGTTTTAAGTTCAAGGCGCGGGCGCAGGAAAATTGTTGCTTTTCCCAAAAATGGATAATGTCACGAACGAGCGGCTGCGAGCCGTTTACATTGCGCGGGTGGCCGACGACTGCGTGACGACAGAGAGACGACATTTCATCTCTCTTCAAGTCTAAATATTTATTCAAGTGTTTGACAGTTTTTTTTATACAATCAGTAAGGCATTAGGCATTGTCGTCTACCATGCTGGTCGGTGAGGAAAAAAAACATAGAATGTACACCTGATTCAGCTGCTAACACAGACTTTTAACCTGATTTTAGATAATCGGTCCACTCTATAGGCAACTTAGGTATGCACCCGAAATCACAATTATATTCACTATTTTGTTTCTGCCACACAGTTGAGTACGATGGTAGAAAGAGATGCGTACACCTAAATGATATTGCGAAATTGCCTCTGACCTGAAATAGTAGATTAATTCCGAGGCCTAGGAAGTAGCGAATTGCTCTTCCAGCTGAGGCAGATATAATGTTTTTCTGAAACATTGAGAGGAAAAAAAAATTGCACTAAACTTCTTCGCAACTTGGTAGTTTCCACGTTGCCGCCTTTTTTCTTAAGTTTTTTTTTTTTGTCATCTGTCACCGTAAGCTATTTGAGACATTGATAAAAACGTTAGACTCGAACAAAACGGGCACTCCTCGGCCATCGACTCTGCTGTATGACATTGTTGTTCATTATTCCGTAGTCTCTTTGACTTTAAAAAAAGTTAAAAACAAAAGAAAAACAGTCCAGCAATCCGATTTATGATCAGAAAATCGCGCCTGCAATGTAATTCGGCCGTCAACAAGGCCCTTCGTGTTCTGTTACTTAGAATACAATGACGACATTTATGACAATGTTTGCAAAAATAAATGAATGTTTTCTAAAATCGGACCGATCGTATCGTAATAGTGTAGTGCGTTGTAAAACTCCCGCGCTGAAGGGTGAACGCTCTGTATAGTATAAAAATAAAGTTAAGGTTGCCAGTTAATTGTACGCCAATTTGGCTTTTATTGTCATTAATTATGTGGACGCAATTGTCACGGACATCGACAAGATTTATTCTGTATAGCTGTTTCATACAAGCACAAGTTCACAGAGAAACTTAGTCCGACACTTCTTTAGATGCTAATTCGAATCCAGCATTTAGCGTATTCGTAAGTTTTCACGCGAAAAAACGACTCGAAAGTCACTTTATACTCTTCAATTATTTTTTTAGTTTTATAGTGTAAAACTACATGTACAAGACTGTACTCTTACAAAGTTCTTTTAAAATCCATGTCCCCTCCCCCGTTTAATGCTCCACTCTTCTACTCAAAGGTTAACTACCGATCCCTTATAGGGACAAGTCCACCTGTATTGCTATATTGAATGTTTCTTTTTTTACTTACTCTCGGAATCCTACTTGTTTTATTAAAGATGCGAAAGTTTCTGTGTATTGTGTGCGCGTGTTTTTTTAAGCTAAAACTACTGGAGTCGATTTCCGTCTCTTTTCAATTGAAACAAACAATATTCATGTTGCAATGTCCCGAAATAGATGAATTTATTTAGAAAAAACATAATTTAAAAGGAAAATAAAACCAAAAACTACCACGTCGCTTTTATATGGCAAATAAACAATATAACGTTGTATTAGTTAGTCAATTTGTTATGAAAACAAGTGCGTTCGTTTTAAATAAACGAGGAAAGTTTTTATTTCAATAAAATTGAGGTCAAGACCATCTAATTAGTTAAACAGAACTTAATATTTCTAGAATTTAAGATGACGCATTAATTGCAATAATGTTGTTGAAACCTTTTAACATCTGGTTATGTTAATTGTGTATAAGACTTTGGATAGTCTAATTGTCTATTCTCTCTAAAAGCACTCGTTGGCTTATGGCTCTAAAAAGTGCTCCATCGTTACATAGGTAAAACTTTTACTGCCAATGAGTTTTTTTTTTAATTTGTCCATTCAGACAGGCTATGATCAAAAATTATTCAGACTTTCAGGACCAAATACGGTGGTAGGTACTTATTTAGGAAGCAAACGAGATAAAATATTTCAATATTATTTCAATTTGACAATTAATGTTTAGGATCCATGATGGCGGACATAATTTGACATATGAAACGAAAATGGCGATGGGTGTCGTTTCCGGGTAACCTATTGGCTCTGAGCTCAAACCTGGCATAATTTTTTGGATTCAAGATGGCGGATGACATTTTGACAAATTTTTAGACAAAAATGTTGATGGGGTGTCGATTTCGGCTAATTTGGTGGCTCTGAGCCCGATATTGGCATTATTTATGTTTTATTTATAGTACATAGGTCACGGTCCAACAGTGAACACCCTTCACTCTTCAGCTGATGAAGACGATGATGATGATAATTTCTAAGAAATCGTAGACAAAGTATTGTATGCATCGTTGTATAATTAAGTCAAAATAAGCTCGTGACATCTTTTTTACGATGTTCAAGTCGCTACACTCACATCATAACCCACACGACGCGCCTTTTTGGACCCTATACTATTAATTCAAAATTTGAATATTGTTGTTTTTTTTATCCCTGCGTTTATCCTGTCTATTTGTTTCCGCCACCTACTTAAACTGTCTCAAACTTATTTCTCTATCTTATTGGTTGTCTGGTAGAGATCGCTATTAAGCGATAAGACCGCCTATTGTCTACTTTGTTTCTGTATTGTTTTGTACTGATTTGTGGTGTTCAATAAAGAGTATTTGTATTGTATTGTATTTTTAGCGTTTTAACTGTTTAATACGTTTAACTATTATTACAAAAGTAAATACTGTTTTAGCATTAAGATAAAGATGGTTGCTATGCCAAAGTCTGTCCGGGTGCCAAGTGCAGTATTTCAGGGTTGTTAGGATCACCATTCCCTCTTACAATATACAATGTTCGTACATTATTACTAACGTCATAATTATTACTATTACTTCCATACAGTCCATAGCTGTGTTGATTTTCATTTCTATAGCCATTTACTCCACTCGCTATATCAAATTTAAAATCATCATGTTCAGCTTCAATATTATTAAATAAATATTCTCTATTACTCTGAATACCAGGGAAAATGAAACCTTCTGCTGCTTTAACATAATTGACATTACTACCAGGGAATTTCAAACCCTTACCAAGCCTTACATCATTGTATATATATTTATTGTTAGCAACAGGATTTTCTGGAAACATCCATTTTGAGTTCTCATCATTATTAACGTATTGAGTGCTCGGTGAATTCTGTATACGTTTTTGTATTTCGTTACTTTTGAGTCTATTCAAGTTTGTATTTTGTTGGTAAGGATAGCTTTGGCCATAAAATCCATAACTATTCCCGTACAAATTTGGTTTTTGCCCATAGCTCTGCGGATTTGTATTTTGATAAACTTGTGGTGCGATTTGATGAAAACCATGCTGTGAATTTTGATTCTGATAAAGATTTTGATATTGATGATTTTGAGTATGCCCTTGCTGTTGTTGCTGATAAACTTGTGGTTGCGGATACTGATAATTCTGTTGATGCAACTGACCATAACCAGCTTGCGCTAAATTCTGTTGCGGTTGATAATAACCATAATTCTGTCCTGAGAGCTGGTTGTAGAACTGTTCCAGACCCTGCTGCTGGTTCAACTCGGGAGCCGAAAAGAATCTGAAGAAACCACCGTTATGGTTGTTGAGATAGTGGACGAGTTGTTCCGGGTCGTTTGGGCAGTCAGGGTAGGCGTAGCGACAGGTGCCAGGGTTGGCTTTGGAGGTCATGCCCAGGAAGACCGCCCGGCCGAAAACGAAGAGTGGAGATGAGCTGATGCCATTGTAGGCTGCCAGTAATCTGAAAAATACGGAGATTTACTACAGCACATTTTTATCAGACAATAAATTTAAGAAAGAGATGCCCTCCCTTCGAAGCTGGTCTGGGAGCATAAAAAAAACATAGGATGTACCAGTTGCTTCTCTTCCCGCGCAGAACGGATCTTAAGAATCGTATCATAGGCGATGTGATAACACATATATCCCGAAAATTCAGAGGTGCGAGCCCGGGCTTGAACTCCCGATCCTCTGCTTGAGAGGCCACAGGTCAAACCACTAGACTACCACGGCCATCCACCCTTTACCTTGACGAAAAACTCCTATCATCTCTTTACAGTGTTCTAATAAACATCGACAGCACCTACAGCACTCTAGTTTCGGGTACCAAATCCATAAGAGTGAGTGAGACAACTAGACGTACCCGAAGTTCTTTTTAAATACTACAAGCAAATGGGTCACCAAATGCTAAATCACCAACACCTAACTAGAAGCTTCCAGATGCCTCGCCAACTTAAGAGCTAAGAGCGAATTATGACGCTGTTGGAAAACTTACGTAAGCAATGGCTGCAACCCGCTGATGGACTGTAGCAGCCCTGAAGCAGTTCCTCCTCCACCTCCTGCTCCGCCAGCTCCACCAGCTCCACCAGCTCCACCAGCAGCCTCACACAGGAGCCGCGGCACACACTGACGGTCGTCGTAGTGCGCTATTGACGATAGAGCATCGGTCACAGCTGATAGGGCGTCAGATGTGGGTGAGGGTCGAGGCTCTGGAAGCCAAGGTGAAAATCAGAATGTAAACAAGGAACATATTGGTGTTAAATGTCATGGCATTCAGCATGATGCTGCAGGAGTTCTCAAATTTCAATTTAATCCTTTTGCTTACAATTGTACTGTAAATTCTAATCTGGTATGTGGGCGTTTTCCAAAAAAAAGTCCGCATGTTCATTTTTTCCAGAATTTAAATGTTTTGGGGTTTTCTTACTCAGAATCGTTTACCCTATCGATTCTCATACAAGAAAAAATGTATCCCAGATTTTACTATGGAATTATTTTCCTGTTCGTCACGTTCCACACTATAATATAAAAGGAAGTGAACTGGAATGGAAATTTTGGGACTCATTTTTTCTTGTATGAGAATCGACATGGTAAACGATTCTAAGTAAGAAAACCCCAGAATAGTTGAATTCTGGAAAAAATGTTCATGTGCTTTTTTTTTTAAAAACGCTCCCGTCGCTGCATACAAAACGGTTAAAACAGTAATGCTATTTTACTTTGTTATAGACAATGCATAAAATAAACGATTGAAGTAGTAAAATAAAAGAAAATAATGAGAAACGAACACATTCAATGAAAAGATGAGACAGAGTTCAAATGAAACTAAACAAATATTGTATTTGGGATGCACTAGGATTAATATAGATTTTTACTTACTGTACAGTGGTCCAGGATATGGTGGGTACATCTGTCCAGGGTAAATTGGTACTGGATAAACAGGTCCTGGTCTGCCAAAAGAACCCGCTATGCCGTTTTGGAAATTAGGCACTCCATTGATACGCTTAGGTTTTCTACGTCTCCGTTTCTTCTTTTGCTGATTAGGTCTTTGACTTTCTACTCTGTTCTCTTCTTCGAATTTGATGTTTTGCCCCGTATTTTCTACATTTTGAGGTTTGTTGTATTCATTGTAGTTTTCTTGATTGTAGTACTTGTTTCGATCTTCGTCTTCAAATCTTATGAGGCCATAGGACTGGGGGGCATCAGATTGGCCTTCAAATTTGAAAGCATTTTTAGATTCTGGCGACACTGCTTCTGTTCCTTTATTAGTGACTTCATCGCTGACTGTTGTGCTTGCTGTTATTGCAAGTAGTAGTAATTGGATCGCAATCATTTTCAACTGTAAGAGAAAATCATTATTCATTTTAATTATTTTCTGTCTCACTTACTTAAATAAATGTTTTATTTTAAAATATTATCGAAGAACAGCTGTTTAGGAACGCCAAGCTCTTCTTTATACTCTTTGCTGCGATTACGAATTTACTTACTATTTACAACAGTAAATAAAAAACACGAAGAAACAAAAGAAAAAACATAGAATGTTCCAGTTGCGTCTCTTTTCACGCATATGGTAAAAGCCCATCGAAGGATTGGGCGAAAATCTTAGGGATCATGCTAAAGGCGATGTGGCCAGCAACCCATCACTGTTTTGATTCCCCTTTCCTACTATACGCCCACAATCATGCTAAACGTGGCCTTTAGGTCTTGTTATCTACCCCGTAAGGGATAAAGACGTGATGTATGTAGTAAAAGGTGAATCAGTCTGGTACAGTCATAATGGTAGCGACATATTCTCAACAGTATCCAAGTCAGCATTAGCTTGTTTCACATATCGATAGCAAGTATCGCCGGCTAATTAGTGCGTTCGAACGCGGGTGCGTGCGTTAATTGACGCACTCGGCCATTTGTCAAGTTCTCACGATATGGTACAGGCGCACGCGCAACTCGGTGGCCAAAGAAACGCATTGGTTATGGATTAGACGGTCAGTATTGTCGTGTGATCCAGAGGGTCGTAGGTTCGAGCCCGGACTCATATCTCTCAGTTTTTCGAAATTTATGTGGGAAATTACACTTGAAATTTACCATGAACGTTTCGCTGAAGAAAAACATAGCGTGAAAATTTAGACACCTGCGAAGCAATTCAACGGTGTGTGTGAAGTTTCCAATCTGCACTGCCCCCTCGTGGGCACTACTAGTATAGCCCAAAGTCCTCTCATTTTAAGAGGAGCCCTGTGCCTACATCAACTGAAATAGTTCGTTTGCCTGAAAAGGGTCAAATATATGGTCTCCGGAGTTCAGCACTTCACGGACTTCTCATCACAGTCCTGGGACCTTACCATTCAATTCTGATTCAATTTTACGTTAGCTGTAATTTTTGACACTTCTAGTGTGGATCTGACAGCAAGCGATCCAAATTTGGTTCGTAATTGAATCGCATTAGTACCAAACAACGGTTGATTAAAAACAAGTCTTCTTCAACCTCGACATTGGCAGAATCATCAACAGTATCGATGGAGCTAGATCTTTAAAAATGTAATTAAGTTAAATAGCATTAAGACGTCATGGTTTGATTATCCTGTCTATTTGTTTCCGCCACCTACTTAAACTGTCTCCAACTTATTTCTCTATCTTATTGGTTGTCTGGTAGAGATCGCTATTAAGCGATAAGACCGCCCATTGTCTACTTTGTTCTTTGCTTCTGTATTGTTTTGTACTGATTTGTGGTGTTCAATAAAGAGTATTTGTATTGTATTGTATTGTAAACAGATGACGCTTAGCGATAAAAATTCGCATAGTAACAAAAAGGTCACGTGACAGTTAGTAACAGGTAGAAAAATTCGGAGACTAGACTGCCCACCTGCTATGGGTGGTGTAGGGGGGGGCACGCGTCACGGAATGACGAGGATCCGGGTTCGATTCCCGGCCATAGCTTTACTTTTCGGATTTTTCTATGTGTTCTAATTTTCACTGACATTTAGAAATTTTGTATTGTATTGTATGAAAATTGTATGAAATGAATGAACACTTTTGAGTGTAACCGTACAATAATGGAGCAGAGTGCCCAAAACACAATTATCGCTCGTTTAACAAAGCTGTCACTGTAAGTGAGAACATGCCGTTCTGTTTATACCTAAACCACAAAAATACAGAAGGTAACCTTGGCACTTAGGAGATAGAGTTCACTTCATGTTCAAGTAAGGCACAGGCTGCTCTAGTTAAACAAAAGAAAATGGTACCACAGTAAGCGTGAATTGCACCAAGTTATGTTACATACATAAGATCACGTCTTTTTTTACCGTAGTCACAAAGAAACAGAATCGCTTACCACTGTGGAACCTTTTCATTGCAAATGACATAATAACTTGCCATACACCTGCCAAAGAAATTATTGCGAAATCGTGTGAGAAAAAGTTCCAGAGACGTGATTCAGTTTTTTCGACCGTACAAGCTGATGAGTGTTTTCCAAAAAAAAGTTCACATGAACATTTTTTCCAGAATTTAAATATTTTGGGTTATTTATACTCAGAACCGTTTACCCTATCGATTCTCATACAAGAAAAAATGTGTCCCAAAATTTCCATTCCAGTTCGTCACTTTTTTGATGGTATGTACGAAACGTGACGAACAGGAAAAAACCCATACTAAAATCTGGGACATATTTTTTCTTGTATGAGAATCGACATACGTGTATGGAAAACGCTCTGCTACGCTTTTTAAACTGCCTTTTAACTCGACAATAGTAAAACATTCTTGACGATAAAGACAAAACTATCACAAGCAAAATGAAAAATAAGTAATAAAAACTTACCCGCAAAAAATCCAAAATAGAAGAGATGCTTCCTTCGTTAGATCCTTCTACAGAATGAGAGAATCCTCTCTCCGAGCGAAAGTTTGCATGATGTCATACAAATGTATAAGGATTGTGCTTGTGACATAATGCCGTCCATGTATGGGGTATCCTGGTAGTGGGTTTATTTGTCACATATATATTCGAATAACAACAACTCTTCGAAATAATCAGGCGTTACTTTGCACATCACTATTTTGATTCCCCTCTCCACTTCCACCTATGCGCCCACAATCATGCTAAGCGTGGCGTTTAGGTCTTGTTACCCTTGGCTCTGTCTACCCCGTAAGGAACGTGACTTTAAAGACGTGATTTTTATATGTATGTATGTACTTTGCGGAGAGGATTATATAATGGTCCATGGACTTTAAATAACTAGGGATTTGATCTAGGCCTCTGAAACAGGGCGGTGATTTCGACTCCTAAGTTTTTCGGAATTTTTGTGCAAATTTACATTTTAAATTTACGTACCTACCATGAGTTTTTCGGTGAAGGAAAACATATCGTGAGGAAACCTGTATTCCGCAATGGGCTACACTATAGCCCAAACCCTTACATTCTGAGAGGCTTGTCCCAGCAGTGGGACAGGAACGTATGTAGGTAGGAGATGATGAAAATGAGCAAGTTTGTATAGATTAATTGTATGGAATTCTTCCGTGCTGGTCTGGGAGTAAAGAAAAAACATAGAATGTACCAGTTGCTTCTCTTCCCTCGCAGATAGTAAAATCACATCGAGGGAATGGGCGAAAATCGTAGCAATCATGTTATAGGCGATGCGGCTAGCAACCCATCACTATTTTGATTCCCCTTTCCACCTACACGTCCTACACGCCAACAATCATGCTAAACGTTACTTTAGGCTCAGTCTGTGTCTACCCAGTAAGGGATAATGATTGATTTATGTATGTAGGTATGTATTATGTTGTATGGATTATTTAGTGCCTACAGTTTTCAGAATAGCAAAATGACTTCATGTGGAATATGACGTAGTGCGTACATTTTCTTAGCGCGAATTCCACCTTACTTACATTTACATACTTTAAAAACAACTTCAACCACAACCGACGATTTTTGACAGAAACCCTACGAAATATTGTGTCAATAAATGGTCAAAGTCCAAAAAGAGTTTGGTCTCCATTTTTTCTAAATATATATAACTCAAAGGTGACTGACTGACTGACTGACATAATGATCTATCAACGCACAGCCCAAACCACTGGACGGATCGGGCTGAAATTTGGCATGCGGGTAGATGTTATGACGTAGGCATCCGCTAAGAAAGGATTTTGATCAATTCTACCCCCAAGGGGATAAAATAGGGGATGAAAGTTTGTATGAAACTTTGTCAATTTTAAACCGATCGGGCTGAGACTGCATGCATAAAGCTACTATGACGTAGAAATCCTCTAAGAGCGGATTGCGTAATTTCTGCGGGATAGCGAGAAACGAATTCTATGCAGACGAAGTTGCGGGCAACAGCTAGTTTATACATATATATTTTACTAACTGTAGACTGCGACGCCGCCTGCGCAGAATTTGAAGCTATCCCGCGGGAACAATGCTAATTTCCGGGATAAAAACTATCCTATGTCATATCAAAATTATAACCCTCCTTTGGCTTTGCCGTAGTCGGGTCAAAAAAACTTTCTCAAAGGGGGCTATCGCGTGTGGATTTGCCACTAGAGGCGCTAGTGTCGCGTGAGGTCCAAAACATCCACTTTTCGCTGGTCTTGGCGGGCTTCGTGACAGTAATTATAATTTCTTTCATTTACTTGTTGAAGAGCGATCGTGAAATTGTCGCAAATATGGATTGTTTGGCGATACATGCTTTAAAAGCGGTTTTTTTCGAACAAAACGGAATTGCACATCATTGCGGCATAGCTACTCGATATGATGATAGTTATTTATAATTAATAAACTTAATGAGATTCAAGATTTGAAACTTTGTTTCGGCGCCGATCTTATAAAGTCGCCTTTGACAGCTATACCTCTGAACCTTAGTCAACAGTGGCGCCAACTGGTGAGCAAAGAAACGATAGTCCCCGTCAGAAATTACAAGCCATTCTTTTTAATTATGCCGCTAAATATTTGCACTACAAAAACAATTAGCAGTGCTAAAAGCTCACGAAGCTTCGCATTGACCTTGAAAGCTTTCGTCACAGTATCGATAACCGATTAGCAGCTGTTGGGCAACCCTATTGATGTTTTGACAGTAATGGGGCAATTTTAGTGATGTGGCTAAGTAAGCATCGATTGTTTCCTCTCTCGGTTGATATTTCGCTCGTCTCAGATGATTTTTTTATTTATTTACTAGCTGTTGCCCGCGACTCCGTCTGCGATGGATTCGCTTTGTGATATCCTGCGGAAATTATGCTATTTTCCTATGTCTGTCCGGGAGTGCAACGATATCTGTAGGTATCAAATTTCGATAAAATCGGTTTGGCCGTTTTGCTATAAAAGAGCAACAAACATCCCAACATCCAAACTTGCAAAGGTTTGCCTTTATGCCTAAGATAAGACGACAAGACTTATTTATTAATGACAAGAAAGTCAGAATGTTATGCATTAAAGGGCACTACATAGTAAGAAAATGAATTAGTTTTGTTTGATACGTATGGGGCAAGAGAAAAAACCGTGCAGTATCTAAGCTGAGCCTCTAGTGTAAGATTTCGCATATAAAAACGTCTCGAACGCGTTCACGTAAACGTCTCAATTACTATGGTAAATTGGCAGCGCCCCTTGTGGATCGAAACGGCAACAAACTGTTCTCTTAGTATTTGACGTTTTAACGCCAACGCGTTCGAGACGTATTTTGTGACCGAAAACTATGGTGATTTATTACTGGATTCGTAGGGTGCGTGACGGCGCAATATACACGCATACACACACACACACATATACAAACATCCCACTGTTTCATTTATAGTATCGAAAAATAAACTTATTAATTTATTAGAGGGAGAAAAAAAGGAAGAAAAAGTTTTTTTTTTAATTGCAAGTTTTTTCCAACAATTTCTTGTGACAACAGTGATTAAGTTATTGAATCTACTTAATTGGGAATTGGACCGTTATTTCGTTTCATAATTTTATCGATATCGACTTTTTAATTTATCGATCATTGCAATTTTTTCCCATCTCTACGCTACAACTTTTTCCTTCCCGCCAACACCGGATTCGTGTCCGCTAACTAATTCAACCATTGCAAACTAAACCATAAAACTATTACACTTGGTCCACATTAGCTTGCAACATAAGCTTTTTAGAAGCTTAACTTTATTACCACACTAGCACTGCAGCTCAAAATTGCAAAACAAATAATTCTTGATCCTTACCTTGTATAGTTAAGGTTGACTTTTGTGAACGGATGGTTTTTTATTTGTATAATGAAGTTGGTATTTCGTGACCAGTAAGGCGCGGTTGCAAAATGGCGGATTTTAAGAGTTAAACTAAAGTGAACTAAACGCTTGTGAAATTTAAGAACTCGACCTCGACTGTCAGATATGGGAGCAAGTTCAATCAAAAACTTTGACAACATGTGGCTAAGATATTAAATTTTTTACACACATACATACATACAAAATCACATCTATATCTCTTAGAGGGTAGACAGACCCTTTTTTTTTTTTTTTTTTTTTTTTTTTACGTAGTGAAAACCCATTTACGAGTACCCCCGTCCGGGCGGTTATGTGGGGCTCTCTCCCCTGTCCTCTTCCCCTGCGGGAAGGGGAGGGGGGAGCATACCCACTAAAAACACTACGGCATTGTCCGCTCGCTGGGTTTAGGTAGGCTCCGTGGGGTCCCGAGGATTCGAGCCGACGACGCCCCCCAGCCTGCCCCGGCTTTGGTTAAAATCACCGGGGCTACCTCACCAAGGAGGGAGGAGTCGCAATGCTTCGACTCCGCCCCCAGACGTGTGGGACCGTGCAATGCAGGTGGGGGACCCCCGTCCCCAACCCGCTGGTCCCACTAGGGGTTCAGGCGGGCAGCAAAGTGCCGCCGCCTTCGCCCCGTTCGTCTGAGGGTAGACAGACCCTGAGGTAACAAGACCTAAAGGCCACGTTTAGCTTGGTTGTAGGCGTATAGGTGGAAAAGGGAATCAAAATAGTGATGGGTTGCTAGCTGCATCGCCTATAATGATTCCTAAGAATTTCGCCTATTCCCTCGATGGGTTTTTACCATCTGCGCGGGAAGAGAAGCAACTGGTACATTCTATGTTTTTCCTTTGCTTCCAGGCTTCAATACCTATAAACAAAGTAAAGTAGCCTTTCATTTTGCCGTTTCAAAAATAATAAAAACATGGTGACCACATAATGACACGAAAAATATGTTTCCGTATGTGTTTACCACGAAAACCGCAACCACACGACCTCAGACGAAATAAAAGTAAAGACAGAATACCGTGAACACCAAACAATTGGCATTGTTCATTTTTTTTAAGCTGTGCTTTTAACACCTTTATTTGATAAAATGGACTATTTCAAGCAACTAATTTGAATATTATGCTTTTACGTAGCTTTGTTAATTAAATAATAAATATTTTTTCGCTGTTTGATAATTCGTGAATTTAGACAGAATCCCAATCGCCTTCGTTTGGCTGGCTATAAAAAAAACAGTTGCCATAGCCAAATTTTTTTTTCATTTATGTGGCAAACATTCGATGCTGGATTCTGTCTAAAAACCCGGTCGTTCGGTCAAACAAAGGTTCAAAGTACTTTTACAAAAATATCTGCAATCATAAAGTATTTTTGAAATCGGACAAGATAAATCGGATAATTGATGGTTTTCCTCGAAATGGTTTTCGAATTGGAGCATACTAAAAAAAATGAACAATGCCATTAAATGAGTTCTACCCCGCGTGGCACAGGGGCGCGGGGTAGGACGGCAAAGGGGACCGAGAGAGGTGCGGGCGGGTAGTGCGCCTGCCGCCCGCACCCCTCGGCCCCCGCGGTCGTCCCACCCCGCGACCCTGCACCGCGCGGGCGAGGACTCCTTTAAGCGGTCGGTCTATACATTTTGCATTGTGCATAATTATTATTATGACCGCCAACTTGAATTTGTTATTCGTACTATGAATGGCGTCGCCAAATCAAGTTTCAACTTAAAATAAACACAAGTTGACTTTGAGTACGTACGTTATACAAACTAGGGATGTAACGGAGGCCTTAGCGGAGGCGGTGGCGGATGCGGAGGTGATGAGTTTCGCCAGAAGATGAAAGTGAATGTGGAAAAGATAATTCATGGTTTATTGAACTCGGTTTTCGGCTTCGTGTGACTTAAATATATTATTACTTTGTGTACTAAATCGCTTAAAACAATCGTGGTTCAAACAATTACTCTACAACTTCGTGCGTCCAAGCAACTTGACAGGTTGACTCCTGTCATGTGTTTCTGGAAAACTGTCATCGTCGAGCGTCGCTGTTTGCGCGTTATTATTATTCTGTGAACATGAGATTTATGACGTAGGTATGTAAACCTCCGTTACAACTCCGCAAAAAAAGTTGCGGAGGCGGAGGTGGGCGTTTTCCAAAAAAAAGTCCACACGTACATTTTTTCCAGAATTCAAATATTTTGGGTTTTTCTTACTCAGAATTTTACCCTGTCGATCTTCATACAAGAAAAAATATGTCCCAGATTTTACTATGGACTTTTTTCCTGTTCGTCACGTTCCATACACACTTGGAAAAAAGTGACGAACTGGAATGGAACTAATTGTATTTATTGTATATCCTATGTAATTTACCTGTGTATCACAAATAAATAACTTACTTACTTACTATGGAAATTTTGGGACACATTTTTTCTTCAAAATCAGAAAAAAATGATCATCTGGATTTTTTTTTGGAAAATGGAGGCGGAAGGCTAAGTTCCGACTCATTCGGAGTGCGGATGTTACTCGTAGTGTGAACTGGTTATGTATCATTATTATTTATGTGATTGGTGCATAATTAGAGGTATCATCATACAGGTATGCGGTTTTATGAAACGAGCTAAAGGCGAGTGTCGTAACAAAATCACCTATTTTAATGCCTAATTAATTATTATATTATCATTATCGTCGTCTCCAGCCTATATACGTCCCACTGCTGGGCACAGGCCTCCTCTCAGGATGAGAGGGCTTGGGCTACACACACCATTGAATTAAATACATAACTACATAACTTTATCTCCATGCATATCATATGTTTTCTACAATATACTGACTGTCTTTTTTTTTTTCTTTAATTCATAGACTTCAGTTTCAACAAGAATTTCACCGGAGCACAACAGTGCAAGCTCTGCTGCTGTGTAATAAGTATGTGGTTGCAAACCGGATGGACTAGCACAAGGTCCTATCGTCCGCAATCTGTCTATTCTATACCGATTTTTTTCCCGCTCTGAATTATATTTATATCAATGTCATATCTAATTTGTATGCACCGCAGTGTTTTAAGAGTCACTTCATTCAAATAAAGTATCATCTATACATAATTTAGATAGCAATACCTACTATAAATATGTGATATACAAATATTTAGAGGTACAACACGGTGTACTGGCTGTGTAGACAATATACTGGCGCCAAATTTTTGAAAACAGTCGAATACACATACATACATACACATACACAAATCACGTCTTTATCCCTTACGGGGTAGACAAAGCCTAAGGTAACAGGTGGAAAATGGAATCAAAATAGTGATGGGTTGCTAGCCTCATCGCCTATAACATGATTCCTATAAGCTTCGCCCATTCCCTCGATGGTCTTTTACCATCTGCGCGGGTAGAGAACCAACTGGTACATTCTATGTTTTTTCTTTGCTCCCAGACCAGCATGGAAGAAACCACTCGAAAGTGGTGTAAAACTGGATATTATACTTAGTTAACAAGATTAATAGGTAACAACAGAAAAATCAGAAAAGTAAAGCTATAGCCGGGAATCGAACCCGGGTCCTCATATTCCGATTCAGTTTAGGTTCGCTCGCTGTCAGATCCATACTAAAGTGACAGCTAAAACCTGAACTGAGTCGGAATTGAATCGCATTAAGACGTCATAAGGCCCTGCGTCTTTTTACTCGCAAATGTATACAGTGTGTCCCGACTAACCTCAAAACACTTGATTTATGTGTGTATGTATGTATACTAGCTGTTGCCCGCGTCTCCGTCTGCACAGAAATCGCTTATCGCTATCCTGCGGGGACTAAGCTATTTTCCGGGATAAAAAGTATCCTATGCCCTTCCCCGGGCCTGTAACTATCGCTGTATTGCTATTGTATTTCTTCTTACTATTATATATCTACGTGTATCGAATGTGTGTAAATAAATGTTTCTCTCTCTCTCTCTCTCTCTCTCTCTCTCTGTACCAAATTTCAATAAAATCGGTGTAACCGTTATGCCATGCAAGAGCAACAAACGTACAAACATCCTAACTTACAATTTTTCGCATAACCTTGGTAAGAATAAGAATAAGAATAAGAATACAATACAAATACTCTTTATTGAACACCACAAATCAGTACAAAATTAGAAACAAAGAACAAAGTAGACAATAGGCGATCTTATCGCTTAATAGCGATCTCTACCAGACAACCAATCAGAGAAATAACACTTTAAGTAGGTGGCGGAAACAAATAGACAGGATAAACGCAGGGATAATAAAAACAACAATACCAACATAAATATAATACACATATCGCACCCTTCGTGGAAGAAAGACGAGAGCCTGTAGAGCCTTAATAGGACTTACGTCTTTCTTCCACGAAGTGTGCGATATATATGTAGAGATCGCTCTGTAGCGATAAGGCCGCCTATTGT
Organism: Pandemis corylana; assembly: GCA_949127965.1. Classification (NCBI taxonomy): domain Eukaryota; kingdom Metazoa; phylum Arthropoda; class Insecta; order Lepidoptera; family Tortricidae; genus Pandemis; species Pandemis corylana. The sequence continues at coordinate 12,681,224 of OX421869.1, read as the reverse complement.
TACCTTGTAATATTCTGTATACCTTTTATCTGTTTTTGTTATATGTGGTGTTCAATAAAGAGTTATTGTATTGTATTGTAATACATAGTTAAATAATAAGAATAGTAAGAATTAGGCCCTCTACGCCATAAGTGTGCTCTTAGCCTTGCGTCGATCCACACCTTGATTATAATTATTCTGCGCCCGATTTGTGCGCCGGCGCAGTGTTAGTATGCCCGTCTGTCTGTGCGGACATAACTTTGTAACTAGCGTCGAAAGCGAGATTTTTGTGAGTGTATGAGTAAAAAGTGTGGAACTTTACAGATTACAAAGGTAAATTAATAAAAAGTGTTTAATTAATTACTTTAAATGTGAGACTGAGAAACATTAATAGTTGGGTACAGTCGACCAAGGAATTAGTTTACCTAAGGTTCACTCCATTTTGTGCGGTTTAAGACTATTTTCGTATACATATAAGTCAATCAGCCTTTTTTTAATGTCTGAATTTAGCGTTCACTTAAATTAAAAGAAACAATTTGATCAATATTTTTTATTTAAGACTACTACACAATGACAAGTCACACTCGTCCATCCCTAATATAATACTCCTTTCATCCACTCAAAGGTTGACTGGAAGAGATCCCTTAAAAGGATAAGTCCGCCTTTGTGCATGTATCTCAGTGTTTGTCAATTGTATTTTGTCTTGTTTATTTTGCACAATAAAGAGTTTACATACATACATACAAGTCGATCAATAAAAATAATAACATTTATAAGAACTATTTTAAATTTTGAAAAGGAAAACAGTCGAATTATGGACCTCCTTTCTTTGTAGTCGGTTAAAAAATACATTTCAAGGTATTTGAAAGGTAACAATTAAATATGTCATTTTTGATGAGATCCAAATCTTCCCTATAGTGCATTGGGGTAAGCTCCAATGTCTTTGGCTTCTAGATAAGCGTTGCCAGATTATGGAATTGTTCCCCGTTTAGTGGATAACCACGAGTTTCAAAATTCCCCCATTTTAATTTACTTCAATGCAGCATACCTACCTGAGATTGGGTGAGTTCCTTCGGCATAAATTTCCTCCTAAATATCTCACTTTGTTGACTGTATCAACCGAAGACATTAGTGTCAAGTCAAGTATATCAGAATAGAATAGAATAGAATAGAATTAAACTTTATTGTATAACTGTGTAGGTACAAAGATGATGAAAATATTTTACAAAGTTTCAACAGTTACCCTTCCGGGCATACAATGTTTTATGTTCTTAAAATCTAATTCACAATTTACATGCATAAAATTCTTTTAAATTATAAAAAGCCTTCTCTATTAGCCATTTTTTAAGTATTCGTTTAAAAGTGCTATCATCTGTACTTTTTATATCATTGGGAAGATTATTAAATACACGAATAGCTGATATTAAAGCACTTTTTTTAAATATTGAATTGTTGATCTTGGGAAGTTTAAGATCATATTTATATTGAGATCGAACATTAAATTTGCAGGATCTCATTGGAAAATATTCTGGCTGATTTCTAACAAATAGACATAATTCTAGGATGTATATGCATGTCAGTGTTAGGAAGTGTTTATTTCGAAAAACGTTTCGAAGAGACTCATCGGCGCGCATGCTATATATTGTCCTTAAACATCTTTTCTGCAATACAAATGTCTTTTGTACATCAATGGAATTTCCCCAATAGATGACGCCGTAGATTAGTAATGGATAGACGTTTCCGTAGTATGCATTTACAGTTATGGCTTCAGAACATGTTTCGGACAGAACTGATAAAGCATAGCATCTGCTGGAAATCTTTTTATTTATTTGATCAATATGAGCCTTCCAATTTAAATGTGAGTCTATTGTGACTCCAAGGAAATTAGTGCTACTAACTTCAGTTACAACAGCACCTGCATCTGACACAACAAGAGGTATTGGAGACGTTTTGTAGTTCCCAAATTGGATGATTTTAGTTTTATTTAAGTTAACATGAAGATTAAGAGTACTAAGCCATATTTTAATTTTTATAAGTGCACAATTTATATTATGTTCCAAATTTACATTTGATCTATTTTTACTTGAGAATAGCATAGTAACATCATCAGCGAACAATACACATGGTTCATCAACTATATTTGGAAGTTCGTTTAGGTAGATTAAGAACAAGAGCGGCCCAAGAATACTTCCCTGGGGAACTCCTAATAGAACGTTTGTGAAGCGAGATTTAACCTGCTCTACTGTTTTGTTTTGAGAATTGTATCTCTCGACTTGTACAGCCTGTTTTCTGTTACTTAAGTAGCTGCAAAATAATTGAAGAGCATTTCCTCGTATTTCAATACGTTCAAGCTGCTTTAATACAATGTCATGGCTTACACAATCAAAGGCCTTTGACATATCAATCAAAAGAGATACGCAAGGTATTCTATTATTTAGGTTGTCCCATATGGCATTTAACATATTAAAGATAGCTATCGACGTGGATTTTCCCTTTCGGAAGCCAAATTGAAAGGGACTAAGAATATTATTCTTATTTAGGAACTGCGTAAGCCTGTTATGGATAGCCTTCTCAAAAACCTTTGAGAAACTTGGTAGTAAGGCAATGGGTCTAGAATTGCCCATATCGGTTTTGCTCCCCTTTTTATGCAGTGGCTTTATCAAGGCCCTTTTTAGTTCCTCAGGAAATATTCCATTTTCTATGGTTAAATTTATGATGTAGACAAGAGGCTCGGCAATGGTGTCTATACATGCTTTTATTACTTGTATTGGGATGCCGTCATGACCTGAGGACTTCTTGTTTTTTAAAGACGTCACGATCTTTTTTACTTCATGAGCATCGACTGGAGCCAGGAAAATGCTATTACAGATACTTTGTGAGATAGTTTTATATTCCTCCGGCTTAAACGTTGTGTTAGTATTTCGATTAATGTAATATTTGTTAAACGCTTCAGCGATATCACTCACATTCGTGTAGCTGGTTCCATTTTCCTCTACCTTGCTAATTGAATTTGGAATTGAATTTGTTAAACTCGTGTTCATCTTTATAAGACCCCAAATAGCTTTCGATTTATTGGTACTGTTTTTAATAAACCTATCGTTTGATATAGTTTTTGATGACCTAATTACGTTTCTTAAAATTTTGCTATATTTTTTATATTGAAATAGTTCAACCTTATTATTCTTTCTTTTTTGATTTAACAAATGCATCTTTCGTTTTATTTTGCAAGATTTCAAAATACCCTTTGATTTCCAGTTTGTTCTTCTAATAAATGTAATTTTCACTCTCTCCAGTGGTATACAAAGATTGAAAATCAAAGAAAAAACACTTATAAAAGCTTCATATGCTGCATTTGCATTCGATTCCTTATATACATCCTCAAAATTTATTTGTGCCATATACTTTTTAAAAATATCCAAGTAATCATCAATTTTACGTCTCTCCACATACCAGTATTTTTCGTTATAACTAAGAGTTGTTGGTAGTTCAATAATTTGCCCTGTATGGTCCGATATTCCTAGGTTCATTACCTAAGAGATATATTGGGTGGAGTTAGTTAATATATTGTCTATACATGTTTGTGAATTTGCAGTTATTCTGGTGGGTTCGTTGATGGTGTGGGTGAGGTTAAACTTAGCAAGAGTTGATAAAAATATATTTGTTGTTTTATCGTTGTTTAAAAGATTTATGTTAAAATCTCCAAGTATGACAATTTTACGTTTCAAATAACGCAAGCGAAGCATTATTTTATCTAAAAGTATTTCAAATTTGGTTAAAAAGACGTCGTAATCGCTGTCAGGCGTTCTATACATACACAACACTATCAAGTTTATTTCGGGGATGAGTATACCGCAAGTTTCAAAATGTATCTCTACTGACATATCTGAAATCCATTTTATATTTCGGCAATTTAAGGTATTTTTTATGTATATGCTAACACCACCACGAGACTTACGGGATCTACAAAAGTGAGAAGCTAGTTTAAAATTCTCAATTTGCAATATAGAGGTTTCATAATTTTTCAGAAATGTTTCTGTGAAGCAGAGTATATCAATATTGGTATTTCAGTGAGATGTCAATATTTCGATTTGACTCATTTTTGATTTTAGTCCTTGAACATTTTGATGGAAAATGCTTAGGTTACTTGTATTATTAACTACGGAGTTTGCCTTACTCGCACATTGGTTTTGGCATGACACTATCGATGTTTTATTCTCTTTTGCGAAAAAAATAGTAGGGAATCGTGCCTTTTAAATGCAGCGATTGGCGTGAGTCTATATTATTATTTTTTAAGTTTGAATTTAGATGTTTAGGCGCAATCACATTTTCATTCCTAAAATTGTAGTAGGTTTCTTTATAATCCAATTGATCAAGGATGGAATTCAGTTTCTTGCAGATACCCTTAAGATACATGTATTTTTTGTTTTGTCTAGTCCTGAGTTTCGAATCCTCTACAAATCTAAGACTGTCTATGCTAACGCAAGTCTGACGAAGCATATAGTTCAATATATTTACATCAATATCTCTAGCTTCTCTAATAGCTAGAATTAAAACATTGCATCTCTCTACATAGGTTAAGACATTATTTAAACAAGCCAGGATCTTCATTGGGTTAGAGTCATGTTCTCCAAGTGACAATACAATTTTATCACCTTTAGAAAAATCATGGCATCTCATGGAATCCAAAATAGCCTCTGTATCTGCACCCGGCTTAACGAATGATCTAACATCGTACTGCTTGAAGTCGTTGCCATGTCGCAAGCGAAGAAGCATTGAAGCTATTCCGGTGCATTGCTCACCACCAAACACGAATATTTTGTGCTTGACATGTGTAGTCACAGGCGTTTTTTCCTTGGTCGATATACGTGTATTTGCTGTATTTGTTTTCGCGGGAGAGCTTGGAGTGCCGGTTGAGACATCTAGTTCCAGAGGTGTTTTATAGCTGGTAGTCGGGGTGGGCGGGTAGGTAGGTAAAGGCGCTGGCAGCTCGATTGTCTTACTTAAGTTTTCAGTATTTGATGTCCTTGGAGAAATCAGAGTGCCGGGTGTGTCGAGTGTGTTTTTTTTGATTATCTTCTTTTTCCCAGTTTTAGGTGTAATCCGGCCCGGTGTACCCGGAACTCCATCATCAAATAATTTCCTAAGTATTAAGATTTGCCGTTCCAAATCAGCATGACCCTTATTTAGTCTTGTAATTTCAGTGTTCAGGACTTCTATTTCTTCGTGTGCACTATTTAGCTGTGTGGTTAGTACTGCAATTTCATCCTTCAGTTCAAAGATTTGCGAACTCTCTGTAAAATTAGGTAGGCTTTGAACACTGATATCTTTATCGGCAAGCGTTTCCGGTTCTGGTGAACTACAGAATGGCTGGTCATCTGTTCTGTCTGTGGTATTGACGGGTGATAAACTAACACTTTTTTGTAGTACAGGTTTAGGTTTCCTTCTTGTTACATTGTCTATGGAACTGCGAGATGTACTTGGTTTGCTTTGCTTAGCAGGGTGCTGCAGATTTTTGGTGGCGGGACAGGTGCAGGCACAACATTTCCAGTTCGTTCTATTTTCGTAGGTCATTAGAAAAAATCTATTAAAGGTTACATTTGAAGTACATTCCACGTCATAGTATTTAGCACAATGTGAACATTTCAAAAAATGTCTAGTTTTAATTTCCTTTGAACATTTCGCGCATTGAAGTTTAGTTGAGGTGGGTGTCATAATTTATGAATCCTTGGAAAATAATAGGAAAACGCTTTTCCAAGTCAAGTTGCAATCACTAAGTCGCCTCTGCCTTTCTTAATCTTTGTGGGTTGACGTAGTACCTCCTTTGTAAAGCACTGTGACGGAGTGACGTCGCTGCTCACGCAATATTCGTACTTACGTGTCGCGCCTAGGTGCGGCAATAGCTTGCACTGTTCCGCGGCGGCTTGATCGCCGTGTCGGAGGGTATGCGAACAATCACTATTGAAATTATAATTATTTTCTTGAATTGTGAACTATAGACACTTTTTTTAGCACAGTTACGTGTTTCTTTCCTTTGCCGGTAGCTTATTACACTGGTTTTTCGTAAACTGATATAATATAGTTACGATTTTCAATTTATTAACTTGGTTTTATGACTGTGACTTGACTTCCTACTATGTCCAATGAACGGTCCAAGCTAGTCCACACCTAAAGAAGGCAAGCCGAAGGGCACATAACTAGCCTTTTCCTCTAATTCTGCGCAATAAAAGTGCCCAACTGCCTTGAAATAGGCAAGCCGGTTGGAATCGAGTTCAATGGACGCCACGCCACTGGAACTGACTTCTATTACCTATGTGAGCTTAATACGGAATTTATGTTATTTCCCAATCATGAAATTTGCACCTATACACTCACAATCATGTTAAACGTGGCCTTTAGGTCTTGTTACCTTAGGCTCTGTCTGCCCCTCCTTCTGCGAAGACGCGATGTCGTAGGAGGAGAGGGAGCGGGAGCGCGGGAACGAACCACTCGCGCCCCCGCTCCGGCGCAGACGTACGGGTAGGAGAAGGCGGCAGTTTCCCATTCCCCCCCCCCCCCCCTAGTGGTGCCTGCTGGTGGGGGGTGGGGAACCCCTGCTAGCAATTAGAGGCCCACGAGTCTAGGAGGGGGACCAAGTATTCCCGGCCCCCCTCCTCTTGGCGCAGGAGCCGCTGTCTGCCCCGTAAGGGATAAACACGTGATTTATGTATGTATGAAAGTTGCAAATGCTGCTTCATTGACCCCTGCAGCTAAATATTAACTAAGGTTCTGTCAGGAGTGATTGCTAAGAGCAGAATCAAAGGCGCTCACAACAACCGCAACAGTTTTGTGTTCGGGGTTTTTATACAAGTAAGGCAAACAAGAACAGTTTGTTGCCCTTTCGCTCCGCAAGGGGCGCTGCCAATTATTCCATAGCAATTGAGACGTTTACGTGAACGCGTCCGAGACGTTTTTATTAAACTTACACTAGAGGCTCAGAGGTAGTTAAATTTAGAGAGTTGCCGAAAGGTTCTCGTGCAGAGACCGCCGATCGGCAAGCGCAGCATAGGACACCAACGAGGTGGACGGATAACCAGTAGGCGTATTACCTAACTCTTCTTCTTCTTTTCTAATATGGCCCCATCGAACCATGCGATGATTTCGCCAATGTCAAGGTAATAAATACAGTACTCAAAAATCTTGTGACAAAAATGTCGGCAACGTTGTACGGTAGAACATGGTCATAAGACCTCTCCCCTCCCCTGTCGGACTCTTAGCCATCGGATAATGATATCCCTCGGAGACCGCCAGGAAATCATTAACCGGTGCCCAGGGTGCACCGGAACAAGCACTGCACTTCCCCTCGGACGGATCCAAAAACGAACCGCAGCTCTTGTTCACACGCGGAGGTAACCCGACTCGCACCCCAAACCCTAACTCGCTCGCAATCGGCATCGTGCTCATTTTGACAGCTGGTGTATGGACTGACAGTTGGCATCTGAATCAGCTGGCTGTCACATTCATACATGAACTGTCAAAATGAACACGATGGCGATTGCGAGCGAGTTAGGTAATAAGCCTACTGGTTAAAGTCAACTGGAGATCTAAGGAGGAGGCCTATGTCCATTGGACGTCATGTGACTGATACGATACATACACAAATCACGTCTCTATCCCTTACGGGGTAGACAGAGCCTAAGGTAACAGGTACCTACAGGCCACATTTAGCAAGATTGTGGGCTTACAGGTGGAAAATGGAATCAAAATAGTGATGGGTTGCTAGCCTCATCGCCTATAGCATGATTCCTATTATTTTCGCCCATTCCCTCGATGGGCTTTTACCATCTGCGCGGGTAGAGAAGCAACTGGTGCATTCTATGTTTTTTATTTGCTCCCAGACCAGCATGGAAGGAACTGATACGATGATGATGATTAAATGAGAAACAAGCCTTAGAACGTTCGACGGAGAATCCTAGCGCACACGATAATATTGAGTACCTACTTAATTGGCATCTTTGAGCACAACGGTTAGTAGTTGTTACATAACAACACTTTACCAACCTTAAATCAGCCATTAAACTCCACTAACGATTGCGAAATCATAACAACAGCAATTTGTTCAATTAAACCTACGAGAATGTTAAAAAGCATTGATTTACCATTACTTTTAAGGTTGTGTCCTTGTGGGAACCTAATAACTTGGACAAGATCGGGTCACCGAGAAATTTGAATAGTAGGGATTTAAATAAAGTATTACCGTTCCCTCTATACAGCGTGGATTTGGAATACGAGCGGTACAAACGATGTCACTTCACTACATAGTATAAAACAAAGTCGCTTTCTCTGTCCCTATATCCCTCTTCTTCTTGGTCCTGACTTTTATCCCATTTTTATTTGGGGTCAGCCCTCCTAGTATTTCTGCGCCACATCGTGGGTTGTCTCCGATGCGGTATTGGTTATCTTTAGGTCGTTTTTTATGGTTTGTGTCCAGGTCATTGGTGGTCGTCCTCGGCCACGCTTTCCCTCCTCCATGGCGAGTACTCGCTTCGTCATGAGGTCGTCCCTATATCCCTATGTATGCTTAAATCTTTAAAACTACGCAACGGATTTTGACGCGGTTTTTTTTACCAGATAGAGTGATTCTAGAGGAAGGTTTATATGTATAATACATGCATAATATACCGTGCAAAGCCGGGGATGGTCGCTATTTCAATCATAATTTTTAATTTTCTCTAACTAACTCGACGTAATTAGTAAGCAAGTAAGTAAATGCTTTATTGTACAAAATATAAAACAGCAGAGACAAATCACAAAAAAGAACTTAAATATATGCACAAAGGCGAACTTATCCCTATAAGAGATCTCTACCAGTTAACCTTTGAGTAAATGAGAGGAGCATTAAGCGAGAGACCGACAAAGAGTGAGTTTAAAATATCCATATAGTGAAAGCCATAATAGAGCGTAGGTACATCATTAGTATTTAAAGAGGCTGTCGAGTAGCAATGTAACGCAAATTTATTTTAGTTGTCACAAGTTTATTATGTATGTACCTACATTGCGTGCTGAATAATTTTGTATGGTATTTTTCGTCTCATACCTACTTAATAAGAGGTATCTCTAACTCTTTCCCTTCCACGCTGGTCTGGGAGCAAAAGAAAAATATAGATTGTACCAGCTTCTCTTCCCACGCAGATGCTAAAAGCCCATCGAAGGAACGCGCAGAAATCTTAGGAATCACAGTATAGGCGATGCGGCTAGCAGCTCATCACTATTTTGCCCTTTCCACTTATACGCCCACAATCCTGCTAAAAGTGGCCTTTAGGTTTCGTTACCTTAGGCTCTGTCTACCCCGTTACGCGGTGACACCCTCGTGCTCCCGCGGCGCCCCCCAAATGGCAGAGAGGGAATACCGGTGGGTTTTTAGTGGGTATGCCTCCCCCGCCTCCTTCCACTCGGGAGGGGGGCCGGGGAGGAGAGTCCCACATAACTTCCGTGCCGTCCCCACGGCGCGGTCGTATGCGTAACGCGTTTGCCCACTGCAAAAAAAAGGCTCTGTCTACCCCGTAAGGGGTAGACGTGACTATGTATGTAATATCTCGGAAACGGTGAGATGTAATTTTTCTTTACATGTTTAGGTGACCCCACCTATTTCCTCTTAAAGGAGCAACCACACCGCCGCGTATACGCATTTCGCCGTTTTTTCATATATTTTGTTGCGTAAAATCACCGTCAACATTTTATGCACCGGTGTGGGCGGAGCTTTAGTCTATCGTGCTACTTAAGAAACTGTATAAAACCCACAATAATAAACATAACGTCAGATATTATCAGATGTAGGAGATAACTGCAACTCACTCCGTAAACACGTGAAAGAGGTGTTCATTCAGCCTGCGCAGGCGCCGCGCGCACCTCGTCTGATAAATCAATAACAATAATAGTGACGTGATTTTTAGTGCGCGAACGAGATAAAAATATTCGATGATTTTTGGGGTGAGTTTGAAAAAAATCGCTGTTTTTCTGGGCTATCATGAGTATTGCAGTTTTCCCAAAATATACATACATAGCTACGTACACAAATCACGTCTATATCCCTTACGGGGTAGACAGAGCCTAAGATAACAAAACCTTAAGGCCACGTTTAGCATGATTAAGGGCGTATAGCTGGAAAGGGAAATCAAAATAGCGATGGGTTGCTAGCCTCTATAAGGCGCGCCGAGATATCTTTGTACACACGGCGCGCGCTTGCCCCCCATGGCCCCAGAGTTTCGACTCCTAAACGCCTCAAATATATAACTGCCTCCAAGCGAGCTATGATTTCGGCGTTTGAAGTCTATTTCGTTATATGACGATATTTTTGTGAATTTACATTCTTCCATGCTGGTCTGGGAGCAAAGAAAAACATAGAATGTACCAATTGCTTCTCTACCCGCGCAGATGGTAAAAGCCCATCGAGGGAATGGGCGAAAATCATAGGAATCATGTTAAGGCGATGAGGCTAGCAACCCATCACTATTTCGATTCCATTTTCCACCAAAACGCCCACAATCTTGCTAAATGTGGCCTGTAGGTACCTGTGTTACCTTAGGCTTTGTCTACCCCGTTAGGGATAAAGACGTGATTTGTGTATGTGTATGTGTACATTGACATTTCAATAAGCTTTATTTTTGTTTGTTGTTATTTTGTTTTTGTTTTTATTTAATTTCAGTTATTATAATTATTATTACTATTTTATTACAATTGACGATACTTTTGTGAATTACTTATGTTTGACAGTTAATTGTACTTTTAAAAGGGTGATAAATAAATCTATCTAGGTATCTATGAAATTTGTCAACTATGATTTTCATCGAGGGAATGGGCGAAATTACTAAATTAAATTAATTAATTATTAAATTGTATTATCTACATTATGAGAGTATTTTTTTCCCCGTTGAGTATAGTTTGTTTTCTTTTGGATTGCTGGTGGCGTAGGCGCATAAGGCCGGCTAAGAAGGTAAAGGTAAGGTCGACAACCTTAACATATTCAAATAAGGTAAATGCATCAACACGCAGTCGTCTGTTTGTTGAGATAACTTTACTACGAAAAGCCAAACTAAATACAAAATTTGTTTTTTTTAGTGTCATGGGAAAATCCATAAAACACAAAAATATGCCTAAAACAGTTCAACACATAAGTAGGCATCTAATTTTTATAAATAAGTATGGAAGAAAACATACAATTTTTGACAAACTATTTACAAGACAAACTCAGATCTACTTCTACATAAAAAAATGCTGAATTTTTTTTTCCAAGCTGGTACCAGTTGCTTTACTTCCCGCGCAGATGGTAAAAGCCCAACGAGGCAATGGGCGAAAATCTTAGGAATCACGTTAATTTTTACTGTCGTAAACATTCTTTTTCAAAACAATAGGATTTTTTAAATATTTTAACAACTTTAAAATACACACCAAGAACGCCAAGTGTCATGTAGACCTTCACCTGTCCGCCTGGCCATAACCCTGTGCTTATTCTGAATGCCTAATATGTCTTAAAGACCTTTAACCAACTTGAATTTGCAATCTGCATAATAAATAAATAGTGAAATATTGATGGCTTGGTATCCGATCATTTGACACACACACACACACAAATCACGTCTTCATCCCTTACGAGGTAAACAGAGCATGCAGAGCATGGCTCAGTTATGGGGTATTTCTGTGGGGCAACAGTACTTCGGCACAAGATCTGTTGATTTTGCAAAAGAAATGCATCCGCATATTATCAAACATAAAACAGACCGAAAGCTGTAAGCCTCATTTTAGAGAGCTCAACATCCTAACCCTACCTTGTATTTATATCTTGGAATCATGTAAGTTTGTCAGAACATACCCAGATTTCTACACTAGATTGGGGGACATGCCCCGTCGCTTTGAATCTCGCTCTAAAAATAATTTGCTGCAAGTGACATCAAAATTAATTGCACATAAAAATGGACCCCATCCCATGTCAATAAGGATTTACAACAAACTACCTGACCAAATAAAAAACGAACCAAACATTAACAAATTTACAAAGACATTAAAAATATTTCTTGCAGAAAAAACATACTACACAGTCAATGAATATTTAGACTCCAATAATAACAATTAGATAAGAAACCTACCTACTTAACATTACCGTAAATAAGTGCTTGTCTCTCTGCTACCCTTCGTTTAGAATTGAATTAAGCCTAATAATTTGTATTTCACTGTTTTTAATTAGTCTATTGATAGGGAACCTTATTGTAGTGTATTGCGGTGCCCTCTCAGGGTTGTGTTGAAACATATTTAAAATTAAGACCTTTTGTACACACAAAGCAATCAATAAATGAATATGAATATGAATATGAATATAAGAGCCTAAGGTAACAGGTACCTACAGGCCACAATTAGTAAGATTGTGGGCGTATAGGTGGAAAATAAAATCAAAATAGTAATGGGTTGCTAGCTTCATCGCCTATAACAGGGTAGGCGAACCTTTATGCATCAACGTGCCATTTTTTCTAAAAAATGTTTAATGGGGTCATTGACGTGCCATCAAATAATTTTGACCTTCTGATTATTTGGAAAATAATAATAATTTCTATCAAAACTCTTTACTACTTGACACATTTTTTACACATGTTTTATGATCGGCGACGTGCCCAGAATATTGTGTCGCGTGCCATTGGTTCGCCTACCCTGGCCTATAACATGATTCCTATTATAATCGCCCATTCCCTTGATGGGCTTTTACCATCTGCACGAGAGAAGCAACTGGTACATTCTATGTTTTTTCTTTGCTCCCAGACCAGCATGGAAAACAACCCTTTAATATCTGATAAACCGTACTTTTTTAAAATCGAAAAACCTTTAGGCGTCGCTCACATTAGGGTAGGTCAGGTTTGTTTTAAAAGTTTTCCAAAAAGTCAATATTTTAGTAGAAAATAAAAAGTTGTCAAATGTCACTTCATTTGTCAAATGATGCGTTGGAGAAATGTTGTGGTAAACCGATGGCTTACCATCAGATGAACCGCTTGCCCTATTGCCTCTCCCTATATATAAACATGATTTATTAAATTCGACTCTCAATTTCTCATCTCACATTGACCTCAGCCAAAATCGGCATAAATAAGCAATTAGCAATTTGAAAAGGTCACATATGTTTATTTGTATAACCTTAACACCAGCAAAAACATCTAAAGTCAGCACTGATATTTGTACGAAATTCTTTGTTAATGCGATAGTTAATACCTACTGAAAGTAAAATTAACAGGTAAAATTAATAAATAAATAACATGGGACAATTTACATCTATTGACCTAGTCCCAGGCTAAGCAAAAGCTTGTACTATTGATACTAGGCAACAAACACACACAGGAACTTTTATGGATAAATACGTCCAATTAAACACGTCCATTAATAAAATCCAAAAGCTCGGGTACAACCATTCACAGTCATCATTATAATATATCTAGGTCACTCTGCTATGCTGGATTCTCTGGATTCAACTGGATTCCCTGCTATACGATAAATGTATCGTGATATGGATCGCGTGCGTGGATCACACGATAATACTGACCATCTAATCTATGCCAAAGGACAGTGAAAAGTCGACAACGAATCGACGTGACGTCAGTTACATAACAATAGATAAAATTGCGCCTACAAAAGTAAATACAGGTTGTTTTAAAATAATCAATAGGCAAGAAAGACAATATACTCAGTAATCATAAAAGTTAAGGACGTTCGTCCTCAGTCACGCTGTACCTATCTTCTATATATATAAAACTCAAAGGTGACTGACTGACTGACTGACTGACTGACATAGTGATCTATCAACGCACAGCTCAAACCACTGGACGGATCGGGCTGAAATTTGGCATGCAGGTAGATCTTATGACGTAGGCATCCGCTAAGAAAGGATTTTTGGAAATTCCAACGGGATAAGGAAAAAACGGGAATTATATATTCGATTCCGAGTGACACTATCTCAGTAACTATAATAAGTAGACTCTTCAAATTTGATACAAAAGTAGGTGATTACAAAACTAAGAGACTCATTTCAGGATTTTTGGAAATTCCCACGGGATAAGGAAAAAAACAGGATTTATATATTCAGTTTAACGAAATCCTATGAACTATAATTACTAGACTCTTCAAATTTGGCATAGAAGTAGGTGATTATAATAGTAAAATAATGTTTTAATGCTTTTTGGAAATTCCCACGGGATAAAAACGGGATTTATGTATTCAGTTCTACGGGATCGATTTTTCGTTTTACTGGTTGTATAAAATTGAAATTTGGCCTTCAATTTCCCTTGGGGAGTGTAGGGGAGCGCTACAAAAGGATTTCCCGAAATTCCCACGGGAACGGGAAAAACGGGACTTTTCGTTTTCTGGTTGCAGAAAGCTGAAATTCGGCATGTAGGTTGTTTCGGGAATGTAGAGGAGCATTAAGAGAGTACTTTCCAAAATTCCCACGGGAACGGGAAAAAAACAGGATTTTACGTTTTACTGGTCGTAGAAAGCTGAAATTTGGCAAGTGGGTTCCTTGGGGAGTGTAGGGGAGCATTATGAGATAATTTCCCAAAATTCTTCTTCTTCGTTCCCGTAAGAATTTCGGGAAATGCTTTATTTGGCGAAATTCTTACGGAAACGGGAAAAACGAAAAGCGGGGGAAAGTTGAAATTTGTCACGTAGGTTTATTCGGGAGCGTAGGGGAACACTAAGAAAGGATTTTCCGAAACGCTCACAAGGACGGGAAAAAACCGGATTTTACGTTTCCAGACGAAACAGCGGAAGAAAGAGACTTAACATTTATAACGTGTGTTTCTTTAAAGGCTTTAAGTGTACTCCGAAAGCACTCCCCAAAATTTCCACGGGAACGGGAAAAAACTTATTTTTTCATTTTACATCTTAGCGCGTACGAAGTCGCGGGCAAAAGCTATTTAGGATGTATTTTAGGACAGCCCTATAGGTTAGGTTAGGTTTGTTTTATAAAAATCCTGCAATATTTACAGTTTCAGAAAAATTAAGGCAGCGGGGCAATGCGGGGGCTGGCTTGCATGCTTGCTTGAGTCCTTGCTTTGCATGCTTGATTGCATACTTGCTTTCATGCATGCTTGCTTTCATGCATGCTTGCATGCTTGCTTGCATGGGTGCTTACTTGCATGCATGCTTGCTTGCATGCTTGCTTGCATGGGTGCTTACTTGCATGCATGCTTGCTTGCACACTTGCTTGCATGCTTGCTTGCCTGCTTGCATGCCTGCTTGCATGCATGCTTGCTTGCATGGGTGCTTACTTGCATGCATGCTTGCTTGCACGCTTGCTTGCATGCGTGCTTGCATGCTTGCTTGCATGGGTCCTTACTTGCATGCATGCTTGCTTGCACACTTGCTTGCATGCTTGCTTGCCTGCTTGCATGCATGCTTGCTTGCATGGGTGCTTACTTGCATGCATACTTGCTTGCACGCTTGCTTGCATGCTTGCTTGCCTGCTTGCATGCCTGCTTGCATGCCTGCTTGCATGCCTGCTTGCATGCCTGCTTGCATGCCTGCTTGCATGCCTGCTTGCATGCCTGCTTGCATGCCTGCTTGCATACTTACATGCTTGAAGGCTTGCATGCCTGCTTGCATACTTGCATGTATGCTTGAAAGCTTGCAGGTTTGGTTGCTCGGTTGCTTAATTGCTAGCTTCTTTGAAATGCTCATGGTTCACGCGTGCGAAGCCGCGGGCAAAAGCTAGTGGTAATATAAATTCAAACTAGATAGCAAATCAACCTAACGATGATACCTTACTTTTCACAGATAAAGAGACACGAGGAGACAAGGATAAGATAAGAAATTGGATAAATACTCGACAAGTTAAAACTGGCAATATAAAGGAAGCTGCTGTTGTATATAACCAAACAGAAACAGTTAACGCGCCACATCAAAGAGGCTAGGCCCAGGAAACACAGAAAAAAGATAAATAGGCGAAAGCTAATAAAACTGGTAATATTAAAGTTGGGGAAGTTACTTACGTTAATGCTTAACTTGCTAAACTTTGTTGAAGACAAAGACTTAATAAGACTGAGTGTATCACTGGATTATCAAGCGCCATTAATGGAAAAGAGAAGCTAACAAAGGAAAGTAAAAACAATCACTATGGTACAAAGAGTGTCGACGGTAGATCCAGAAAAGAAGGTCCCGGAGGATGTTTTCTCGATACTACTAGGGCATTTCGGAAAATGGCAGCTCATAATATTCCTGTCAGTGTTTCTCATCAAGCTGTCGTCGGGATGGGTGCAGATGGCTATACTCTTTCTAACACCGAAAATCGTCTATTGGTGTGAAGAATTTCGCACCAACGACACCAATTTCAACAGTACCATCAGTATGGTAATTTCAAATGGAACGTGCTACGATGACTGCGTGAAGTACGGCTATGATCCTGACCCATTCCAAAACACAATTATTTCGGAGTGGGACCTGGTCTGCGACAAGTCCTGGATGGCCAGCTTCACCCAGATGGTGCTTCAGTTCGGCGTTCTGACTGGCAGTATCGTTTTTGGATTCCTTTCGGACAGGTGGGTCACTAAATTACATTTGCACATCGTAACGTAAATTGTATCTGATTATTTCACTTACAACATGATATTGCTTAAAACCGACTTGAATACAATCCTTAGTGTCATTCTCATGAACATTTAGTTTGTTTTCTTTTGCGATAGTTATATTATATTGATCAAGGGTTTCAGATGCATCAAACTTAAACACCACTTCTTTTTCAGATACGGCCGTAAGAACACGTTCCTCTCCTCCATTGCCGGCCTCATCTCCTTTGGTTTCTGCGTCCCCTATTCCCCAAACTACATCATCTTCACTGCGATTCGATTCTTCCTCGGCTTCTCCGTTGCTGGGACCATGGTTATTTCCTTTGTCATTGTTATGGAGTCAGTGGGACCAAAGTATAGAGAGGTCATCGGCTGTATATTCCACATTCCTTTCATACTCGGTCATTTGAGTATCCCCCTCTTTGCCTATTTCTTTAGGGCGTGGGATCAGTACTGCTTGGCTTTGGCGGTGCCTCAGCTGATTTATTTGAGTTATTTCGTGATCATGACCGAGTCTCCGAGGTGGCTGGTCAGCGTGGGCAAGGTTGACGAAGCGACGGCGATTGTCAAGAAAGCTGCGGCTATGTAAGTGTTAGTTTTGTAAAATATTATAAGATTAATTAATCATACTAACGTAGCCTTTAGGTCTTATTAACTCGGGCTCCGTCTACCCCGTAAGGGATAAAGTTTTAATTATCTTTTTATTAACATGTGCTCATGGCTTCGCCTTTCCTACCTCAAAAATCTTGTGGCGTTTTACCTAATCAAATTTATCTCGATCATGTATACGTATTTATCTATCACGCTGTATCTCAATCCTCTACTTTAGGGATTCCCAAAGTGGTCGACATCTACCTCTTGGGGGTAGAAAATGATTTCCCTGGGGGGTCGACATATCCTAACTGATTTTGGATTTTTAAACTAGGTACAGGATTTTCAAAGTACCTGCTTAACTGGGCATGGGGGTCTGAGGTATCAGTTCATTTTGGAAAAGGAGTATTTTGCCCAATATAGTTTAGGAATTCCTGATCTACTTTGACATTTGATAATTATGTTTAATCGCAGTGTTTCTCGTTCGTTTTCTTTTAATAGCAACATCGTGATGACTTATACTGTCTATTATTTATTAGTCACAAAGATAATATCAACGAGTTTCATAGCCTTCAAGGCACGAAGTTTCAGTGACAAAACGCGTAATAAAATGTTACGGGATTTTAGTACCAACGTCAAATGTGCGTGCCAAATATAGAGTCGCAAACATCGATCGCAGCTAAATGTGTCTAGCTAGGCTTAATACAGCTGTCTGGTGAATCTGTGGATTGATGAGGATTCGAGTTCGATTCCCGGCCATAGCATTACTTACGAATATATATCCGTTTGTGTAATTATAATTGAGTCTCACGGTAATTTCATTTTGAAAATAGCTTTACTTGTATGTATGTATGTATAACTCTTTATTGTACATAAAACACAAGAAAAAGATGAATACAGGACAACACACATACACAAAGGCGAACTTATCCAGATCTCTTCCAGTTAACCTTTGAACGATTGACAGGACATAAGTATTAAGCAAGAGTAGACACACAGAAACAGTAAAAGAACCGATAGAAACCTAAAATAATCCTAAATGTCTAAATTTTAAATAATGTAAGATATCTTACTTGTCATGCATGATTACATCACAATGCATGATTACAGACTTTCGTCCATTCTTCGGGTCCTAACATTTTAATTTTTTCCATAAGCAGTTTTTTCACTGACGTTTTATTCATTTGAACATTTTTGAAGGCGACATAGCCTTTTAACTGTGCCCATATATTTTCTATGGGATTAAAGTCTGGGTGATATGGAGGCAGTCGTATTGCAGTATGTCCATTTTCAGCCAAAACTTTATCCATTCGAAAAACGCTGAAGTGTTCTTTGTGGCGTTGTATTTACGCTATACCTACAGTTCCGGTTTTTTGTTATCAGGTGTAAAAGGAATATCGTGTCTTGTTAACCACTCTATCATGTCCGCCTTTCGAGTATTGCTTTCGAGTATTAGGTGGCCTTTCAACAAATTTGCTGTGGTAAGAAGCGTTATCTATAACAACGCTGTTATCGGGTAAATTAAGCATTAGTTGTGTTCTTAACTTCTCATACTTCTCAGCATTCATTTCCTTGTGGCAATCGCCATTGGGATCTGCGGACTGATCTAGTAAAAGAGCTTCAGGTACAAAGCCTTTTTCATGACCTGCGTGAACAATAATAAATCTTTGACCCTTTGATATAGGTTGCTTCAGATTTTTATTGGCTGCGTCCGTCCAGCTTTTGGCTTTAGTCTGCGTTGTATGAATATATGGTTCATCAGTATAAACCACATTTTTACCAGTAGCCCTTAATTGTCGGATTTCTCTCAATTATTGTATTCTTTTTAAACGTACGTCATGTTTTTCCAGCAAAATGCTCCTGTTATTGTCGGTTTTTCTGAATCTGAATCCCATGTCTCGGATTATATTTCGCAGAGATGAAATTGAGCATATGAATCCCATTTCCTCTTTTAGTTTTTTGTGTAGTGATAACAACGTAGGAAGCTGTTTAAATCTTTCATGAAAGTTATACATACATCATTCGTCGTATCACGCAATAATTAAAATCATCCATTTTTAAACGATATTTTTTGCCGGGCACTTCTTTGGATTGTTGATCTTTATTATTTATTGTGACTGATCTGAGAGCTTGTCGTTTTCCTTCAAAATTTTTAACACGCTGCTTTTCGAAACTCCGGTTGCTTCACAAACCCTGTCCAAAATTTTTTGTAGATATTTACTTTCTTCTTTTTTAAATTAATTAGCTTATTTTCTAAAAAAGTTACCTATATGCATTATTTACGATTTCACGAGATTGAGCAACAATTTTACTACCACGCTTTAAATTTGTTGAAGCCATAATACATAACTATTGTAAGTTAATTTTGATAAAATTTTATAGAATCGAATATTTTAAGAAAGCCACATTATTTGTGAGTGCCATAGGCTATTCTTAATTCTGCGCTAACGAAGTCGCAAGCAACAGCTAGTGGGATAGAAATTCGCATCATGATACGCTTACGACAATTTACCTTACCTTTCATCCACACTGGCGCCCAACGTGGGGCCAGTAAAATTTGTGAGTAGTGTGAACCGATTTTGAAAATTCTTTTACCAATACACCATACATATATATATTTTATATATATATATATATATATTTATATATTTATAGATATATATTTTACACCATATCGGTACTATTGCTAAGTATTTTGTATTTCTTCCTATTATATATCAACGTGTATCGAATGTGTGTAAATAAATGTTTCTCTCTCTCTCTCTCTCTCAATAGAAAACCACATTATTTGTGAGTATCATATGTTATTTATTATTAATTCTGCGCGGACGAAGTCGCGAGCAACAGCTAGTGGGATAGAAATTCGCATCATGGTACTACGACAATTTAAGATTACAATTTGATAGCCAACTTGACATAATCAATGAAAGGCATGAAGTAGTGTTGATACGATTGTAGATGTAACATTTATCAGTGATACTGATAATTCTGCCGAGCTATGACAAAACACTGTATCTCGAATTACAGTGTTTGTGGTAACATCAATAAATTCCATACTGGTCTGGGAGCAAAGAAAAAACATAAAATGAGCCAGTTGCTTCTTGGTAAAAGCCCATCGAGGGAATGGGCGAAAATCATAGGAATCATGTTATAGGCCACCTTAGGCTCTGACTAGCCCGTAAGGGATAAAGACGTGATTCGTGTATGTATATCAATAATTGAGCTTCTACGGCCCCCATTAATATGTCTACATTGACATTTCGCAAATTTTGTATCAAAAATATTTAAATCCATCATAGCATTTTGGAATGAATCTACAAAGAATTAGGTAGGTACTTAATCGTTTTGAGTAAACACTGCAACTCTAAGAGATATTTTGTAGTTTGGCTACAATGAACAATGAACACAACATAATTTAATTAGTCCAAATTTCATTCAAATCGGTTGAATAGCCACCGTTTAAGACCAAATTAATAAAAAAACTGTTTATTGCGATTTCTGGAAATTAGCTGTTTCAAGATACAGTGTTTTGTATGCACGGCAGATGTCATGATGAATGCAGCATCCCACGTAGCGGGCCACTTCAGAGTGATATGTTTATCGTCATGGTTATCTTTTATCGTGTAAGTGACGGATAATAAATAATGCAAATATCTGAGTTATTGGATAACAAATCGTAATCATATCGAAAGAAATGTACATACACAAATCACGTCTTTACCCCTTATGGGGTAGACAGAGCCTAAGGTAACAGGTACCTACAGGCCACATTTAGCAAGATTGTGGGTGTATAGGTGGAAGACGGAATAAAAATAGTGGTGGGTTGCTAGCCTCATCGCCTATAACAGTCATGATTCCTATGCTTTGCACCCATTCCCTCGATGGGCTTTTACCATCTGCGCGGGTAGAGAAGCAACTGGTATATTCTATATTTTTTCTTTGCTCCCAGACCAACATGGAAGAAATTGAAAGAAAGAAGAAGTTTATTCCTTTTTGCAAAACACAAATATAAGAGCATATACACAATTTTATAAAAATAAAACAAAAACGGGGTGCGAGTCGGGTTACCTCCGCGTGTGGTCAAGAGCTGCGGTTCGTTTTTGGATCCGTCCGAGGGGAAGAGCAGTGCTTGGTATGGTACCCTGGGCATCGGCTAATGATTTCTTGGCAGTTTCTGAGGGATATCATTGACGTTCGCTAAGAGCCCGACAGGGGGGAGGGGGGTCATTGACCGTGTCGTACAACGTTGCCGACATTTTGTCACAAGATTTTTGAATTATATTTTTGTTACTTTGACATTGGCGAAGTTGTCGGCGCTATAACGACTTGATACGCCACAAATAATAAGAAGAAAACAAAAAAAACGTCGACATGAGTGTTGAGTGTGTCTTCGCAAAAGTGGAACGTCGCTGGCTCAGCATTAGGTACGCTGTTAAACATCTGCAGCACTGGTTTTCAGCCAAAACCGTATTGAACTATGACTTTTTCCTCGGAATTCAAACTACCCTATATTCGTAACAAAACTCGTCTTAATCGGGTCAGCAGTAAAAGCGTAACAAACAGAGTTTCTTTCAGTGTAATGAGTAGGGGTAGGAATAATCTTAAATAACTTTATTATTTACTAGGTTCTGCCCGCGACTTCGTCTGCGTTGAATTATACGTATAAACCTCTCTTGAATCACTCTATTAAAAAAAACCGCATCGAAATCCGTTGTGTAGTTTTAAAGATATAAGCATACATAGGGACGGACAGACAGCGGAAAGCGACTTTGTTTTATACTATGTGTGACTTGTGTCATTGTTTTATTCTTCACAGATAAGGCTTTTCGCTCAAAAGTGTGCAAATACTTATATCCCCTTTATCTCACAAACTAACCTTGTGTTTGTTTCATTGACATTTATTTTTGTTTTCTTTAGTAATTTAAAGGTTTTTACGTCGCCCCGAGCCGTAAGTAGCAATTTACGTCCCGCTGCGCGAGCGGAAATTTCCACTTCCTGGCTAGCGGAAAACGTGACATTGTGTACACATTTCGGGCGGTGATCAAGAAAGCCTCGGGTCGCATGTTTATCGCCCTCGCCTTAAGCTTGTGCGACAAGTTCACCATATATATATGTGTGTATTAATTTATCACTACATAGTATAAAACAAAGTCGCTTTCCGCTGTCTGTCCCTACGTATGCTTAGATCTTTAAAACTACGCAACGGATTTTGACGTGGTTTTCTAATAGATAGAGTAATTCTAGAGCAAGGTTTACATGTATAATTCTACGCAGACGAAGTCGCGGGCATAAGCTAGTTGTACCAATATGATGCAAAATAACCGCATTGAAATCTAACAAGTCATTGCACAGTAATTAATAGACACCAAATAATGGCTACTGTAGCGCCCCCTGATGGCCTACAATTGTGAACTTTATCTAAGAACAGGCGCATGCACAATACAATGAAAAACCCGCATGGCAATCGGTTTAGTATTTTTTGAGAAAAATAGTAACCCCAATCGCATATACCGTATCCGTTCCATTCAGTCTGTCATGGGTAAAAAATAAATAAATCAGAAACGGGGTAGACAGAGCCTATGGCTACAAGACCTGGCTTAACTAAGGAACCCAAAATTACAAAAAATCTCACTAAAGACCTCTAAACCTCTAAATCCATTTCCAGGAACAACATGCCCACTGACAAGGTGGCAGAAACCCTCAAGAAGTTCTCCCACGAGCTGGTGACGCGCGAGGGTCCGAAGGTCAACTACTCCGACCTGTTCCGACCTGCCCTGAGGGTTAAGACGGTCTGCTCCTGCGTGGTGTGGTTCATCACGGGCACCGCCTTTTACGGGGTGAACCAGTACATCAGTCAGACTAGTTCCAATGCCTTTGTGAGCGTTGGCGCGGCAGCTGCTGTACAGGTGAGGTTTTACGTCGCTAGGGTCATAATAGTAGTTTATGAAACATACATAATGAGGGTCCTTATAACACAAGGATGTGAGACTAAATTATGTACGGTTGCAAACAATATTTTTTTGTTAATTGAAATGGACCTCCGCAAAGTAACGCCTGTTTCAGAAAAACAATATTTTATCTACAAACACTACACGTACTACTCTGTCGGTCTCTCGCTTAATGCTCCTCTCATTCTCATTTACTCAAAGGTTAACTGGTAGAGATCCCTTTAAGGATAAGTTCGCCTTTGTGCATATATTTAAGGTATTTGTACAATTAAGCATTTTTCTCAAAAATGACCGGTAAAGTCGTCATTGTTAACTACATATCAGAACAGGAAGTTAATTGTTGCCGGTCAGTCCAAAATTTAAAAAAAAAAACATTACTGTCGCGCTAAACTCGACAGTAATGTTGCATACAAATTCCATTACTGTCTAGTTATTAACTTTTTAAAAATGCAAATCACCATTATAAAAGAAAGGCACAAGACTTAAAACATCAAATTAAAAAAAAAAACTAGTACGACGTGTTTATCTGTGTCTGAAATAGCTTTAGGTGTTCTGGGTAGAAAAATACACTCTTCAAATGCCATTGTTGATAGAAAAAGGCGGCAAAGCAAAACAATTTTCACTATTTTATTTTCATTTATTTTTGTTGTTGTTACCTATATTTTCGATTTTTGAGAAAAGCACTATACTTGCCTCGGCCAGAATAGCATTGCTGGCTTCCTGGCCTAGACAGTAATGTACTATTACTTACTTACTACTAGTACTCTATGGGTCCAGAAGTGGATCGATTCATCGATCGATATCATTTGCCAACTTTCCATTCGAAGGCTCGGCTGAACAATACTTCCTCAAATTACACTCTAACTAACCTATCTTTGTCTTTGTCTAGCTTGAACATTACAAATTAAAATGAATCTTTCTAAGAGGAAGAAGTCTAACAACAAATAAAGTAGACTTCTCTTAAAAATTTCAAGGTTGATACGTCAATCTACGCAAATTGCAAATAATTTGTGAGACTCCATTTGATGTCTATAAACTACACTGACATGCCGTTACCCTAAATAACTCACGATACAGCGCCATCTACCGAGATCTAACGAGAACTCAGTTTATACACAAACATTGTCAAAATTTCGGTAATGTGAATAAGGCTCTGTAGGAATAATGCCATAAAGTTTAATAGTTATTTGTTATGCAAGGCTGCAAAGTGTTTGTTTGGCGCGAGTGCCTGAATTGAAACCCGAGCATGCGAAGGATCCTATGACTGAACCACGAGCGAAGCGAGTGGTTCAAAAGAAGAATCCTGAGCGTCGCGAGGGTTTCAAGGCACGAGATACTAAACAACTTTGCTGCCGAGCGAAACACAATTTTTCACTTCACTACAGCGAGAAAAATGGTGGATGAAAGAAAAACAGTCTAATAGTAAATCAGTTTTTTATTCTTTTTCTTCTAAATAAGAAAGGTAAAAGGATCTAAGCCCATACAGCTTAGTCTAATAATCTAATAAGTAAAACTGTTTTTTCTGATTGTTCTATCACATTAATTTGTTGTGTATTATACTGTTTTATCATAAACCAAACAACAATTTTGGTCAACTTTTCGGTTTCCCGACGAGCAATCTCTAAAAACTTTTTTTTTTCTAATCATAGATATATTTTTAAAAAGAAAGTTAAAAAATCGCACTAACTAGACTGAATTAAAAAAAAAATAGGGCGCGTTCTGAATTTGCATCATAATATCTGTTTTTTTCTGCTTGGTTGCTATTTTTGTGGTTAACCAAAAATTAAAATAATTAATAAAAACCAATATCGTTTTTTCTTTTAGCAACGAAAGTTAGCAAATCTTGAAAATAACTTAGGAAGTAACGGATTTTAAAATAAATTAATAATGGATACCGGATCGCGTTTCTGAGTGACATTATATTTTTTTTATCGGATGAAAAAGTTAGGGGTCTGATAACAAGTTCGACATTTGAAGTTCGTATTATTCCGTCCTTCTTATTCACCTAATTAAGTACTATTCGTATAAGCGAGACGACAACATACGAAGTTCAAAGTTCTAATTTCTGAGTGGTCATCGTCACGTTCGAATTTCAAAAACCTTTTCCACGCAAGCGGGGAAAAAGCACTTTTCCACGCAGATTTTGAAGGAGAAAGACAGCCTTTTCGAGCAAGTGAGGTGAAAAATAATTTATAAATGAATGGCCTTTTCCAAGAAGATGTCCACATGATTATTTTTTCCAGAATTTAACTATTTTGGATTTTTCTTACTCAGAATCGTTAACCCTATGGATCCTCATACTTACAAAAAAGAATGTGTCCCAAAATTTCCATTGCAGTTCGTCACTTTTTTGAACATATGTATGTATGTATGTATGTATGTATGTATGTATGTAAACTCTTTATTGTGCAAAATAAACAAGACAAATACAACGTACGTATGGAACGTGACGAAGAGGGAAAAAAACCGTAGCAAAATCTGGGACACGTTTTTCTTGTATTTTAAACTTTATGGCATTATTCCTACAGAGCCTTATTCACATTATCGCAATTTTGACAATGTTTGTGTATAAACTGAGTTCTCGTTAGACCTCGGTAGATGGCGCTGTGTCGTGAGTTAGTTAGGGTAACGGTATGTCAGTGTAGTTTATAGACATCAAATGGAGTAGTCTCAGAAGTTTACTGCAATTTAGGTTGATGATAAATCAACTTTGTAATTTTTAGAAGAAGTCTACCTTATTTGTTGTTAGACTTCTTACTCTTAGGAAGATTGATTATAAAGTTCAATTCAAGCTAGACAATGCTAGGTTAGTGTTATTTGAGGAAGGTATTGTCCCGCCGAGCCTTCGAATGGAAAGTTGGCAAACGACATCGATCCACTTCTGGACCCATAGAGTATATATAAATTCTGGCAAAATGTACATGTGGACTTTTTTTTTAAAACGGTCAGGTAGCAATAATCCGTTTAGTTTAGTGCGGGACTGGTCGGAGTCAGTGTTTTTTTCACAAAATCTTAAAATGATCTTTGCTTGAGACAAATATGACTAAAAATGTTTTGTAATTATCTGAGTTATCAATACCCCTTAGATTCGCTCTAGCTTTTCAATGAATTTGTGGATGTAAAAAAAGTTTAATAATCCTACTCATCGATAGATGGCGCTGTACAGCAAGTCTTTGAGTTCAAATTATTTTCACGGTACTCAATAAAATAAATCTAAATAAAATCTCTATTTTATAATTTAATGTATGCTGTATAGTTTTAATGCTAATTTAAGAAGTTTGAATACTGACAATAATTAAAAATTAGCAACCGGCTTGGCCTCATAAAATACCTCATTTCAGTTTGTTTCCTTTTAGTTAACTACCTAAGCCAAATAAAGCAAATTTAAATCTATTGAGTGTCTTTATGCGGCATAATTTCGATTGTCCGATATTATTTCTCGTAACTTGCAGCACAGAATTATCTTCAGTTCAATGATCATGGGCACAATTTTATTTCACCCTTGACATAATTATCAGATCTCATAACACAGTGTCCGACGAAGGCAAATGTCAACGTAACATGATGCGGGTGGTAGGGCTTTGTGCAAGGTCCGTCCGGATCGCTACCACCATCTTACTCGCTATTCCTGCCGCTAAGTAGCAGTGATTGCACTGCTGTGTTCCGGTGTGGAGAGTAAGACAGCCGGGGAAATTACGGGCACAAGAGGCATTTCATCTTAGTCCTCTAGGTTGGCAACGCATCTGCAATCCCTCCGGGGTTGCGGGTGTCTATGGGCAGTGGTGATCACTTACCATCAGGTGATCCACTTGCTCGTTTGCCTTCCTATTCATATACATAAATAATAATAAAAAAAAAAAACAGTGACTTGACTAATAACGCACTTAGTTAATGAACGCAAGAAAAATAACAAAAACCTTGTTGTTTCAGATTCCTTCCAACTTCTTCGCCATATTCTGCGTCCGTACATTTGGCAGGAAGACCACCACCATAGCCGCGTTCGCGCTGGGAGGCCTCTGCATCCTAACCCTCGGAGTCATTGGCGATGACTTCTGGGTAGTCTTCACTTTAGGCACTTTAGGAGTCAGTTTCCTTTCGATAGACGCAGCAACAATATACATTTATTCATCAGAATTGTATCCCACCGTTGTTAGGAATATGGGCATGGGTATTTGTTCCATGTCTATGAGATTTGGTTCCATGTTAGCGCCGTTTATATCTAACTTATCTGTGACTAATCCATGGCTGCCAACTGTTATATTTGGTTTTGCGCCGTTGCTTGGTGCGGCGGTTTGTCTGTTCTTGCCAGAGACGAAAGGGAAAAAGTTGCCAGACTCTTTTGAAGATATTGAGAGTTAATTTTGTATTTTTTAATTAAAGATGACCGGTCGCGCTCAAAAGCCGTCTCGGCAAATAACGCCTCAAAAGCAATGTGAGGTCTTATTATTAATAGTTCTTGACAGTTGTTTCGCTAGATGTTACAGTTGTTGTTAGATTGAGATTACAACTATATCGTAGACTTATTGTGTCTACGTAATTTAGGTATATGTATTATGTTCACGCGAATAGTATTTTTTTTATGTCGCGTCTTTATTCTTTAGTAATTAATAATATAAGTTTTGAATTTTTGATATGGCGGGCCATGAAAATAGGTAGGATAATTAATAAAAAATAATAATATTAGGTGTAGATACGAGTTACGCGGTCAAGCGTTTGATCGAATGGATCGTTTGACAAACACTTCACTTGACAACCCTTTATTTTATGCTAACATATATTAACTTCACTACATAGTATAAAACAAAGTCGCTTTCTCTGTCCCTATGTCCCTTTGTCCCTATGTATGCTTATATCTTCAAAACTACACAACGCATTTTGATGCGGTTTTTTTAATAGATAGAGTGATTCAAGAGGAAGATTTTTATGTATAATTCTACGCAGACGAAGTCGCGGGCAGAAGCTAGTAAGTTATAAAACAAACCTAACCCAACAAAAAATCATAACCCTCCTTTGGGTTTGCCGTAGTCCGGTAAAAATGTGCGCCACGAGCACAGATTTTTTGATTTTTGAAAAACTTATGGCTTAGCAGATATTAAAGAGTTGTTAAATGAATTGTTTGTCATACGTACTTTGTCGGTCAAATGATCGGATACCATACATGGTTTAATTAAACGTAGGTTATGTTGTTGTTAACTGTGATACAAATAAACTCTAAAATAAATATGTAATAATTAAAAATATGATTTTTATTTATTTGGTCAAATGTATACTCTGATGCAACTGTTATTTTAAGTTTAGGTTGTTTCATATGTTCACAAAATAGTTATTAAAAACCACGTTAGATGTCGCTAGTTAGCGCTACTCCAATCAACCAAACACAAATCTGGGGCCCGATTTTTGGAAATCATACCTATGAAAATATCGCTCGAAAATCGTTCAAATCCGTGAATTGCTATTTTTGAAAGGCGAGTAGTAGAAAATCACCGCTCGAATAGAAAACGACTGGTCTCTTGCAGTCGTTTTAGAATTCGAGTGGTGGGATGGCTTGTCAAAATTAAAAACATGGCGAGTTGGCGGGTGACTACCTTCACTCACTGCTGTCATTGCCTCGATGCGTTGGGCTATTTTCATCGTATTATTGAGATTTTCTGTTAATTTGTAATTCAACAAATCTAATGCCATTATCAAGTTTTCGTTTTACGTAATTTTTTTTGTAACAAATTCGCAATTTAAACTAGTTCTAATAAGTACTTTAGCATAAAAAATAAATAACTATTATGCAAAAATACTTTGCAATTTATGTTAAATTAATTTGAGCTGAAAATATATATTTCCAGGTGCCCAACAAAAACCCGGTAATTATCGACTTTCTGCGTGTAACGAGACGGGACTACTTTTTACACATCGACTTAGTCTTTCACTAAACTTCGAACGCGGATTTCAAAAATTGGGCATTTGAGGACCACTCGCAGATGGATGTGACTAATTTTCGCGTGTGGATTGAATTCTATTACTCGTCGTGAATTCGAGCGATATGATTTCCAAAAATCGGCCCCCTGAGATAAAATCTGAAACACACGGCTGCGTCGCCAGTTCCTTTTACTTTGAACTTGATTATTACGCTGCCGCGGGTCTGGATCTTGTAAATCATTTATGAACGGAGATAATTCCAAATTTCCCATAATAACTTTGAAAATATTCTAAGAACGTCCAATGTTAACTTTTACTAACCCACTAGCACCATCTTGCGGTTTTGTTACAAACTTCTTCACATACAATGTGTTCAAGTAGCGACATCTAGTTTTCCTCTATGTAAGCATAACGCAGTATGCATCATGTACGTTGATTAAATTTATTGTAAATGAAACAAAAAATACTTAAGAGCGTTATTACTTTGTGCTTTAATATTATTGATTTAATAAATACGGCTGTAACGTAAGCGTGTATGTTCGTCAATCTGCGCCTCTCTCGCCTAAAGCGAACGGTGACTTCGCCGCAGTTCTCAGGTAAAAATTGCCTTTTAATCTGAAAAAAAAAGTATGTCAATGATATTATTTATTGTAAATCTTATTGGGGAGTTTGTAAATTCTCTATTTCCAGAATGGGAACTACGTTGTTTGAAAGGATGACAAAACAATTCAGGTGGCGCTACTGTCTACGTAAAAGCACAAACACACTTTGATTACTAAAAATTAGTTCCTTTTTTATCCACGATTTTGGAAAATATAGCATTAACTAATATAGGTACTTCCTACTCTCTTTCAATACAGTCGGTAGCACTAGTTTAGTATAAAACAGTAGTAAATCTCAAAATAATGTGTGAAAACAGGACTCTATCACAAAGGGAATAAGAGGGTGCGCAGATTTTATTGAGCTTTATGATTGCGTATACGCCTCTATACTTAATTTCTTACTGTACAAAGAATTGTCAATTTTTTTTTATTTGTCTGAATTATTTTAAGAGCAACAAAAAACAGATAACGTTAAAAACCTAGACGATTTCTAGCGCCATCTAGTGTCAGCAATAGAAACTACAAACTACTAAGTAACTTGATTCTATAAAACTGAGGACCTTATTCATTTTCTGTTGGAATGTGACCATAATAAAGACATCCGTAAAAGGTATCTGGATGGTATGAATTTGTATAGTGGTGTTAATATGATCCTGAGTTGCCCTTTGTCAGATGACGCAGTACTATTGTATAAATTTGTAAGACACTTTGGCTCCAGAACCTCGGACTTTGGGCAAGGCAGAGTTTGAATTAGGTACCTGCCTGTGGTTTCCCATGAGGCTGGCATAGTCACCATTGGTGCACTCAAGCCTCGTTAAAATTTTAGATACTAAATTTCTAAATGTCAGTGAAAATTAGAACACAGAAAAATCCGAAAAGTAAAGCTATGGCTGGGAATCGATCCCGGATCCTCGTCATTCCGTGACGCGTGCTATACCCCTACACCACCCATAGCAGGTGGGTAGTTTCCGAATTTTTCTACCTGTTACTAACTGTCACGTGACCTTTTTGTTACTATGCGATTTTTTGTCGCTAAGCGTCATCTGTTTGAATGATGTGTCTGTACGACACAATTACAAACTCCCATGGAACATCTACTGCTCACCAGGGACGAGAGAAGGCGAGAAGGGGAGGAAGGGAGAAGCTAATTTTAGATACGTATAAAAAAACTTGATTCTGATTCTAATTATTCGTCCCATGAGTTTGTTATGTAAATAAAATTGACACTTGTCACCGACAAGGATCTCGGATACAAGGGTTCGATTACCGGCCATAGCTTTACTTTTCGGATATTTCTACATGTTCTAAAATTCAGTCTAGTTTAGAAATTCAATCTATTCTATTCTAAATTCAACATCTCGCGACATACCACAGACTAATGTAGAATCGTATATTAACAACATAGACTGAAATAACATACTCAGGGTTGGCGTTAACCCCCATCTGCACTAGCGGCGCCTCCCGGCACTGCCCGCGCACGAACGCGTCGTAACCCTGGCACTGCCGCGCTAGGAACTCTCCTCCAGTCAACGACTCGGCCCAGTAGCGCCATGAACGCCAATGGCTGCAGAAATCTAAAAATTCAAAAATTCAAAATTCAATACTTTATTTTGCAACTCTTTTTGTACCAGCGCATTCGGAAAGACCGTCATTGCCAAGAAGAATGCGCCGCAAGAAACTTGGCAGTAAGTCATTCTTAAAAAAAAAATACAAGAAACAAAATACATCCATGCGTCTTATGAATCACGTCAAAGGCAAAGCGGCTAGCAACCCATCACAATTTTGATTCCCCTTTCACCTATACGCCCACAATCATGCTAAACGTGGCCTTTAGCTCTTGTTACCTTAGGCTCTGTCTACTCCGTAAAGGATATATACGTGTATGTATGTATTGTAGTGCAGTCCATGACAACCCTAAGATAGAACTACCCTAATTACACCTACCCTCATACGTGAGTGGCACAGTAGCAGACAGGCACCCGGGCTGCTTAGCCTTGCCCTCGTTGGGCCAGAAGTCGGCCTGCCCCGTGGAGGCCGGGGCTCCGAAACCGCCCGCGTCTGTGTGGACCACGTCCACGAAGGCCGCGTCGCGCGCGGACAGCGGCCGCCCGAGCAGCGGCGGGTAGAAGCCAGGGTAGGCCGGGTCCAGGCCTGTCAACCTGAAGGGTAGAGTGAGTAGAAGTAGAGTTCCAAATTACAGCGTCCGCTCGAGCAGCGGCGAGGAGCCAGGGTAGGCCGGGTCAAGGCCTTTAAACCAGAAGGGTAGAGTGGGTAGAAGTAGAGTTCCTAATTACAGCGTCCGCTCGAGCAGCGGCGGGTAGCCAGGGTAGGCAGGGTCCAGGCCTTTCAACCAGAAGGGTAGACTGGGTAGAAGTAGAGTTCCTAATTATAAGGAACAGGCCTCTCTTTTTGCGTATACCTCGGCACTGTGACGCCCCTGGCCGCCAGATGCCTGGCGGCGGCGGCCAGCAGGTGCGCGCCCAGCGAGTGCCCCACGAGGTGCAGCCCGCCCGCCGCCAGCCCGCCCTTCACGAGCCGCCACACCGCCCTGCCCGTGTCGTTGCCCACCTGCAAGTTTTTAGATTGAAGAGGTATTTACTAATTTTGAAAACTGCCAAAATTGTTGCCATGTTCTAGAACTACGAGTATACTAAATGTTCAGAGCTCCACAAACTTTTGATTGTACGTATGTATGTATGTATGTATGTATAACTCTTTATTGTACATAAAACATGTTAAACCTTCTTGTCTTCTGTGTTAATATTAAACACCCTGGCTGTTTTTGATACTATTGATTTATAATTTAGAATACGCTTTTTTGTGTTTCTATTGTGTCAATCACTTGTCTCTGTACTCTCTTGCATACCGTTACAACTAATACATTATTTTATCCCTGCTCTGCTTATTTTACTTCAAGTAAACACAAGAAAAAGATGAATACAGGATAACACACATGCACAAAGGCGAACTTATCCCTAAAAGGGATCTCTTCCAGTTAACCTTTGAACGATTGACAGGACATAAGTATTAAGCAAGAGTAGACACACAGAAAAAGTAAAAGAACCGATTGTACAAGTTAAACTAAGTTAACAAGAAAATTTTACTTACATACATACATACATACACAAATCACGTCTTTATCCCTTACGGGGTAGACAGAGCCTAAGGTAACAAGACCTACAGGCCAAAATTTTACTTGTATTAAACAAATCCCTTTTAGGGATAAGTTCGCCTTTGTGCATGTGTGTTGTCCTGTATTCATCTTTTTCTTGTGTTTTAAGTACAATAAAGAGTTATACATACATACAAATCTAGTTTCGGCGCCCTGCAGAAATAAGTAGTCAGGGATTACAGGGGGCAGCTGCTCCTCTCCACCTCATTGGCAATTACAATTATTATTATAAGCCTATTGTGTCCCACTGCTGAGTAAAGGCCTCCCCCAACGCTTCTGCTCCCGGTCTGCTGCGGTACGTGTCCAACACGTCCCGCCATCGCCGTCTAGGTCGGCCGGGCCGCTTTGAGTTAATGGGACTCCAATAAGCAATCCAATTGACACCAATGACAAATTAAAGGATATATTAAACGGTAGGGTCAATAGGTAAAATTTAGCGCTCTTCAGACATAACCAAGTTATCAGGAGAAAAGGTCAGGTCAAGAGTACCCGAAACCGACGAGCATGTATGAAGAGATGAATGTGGATGAAGCGGAAGATTCGCATAGCAAGAAGAACACAGTAGTCTCTGAATATCCCTGATGGTACATGTTGGCGCTCTTACCGCCTCGACGCCCATGGAGGAAAGTATGTAGTCCCCAAAGGCAAGGTTGGACCAGTCAAGGAGTAGGACATTGTAACCCCCGTTGTCCAGGTACGCGTGTGTCACCGTCCGTACGCTCTCGTCCGTATAGAGCTCCACATAGCTGTAACAAGACAATGTGGAATAGAATTGTTCTTCCATGCTGGTCTGGGAGGAAAAAAAACTCTGCAAACTAAGTTCGCATTCCGACAGTTGAAGTTTCTTATTTTACTTATTGGATACTTTGGCTTAATTTTGGATACTTTGGCTGCTACGCTATCAGTGGCGACTTGGAAGTTACGGTACTAATGTCGACTTGAATGTTACTAATAGACTACAGGCCCATGACCAAAAAATGTGGGTCATATGAACCACCAGGTGACCAGGTGACAGAATGAAATGACCAAATTTACCCTGGAAATTGTCAGAAAATCAAAAAAAAAATACCGACTTTGTGGCGCACCATTTGTACGGCATCAGTTTCATACTGTTTCAATACAGCTTCTAATCCATTATTCCGCAACGCCGTACAAAAATCATGCGACAAGGGGAAAAAATCGAGGGTTGCACTTTTGAATTCTCACCAGCACCCAGTTGGACAGCTTACAATTGACGGCATAGTGCTGAATCTTATTATTTTATGCTCTTATATCGTCCTATATGTCACCTGGTGGTTCATATGACCCACATTTTTTGGACATGGGCCTGTAGTCTATAAGTATTTGGCGATGTGCGGGCTCCGGTAAATTTGTGCACCATGGATGTCCCGAACAATTTGACCGCTTTGGTTGAGTCATTGTTAATGACCATTAGGGTGTTTCCAAGTATTTGATGATCTTGACTGCTACTTGCTATATGACGCTGACTGTACGTACCCATGTGCGTACAGGACGGTGGGTCTTTGAGGATCGAAATGGGGGTCTTCTAACAGCCTCTTGACGTCTCTGATGCGGTACGCTCGCGGCTTCGTCGTGTTGGTGCTGAAACACAATTTTGCAGCTTTTTACGAATTATGGAGGTCTATTATGCACTCGTTATAAAAATGATTGAATGCATTTTTTTTTCACAAAAGAAAAACAATTTTCTAGCTACTCTACTACCAGAGTAGCACTGCAGACGTTTTTTGATCATTGATATAGACTTCTGCATGATTCAATGGACATTAGACTAACAATTTCCTTCTCTAGCCTATATTAGTCCCACCTCTGGGCACAGGCCACCTCTCACAATGAAAAGACCTGGGCTATAGTTCCCCGAGCCTGATGCGGATTGGCAACTTCACACACACCATTGCATTGCCTCGCAGTTGTGCGCAGGTTTCACCGGAAAGCTGATGTTAAATTTCAAATGAGATATCACATAAACTCCGAAAAACTCAGACGTGCTAGCCCGGGATTCAAACCCACGACCCTCTGCTTGAGAGGCCGTTCGTGACCACTAAGCTACCATAGCTTACTAACGATTTCCTACATGTACTAAATAGGATATTCTTGACTTTCGGGAGACAGTACCATCCATGAAACCGTTTCAATGTGATTGTACACGGTTTTATACAATAAACGTTTCTTATTTCTTATTTCTTATTTGAACCAAAAACGAACATACATACAAATGACATGAAACTACCGTGAGACTTAATCATCATTACACATAAACGGATAAGTCACGGACGGAACGGATTGAGTGTTCCTGTCGCGGCCGCCGGGGCGAGCGCTCTTGGAAAAAGGACTGCGAAATAGTCCGAAACATGTCGAGCATCACTCGACTTTTTAAACGTGAGTTATCCGTTTATGTGTAATTATACATACAAATGCTTACCTACCTGTAATGCCGGATGATAACATCACTGAAGCTTATAGATCGGCCTGCAGGAACTGAAAGCAAAACATTTTTATTTAGAGTAACATTACATTAAAAAAATTAAAAGACTCCACGCATTAATGAAGTAAATACGTAAATAAAAAAAAATATTTTAGCAAAAATTCCGAAAAGTAAAGCTATGGCCGGGAATCGAACCCGGGTCCTCGTCATTCCGTGACGCGTGCTATACCCCCACACCCATAGCAGGTGGGTAAGCCTTCGCATTTTTCTATCTATTACTAGCCGTCACGTGACCTTGTTGCTATGTGTGTTGTTAATTCCAAAAAACTTGTGATAGTATGGTATATGACTGAAAAGTCACATGTGTTGCCATAATTTTCCAACCCTTATTACCACTCTAATTGGTTATTTCCTATGCATATAGCATATAGCTATATGCTGGTGATAAACATGGATAGTTTAAATGAACAAAAAAGTGTGTAGCGGAGTAGCAAGGTAAATTTTTTGTTCATTGAAATGGACCTCCGCAAAGTAACGCCTGATTCAATAAAATATGGATAATTTGAACATTACCTGATACTTTACTGCGGAGGATCTGTCGGAAGCTGTCGTTTGACAGCGGCAGGCTGGGTTCTCTTTGTCCGTCGCATGACAACGACACTGAAACGTATTGAGGTAGCAGGGTTCGGTAGGCAGCGGGAATGTGACGCAATACAATTTATAGGCGCTGCCTACTCTAGAGTAGCACGCCCTAACCATCTCCTAAAGAAAATTTCTAAACGCTACCGAAAATTAGAACACACAGAAAAATCCGAAAAGTAAAGCTATGGCCGGGAATCGAACCCGGATCCTCGTCATTCCGTGACGCGGGCTATACCCCTACACCACCCATAGCAGGTGGTGGCTTCGAATTCTTCTACCTGTTACTAGCTGTCACGTGACCTTGTTACCTTACGAATGTTTGTCGCTATAAGCGTCATCTGTTTGAATGATTTGTCTGTTCTTCTGAAGAGATTAACATGGAATAAACATCGATAGGGTTTCGTATTAGTCTACCCTTCGGTTACGGGACTACCTACATCATTTGCATTTTCATTACTGAGGCTTAAAAATAAGACTAAGACGAAATGCCTTTTATGCCCGTCATTTTCCCAACTTACTCTCCACATCGAAACACAACAGAGCGACTAAACAAAGTTACTTTTGATATTGACTATCGGTAACGCTAAGAGATGAACAAAAGCGGACCTACAATACTGGCAAGCGTATGTCGACATCGATACGCTTCGGAGCGTATGTCTTTTGTCTAGCCGCTGGAATAATTCTGAGGGATTGTGTTTAAGAAACGTTCGATACGTAAATCTTCTTCTTTTTTAATATGGCCCCATCCATCGATGCGATGATTTCGCCAATGTCAAAGTAATAAATACAGTATTCGAAAATCTTGCGACATAATAGAGCACGGTCAAAAGACCTCTCCCCCCTGTCGGGCTCTTAGCCAACGGATAACGATATCCCTCAGAATCTGCTAGGAAATCATTAACCGATGCCCAAGCACTGCTCTTCCCCTCGGACGGATCCAACCGATCCGACTCGCACGCATACGTAAAGTCGTAGCACTTCGGAAGTGACCCATGAAATTGATTTTAATTTATTTTAACACGCAAATTGTGGCCGTAACATTGAACGTATGTCACGACCGGCCGCTTATATAACAATATCGTGAAACAACTTAAAGATAGTACAATGTTGTGTACTTAATGTAATGGTAAAATGATTGCTTGTAGATGGCCTAAGTGGAATCGGTTAGGTTAAACTATTTCACGTAAGTATTAATTTACCGCCCGCAACACCTCGGGCATTGCTAAAGAAATATCGCTTGTTAATCGCCCTAGCTCGTGCGACAAGTTCCTGCGATCAGACACATTGTTTATTTCACCACTCTCGGAATCTAATGTACCTATTTTATTCTTCACACACACACACACACACACACACACACACACACACACACACACACACACACACACACACACACACACACACACACACACACACACACACACACACACACACACACACACACACACACACACACACACACACACACACACACACACACACACACACACAAATCACGTCTTTATCCCTTACGGGGTAGACAGAGCCTAAGGTAACAAGACCTACAAGCCACGTTTAGCAAGATTGTGTGAAAATAGTGATGGGTTGCGAGCCGCATCGCCTAAGAACATGATTCCTCATGTAACTATCTCAGTGTTTGTCAATTGTATTTGTCTTGTTTATTTTACACAATAAAGAGTTTAGATACATCCCTCGATGAGCTTTTACCATCTGCGCGGGAAGAGAAGCAACTGGTAACATTCTACGTTTTTTCTTTGCTCCCAGACCAGCATGGAAGTTTATTCTTCGCTTCTTGGAAATGAGCGCTTATAAATAAATTGTAAACAACATTCCCACCGTTTTAATTTTGTTATTAATTGTGTGTCGTCTTTTAAGAAACCGGTTTATTCGGCGTTTTTTGATCGCAAAAATCCCAATAGTACCTATTCGCACAAATCACGTCTCAATATCCAGTGGCGTAACTATAACGTCTGGGGCCCGCGGCAAATTCGTCACATGGGGCTCCTTCCTCAATATAAAGAAGTACATCAGCGTCCCTTCTGTGCTCTAAACCAACTCAGTTCGGGGCCCCTGGCATTTTGCCACCCCTGCCACCCTATAGTTACGCCACTCAATATCCACACCCTATTTCACAAAAAAAAACTGTTCCTCGAACTAGTTAGTAGTTAACTTCATGAGTTTCGTGACAACCCTCAGAGCGCAGCGGTTACGTCGGCTTTTTTTTATCAGAAATACTGCTATAATTTTTTTTAATACTCACGGATAGCAATAAAAAATATTTTCACAAAAATATCCATTGTTGTTCAGTGTGGTAGTGCCGCGTGCGCACAGCCGACTGCAGCGTCGCAGGTTCGAGATCTTGTTAGGAGCGGCCTCGAATTACGTTAAGAACACGATGTTTACGTTAAGACTATACTTTGTAATCTTGTTAAATACCTACGTAAAAACAAGTGACTGACTCATCAACGCCCAGATAAATCGGCCGTCCCGACTTATGAAATTTCTAAACGTCACTGAAAATTAGAACACAGAAAAGTCCGAAAAGTAAAGCTATGGTCGGGAATCGTACCCGGATCCTCGTCATTCCATTGACGCGTGCTATAATACCCCTGCGTTTATCCTGTCTATTTGTTTCCGCCACCTACTCAAACTGTCTCCAACTTATTTCTCTATCTTATTGGTTATCTGGTAGAGATCGCTATTAAGCGATAAGGCCGCCTATTGTCTACTTTGTTCTTTGATTCTGTATTGTTTTGTACTGATTTGTAGTGTTCAATAAAGAGTATTTGTATTGTATTGTTTTATTGTACCCCTACACCACCCATAGCAGGTAGGATCTGTCTACCCCGTAAGGGATAAAGACGTGATATATGTATGTATGTATGTATTATTTCCTTACAACTACTAATATTCAGTGCATCATATCGACTCATTTGACAATCGCAGAACGGTTGTTTTATGTTATTAGGTACCTTAGAGTTTTTTGTTTCGCGGTATCTTCCGTTGTTTTATTAGCTTAGGGGCCCAAGGTACAGGAAGTATTTGGTCGCCAACTTTGAACATGTCAAACATTATTGTTTTCTCGTTTTTGTCTCGCCGAATAACTGCTGACATACGGAACAGTGTCAAGAACACTCCATGAAGGACCGGGCCTTTCACCGGTATTCCCTCGCTGCCATTGGGGGGCGC
Source organism: Pandemis corylana (assembly GCA_949127965.1). Lineage (NCBI taxonomy): Eukaryota > Metazoa > Arthropoda > Insecta > Lepidoptera > Tortricidae > Pandemis > Pandemis corylana. The sequence continues at coordinate 12,642,177 of OX421869.1, read as the reverse complement.
CGCGGGAGCATGAGGGTGTCACGGCGTACACTATGCAGGACCGGGTCCCACCGGCCGGCCCCGCTTGCTCCCCACCCCCTGCCAGCAGGCACCACTAGGGGGGGAGGGCATCACACTGCCGCCTTCTCCTCCCCGTCCGTCATGCTGGACCGGGCCTGGTTTCAGAGTAAGGTGAGTGGCTACTTGGCAGAAACGTATCGCCTTAAATGTGGAAAGATACCAGTTTTCTTGCAGCGATTTTCGGGGTTGGATTATTCAAATACTAAGTTAGGCTCAGTCTTTTTTTCAGGACAATGTTTTTTGTTCTTATCGTCCAATCTCCAGCCTACTCATAATAATGAAAGGAAGGAAAGAGAAAAAGTTTATCCGTAACAATATAATACAAAAAAGCAACTAATTGGCCTGCAATAGGTGGAGTAGCGGTATAGCACGCATCACGGAATGATGAGGATCCGGGTTCGATTCCCGGCCATAGCTTTACTTTTCTGATTTTTCTGTGTTCTAATTTTCGATTCAATTTCTAAGAGGTAAAACAGTAAAAATAAACATAAAAAATCAAGAAGTAAAATTCTTGATTCATTTGATAATAAAATTATTATTATTCTATGTATTTATTTTTAACATAAGTTAGGTTTTTACAATAATCATATAAAAAGTATTAAAACAATATGAATACCAAATATAAAAACATTATAAAAACCTAACCTAGGGTGCCGCCGGCAGCGAGGCGGGGCCTAAGCTACCGGCGGTCAGGGCGACAGAGAGAGGAACCTCCTGACTATCCGAGCCGTGTCCAGGAGTACCGCCTTCTGTATTATTATTATTATTATTAAGTAGCTGTTGCCCGCAACTTCGTCTGCATATAATTAGTTTATCGCTATCTCGCAGGAATCACGCAATTTCCCGGGATAAAAAGTAGCCTATGTGTTATTCCAGACTATAATGTCTTCCAAATTTCATCCAGATCTGTCCAGCCGTTCTGGCGTGAAAGAGTAACAAACATCCATCCATCCATACTTACAAACTTTAGCATTTTTAATATTAGTAGGATTAGCTAAGATGTTTTAGAGTAAGATCCCAGAGCGATCAGACATAACTTATTTTCACACGAATGAAACCTTAAGTTTTCAGTAGCGTCTCGTGTGCCTTGAATACCTACGCGCTTGTGAAAACTTGCCGAGTGACACCTGGGCAGGTACCAGGTGAGAAAGGTAACTAAAAGTAAGAGTTATTTAACTTAAATTCACATGGCTGATTTTTTTTATATATATAATGTAGAATATTATTTTAAAGTAATATCATAATTGTCAGACACTTTTGATGGACCAGAGCTTTTGTCAGACGCTTTTAAGCTAGGTACCCAAAAAATAAATGAACTTTACTTATTTTTACATGTCTGATTTTTGAATATGTTATTGAAGTATTTATTTAAAAGTTATATTCAATCAGTCAGTGTGAAAATAAGTTATGTCAGATCGCTCTGGGATCTTGGACTATTTATTGTTAGAAACGGAACCAAGTGTGCAAATCCGACTCGAACCTAGCCAATTTTTCTTAGCTGACATTACTAAATAGTTTCATTGCGATGTAACCATCCCATATAAAGTAGTAATTGGCCTGATTGACCGTTAATTAGAGACTCATTAAAAATGATGTTTAGTTGATAACAATGAACTCATAAATAACATACAATGGAAAATCTTATTCATCTATCTTCTATTGCAAAACACTAACACTTTGCTTACAACTGTGTATACAAATTGACCCATTATTTTCGCTCGCCAGTGTATCCTTACTTCCTTACTAATATTATAAATGCGAATGTAACTCTGTCTGTCTGTTACCGTTTCACGCTTAAACCGCTGGGCCGATTTAGTTGAAATTTGGACACACAACAGATAGTTTGAGTCCCGGAAAAGGACATAGGACAGTTTTTTTGGCATAGTTCCCGCGGGATAGCACAGCCCAAACCACTGGACTTAGAGACTTGAAATTTTGCACATAGATACCTTATACAATGTAGGCATGCACTAAGGAAGGATTTTTGGAAATTCCCACGGGATAAGGAAAAAACGGGAATTATATATTCGATTCCGAGTGACGCTTTTGGTTTTGAAAATTCTTTTGACAATAGAAAGCCACAGTATTTGTGAGTATCATAGGCTATATTTATAATAATTCTGCGCGGACGAAGTCGCCGGCAACAGCTAGTATGTAAAGAAATACGCAAAATTGAGTACGTACGCCTAGGTTCTAATTTGCCCTCTGCGTGTTTTCGTCTAGTTTTCATTAAATGAAATATTATACTCACATTAATATTTCCGCTAGGCAGAGCCATGTGGAAAATCCATCTTGCTAAGCAGCAGTGTTGTACCGCTGCGTTCCGGCGTAGAAAGCCAGTCATTGGAACAAGAGGTATTCTAGCCCCCTGGGCTGGCCACACCTAAAATCCTCTAATATTATGGGTCCTTGACAGCCTTTCACTTATCATCAGATGACCACTTGCTCATTTGCCACCCTATTGGAAAATTAATTAACACTTAACAGATTAGCTGTTATCAAGTTAAACCATCAAATCATATTAGATTGCAAACAAAAGGCGCAAATGTTAGTTCGGGATATTGTTACAAGACACACAAGGCCTATTTGAAGAGCAAATTTACAGCTGGCACATGATTTAATGTGACAAAAACTTGTACAGTCAGACGCATGAATTCACTACATATTATATGTTAAGAAAATCCTCCGCCATGTCTGTTCGCAATAAACTCAAAAACTATTGTACGGTTTTTACTAATAAATAGAATAGATAGTGATTCGGGTACGTATTAAAATACATAAAGTTTAAAATGTATAATGGGTTAAAATACATAATGGTTTATAATATATAATGCGATTTTCTCAGAAAGTTACAAATTAACAGGATTGTTATAAAACAAACCTAACCTAAACCAATCTATAGATTACGATATCAAAAAAGTTCATTTACCTAATAGTTTTACAGAAAATTGCGTTATATATATTTTGAACCATTATGTATTTTAACCCATTATACATTTTAAACTTTATGTATTCTGATCCGCTCCCAGTGATTCACAAGGAAGGTTTAGGTTAATTTGTCAATTAAAACTTATATATAGCTCCTTTTATTCCATTTCGCAACAATTTCAGTACATTTTGTAGTCTTTTTTTTATAAATTATCGCGTTATTCGGCGTATCGCGTTATGCGAATCGCTTCGCAGATGTGTGCAGATTTCCTCACGATGTTTTCCTTCACCGAAAAGGATATATTCCGAAAAACTCAGAAGTCCGAACCCAGGACCCTCTGCTTGAGAGGCCACAGGTCAAACCACTAGGATACCACGGCAAAACTTAGTCACATAGAATGTTTTTTATTGATAACATAATTTTTTTGAATATCAACAAGCTCCCAGTAACTCCCCTACACACATGGCGCTGAAACTTAAACTTATGGGGTTAAAAAGAACTGAAGTATTAAAAAACGGTATTTGGGTGAACTTTTTATTGAATTATCACATAGGAATGTTTATTTATGTTACATAGAAAGGGCAATAAATCTATAATACCTTAGCAACAGCTTAAAATATCTTCTATAAGGAATACAAAACAAGAAACGCACTCACACACCCACACTTCTAAATAAAACTAAAGCAGTATAATAAAAATCTTTCATGAAATAAAATGAAAATATTCTAAGTTTTTCAGCAGAGAAAGGAAAAACATGGAAACATTCTTTGAACTAATTAACCATTATTTCTTATCTCTCCAAAATAAGGAGGATATATAAACTATATGTTGGTAGAAATATGTATTTTATGTTGTTTATGTATGCAGTCTGGATGATATCAAAATCTAAGCAAAATTTTAATTTCATTTCCGCAAATTAACTAATTCCTTTAATTACTTCCATGTTTTTCTAGCCCACTTATTAAATAAATAATTGTCCTAATTTACATTAAACATTCCAATAACTACATAAAATATTTACAATTTAAGACAAGTTAGAGCAAAGAAGCAATACAGCATCTCACACTCATACATAATTCATTCTGTACTTTTCCGAACTAGATTCTTTATCGTCATCTATATGAAGTTTTGGCATCGTATCATATAAAAGTGACAAAAAAACCGTTTTATATAACTAATGTTTTTTTATTTTATTGAATCAGCCGTTACTTTGCGGAGTCCATTTCAATGAACAATAAAAATTTACCTTGCTACTCCGCTACTCAAGCAGCGGAGTAGCAAGATAAATATTTCTTGTTCATTTTAACGTTTTTTTTTCGCAGCATGCTGAATAAAAACCACGAATTTTAGATACACAGAACTTTGCACGAAGCCTTCGTAAATGTTTACTTACAAACACTAGTGAGTGTGTGTATGTGATTATCGATGCACTATTATTAACGATTCACGTCATTTCCAACAAACACACTGCATCCGTAACGCATAACCAAGCTTATATTGAAAATGGCATTCAGAGCGTGTATTAGGATACAAATTAAAATGTATGAATCTATAACCACTAGATTATCCGACCTTCAAATTATATCATCTTTTTAGCATGTAGAGTTATGCGTAAGTGAAGTAGTAATCTGTCTTCAGACGGTTGTATTTTTATTTTTTGAAGAAATCGTTTAGCTGCTCTATTTTGTGAATTTTATTGTACTAATTTTGAATTATAAATAGTAGTAGAGAGTAGAGCCAAGGTATTGAAATGTAAATTTATTTAATCGTGCTTCTTCGGACTTACAAAATTTTCTAAATATCTATTTAATAGCTCGGATATCATGAAGGTCTACTAAATAGTATTTAGTAGACCTTCATGATATCCGAGCTATATGTCCAGTAGTTTAGTCTGTGGGTCGCGTCGGTCAATCGCGATTGATACTGTTATATAGGTATAGATAGATTTAAATAAGAAATATTGCAAAAGGATATCATCCACGTAGAAATGCATGCACGGTAGTCAATTAACGAGTTTTGCGTTATCTTGCTAAGCGGAATTTAACTTAACTACATAAACTTAAATCATAATGGTACAGCTATAGCATTATGCATTGTTTAGTTTTAGAATAAGAGTATTAGGGTGACACAAGTGTAGACACCATTATTGTTGAATAACCCTCAATTTTTAGGCCTTATTTCAACATTATTATTCGCAAGATTCGCAACATCAATATATGTAAATACTATGAACAGCTACTTCAAGTAAATGCAACGCTGCACCGTCTTAAATTACACTTTAACTCTCATCATAAGAACAAAATTGAGCTTATCTAAAGCTTCCATTAAGTCATTTCATCATTTATTACGAACTTTTATGATTCACATGTCAGCAGATATATTTATCGACATTTTACAGTCGAGTTCGCCAATATCTGTACAGCCAACCGTTCAAAAATATTTACACCCTTATTTTCAGTTACATAAGATGCGTGTTTAAATATTTTTGCACGATTTGCTGTATTTGAATCTGGATTTGGAGAACTTGACTGTACAGGATTATGATGCTGCTAGAAATTAAATAAAAGCAAAGTTAGAGCAATTATTAAAATAGAATGTAACCATTTCGTAAGATTACTTTCATCTTTCTCGTATGTAAATAGATGTATTATTTCAATAATTTCGTTAGTTCTTGTAACGAATGTTAATCAACATTGTTCATTCATTTACTAAACGACAAAGTATTTCTCATTTCAATAACACTGTTGGCATGTGAAACATACTTCAAACACAATTCTCTATTATAGATACAACACGAGCCCTAAATCGCTACCCTGAGGTACGACCTTATTTCAGATCCTCTCCATCCCCCAGGAGGTCTTCGTATTCCTTCTCCAACTGCTTATCGTCAGCCTTATCAGCTACTACTTCATACTCATTCAGTTCTGCTTCTAGATCTTTCTCCCATTGCTCTGTAATATTAAAACCAGTGTTAATAATTTCACAAACGCGTATGTATAAAACGCTGTTTTTTATCTACTGTCGTTTAAGGTTCAAATTTCATTTTGTTGTGTTTATTTATCGTCTTTGGTATTAAATATATTCAGTATAAAATTAATAATATTTACCTCTAATGACTGGTAATTCGATTCTAAATAAAATTTTACACACATCACTCATTTGGAATACTATGTGACGTACCACAACAATATACATTTAGTAGATACAAGTAACACCTACTCCTACTGGTACTACTAAGATTCAGAGTACTGCTCTTCTAGATCAAGTAAATCTATAATAAAAAATAGCATTTTATACATCTGTACTGTGATAATTACATCAAATATTTGGATGCTTGTTATTTAAGACTTCTTTCAAATTAAGAGTATTTAAAAACTTCAATATCCATGTGACCGTAAACAGAATTTACCTACTAATAATATTACCTTGGTAACTCTTCAAAATATCTATCCAAATAATAAGACCGATGTATTTTAGAATAATATAATTATTTCAATTCGTAATAACTAACTATAATGCCAATTTTCATAACGGTTACGTCGCTCGCTAAACATTGTTTTTGTATAGAATTACGCTAACCGGCTAGAATACACATTCGAGTCGTTTAGAAACTAAATAACGAACTACTGTATGATTTCAAAAGAAAAAAAAACTTTTTTAGAGCTACCAAAACAAACGAGATGCAGCCGCGATCAGACTTTTAAAAAGGCCAACGTCATGACAAAATGGAGATTCAGAGCTTTAAAAGGCTAGAGCAAAGCGATGTTAACGCATTCTAGCCCTCTAAAACCATCAATATCGCAAATCAGTTACGATAAAGCCCAAAAAGGCCTGAGCCACGATACAGTCGCGTTTGCATTAGTACAAAAAACCTATGTATATATGGGTCTGCCACCAGGCGGCACCACTGTACATCAAACATCTTATAAAACAATTACATCATCTAAATACAATCATAGATATCTGCACACAGACGTTAACGCAAACATATTACGCAGAAATTAACACTTATTTAATTCTCGAGCGACATCTTTCGGTATTTTCATACCCCAAAACAGCCTCGATATTGGATCAGTAGCGCCACCTAGTTACAGGGAAGGCAACTGTCACTATATTTCAACTCCAAAATAATGCCTGCAGCCTTCCCGGGTCCGTACCAGCCACACTGTGCGGCTGTGGACCGGACAGTCGCACTTAGCTTGAATATGGATAAACTAAACGCTATAAACGCATGTGTTTATTGACAACGGCGAATATCAAAACACACAAAAGCCAAATTATTTAGTTCGACCGGTTTTTTCTGTAATTTTAGAATCGGGTAGACGGGTGGGGTTGCGCAGACGAATCCATCTCAAACAACAAACGGAGCCATTCATAATATACAATTCAAAATCACAGGTGGTCCTTTTCTACGTCAGCCTTTGTGACGTCGTGTCCAAGTAGTAAACGTCTCATTCATTCAACCACACGGTACTTTAATTTCAACTTTAATAGGATGCCTAGTTCGTTCTCGTAATCAAGTGGTGAGAATAACCACAAAATCGCAATCGCTAAGAACTTGTAAGACTTGATCGCGCCACCTAGTGACTTTACTGCACATGTTAAAGTCGTTGATTGACTGTAAACAGGCGACAAACGAAATCTGCGCACCCCACTCCCCTCACCGCCCGACTCGTCTGTAAAGCGTTACTGTAGGGTTTTGCGAGGAAACATAGGCCAGTTTTCGACTCCCGTCATTCGCTTCGGACGACAGAGGGCGCTGGGTGCAAACTATTGAATTAAAAAGTTTAAAGACAATAGTAAAACGAATAGGGCCTGTTTATTTTCATTATAAACTAAGTTCTGTGCCTGGTAGTGGTATGTTATCACAGTGTAACAACTTAAACTATATCGCACCAATTTTTGAATTTATTATTTATTATGAGCCTATTGTGTCCCACTGCTGAGCAAAGGCCTCCCCCCAACGCTTCCACTGCTCCCGGTCTGCTGCGGTGCGTGTCCAGTCCCTTAAGGTGTCCAACACTTCCCGCCATCGCCGTCTAGGTCGGCCGGGCCACCGCTTTGAGTTAGTAATTTTTGAATATGTGATTGAAAAATAAAGTATTTGAAAACTAAAAATGTTATTTTGGATTTCAGTGAAATCTCCCTAAGCACCTTTTACTTGACTTATTTTATCATTTAAATATGTCAATTTCATGGCCTGAATGTTTGTTTCAAATAAATTTGCACCCACAGCCGTCCCAGTCCATTTTACACTATTATTAAATGATTTAATTTAAATACAAACTATTCTACACAACTTTAATTACACTGGATATTTCTCAGATACAATATAACGACCTAATCTAATTGTAAATGTTAATTACAAAAGAAAAGGAAGAGACAGTGATAAAAGTGAATAAAAACAATATTCACATCTTAAAAAAGTCCAAGTGTTCCATTATAAAAACACTTGAAAATTATTGAGTAAATATTTTTTTACTCGCTCTCGGGAACGTGTTGCCAGTAGGAATTATTTCCTGTTTTTTCTTTCAAAGAGGCAGTAAGTTTTTTTTTCTAATTGACTGTCACATAAGTGATATGTCGCGGCTGACGGAGTTGCTGGAGCGAAGTTAAACTGACAACACTTTATATTTACAAAATATAAAGTTTCAACATTGCTACAAGACAAAATCACCAAACCAACTTTGAGAGGCAAGCGAAACGAAAAGCACAGTTCAAGCCAAAACAGTATCCAAAGCGATGTAAGATTAAAAATTCAAGTAGCAATGTCAAAACCAGAAACTTATCTTTACACTACTGAGCGGATAAAATGTGACGGTAGCTACAGAATCTTAGTACAAGAATTTAATCAATACTTAGACATATATATAACATTCAGTAGACATTAAAATGGGTTCCATTGAAAATTTGACAGACAAGTATACAGTTCGAGTACCTCAATAGCTTTTTTTTTCAAAATTTTATGAATTATTTTTAATATAGCTATTGAAATACATACCTAGTTATATACTTTGTGATACAACAGGTGATATATAAAGACACGACAATATATACAGTTAGTCCGGCGGGACAAGCGATATTGTCATAACATTCATTATATATGATAGTTAACAACGGTGAGATATGGAGCTGATATATAATATATAAACAATTTGAACAGCAATATTTTATAGATATATATGCACAAATTATAGTGACAGGATCAACAGTGAAACAGTGATACGCCGTGATCGAATAATGCTATTAAAACCCGCTATATATTATCCCCTCTTGTACATATAGCCCCAAGTACCATATCTTATTCTTTAGGATTTGCACAATAATCCTAGAGAAGTATTAAAACGCATACATGTATTAACTGTGCGTATTTCCTGATTTGGAAACAATTAAATTTCTTATTATAATAATATAGCCCTTTTTATTCCGATTCGCTACAATTTCAGTACATTGTGTAGTCTTCGGCGCGCCGTATGGCATAGGCCGCCTCCGTTCATTGGAGGGTTTGGGCTATAGTTCCCACCCGGACCCAGTGCGGATAGGGAACTTCACACACACCATTGAATTGCTTCGCTGATGTATGAAGCTTTCCTCAAGATGTTTTCCTTCATCGAAAAGCTCATGGCAAATTTCAAATGTAATTTCGCATCAAAAACTCAGAGATGCGAACCCAGTAGTCGAACCCACGACCCTCTGCTTGAGAGGCCACAGGTCAAACCACTAGGCTACCACTTTTCGTAAATTTTATTATTTTATTCGTAATTAAAAAAAAACGTATTATTGTTTCCAAAGTTAGTTTTCCTAAACAATCATCTACTTAGACTCGTTCGATGTACATTCTTATAGTTGTATTAAGATTACAAATGCAAATGCTAGACGATGTCAATCAACTTAAGCCAATTTTTGAAAGCAATTGTGTTCATCATATCCAATCGAACACACGACGGCCATTATTGCTTTCGACCACAATTTAACAGCATTATTCGACCAGAAACCATTTCAACTCTAGAAGAGCCCGAACATCGCGTAATACATTTCCCTTGCAAGCTCCGTATAGACTAGGTATTGCCGGTTCTATACAATATCCTCTCCATAATATATGGCTCTTTTAGGCCCAAATCTATCTCGAAAGCCTTACATGATTCCCACAAACAAGTGCATTTATCTTTCTCTTTTGCACACTACATCCACTAAAATTCGTGTTTCTCGTACCTGCTATCCAAAAACTATAGCTGTTTCGTTTCTAGGAGTTTACACGGATGTTTGCTTCGTCTCGCTTTGCAGTAGGACAGAGTGAGAGACTATATTTCTCACAGTAACACTGTAAGACACGAGTCTAAATATAGGGTTGTCAAAGACAATTACAATCGTAAGCCTCGGTCTGGTTAAAAATTAATAGTGTTACCAGGTTTGTATGTTACAGCGATAATACAGCTACGAGACAAACTGTCATTACATTTAAAATGTGCTGTCTGACAATGACTCACTATCATCAGACACACACATTAACTTGTAATAAAACGTTGTGAAACTAACAGATCACTCGCATATCAAAATCAAGTACCGCTCGACACGTTTCGGACTAATCCGTTATCCTCATTTCCAAAGCATTTGCCTACGAAGGACTACGATTTAGTCCGAAACACGCGCCGTAATCAACGTCGATACGCGAGTGACCCATTTCGTTCACAATGTTTGAATCTCAAGTCAGTTTCATTTCATACCTAATGCCAACCCATCACAAAACTTCAAAGAATCGATGACAATGTCGACAATAAACATACATAGACATAAATAGGCAGTACCGTCAAGGGAGCCGCCAACAACTGTTAGACTATAATAATATACTTGTCATAACCGTAAGGAGCCTATAGTGAATAAGACATAGAACCGTGCAATGGTGTTACATGTGACGCCCCGTAGTCCATGCGTGGCTTAAGCTGCATTCCAGGAGAGAAAATGCTTATAAAACAGCTGTCACGATAGCTCACCCAGAAAGGAGAAAGAGATTGGAAAGGCCTAGAGGACGCACTCGTACCTAACATTGAACCTCGATCAGCAATACCAAAGACAAAGGGTCACATACAAGATCACAGTTAAAGCCGCGCGAGAGTCGCGTCGCGCTCGAGATAGCCTACCCGTCTCTATCTAGAATGAACAGTAAGAAACAGATGGGCAATCAATCTCGCGCGCGACGACTCTCGTGCTAGACGTCAAAAAATAGTTTAACCTCAACCTCATCAATCTGTCATCAGACCTAACAAAACAGTCACAAATCTCTAAAATATCTTTCGTCACGGAACATTATTAGTGTCAAATTTCCGCGAGCGAGGACTTCTGAGCAACGACCCTTCATCTTGATATAATTGATCGAAGAACTAAAACAAAACACGTCTTCTCTGCAGCTAACTCTTACTCGCTTACTAGGCGTGTAATATACACATGCCTGCACATTCCATACAGGCTTAACAACCACAAAGGTCCTAGTAAATCCGGTATAAGAGCCCTTCCAATCTCAGCCTTCAATGCCGTGAAGCTCTACACACTTGTGACAAGCTGCAAGGCAACCGCTTGTAATACGCTCATCAATGTCCCAAAGCGCTGGCTAATTTCCAGTGATTGGTGCACAACAGAATTATACTGAATATCCTATGAAAACGTTCGAACTTGTGGATACCTTGCAAAACTTGTCAAAGTATGTAGCCCTCCCATTCAAACATTAAAGTTTGACCGTATAACGCGGTAAGAGCGCCTCGAGTCAGAATGCATGTTAAATTCAGCTATTAGCTGAATGAGTTGATTTTAATACAAGCTTCAGTCAGTAGCCAATTTAAAGTCAATCCGGCATTGCGAGTGGGTCAAAATTCGCTGGCAGGCTTTGAAACGGACCACATGTTTAAAAACATTAAAAGCTAAATGTCGGAGCAAAATAAAAAATGTTAACAAAACTGTTCACATATTTGATTTTGCTGCATAATTTACTTAACTTTGCAGAAAGCTTGCTTGTATTCAGAGATTTTATTGTTTATTTAAAGAAAGACGTTGCTACCGTGTTATACAGGCCAAGTGTTTTTCTTTATACTCTTGGATCTGACAGATCCATTGATTATCATTATTAAGTAATAACAATGCTACCGAATTTTGTTACATAAAATATATGGATTAATAAAGCGACAGCAAAAATCGTTAGATCCAAAGAGCATGCAAGAATTCTCAAAGTTGGTTTGTGTTATAAAGATCTTAAAAATAAACCGCGACATTTTCTCTGATGAAACTCGATGTGCCAAAAGTCACTTTCAAACAACTTAGGACCTCAATAATGTTGAAAGCATTTATTTAATAATTTAACTCATTTTTAATGAAGTTTTAAGAACGTACACTGTTTGAATTCTAAACCTTTTTAATTATAAAGGCGTTAGCCGAGGAAAGTGAACAGAGGGACTCCAAACTACATCAAACTCCATACTCTAAAGTATTTAAGTTTTATTTTCTTCTCACTCACAACACAACATAAATAATGACAAAACATACAACGAATATCAACTAAATAAAATGGCTAATGTGTGTTAAACAAAATCATAATCAGGGAGGAGCACAAGGATCCAGGTATAGCTTAGAATCTCTAGAAATACTATTTATCTTTAAATAATAACATATTTAAGTCGCAACTACGGGCGCGGTCATTTTTTTACCAGACATTCCTCAACATAATAAAACTATTTGTCTTCTGACAATCCCAAAACGACATACAGTACTATCAGTTTCGCGAAAGCTATGATAGTTGTCGTATTTGAAACTAACAGCAATTTTATATAGTTGCCCAAAAATGATGGTCACTCTCAATTCTATTCAAAAAAGCGTTATTTAATTCACGCTTACTCAAAACATGATAACTTGCACAGCTTGAGAAACTGGCAGTGCTATGCATACATTTCAAATGAAAAACTGGACATTAACGCCAACTAACTAGCATTAAATCAGTATTGTCATGTGATGATATTGTGTTCGTTCACATATAATTTTCAGCAAAAACATTACGTTAATACAAGTCACGTGCACGTATTTTTCATGAATCTGTATCCGCATATATTCAAGTCGTCTTACCGTCATCATTCTCCCTATCGACTTTCATCGTCTTTATCCGTTGCTTCGCGTCATCGATAGACTCCTGAGACGACTTCTCTTTGGCAATGAGATTCTCGCTCGCTGACTTTTCATCTAAGTTAAGGATAGAGGAATAACAATGAAACAAAAAAAATATTAAAAAAGTGCACTAGCAAATAAAATGGATAAAAATCAAGAGGGGTAACCAACATCAAATTATAATAGTGATGCATGCGAATCAAATATCGACACTTTCTTCGACGCTAATTTACTATTCAAAGCCTCTTAACGAAATAGGTTTAAAGGCTCACCAAAAGTTCATCAAACGTCAATGTTTTTGGTTTCCACGTCATGCATGAATGTAGTGCCCGATGGGCAACAAGGTAATGACGGAAGTTTTCAGATTCAAGTTTCTTCCATTACCTTCCATTAGTTGATTTTTGGATATAGTCCAGACAAGGTATGAATGGGATCACTTCATATCCTAATCGTATTAGTATATTTACTTACGACTTTTCTGGAGCTGCGAGAGACGGATGGTCTGGAATGGATTGCACAGAGAGAACGTAGATCCAAGATCATTTATATGGAGTTCCTTGCACAATAACTAATTCCTTATGACTGGACACCCAGGTCAACTAGAATTCTACATAATACTTAACCCACCCAAATCTCGAAGCATCAGTAAAGATCGAACCTAAACCCCAACAGGTTCAAAAATTTACATCTAAAGCTACTTTTCCACCAGCTGAGCACTGATGAAAACGGGTAGATAATCTACGAACATAAACGTTTATAATCGATGGACATCACACATCTTTAGCTCGTATCTGGAGGAATAGTAGCCTTACTATAGCTGTGATATTGGGACCTGCATTGGAACGTTCAGCTGCAGTTAAAAGTAATCCCCCTGTCATAAGCGCCTGGGGGGCGGGGGGCGGGGGGGTTTACTCTTCTCTGCATCTGGTGCATGTACAAAATGAGTGTGTTATTGTGAGGTCGTACCCTGTGAGTCGTCGGCGCTCTGCTGGCGGGAGCCGGCGGCGACGGCGTCTGCCTCGTTGGCCTGGCAGATCAGCGACAGGCGGTAGAAGTAGTTCCGCCAGAAGTTCTCCTCCGTGATGCTGGAACGTGAGAGGTTTACGGTGAAAAACCAGGGAATAGTCTTCAAACGTAGTTTAATACATCGACACCTATATCATGAACTGCTCATTGATACAGCTGTCCATAAACCACAGTTATTGATCTCAGAGCCAGAGTTCCTTTACTTAATTTCCTTTCATCTTTCGCCAAAGCATCAGCTTCGGCTCTTAACGCGTCTTCGCGGGCTTCCATCAAGGGATCCTGTACTATCACACAAAGGACGGTGGTACTCACACTTTAGGCACGAGGTCGAAGCGCATCTTCTCCAGGTTGGAGTCCTCGGTCATGATGGCCACGGCGACCGGGTACATCTTGTCGTAGTCGAACTCGAACTCCACGCCGGCCGGCGGCGCGCGTACGAAGTTCCGCCGATCCTGACACAAGTAAACAATCACATGTCATGTTTGAATACTGTTATTATTATGTATTGTACGCTTTAGGAATACAGACATGCCTCTTTATCATAGGGATAGGCAGAGACTACTTTATTCCACTTGCTACCATCCTGACATACCTCTTTCGCTTCATCCACACTCATCAATCTCTACATACAGACGTGCTCGTCGGTTTTGGGTACTCTTGACGCTTTAGGAATGAGATATAATTTCGCAAAAAAATCCGCATTATCTTACAGGTTTCATCTTGGGTCTAAGGCATTTCAAATTTAAAATGAGCGTATGGAGCAAGAAAACTAGTTAAGGAAAGCTATACACCTGTGAAGTAATTCCATGCGGTTGAAGTCCTCAATCCTCTCTGAACCCATGCTTACAACATAGGTGGATGGAAATACAATACAAATGAAAGCAATAATACTGGTTCTCGTCCTTCTACACTGTGTGTGTGTTTACATGGTGGCACTGGGTCAGTGACTTCTAACCCGGTTGCATCACAGCCCGGCAATGGATCAATTTTTCTTGCTAGTTCAAACTTGGTTCACATTATGCACACATGGACCTGTTGTACGTACAGAAACGTACAGTTTCACCATTCAAAGAGTATGGAGGGACGCGCCTTCGCAAGGGAACATATCTGTTTTGTACATGTGTTTGTTTCTACCCGCGTCATCTCCGGAATACTCACTGATCAGCGCGTTTACCTTTTCTAGATTATGGTGTAACGACATCTGCTATATAAAGAAGATAAGGTAAAGTGTACTTACAGTGGACAGCGACAGGCATTCTTCCTTAAGTGCAGCCTCATTGGGAGCTCCGATCCACGGGGCAGTGGCGGCGCCACCGGCGCCCCCCTGGCCCTTGATGAAGGCGTCCTGCTCGCGGTTGAACTCGCCGAGGATGCTCTGAGGACAACCAGAGAACAGTTAAATTATTATGAACGCAGTTGACAATGTTCATAATAATATCTAATTGGGACAGACAGAGAAAGAATGGCGAGATAATTTGGACAAATGTGTAAAGAATTGAAGTCGTGTTGTCTCATGCAAGTAGAATCACAATCGTATGATGAATGGTTTCTACAAACTATAAAAGATAAGGGTAGAGAGAGATGATGAATGTCACTGCGAGCATCGTGCACGTATACCATAAGGCCTCTGGTGTAGCATTGCGACCATCTAGTAGTTGTAGAAGTCCATGGGAAAGATATTTAGCCAGCTATTTGCAAAGCCGCTGAAAACTCAGTTTCTCTATTTCAAACTTTCTTCGGCAGCACAGGTCCGGAAAATTTCATCGTATGTCTATCCAGAATCGATAGAAGGGAAGAAGAGAACGGAAAAGTCTCTGCATTGTAAATAGTTGTGGCGCTTACAACCTATCTACAATCGTAACAAAGCACCAGCATTAATCTGATTAACAGAGATAAGCGGATTTGTATTGCACACACCGCTAATTACCAGTTAAACGTGACGTATTAAAGCGCACGTCGCTGCTGTTAATTGGAGACATGACGTCACATGGTTGTCCTACAACTCTCAAACTAGTTCGACAGTCACTCACCACGCCAGCTTGGTTAATCAGCAAGCAAGGAGCCTCAGGTGCCTTCAACTTTTTCATAAATTCATTTCATCATTAATCCGCTCATTGCAAAACGTCAGAGAGTGCCTACGGTGGTCACCCCATAAACAGGATGATAATAAAGTACGAGAGACAATTTAGACATACGTAAGTGAAGACAGCAATTTTGACGGAGTGGAGACGTTAACCGCACAGACCATCGTCATGGCACTCTACCGCTACCGCTTCCACACAAACGAAATTAAAAAAACCTCTTCCTCTTCCCCTTCCTCATAAATTTAGAGGAATATTAGGGGAATTTTCATTTCACCGTGCATGTCGCATATTCAATCGCGCGCTCGTACATTTCATAATAATAAACCTCCCTACAATAAATTTCAATAGATATTTCTAAATTTTGATTACTAAAACAAAGTTTATGTACATAATTATGTTTTCTATAATTTAATTAATAAATAAACAAATACTGCGTTCTTTGATCTATTTCATT
This sequence comes from Pandemis corylana, assembly GCA_949127965.1. Classification (NCBI taxonomy): domain Eukaryota; kingdom Metazoa; phylum Arthropoda; class Insecta; order Lepidoptera; family Tortricidae; genus Pandemis; species Pandemis corylana. Next base: position 12,625,481 of record OX421869.1, on the reverse strand, counting down.
TTTTAATTTTCAACTAGTATGTCAACTCTCACACAATCCTATCACTTCTCTTCCTCATCCGCATCCTCATCCTCATAAAAATCTCCTCTTCCTCATCCTCTTCCACAATCTATGTGCTTCCTCTTCCGCTTTCTCGGCCTCATCAACCCTAGTACAAATCCAATCTTGATTGTAGAGTAGCGTCAGTTACATAACCTAACGATTATAGAGTAGCTAGCACTAACATTTCAGGTGCTCAGGAACAAATCCAGTTGAGTCAAGTCATTGTCGAGTCACTAAACGCTTAACCTCACCGTTTCCACGCAGCCTTCGACTTGATTTGATTGCTTAGTAAATGTTTGCCACACGTGTGTGCTTAGGACGACAACGGCTTCGCAAAGGCGGAGCGAAAACAAGGTAAGGTCTTAAGTTTTGACTTGCTAAATTTGATTAAAATCTTTCTGGAAACCTTCCAAGGTAAAGCTTTTATATAATTAGGAAAACTTTCCGAAAAGGTCGCGCTATTACGGGGACTCGAAGCAAATCTTGTTAGAGCATTAACAGAATTGAATATACATGGATTCGGCAACTTTTTATATTAGCGAGAGCAAACGTCAGAAAATATCATTCATTACGTCTCAACGAAGCTTTATGAATGGTGAAATATTTAGTCATACATAAAGAAAGCCCACGCAACAAACATTATAGTTAATACTAATCGACTAGAACCCCAACACGCGCCAAACAAAAAGGACCACACTCAGCATGATAGTGCAGCAAACCAAAACGCTCATTTTGAGTAAACCAAGCCTCACTCTATACTTAAACTAATTACAATGACGACGCCAAATCTCACTATAAATTAGAACGTAAAAAAGAAAATCCTATCAAGAGGCAAGTTAAAGAAAAATCTAAAATTAAAATGAGCGAATCATTTGACAATAAACACGGTACTACGTAACATGAAATATATTAAAACGCAAAAGTCATTCCAACTGTAACAATATTACAGCCTGTAACGCTAAAGTTCCTACAAAAGCTGTCACAATTCGCAAATGAGCTCTATTGTACAAATCCAAGCCGTCCCCTAACCAGGTCAGTGGTAGTCACTAATCAACTAATGAACGGCGCGAGCCATGAATATGAATACTCATGCAAATGAATTGGCTAATATTAGATTTGATGCCGAGGTTTGAAACAACGCTACGTTAGGGCTTGGTAGTAATAGTAAATCATGGTTACTCGGTTACAGTTACACTGATAATTTTGTAATTGGTTGACGTGGTGTCTTAGAATCATTTTGCAATATATCAGCAGTTAGTTGGGTTTCGTAATTTTTAAATATCTTAGCATATCTTGGAATTTGTTATAGTTTATTTACCACCACCGAAATGAAAGGTAAATTTCTGAAAAACCATTTGATAAAACAAATCTAGAACCGCAGTTAAATAAGGTCAGATTGCTTTTAACCACAGCACGTATGTTAAGAGTATAATAAACATCATTTCGTATGTTTTATGCCAAATATAGATTCCTACCTCGTTTAACAATTTTGTAAGAACATTATTAATATCGCAAATATAATTTGGTCTATCATCTTTCCAATTAAATTATGTATTAGATTTATTTCTGAAGACCTAAACCACCTCGTTAACTAAAGATAGCTGAATTATTCATCAGCTGACTGCAAATTTGAAAAATGAAGCCCAAATTGAAGATTAGCTATCTCAGAATTGTTAATTTAAGCTCGACTGGTATCATAAATTTGTTAAAAACAGGCCTTCTTGAATACTGATCAGGTCAGTGAAACCTAATTTACGAGTACAAATTCGGTATACTGAAAGATTACAAGTCGTTTGGAGATTTCGTACGTGCCTTTGTGTATTACGAAAATAATATCAACAGCTAATAGCCTAACCTAAAATTTTAATTTTTAACACAAGCTTTTTTTACTGCCCGTACTTTTTGTGGACTGCACTTCGTTGCCATCTATCCTGTATATGCATACCAAATTTCAGGTCAATCGGACAAACTGTTGAAGAGTTCCCTCTTGCGGAGACGGTACTGGCCGGGCCACCAGAATTGTACTACCAGGTAATTGTATTATGTTGTCATATTTGTCATTCGACTCGCACAAATTGGTTGAAGATATCTGATTCTAAATTGGGTTACAAAATTCCACCCAGACAATCGTATGCAAACTAAATTTATAGGCAAATCGAAAGGTACAACCTTGACAAAGTAACAGCTTAATTATTGAGACGGCAATCAATTACAACAAACAATTAATCAGCAACATTCCTGGTTCCCAAAGTTACATGACGAGGGTACGCCGGATGCTTATTCAGTCCATCGTGAATAAATAAAAGGATTTGGAAATCATTACGTTTCTGACTTCGAGAAGATCTCTAAAGAATTTTCGCGAAGTTGACGGCGGTAATGACCTTGGTGGAACGAAGATCATTTTAGGACAAAAAAACGCACTAATGATTCTGTATGTTCATAACGAAAAACATCTTGTCACAGATACTCAAATGAACATCAAAATTATCTTAGAAACGAAAGAAACCATTGAAATTGCGAGCTCAAGCGGCTAAGATACAGACGAAGACGACTTAATAACGAAGATTAACGAAGATTTTTATGTGTAATAACGAAGACGAGAGATTAAATTGAAGGTTACTTTAAATCATATTTAGATATATGTTTGGAAAACAAACCATTTTTAACGTAAACTAATAAAGTAAATAAGGATGACCTGGTTCATGTCGCAGGTTCACGGTGGATGCAAGCTGCTTCCAACCGAGACAACTGGAGGTCTATGGGGGAGGCCTATGTCCAACAGTGGACGTATGAGATATAATGATGATGATGAATAAAGTAAGCAAAACAGTAAATCCAATATCTGACTAACAATCAAAAGCTCTCGTCAAGCTTTAATTAAAATACCACGCTCCATGCGCGATTGCAATCAGTTTTTCCAGTTCAAATCTGATAGCCACGGGGATGAAGAATTTATCCAATTTAGTAGGGAATCAAAGATTTAACATAGTGAAAAGGTTTCAAAGGAACTGCCAGGAAATGGATAAAGACCAAAAAATAAAGAATGAAGGAGCGTGTGTTACAGTTGCGTCTGTTTCGTTTCGAGAAAACGAGGAAGATTATATTTGGCGATAAGAAACAAGAAGTCCTCAACTTTCATCAAGTACATGAATCAGCCATTATCTAGTAATTTATGCAGAGCGCACTGTGGGTGGATGCTGTTTAGTCGACAATAATGGATTTCAACGCCTGTGAAATGAGGAATAATATATGCAGTTAGCAAGGAAAAGTGATACTTTCAAAGGAAAGCCTTACGATTCTGCAAGCATTAATATGTTTGCTGTATAAAAATTAAATGAAGTATTTTGTTTACATTTTACTGCCGCGTTTTTCATCAAACTGAATGGAATAAGCTCTCCACCATTTGCTGCTGACAGCAGTATTTAATGGAAAATTGCTGATCGCCGGACGCGGATAATCCGAGGCGTGCGGCGATCGCGGATTTGTCCCGATCCCGGTGGAACGAACAGAACGCAGATTTAATCTGATGGGTTTTGTTTACGGCCAGCTTTTATGGTTTTTGTTACGTTATTACGCTATCTGCCATGAAATCAAATTTTGAACTCACGCGGTTCTTGTAGGTACTTTGTTTTTTTAATATCATATACATATTCGCATACTTTCTAGCTTGTGTGTGCTTATAAATCATCCTTTACGTTCCGTTTGTTAATTACTTTTAATGTAAGCAGCATAAAATGTCATAGTATCGTACCTTTTAGCCCCATTGCACACTCTATGGCATTGTGGAATAAAATTATTACTCATTACATACTTACTTTACATACGATATCAATAGAACCCTGAAAGCAATCTATTCTATATTCAGGTCGCAGTTTTTTCATAGCGATAGGTAAGTACAATTAATGGTAAGACAAAACGGACCTCTCAATACCTCCTATCTAATAAAAAGATTCCTCTTTCCAAGAATAGTTTCTACCTCGCATTTCTCGAAGCCGCCTTTCCCGTAAACACAATAAGGTGGAACGAAGACGTATTTACTTTGCCTAGCGTTTCAGAAAATTCATCTTTCTCTCTTACAGGATAAAGCTGGGGAGACGCAGTGATTAAGGTTGGGCAAAGGCAGAGGATTTAAGGAAATTCGTCGTTTCCGCTAAGACGGTTAAGGCAAGTACACAAGGCAATATATCTAGTCTCAGACAGGGGTCACTACGTGGCCTCGAGACAATGTATTTTAGGACCATGTTACCAGTAATCCAAGCACATTGTGACGTTCCGGATGGTAGGGTCAATGGACAGTTTAAAGGTTCATCCTGTCTTTCTAATACAATAAGGGCAGTTTCTTTTGTCCTTATAAATTCGGTTAGTCTTTAGGACAAAGTTCTGACAATAGGTTAAATCACAAGGATTAGTCGCTTGACTTGACGGCACTGAAATTAACAATGCCCTGTTTTCTTCAATGGTTTCATCAAGTTTCAAGACTGAAACAAATACTGTAGAATTTAACTATTTAGCTGTATGATCGCTGAACCGAGCTGTGTAAAAGCTTAGAAGAAAATATCCTATGATACGATAAAGAAAAAATAGTGACACTATCGAACCTTACACGATAATCTTAGTAGCGAAAAGAAGTCTTATATTATAACCTTCAGTTGAGCTAAGTAGAACATGGTATAATGTAAGACTACATCTTGCTTGTGACCTACTTCTTTTGTCGTATACAGCTGTCGCATGCATTTAGCCACTAAGTGATATCTAAGTGCACTTCCCTGCACTTAGTATCACCGGCATCCCTTGTGTATTCTTTAGAGCGGGAACCAGTGTAATGGTACTCGAAGTCGCTACCAAAAATACCCTAAGGAGCATCTTGGAAAAACTAGCTGAACATCCCCATTGTACACTATTACTTGAACGATAAGTCAGCTTTTGCCATGTCAGGGAATTATCTGCTTGTTCGGATAGAAGAAAATACACGTGTAACGTTTTAGTGGTAGACAAATAGGGGACGTTTATTTTGAAATTTTATCCCCTATCGCCGTTTACTAAAAACGGTAGGCTGAATAAAGTAATAAATGGCTTGCATGTGAGATTGGTTTGCCAACTTTGTAATGAAAATGTGTAAAGTTGTTCCATCGAAACAACACAATTCTACATATCGTAGTGATGATGATGATGATGATGATGACTCCTAGTTAGTACGACGCTCATGCGCCCGAAGATGGCTTGTAGCCGATCTTAGCGGTGAAACCTCGCGCACAATGAATGCACGTGAGCACACCGCTGACATAGTGGTAGCGAATGGCAACCGGCTACCGGCAAATCGTAGTAATGAAATCGAAACAAATAACGTTTTTGAAACCGGCAACTTTGTTGATTCGCTGTCGCATGCAGCAAAATGTAACTTTGTACGAAGCGACGTAAGTAGTTCCGAGATAGTTTTTTGCCGGTTACCGGCGGAGATTGAATGTAAAGTAGTTGCGACGTAGGCGCTGGGGGGAATTCTAACATTGTATCCGGGGAATGGTGAATTATTACCCAGTTTCAGTTTCCTGGTCTAACTCGTTTTGTAACTAGAGATTTTGAGTTGTTCGGTTTCTTTTAAAGCATAGGTACGCCCTTTTTCTCCCATCCCATGAGAATTTCGTAAAACCCATCTTATTTATTTTTTACGTCATAATGAGACTGTCTATGTTGTATGTATGTATGTACATACATAAATCACGCCCTCATCCCTTACGGGGTAGACACGAGCCTAAAGTAACAAAACCTAAAGGCCACGTTTAGCATGATTGTGGGCGTATAGGTGGAAACGGGAATCAAAATAGTGATGGGTTGCTAGCCCTGAGTAGAACAGGCTTTTGATACCCAGGCATAATAAATGTAACTTGGATGTAGTTCACCAAGTCACCAAGAGCCAATCTACTGTTCCAAACTCACTGTGTACCCCTAGGCTAGGGACCAAAGACAACCACCATCTCTTATTCTTTGGTTGATGCTGATTGATATCTCGCTGCTGGTGTCATATCATATCGATTTCGGTGGATACTACAGTTGACCAAACCCAAGTGATACAGACAAAGCCTAAACATACCAGTTGCGCAGTTGGGCCGAACAAATGATTCATAATCCGTCACGTGGACAAACGAGGTTTCAGCTCAGGTAGCGATAAAAACAACCATTAAACTTAACAAGCTGATCGGGTGCGAGTTATGATCACGATACTACGTCGTATTCGTATTTCATAGCTAATAATTAATGAATGATGCAACAATAAAGTTGGCTGTACAAAGATCACCACATTACATCTCATGAGGTCCAATCCTTTCTGCTTTCCAAAATTGACTCATCAACCATAATCTCCAGCCTATATGCGTCACGCTGCTGGACGCAGGCCTTCTCTCATAATGAGAGGGCTTGAGCTTTAGTACCCGCGCGGACCCAGTGCGGATCGGGAACTTCACATATACCATTGAACCGCAGGTGTATGCTGTTTACATCTTGTGTACGATGTTCTCCTTCACCGAAAAGCTCTTAATAAAGAAATGAGATTTCGCAAACAAATTCTGAAAAAGTCAGCGGTGCGAGCTTGGGTTTAAGCCCACGATCCTCTGCTTAAGAGGCCATAGGTCAAACCACTAAGCTACCATGGCCTTCTTTACTCAAAATCGACTCGTTGGTTGTAAAATCAAACGCTACAAGGACTCTAAATGACCAGCTTTTATGCGTAAACAATTTAGAACTGGGTCCCTATTCTTGAAAGCTCGAAAGTGGTATAAATCTGTTTATACCTTCAAAACTACAGCTCTACTCAAATTTCTGACTAGGTTCACAAGTCTTCTACGCTACTCATTACTCAAAATTTTCACCATTTTCGTGTTATATTTTCCCACGTGTGCTTTCAATCGTCCAAGCCAAACCAAACCAAATAGGAGACGTTTTGGAAAAAAGGTCAGGTCAGGAGTACCCGAAACCGACGAGCTTGTACAAAGAGATTGATAAATGTGGATGAAGCGAAAAAAGTATGTCAGGATTGTAGCAAGTGGAACAAAGTAGTATCTGCCTAACCCTGTGGGAAAGAGGCGTGACGGTATGTATGTATGTATACTTTTTAACGGATCCACCGTCTCCACGCTCAACTGAACTGTATTATTCAACTCCACAATAACCAGCACCAAGTAACAATGCCGTGCGCGCGCATAAACTCTCTTTATAAAAGACATTTTTTCCGCCAATGTTTGTCAGAGACTGAGATTGCACTGCTCTGTAAGGGACGAAGCATCGTTAGGGAACAAAAGTTGACTCGCCGCTCGATAAGGCAAACAATAGAACTTCGGCCACCCCATCACACACGTATATGTCGTTGCTGTACCTACTGGGTACATAAAGCGGGCACAGTTCGGGCACAGTTCATACGGATTATAAATTACAAACGGACACAAACATAAATGACGTCTTTATCCTTTACGGGGTAGACAGACCCTAAAGTAACATTAACGAGACTTAAATGCCACGTTTAGCATGATTGTGAGCGTATAGGTGGAAAGGGGAATCAAAGTGGTGATGGGTTGCTAGCCGCATCACCTATAGAGCATGTGATAGCTACTGGTAATGAATTGTATAAACAGTAAATGGAGGATGATGGAAACGTATCAACATTTAATTATTTAAAGGCAAAAATATTTGACAGTAACTCATACACAATGGTGGCTCAAGGCAGACTGACTGAAGGTATATACATTGACACGTATCAAAAGGTAAAATGGGCCGCACACCAGCCAGTAGCCAACAATATTCCCTAAGTTTTGCCTGTTCTTTTAATGGACTTTTATCACCTGCACGGGAAGAAAGGACACTGGTACATTCTGTTTTTTCTTTGTTCCCAAACCAGCATGGAAGGGATCCGAATGGATAAATGTTTAATTTTGGAACGCCGTTTTCCTGACAGGTAAGGTACTCGTAGAATAGAGATGATGCCGTGGGCGCTTAGGTATACGATGTTTTTAAGATAAAATACAGTCACAACGAAGTTACTCAAGTCAGAAATGACATAAAGAATGAGTAAGATAATTGGGAGACTTTGCAAAAGCCTGCCTTTCTACCTGTCACTCGAATTTTAAATTGTTTCATAGAAAAATAAGTTAACTACCACCCTACTCTCGTCTAATGATTCACTTTCCCCATTGCTTCATCACTACATAGTATAAAATAAAGTCGCTTTTTCTGTCCCCGTGTCCCGATGTATGCTTATATCTTCAAAACCACACAACGGATTTGGATGCGGTTTTTTTTAATAGATAGAGTGATTCAAGAGAAAGGTATATATAATACATGCATAATATACCGTGCGAAGCCGGGGCGGGTCGCTAGTAAACAATAAAAGGTAAAGGTAACATTGGTCGTAGGAAATATTTAATCGCGCGCGTATTTCCTATTTGTATGATAGTTTTCTTGGTACGAAGTTATATATACAGGTCAATTCACAAGAGCTAACACGAATGGATTGAACGAAGTAATGTCACTTGTCTCTGTGTGAGCGACGTTCTTGTACAGGGGCCTCCTAATATTTTGTACACAAGTACATAATAACGTAATTGCCGTTCCAAATTTTATGCAAATCCATGCAGTAGTTTTTACGTGAAAGAGTAAAAAACATTAATACTTACAAACTTTCGCGTTTATAATATTTAGTAGGATACCACTTACAAATTATTTCCACCCAAACACTTCACGTATGCTTTCACGGTACCTCAAATCACGTCGCGCCGTAGACGTCTCATTTCGTCCCCAAGCAACCCGCTCACGTATGAGACGTGATAAAATCGGATTGGATACATAGCCCGTTTCTAGACACCTAGGCAACGTGACAAATCTTCTCAAGTAAAGCTAGGTTAGATTATATTGACGCGCGAGATATATTGCTCGGGTAGGAGCGTCAAAAAGCAACGGCTTACTTTTTGATTTTATGCAGTTATGTCTTAGATATCAAAGATTTCTGTAAGGTGTCTGCTTAAGATATTCATAGTCCAAGTGAAAAGTACTATGGTGTCCTAAATGTGTCGGGTATGAAATTGAGCGCCTTATACCAAGAGACACTACTAAAAAGGTACAAAAATAATCCATACAAAATTGTGGCCATTTTCCACGTATATCCATATTTTACGTTAAAATAGTAAGGTAATAAAACACAATAAAATTAAACCCTACAATGAGTTATGCCAATACAGTATCTACGCTTGCTTTTTTAAATATACGTTTGAACCAACGCACTAAATATGCAAATAACAAAAAAAAACTAATTACCAAACCCACGCAATCCAACAACAGAATTTCAAAGTCCATCACAATCATTACCATTCCCCGTCATTACTTGCAGGTAACAAAAACCTAACAGCGTCATCCGTTTCGTCATTACCGAGCCCAGCTTCCCGTGGCATTTGACAGATAAGGAAAATTTCCTATTTAACAGACACATCCCAAATTTAACGAGATCCCACACCCATCAACTGCACGGTAACAGCGGATTACGGACGGTGAACTAAAACTTCATTACCTCGGCGCTTTGGCAGCTCGTAAATTACGAGATCCAAATTGAAATTACGATGTAGTAACAGAAAGCGATTTTGTTCTACGTTCAACACTTTGACCGAAACCAAATGAAAATTAACAGGTAATGAATTGAATAAAAGAGTATGAAATATTAAATAAAAATATACTAAGTAAAAGAATTCATTCCAGATACATATGAGAGCATACATCGGGGTTCCTCTGAGAGCTTTTTCGTTGCCCATCCAACAACATTGATCCACTGTGAAGACTTAATACCCAAATAACTGAGCCGAGACGTACTAAGACACTCGAGGTTTAATTAAATTATTCCACTAATTGGAATCTATCGAGTAAAGGATGCATTGAGCTACATCGACATTCCACAGAGGATTTATAAGCTGAAATTGCACTTTGGTTACATCACTGATAACCTCTGGACTATTCGGTTTCTAAGAATCATCTCTACTTCCAAATTATTCTCCTACTTTGTCAGATTTAGGTAATTACATGCCGCGGTTAATAATTTCAATACAGCTATTAGCAGATGACGCCGGATCGCGTCGGTAATGAGCCGAACATCTTTACCGTCTCCCAACCTCGTCCATCATTCCCGGAGATTGATCGCTGGAGGGTTATTATTATTGAGGAGAAAAGTTTCTTGTGATACCGTTAAAGTATATTAGATAATACTTGTAATGATATTTAGATAACTAACAGTTCAGCGGTTTTTTGTAATTTTCGTGACATTGTCAACTACATGTCGTTTTTCATTTCCGTTGCAAAATTAAAATTGACGCCTTTTACTATGGTAAATAGTGAAGAGTTTTACTTCAATATAATTAAGTGTAACATTTCGAAAAATACTGGGACAAGTCAAAAGTTTGAAATTTAAAGACTACAATTTTATGAAAAGAAGAACCTGAAGAAACTATCACAAATCACATTTGAACATAATAAATATCAACATCTAAATCCAAAACAAATCAAAAGATTTGAGTCAAAGCAGCGAATTTAAGATCCATCAGGGAGCCACAAATCGAATTAATGACAGGCAACTCCATCACAGACGTGGGGGACACCATCCATCAATAAATACCGTCCTTGCCCTTTGTCGGTCAAGGGACTGCCCTAGTTCCTTGATAAGCCCTGCTGTGAGATACTTCTAAACGAACCTGGTGCGTGAAATGATTACAGAGCTACAGAGATAAGCATAACATGATCCTTGCTCGTAGGCATTACAGGGTGTCTTGTGTCTTGTCATTGTCAACGCGTGCGTATGTCACATATGAGTACGTCAAAACCAAGACACCGGATACCCTATAACATCTGCTAGCCAATGGGTAAAGTTATGATGGTACATACTCCGAATCCACGTGTCCGGACATCGTGTAAGTCCGCGGCAAGTTTGCAGCATTTTGATTCAAGTCAGTCAGTAAATGTGTCATCAAGAAGGTCAAGTTGTTTTTTATGCTTTTACGGCCCCGGATTACAGTGCTTGTGAGAAAAATCGACGAAATAATCACTAGAATTATTTCCAAAATGATTGGTTCCTGAAGTCCTTACAATAATGGTTGTATGTACCTAATCCGCATTTTAAATTATTCATAGGTCACTTCGACGTTACATTTTTATTCAGTCTTATCAAGAAAAATCAAGGCTTATCGTACCTAATTTCCTTCTACTGCATTTACCAAATCCTGCATATGTATCAAACAGTACAGATTAACAAATAATTCCAAGACCTAAAGACCATCCCGGGGCTGACGTCCCAACGGATACTCAACGCAAAGAGCTCAACATGAATAATTTACTATGTTACGTAACACCGAACGTTTAGTTATTCAAATGGAATTTATCTGAATACTCTATTCATTGTTAAATATATTTCATATTCAATAATGTACTTAATATATTTTCTGTGGCTTGAAAACGAGTGCAAAATGAAAATAAATTGAAACTACAAATTGAAAATCAGTTTTGCCCGCAACCACAGTTTTCCGTTAGTTAACAGTTTCTGACGCTTTCGCATTTACTAGAAAATGCACTCGTATTTACGGAATACATCTTAAATACAAACTTATTCTGTTCACTTGAAGCAGCAATGTAAATCTTAACGTTAATTCAAAACGTTTTATCATCGCCTGTCAAACCTTATTAGGGGTAATGGGAATGAACATCAGTAAAGCTGACCTATGGAATAATCAATTTATTGTTTCTTTATCATCGATACCCTCTTGCCCAATATTATTAAAAGAGATGATGCTCATAGTAAATTTTAAGACACTTAAAAGACCGCACCGATACCGATGCTGTCTATATTGATCAGAGCTGTTTCGTTTTGTCCATACATTTTTCAGAAAATTTATCATCGTGGCAACAGTCGTGAGATAGCTAATAATGACGTTCGATTCGAGCGGACATTCCAGTGTTCACGCAGTCGATGTAATAAGGCAGTGACGGGAGAGATGTATCCTTTGGCTATCCACCCGAGCATACTTTGACAGACGATCACTGCATACTTCGACTGATAACAAATAAGTGAGAGACCCATGTTTTCAATTTTATTCATTCTGAATTTCACTGTAGTCTCAACGATAATAACATTGATTACTTAACGAGGGAAGCACTGAAGGGACGCTAGCATTCAATTTATCTCCGATGTTATTGACGAAAGTAAAAGATATCTTGAAATAGGTACTCAATTTCGTATGTCTTTACGAGCGAGGGAGATGTGAGAGCCGTAAATGATGCAAGCGGTAAACGGCACGATAAAAAACCACAGAAACGAGGAAAATGAATCGCCAGAGGACGGGATGTAATTAATAACTGAAAATCATACTTTGTGACGAGAAATGTTTCACAAAGAGCCGGTTTTTTTTAATAGAAATTTAATATTACCCAGGAAGCCGTCGGGAGTAATAATGCGTAAGACTTTATTGTCGGTTGGTGATACTTGAGGAGGTTCCCCTTCATTTATAACTTTTATTTTTGTTCACGATTTAAGCCAAATGAAAGACGAGAAACCGGTCACAATTTATGTCAATTTAAGAAGAGAAACCGTTCCTATCCACGACCTCTTTTCCATCATCGATAGAAAAACAGAGAACTTAGCATTTTCGTATCTACGCACTGTAACAAAGCACATGGATAAATCAATAATGATTATCAGCAAACGAAAATGATGGCACATCACATCATAAATATCAATTAGAAGGCAGCTAATTATATCATCAAGCCGGTAAATGATAAATATCCGCCTGGCGATATCAAAGGCTGGTAAATAATTAACATTTGCCGGTTGAAAGGAAACAGAAGGAACACAATACCATTGGAAGGCTAAATAATAATACTGTTGAAGATTAAGAGAAAAGCGACAAGGATTTAGATGTTCCGTATAGAATTTAACTTATAAGAAGATTATTGCGTTTGCGTACAGTGGCTGTGTACTTGTGTAGCCACATGCAGGAACATTACATTACATTACATAAATCACATCTTTATCCCTTACGGGGTAGACAGAGTATAAGTTTACAAGACCTGGCCAATGGCCTAAGGTAATAAAACCTTAAGGCCACGTTTAGCATGATTAAGGGCGTATAGGTGGAAAATGGAATCGAAATAGTGATGGGTTGCTAGCCGCATCGCTTAAGACATGATTCCTAAGATTTTCGCCCATTCCCCCGATGGGATTTTACCATCTGCGCGGGAAGAGAAGCCACTGGTACATTCTATGTTTTTTCTTTACTCCCAGACCAGCGTGGAAGAGTCACACGAACGAATGCTCATTTTAAAACTAGCTGTTGCCCTCAGCTTTTTCTGCGTTAAAAAGTAACTTCGTATCAAGGGGTAGTTAAATTGTACAAGTGAAAACATTTTTAGAATCGGTGCAGAACTTTAGACATGTTACAAATACATAATATAGAAAACACTCGTATCCTTACTATAGGTACAGTTAGAGAAATGTATTCACATACCACCATAGAACCCTGTCGCAATTGACAGGCCGCCGTCACTCAAACTCGAGTGATATGTCACCTTATTGCGGTAGGGTTCTACGGCAGCACGTGAATACGTTGATAAAATCGAAATAAAGTTTATTTTGTAAACAGGTCGCAAAAGGCTCTTTTACGTACCATTGTTGGTACGTCAAGGGCATAAAAATATATGTACACACAGCAAAGCTATTCGGTAAGCAGGATAGATACGGCGCGAGCGTGCGTAGGTGCTTACCTGATTATAATGCCGTCTGTACGTAAACGTTAAAACCATCTAAACACCTTTATGCCATAAACAATAAGGTCGGTGACACATATTTGACATGATGGCTGTAACGATATTGATCGATGTTCCAAGTGAACCATGTCAATGGGGGCTATCGCGTGTGTATTTGCCACTAGAGGCGCTAGTGTCGCGTGAGGACCAATAACATTCACATTACACAGGTTTTGGCGGGCTTCGTGATATAAATTATAATCTCTTTCATTTACCTGTTGAAAAGTGATCTCCTTCGTGAAATTATCGCAAATATGGATTATTTGGCGATGTATGTGAACGCTTTGAAAGCGGAATATTTTTTTCGAACAAAACAGGCGCAACATCGCGGCATAGCTACTCGATATGATGAGTTATTTATAATTAATACACTTGATGAGATTCAAGATTTAAAACTTTGTTTCGGCGCCGATATTATACAGTCCGCGTTTGACAGCTATACCTCTGGACCTTAGTCAACAGTGGCGCCAACTGGTGAGCAAAGAAACGATAGTCCTCATTGAGTCAAAATGTTAAAATATTCAGGAACAAAGACCTAGTGATATCTATAGGTAGGTATTATGGACGACCTCTTGACCGATACCGCCCCGTTTTTTTCGTATCGTTCCCTTTATCCCCGATCGTATTAAACGCGATCAGAGAACCGTAGAACCATAGAACCGTAAAGCAATCGCTTCCTTTATCTTTTTAATTAATTTCAACACGGCACATGAATACTTAAAGGCTTTTTGAGTTGTATTTCCTGAAGACTACTAGAGTCCAATAACAATTCCATAATGTGGCAACGCTTATCTAGAAGCCAAAGACATTGGAGCTTCTGTTTAGTGGATATCCACGAGTTTCGAAATTCCCCCATTTTCGAATTTACCCCAATGCACTATACTTAACTTTTTTTTTTTTTTTTTTTTTATTTATTGAAAACAAATTTAAATATACATTTTAAATGTTTATGACAGCGGGCAAAAACTCAGCAGAGTTTATCTGCCGCTGCTAGTTACTCACGTTAAATCCTTAAACTAAACAGATGAGTTATTGTTGTGCTGCGTTACAATTTAGGTAAAATGCTTTGACAATTCTCTTGCATCTATTGGGGTTGGCACACACTTCATTATGAGTTTCCGATGGTAACTCATTGAGAATACTTGGTAACATATACTGCCATGTGCGTTTGCCGTATACATTGGAACATTTTGGTAGAATATATTTCGGCAAGTAATCTAATTGACGGAGATTTTGTGATCTAACAGATTTCTTCAAATTATGTAACTTATCTATTTCATAATTAAGTACTTCATTTTTAATGAGGTTGTGAACACATACTACATTACAATACCCAAAGAGCCTCGCCTCATCACCGCGCATCTTTTTCTTCGCCGAGCTGGGTATAATTGCCTTTAGTAGGCTTACCTAAAATCTATAAATTTTATCTATATAGGTTTTGAATGTTCTGCCATAACTACCCAGACTATACTCGATAACTGATTGCGCAAGTGACAAGTACAGAACTCTCAGAATACTGTACGGCAGTTTAAATTTAAGTAGAGAAATTTTGGATAATACGGATCTTAGTTTATTACAGACATGATTTATATGGGGTCCCCAGTTGAAGTTATTATCTATAACTAAACCGAGGTATGTATGCTCCGATACCACCTCCAGTCTGTCACAGTTACCATTACAACCAATACCAACAATAATAATAACAATAATAATATTAATACTAATATTAATATAATAATAATATTAATACCTAATAATATTATAACTTCAATTGTTTCCTTTAGACATTTTAAGAAGCAGAGAGTAATTTATTTTATTAACACCTCTTTACTTTTATTAATACCTCTTTTTTTCAATCTTTATTTTAAATGAGCTTGGATCATTTCAGAATGAACATGCCAAGCGCCTAATCTAAAAAAAACATTTAACAAAAACTAAAGAGACAGATAATCTAAAGCAAAAACAATATAACGTAGTATAGTATCGAAAGCGGCCATGTGCAAACGACATCAATCGAATTAAAAGGGAATGAAGCCGCCGGGAAAGTCGATTTGCCAAAGAGGAGCTAACATCAGGATGTAGGAGCTCGAGTGCCGTTGAGAACTCTCGAGACTATTAGGGCCGAGCTAATACGATGGCGTACGAAAATATGAGATTTCACTGAATCTGGGAAACTTGGTGAGACGGGGACACGGGGTGACATGGGGTCACACGCACACACGAACTTAGGCATCGCACTAATATAATGGATTAGCCAACAGGACAATGTTTTCGTAAATACCCACCACCAGTGACAAAATGAGTGAGGCATGATGGGGTATTAGCGGAACGCACCAGAATCAGTTCGTTGTCGAAATCGGCAGTTTTTATATTTATATATATATATATATATATATATATATATATATAAGAGGGGGCAAACGAGTAGACGGGTCACTTGATGGAAAGTAATCACCATCGCCCAGGGACACCTGCAAGACCAGGGGAATCACAGGTGCGTTACCGGCCCTTTCAAAAACAGGAAGGCTCGCTTTTTAAAGATCCCTAAATTGTACCGCTCAAGGAATTTTGCAGCAGGAAGTTGGTTCCAGATCTTTGTCGTACGAGCAAAGAAATTGCGTTTAAAACGCACGGTACATGACTGCCAACCATCAAGATGTTGAGGATGGAAGGCCAGACGGTTCCGCGACGTACGGACGACGTATGACTTCATAGTTCAAATATTGCCATGGAAAGACCACAAATTTCATCCAAGAACCAAAAATTCGGACATTTGTATAATACGCAACGCAAGTCGATTTCAGTCAACTCACTCCCCACAACTCCGCGGGCTTATCATAAGGGTTAACGTGAAACTTTGAACTTTGACCTATTCTGCCGTTAAACAATAAAACAGCAGCTCAAATGGGACATCAACCGGTTTATACCATCCCCGCATACGTAGCAGCCTCTGAATCATTACACAATACATTTTATGGACCGTGAAAGCGCGAGCCTGCAGCGTAGTCTTTATACGACCGAATATAGGTCGTTCTGATTGATATGTTAATGGTGTAGGAATGGCCTCGTAAATAAAATATACGACTCGCGAGAACGTACGGCCCGTTTGCATTAAGATGTACTTATGTCTTAACAATTATTCCATGCTTCTGACAAAATAAAAAGTAAAAAACGAGTTCTGCGAACGGCCAAATCAGATCGGTCGATATTACCCCACGCTTTCTTTTACTTGCGACATTATGCTCGCGCAAGCGTCGAGGCGTAGTTTTACAGTTAGTAGGTACACAGAATTTACTTGGTGTGTGTGTTAAGTAAAGGGTGGAACGGTTCAGCTCAAAATGCAAAAGCTACGGTGAAGTTTATGGCGTTTTTGATACTTTAACGCGTCTCTCCAACAATTACTCGGCTGGCTCGCGCGCCCAATTATGCAAATACCCTCGTTCGTTACAATTTGCGCGACGATGCGTCTCCATTAGCGCTTGCTCGTTAGTGGCCAAGCCGCTCGAATATTTTAAGCGTTATTACAGGACACTCGATTGTTGCGGGTCGCGTCATGCGCGGAATTCTATCTCTCTAATAGCGCATCCAAACTCACGCCGAGAACACCCGAGAAGCGTGAATGTGATCGCTTTCTCGCCGTCTCGTTCTCGCGCTCGCCTGTTCTCCGATCGGTGTCGGTATTTTTGCCCGCTTCAAAGGGTTTCTCGGGGTTTCTATGAGAAGGTCGCATAACTATAGATGCCTTCTCGATTCTCGCGTAATTTCTCGGCAAGACTTCTCGCGTGAGTCTGTAGCCGCTATAGCGCTACACCCAGACTACACCAAAGCGATAACACTAAGAGATGCGAGACCCGTATCAATACAAGCTAAGCGGAGATGAGAAGCGTATATCTCAGACAAAATAAATAACTAATAACCTAATCTAAAATTTTTAATTTAGATACACGCTCTTTTGCTGACTGTACTTTTTGGTGACTGTACTTGCATTGTCATCCAACCGTTGAAGAGTTCCCTCCTGCGGAGACGGTCCTGGATGGGCCATCAGAATTCTACTACCAGATTATTGTATTGACATCTGACTTACACTAGTATGCAAAATTTCAGCTCAATCGAATGAAGATATCTGCTTCAAAATTGAGTACCTAGCAAGATTCCACCCGGACAAACATACGTTGCAAGTTAATTATAAAGCTTGTAAAAAGAAAAGTGAGGCCGATTTAAACTACGCCATGCCGCGCCAATGGTCAAAGCCAAACGCCTCTTATTCTAATTAGTATCATATTCAATTAAAAATAACTGTTCACAGGGATTAGTTACTCTTTAGCTCCGGGAAAGAAAGGCGTTAAAATTAATACCGTAATCTCATCCCGCGCGGGGAATTAGCTCATAAAATAACTCTTAGTTCAAAGTTAAAAGAAATGTCTTCCGCGCTCGGCAAAGTTGGAGTTACGGGTGACATTTAAGGATTAAAAGAAGATGTGATAACGATTCACATTATGTTAGAACAGAGTCCTCTAGAGCCTGACTTTTAATAGCTATGTCACTCGAAAGTACATAACCTATAAAATACAATACAAATACAGTCTTTTGAAAGTGAAAAATCTGTATTGCTAATCACTCTTAATCTTAACCTTTCTACGTTATGGGTATTCATGGATTGCTTTCCATCAGATCACCCACAAGCTCGTTTAACCCTACCACTTAAAAGAACTACAGCTCAAATTAAATTTTCGTACTCTACTCGTATTTCTTATTCAGCACAATTTTTCACCACCGTCGAGTAGACTGGACTCCATTGTAAATGCAATATTCTCCGGCGCCATTTTAAATGAGCACTCTCCAAGTCCTACTCGTCTATACACGTCGTCCAGTCGGTACCCTTGTTTACTGGCCGCGAGCTTGTTTGTTCACCACGAATGTGTCCGACAAACAAAACTATTAACTTGACCACTTTGCTTTTAAACGATAATAAAAAAGTAAGGAAAAAGCAAAAAATTACATTATCAAGATGGTCAATGGGTCATGTCAAAATTATACTGGTAATATTGTTATAACATAAGACAATGAGATTAAGAGTTTGCTTTATAGACAACTAGCGACCCGCCCCGTCTTCGCACGGCTGCAATCAGTGTTTCTCTACTATATTGTGCATGTATTATACACATAAACTTTCCTCTTGAATCACTCCATTTATTAATAAAACTGCATCAAAATCCATTGCGTAGTTTAAACGATCTAAGCATACATAGGGACAGCGGAAAGTTGTGTTATACTATGTAGTGATTCTTAATTCTTATTCTTAAACTAGAGCTGAGCATAATTTCGACCATATATTTCTATTAAAACCTGACAGCTCAAATAATTATTGGAAAACGTTAACAAACCGCTTTAGTGTGCTTTTGTTATGTTAGGACGGTACCCGATCAGGGACCCATGGGGCCGATTAAAAAGGCAATTAATGGAGCCGAAGCCTACATAAAGACGCCTTGGGCATCATAATCACAATTTGTCTTGACCGTATCTACATTATGCCCGATCCCAAAACAAGCCTTAGTTTTGTTACTGTCTAATGTTATTCTGTAGTCTGCTCTTGAACAATTTAGTTAGCATCAAAGATAATACGACTAATTGAGCAGTTCTCTTCTTGATGATCCTAGGTAATTGTTTGTGTGAAATGCGTGGGACTTGTCAAAGGGTAATTTTACATAATTCTTGTACAGCAGACATTGAGACTGCTGCTTCCAACTTTGCCAGTCTTCTGGCAAAGTTTACCTTTTAAAGGCACTCATTCATAGCGAATCGGAACATTTGCAGCCACCATACCGTCCCCACCGACCACGGGCAAGAAAGAAACTCTTAAACTGTACGCACAATGAAGGAACACCATCTGTCGACTTTAACGTCAAGCTGATGGAATTTGACAACTGAATCATTACAGTACAAATGAATAATTTGAATTATGCAGTGCCGTGTCTTCTTCTTGGATCCTTTTAATTTCTTGATGAGCATAGAGACTCAAGAACAACTATCCACTGCCTCTCGCGGGAAATCGTCGGCCGAAGAAGCTCTTCACTCTATCCGAGAGAAGCGGTCTCTAGTGCTGGTCCTTCACCAAGTTGACGTAGAACTAACAAATTAACATAGAGCTTGTTTTATGAGACGTACCGTATCCTTCTTTTATGAATCAGTAAGGTCACCTCTGTGAGCATAATGTAATCTTTGTCCGTGTCCTCGTGTTTGAGGTTTCAAACATAAACATGCCAAGTTTCCAATCAACGCTT
Source organism: Pandemis corylana (assembly GCA_949127965.1). Lineage (NCBI taxonomy): Eukaryota > Metazoa > Arthropoda > Insecta > Lepidoptera > Tortricidae > Pandemis > Pandemis corylana. The sequence continues at coordinate 12,605,343 of OX421869.1, read as the reverse complement.
TTAATGGCGTTAAAGGAGCACAAAAGATATTGGAAATCCCCAAAACGCTCCATAATATTAGTTTCCGGAAAGCATTGTTCGTTCACCTATTGTAGCAGTCAATTTATTAGCCGCTAAATGGTTGCAGTTCCCTTAAAAGGTAAAGGGATCTGTTATTAATGCGAGAGTTGAAACGCTTTATTACATTTGTATAATATGTGTTGCGTCGTTCTGGTATCGAGTGTAGGTTCCATCGAAATTTGTAAGTTAATTGTGGGTAGTTAGCACAACCCTAACACGGCTCCGGGGAGGGCGTTCGTTTAGCGAGGAGGATAGCGGCATGCCATTTATGGAATGCCTCAGGCCTTTGTATAAGTTGTTTACGTCTATTTATAAACAAGAAGCCAAAGTTAACATGTTTCTTTCACCGTCACAATCTTTCTCGCCGCCAGGCATTAATTACACGATTACATTACAGTAATCGTGATTCTTCAGTAATCGATTACATGGATAATCAAAATTACTGTAATACTGTACTATGATTACATTTTATAATCCATTCCTTTGGAATCAGTAACTACTGTAATCTTGATTCCTCGGTAATCAAGTACTTAAGTAATCTGAATTACTTAACTCCAGTTCTACACTAGATTAAATACTTCATTGGCAAACCTTATTTTATAATTACGTTAATGTCACTCAAATAAAATTGTTTTTCGTTTACATCATTATGTCATTCTAGCATTTCACTTTCACATTTAATTTTGGTGTTGAATCCGTTGATAAGTAATCAAGTCAACAATTCCAGTAATTTGGAATCGACACTGATTCTATACTAGTAATTATAATATTTGTATAGATGATTACTGATTCCTTAATATCTAATCGTAATTCACCGTTTCGCTTGATTACTTTACAAGTAATCTGACACCCAGTGGTGGATTACAAAGTATAATCAAGTAATCGTGTAATTAGGAATCGATTACGAAATGCCCACCTCTGCCAGGCAGCAGTCCTAAAACTGCTGTATTTCTACATTCCGGCGTAGATAGTAAGACAACTGGTGAAATCACTAGCACATGATGTAAGTATTCTAAATATTTTACCCCTCTAGGCTATGCATCTGTAATGGTCCGGTGTCCCAAGTAAACCATTTATTCCTTTGCCTCCCTTATTAGAGACACAAAATACACAATTGCAGACAACGAACGGAAGCTTTTAACTTCCCAGTTTCAGTAAACACGAATAAAACGCCAATCATTTGGGACAATATAACTAGCACAGACTGGCTTACGGCCAAGTCTCGCGTTGTCGGAGACGCGATCGATGGCAAAGGTCAGAGGTGCTTGTTCCGTCTTTATGACTCGTGAAACGCGAGTCTGAGGGATGTGGAGCTCGAGCGACGTATTTATATTCACTGGAGCATGACCTGACTTGATTTTTAAGGCTGGTTCCATCAATAACTTTTGCAGTGAATATCAGGGTTTAGAATAAATCAGTTGTGACAAGTTTTTGTCTAATTTTGCTTACAAACCTCGCCATTACATTTGGCCTGATAGCTCCTTTTCATTTTTGCCAACGGACGTCTATTTTCTTTTCAAATTAACATCAAGTTTCAAAGAACTTGTTCACAATTTCTTTACAAGACTCAATCAACAAATCACAATGAAAAATACCCTTTTATTTTTCAAGTTTTTCCGAAGAGTTACTTCCCATTCCCCTCCACAAGCATAGAGTAGTATAACAGTCATAGCAGTAGTATAAGTAGGGCAGTAAATATTAACGACGTCTTGAACGATCGTTGAAAGTAGAGAGGCATGTTCACTATAAACCACAAGCGGTTCAATAAAGCGGAATGCACTCAATGCCGTGTAATAGCGTTCAGAATAACGGGTTTATAAGTCTTTGTCGTATAAACTGTTCGGATGTTTGTTAGTTTATCGTTGACTAGTTGACTCTACAAAATAATTCCCCCCCTACTATTCAACTATACGTAGAATTGCTTTAACTACCACAACTGTTACCTGCATGCTATGCGCTATGAGCATTTTTGAGCGCACGTAAGGTAGGTATTTATTCATAATAGGCCACCCTAGGGAAATTATCCAAGAGCGCAAGTTACTGTGCTGATATTGAGTCGTCTTTTTAATTACATACTTAGTTATATTAATTTTAACAATAGCACTTTTGTACGATGACTGACACGACACAAACGCCCATATTTTGCGTATATCCGAATCATTCGAAGCCTCTTCATTAAATATTTTAAAGCTAACTCTTTTTTGTCACCTTGAACCATCGCGTCTTCTACTCAAGTAATCTAATAACTGTGCCAGACACCTAGTCTAGCTTAAAAGGAATTTGGCAAACCCCTGAAATACTAAAGTCTTATACTATTAAAGTCTACCTGCTCGTCCAGGGGCTTATTCGAAACTGTCTAAGTGATTTCACAGCGGCGTGCTAGCAAGATTACGCTCCGCTGTTCTCAAAAAGTTCACAAGAAAGTCGCGTAGATTCGCGGCGATTTCTCGCAGAACAAAAACTTTATATCGCTGCTTCACGCAAGATTACACTCAAGTGTCGTATCTTAAATTAAACTTTACAAATTCATTGCGCGTACGAGTGACAACCATGCGACCACTAGCCTGAATCTAGAAGCCTTTGAGTTGTATCTTGTATCACGATCGCGAGATTACCCTACAATCTGTATTCCACAAGATTTCAGACACAACACCGAGAATTTGAACCCAGCTGAGCTACTTCTAAGTCAGAAATTCTGAGTTCATTTCGTTTCGTTCCTCTCTCACCAATAGGAGAATAAGCGAGAAAATCATCTACGTATTCAAAAATTTCAACCCATTTACCCCCCCTGAAGGGTTTCAGCCAGATCTATGTTTTTATAGTGTGATATCTCAGAAATAATAGTAACAAGTTTTTACAATGCCTCATGTACCTACTCTCAAATGTGAATCAACTCCGGTACTATAAATTCGAAGTCAGCTCCTGAAAACTCGTGTTGTGCTTACTGCGGACTTTAAATTGGCACAATTGCCTTGTAAATCAGCCTGGCGGGCGACTGGTGCCAACTTCTGACGGGTGTAATGCCAAATTCAAAGTTCGTTTCATTCCCCTCACTCACCCACTAAACACTGTTAGTGCGAGTGAAATGGCACGATACGAACTTCAGAGTCTAACGCCTAAAGTTACCCGTATCGTAAAGTCAGACGGGAACGAGGCTAATAGCAAAGTATTTGGACACGGTAAACAAAATTTTGTGAACTTTGAATTAATTTATCGTGTTTTGACTTTTTACGTGCAGAACGCTGTTAAGATGCTAAATAATTAAAAGGGTAAGGCAACAAAGTGCCTCAAACGCCGTATTTGTTTCAACCATGTGTTTGTTGCATCTGCGATCCCCCCGGGGTTGCGGGTGTCTATGGGCAGTGGTGATCACTTACCATCAGGTGACCCACTTGCTCGTTTGCCTTCCTATTCACATAAAAAAAAAAAAAAAAACCAACCCTTGGAGCGTCAACGTCCGCTGAGGATGCCTCGGAGAGAGGTGTAACACGTGCCCAGTAAGTTCAGATAAGTCATAAGTCATTGCTAGATTAAGATCTAAAATTATAAAACCCAAACTGTTACCCGCGACCTTTTCCGCACAGCATTAAATATATCCCGTGTTCATCAGCAAAATAATTTTTCAAACCGGTCCAGTAGTTTCGGAGCCAAACAATCAAATCTTTGTTCTTTATAATATCACTGTAGATCGTGTTCAAACCGTGTACGACTGCATTCAATCACGATTGACCAAAGATAAACTCATCGGCAAATCAAATAAGACTCGTATATCGGCAAGGGTTGTTGAATAATTCAATATCGCCAAATCGGGTCGGAAGTTGGGAAACCGGGATAAACACTGCATAGTCGACCAAGTAACTTCTTTACCATTATAACGGTTCCTGTATCAGAGAGTTTTTTAAAAAAAGTCCACATGAACATTTATTCCAGAATTTAAATATTTTGGGTTTTTCTTACTCAGAATCGTTTACCCTATCGATTCTCATACAAGAAAAAGTGTGTCCCAAATTTAACTGTGGAAGAGGGAGCAGAGACCGCAGAGCAGGCAGCTTTCTTGGACAGCGTATTAGTATCGCTGTCCAAAGGGGAATGCTGCCAGCGTCTGCGGAACTATGCCACGGGGGCCGGGCCCCCTCCTTTTTTTATTATTTTATTTTAAGATTAGTTTTAGTTTCGTTTTTAATTCGTTTTTATTTAATAGTTTAATTTGTTTTAATCCCATTTTGTATCCTAATCTGTTATATAGATGTACTGTTGGTGCTGTTATATAGATAAATACATACACTATGGAACTTATTTTCCTGTACGTCATACGTACCTATATTTACAAATCAAGTGACGAACTGGAATAAAAATTTTGGTACACATTTTTTCTTGTATAAGGATCGATAGGGTAAACGATTCCCAGTAAGAAAAATCCAATACAGTTCAATTCTTTAAAAAATGTTTATGTGGCCTTTTTTTTGCAAAACGCTCACCAGACAAAAAAAACTGTCTGTCACATTTATAGGCTTTGATGTTTTCCGCCGTACATCTGACATTAAAAAGCCTTAGGGCCTCTTTCACTCTCTGTTAAGTCCGTCTCTATTTATTACTTACTACGAAACAGAGACGTCATCATAGATAACTGACACTTAAGATAACTGGAACTTAACAGTGTTGAAACCGGCTCTTAAAGCCAGTGGACGGGGCACATTGCTCGTAGATTAAAACCAGCCAATTCCCTTTTTAACACTACCCCAAACAGCGCAACAGAAGTTATTAAACGCCACTTGAGTCGCTTCGCTCGTCGCCTTTACGACCGTGTCATAATAACAACGCTTTCCTGTCTCAAGGCTTGGCAAATTGTTTGCGTAAATAATTTCGAGATTTTTATGTTAGACCGTTTGTTATTCCGTACATACATACCGTCACGCCTCTTTCCCACAGGGATAGGCAGAGACTCTTTGTTCCACTTGCTACGATCCTGACATACTTCTTTCGCTTCATCCACACTCATCAAGCTCTTCATACATGCTCGTCGGTTTCGGGTACTCCTGACCAGACCTTTTTCCAAAACGTCTCCTATTTGGTCTCGGAACGTCCGTCTAGGCCTTCCCCTCCCAACGTAACCATTCACACTCCCCCTATAGATCTAATATTCCGTACCGATGCAATATTAGAACAATGATGTAAACGTCAATTTCTGTGGCCCGTTTCTGAAAGCTGCGGTTCGTTTTTGGATCCGTCCGAGGGGAAGAGCAGTGCTAGGTCTGATGCACCCTGGGCATCGGTTAATGATATCCAGGCAGATTCTGAGAGATATCATTATCCGTTGGCTAAGAGCCCGACACGGGGAGGGGTCTTTTGAACGTGTTCTACCGTACAACATTGCCGACATTTTTGTTACAAGATTTTTTAATACTGTATTTATTACTTTGACATTGGCGAAATCATCGCATCGATCGATGGGGCCATATTAAAAAAGAAGAAGAAGAAGCTTACTACCTTATTAGCCATGGTAGCCTTGTGTTTTGACCTATGGTCTCTCAAGCAGAGGGTCGTAGGAGCAAGGCACTAAGGCTATTTATCTATCTATCTATCGAGGGAATGGGCAAGAATCTTAGGACTCATTTTCCCCTTTCCACCTATACGCCCACAATTATGCTTAACGTGGACTTTACGTGACCTTAGGCTCTGTCACCCCGTAAAGGATAAAGACGTGACTTATGTTTGTATGTAAATACAGAGTACTGTCACGTGAGTGGTCGTATTTTGCGACAAGTAATCCTGTTGAGCCGAGCGCAGATGTGTGTATAAGTAAGCGTCACGTACAAAGAACAAACGAGTTGGTAATGAGATTGCAGCTCTAGGGAGTCGGCGACAGTCGTGTGGAGATTGAATCTGTAATGGTTTTTAGTTGGTCTGCCATTTGGGCAATTCATTTATTTCAATTTGATAATTATCTACATTATACACCGTGTCTAAATCTTGAATACTTAAGCAGGTGGTTGGGTTAGTCTCACTGAACCTCCCTGTAAATCATTTTCATGATATTTTAACTACGGTAGACAATTGTCTCCATACATCGGTAGATGTTCAAAATGAACGGCACCAATGGGAAGACTTAATTTTGAAACCAAAACTTCAACTAAATAAACCAACCATTTTGTACTTTTACATCAGAGCATAAGAAAATCACAAAAATATCGTCAATGTACCTACATAAATCATCTCCAGCCAGTATAAGTCCCAAATCGAAAGAATTCGGACTATGCGTATTTGGAACTTTGCATAGGTACATATGTAGATGATTTATTTCTCTCATTCATCCAACATTCTGCATTTTACGTTGGTTCGCGGCGTCACGTCTACGTTATGATACCTACGTATTTTTCGTACGTTCGTACAATGAAACTTTATCAAAATCCGTTGCGGTTCTTAGCTGTGAAAGCGTACCAAACAGGCCGACCCACACTTACACAATAGCTCAGCCCCGAGCTAAATAATTTGTAATAAACAGTTTATTCACACTCTCAGTGACGTAAGCCCCCATTAAGGTCCGGAAGCGTCCCGGATCGCTATTAGGCTGACTGTCTACCAATGCAGCTGTGTATTACTCTAGAGACGGGTACACATGTGCGAACTGTGAATGTTCTACTCTCGCGAGCCTGCCGCGAACGCAACAGAACGACCACACTAGGGTTTTTAACACTGTAACGTGCATCACTTACGGTTATAGATCGCGATGAATAGCCGGCTTAAACAGACATCGTCTGTGAAATCATCGCTGCGCTACCAGATAGAGTATCTTTTCAAAAGGGCTTATTTCTCTGTAAAAACTATCCTACTAATATTATAAACGCGAAAGTTTGTAAGAACGGCTGGACAGATATGGATGAAATACGGACCATAGATAGATTATAGTCTGGAATAAAACATAGGCTACTTTTTATCCCGGAAAATTGCGTAATTTCTCCGGGATAGCGATAAACGAATTCTATGCAGACGAAGTTGCGGGCAACAGCTAGCAGTTAAATAAGCCTTTTTGAGAAGAGACGCGTTCGTTAGTAGCTTTGCTTCTAACATTGTAAATGTGAAAGTAACTATCAGTCTGTTACCTCTTCATGATTGAGCGGGGTAGTGATATTTTTTTTTTTTTTTTTTTATATGAATAGGAATGCAAACGAGCAAGTGGGTCACCTGATGGTAAGTGATCACCACTGCCCATAGACAACCGCAACCCCGGAGGGATTGCAGATGCGTTGCCAACCCAGAGGACTAAGATGAAATGCCTCTTGTGCCCGTAATTTCCCCGGCTGTCTTACTCTCCGCACCGGAACACAGCAGTGCAAGCACTGCTACTTAGCGGCAGGATTAGCGAGTAAGATGGTGGTAACGATCCGGACGGGCCTTGCACAAGGCCCTACCACCCGCAAACTGAGATCGGACAAATTTGCGTCATTGCTCGCAATAAAGTGGACATGACTCAAAAATTTATCAAATAATTAATCATTTAATTAATTTCTCGAAATGAAATTTGAATTCCCGGAGATAAAAATGTACACATGCATAAAATTATTAGCAAAATGTTAATTAAAGTGGCAGTTGTTAAGTTTGCCCCATTAACATCAGTGGAGTGCGAGCGGAGTTTTTGAGCACTTAAGTTTATTTTTGATGTAAAAAAAAATAGACTTGACTGCAGAAAATTTAGAAAAAATACTGATTATTTTCTTTAATAAATCTATACTTTAACAAACTTTTGTATTTATTGACTAGGAATTAAAATTTAAGTCAAGTAAGAAATTAATTAAATGATTACATATTTGATTAATTTTGGAGTCATGTCAACATTATTGCGAGCAATGACGCAAAATTGTCCGATCTCTGGTGATAAACGATATCATCGGAGACAAAGTCGCGGACAACGGCAAATTTAATTTTTTATTTAATTCCTTTATAGCTAGCGCAGCTCTGGTGGATAGGCAGCCCTAAGCCCTACTTCCTGACCGTCGGTATCAGCTACAATGGCCGAGTATAAATCTGCCGCTAGCCTTTTGTAACAGTCGAGGAACTGGGAAGTGTTCGCGTTAGTATATATCGGTCACCATTGTATAAGGATAACTATGCGATTAAAGACTACACTAGGGCCAGCGGTGGAAGGAGACACCTTCCCGCAGACACATACATAACATACACAAATCACGTCTTTATCCCTTACGGGGTAGACAGAGACTAAGGTAACAAGACCTACAGGCCACGTTTAGCAAGATTTTGGGCGTATAGATGGCAAAAAATGGAATCAAAATAGTGATATGTCTTCTTTCTTTCTTTCTTTCTTTCTTTGATGGGTTGCTAGCCGCATCGCCTATAACATGATTCCCATAATTTTCGCCCATACCCTCGATGGGCTTCAATCATGATATTAAAAAAAAATAGATTTGATTTAAATCTGTTTTTTTTACGTTCTTTTCTTTTTTATTAATTTATCAGTCAGAAGTTATTTATTAAAATGAAAGCAACGTGTTTTGATCGAAACAAACTCACACATCATCTTTGTTTCTACCAGACATCTTGTATTGTATAGTGTAGGAGCACACTAGTCAATTACGAATGACCGGGCGAAAAGCGAAATGCGTCGCGTGTTGTAATTTCGGGGAATCCCGGAACTGTGTCGCTGATCGATCGCATGGCACATGTCACGTTGGGGGAAGTCCTTAGACAATTTTCGGCCGATACCTACACTAAAAAAATATTCATTTATTTAAAAAAAACAATTTTAGTGATTTGTATCATATCAACCGTGCCTTCCCGCTACCTACCGCTGCCTACCGCAGCCTGCCCTTGCGTCCCCTCAATGCACGTCACTGGCTCATCATACACGAGTTTCATTTATGTGAGCTATAACGGATAACTCGCGCATAATTCCTGCGCAGACGCTTGAAAGCGTATTGGCTCGATGGATCCTCTTAATAAATGTGATGTGTTTTGTAACTTGTGTGTTAATATAATATACTTATACATACATACATACATACAAATCACGTCTTCATCCCTTACAGGGTAGACAGAGCCTAAGGTAACAGGTACCTACAGGCCACATTTAGCAAGATTGTGGGCGTATGGAATCAAAATAGTGATGGGTTGCTAGCCTCATCGCCTATAACATGATTCCTATTATTTTCGCCCATTCCCTCGATGGACTTTTACCATCTGCGCGGGTATATATTTAAGTATTAGTTTATCGTATTCATCTATTACGTGTAGTTTATTATATCTTGCATTATTTAAAAATTTAAGCATTTAGGATTATTTTTCGATCGTTTCTTTTACTTTTTCTGTGTGTCTACTCTTGCTTAATACTTATGTTCTATCAATCGTTAAAATGTTAACTGGAAGAGATCCCTTTTAGGGATAAGTTCGCATTTGTGCATTTGTGTTGTCCTGTATTCTTCTTATTCATGTGTTTTATGTACAATAATTTGCAGAGGTCCATATTATTGCAGAGTAGGTAAATTTTATTTGTATTAAAAACACTTCAAATAGGATTACGAACTAGTCCGAAAAATGTCAAGCAATTTCTCGACTTTAATACGTAAGTCTTCAAAATTTATTTGAAACTAGCTGTTGCCCGCGGCGTCGCTCCCGTTTTTTTTCTTCTAAATTTCAATATTTTCTCACCGTCTAAACCTTCCCTGGGCTTCCACGAATATTTCAAGACTAAAATTAGACAAATCGGTTCAGCCATTCTCGAGTTTTAGCGAGACTAACGAACAGCAATTCATTTTCTATACTAATATTATAAAGAGGAAAAATTTGATTGTTTGTTTGTTTGCATTGAATAGGCTCCGAAACTACTGGACCGATTTTAAACATTCTTATGCCGTTAGAAAACTACATTATCACTGAGTGACACAGGCTACTTTTTACCGCGGGAAAATACCTATTCCTACGGGAAAATTAATTTACCGCGGGCGAAGCTGCGGACGGAAGGCTAGTTATTTATGTAGATAGATAGATAGATGTCTTAGTGCGAAAGAATACCGAATAGCAAATACTAATATTTTATTCGCTATAAACGAAGCTACGTATCGTGGGTAGAAAACTTGTTTTGACCTATTTCGAGTTAATTAACTGTAATTCGCAAAGTTCGCTTCATTAAGCCCTCTTCATGAAGTTCTAATTTGATCTCATTGTCTTCTATTTTATTTTCACCTAACAGTCGTCTACGGCGTAGAGGGTCTACGGCGTAGCTCAGCTACGCTTCGTAGTATTCGTACGTATCGATTTCGTAGCACGCTGGTTTTCAACGCGGTATGGTTTAGCGTTCACGTCTCGTTTTCTTTCGGTTTGTCCTTTTACAAGCTTAATTTTATTTAATTTGTTTAATATAAAATAGGGTCACCAATGATAAGTGATTTCCACCACCTATGGACACACAATACTTGTGGCAGTAATTTCACAGGCTGTGTTACTCCCCTCGTCGGAACACAGCATCACAAGCACTGCTGCTAGGCGGCACTATAAGTGAGGAAGATGCTGTTAGCGACCGCGTAAATGCGTGTTCAAATTTTTTTTAACACCCACACAGCTATAGGATATGATGGAGACTGTACTGTGCAATCAAAGGGGGCTATCGCGTGTGTATTTGCCACTAGAGGCGCTAGTGTCACGTGTGGTCCAATAACATTCACTTTTCACTTGTTTTGGCGGGCTTCGTGACATAAATTACAATTTCTTTCATTTACCTGTTGAAAAGTGATCTACTTCGTGAAATTAACGCAAATATGTATTATTTGGCGATGAATATGAACGCTTTCAAAGCGGTTTTTTTTTTTCGAACAAAACGGAACTGCACAACATTGCGGCATAGCTACTCGATATGATGATAGTTATTTATTTAATAAACTTAATGAGAACCAAGAACTTTGTTTTGGCGCCGATATTATAAAGTCGCCAACTGGTGAGCAAAGAAACGATAGTCCCCATTGGGGAAATTTCCCGAGAACATTAATATTCCCATTAAAATAACCTTAACATCCTATAGGGATCTATAGACGTTCAGAGGGTAAAAGGTAATAAAAATTAAGTACCGTGCCCATAAAGAGCAGTAAATACGGACTTACCATCTTCAGCATTAATTACCATAGTAATCTCTTTCGTCATTTGCCCCTAGAATAGACGATAATTCACTTACCTGAAACAAGAAACAACGTGATTAGTTCAATAATGATTTTAGATTTAAAAGCAATCAAATCATAAATAAGATTAAAACCTTTGCAAGAGTAATAAACAAAAAATTTATTTTGCTACTCCGCTACTCACTACTTTGAGTACTACTTTGAGTAGCGGAGTAGCAAGGAAAATTTTTTGTTCATTGAAATGGACCTCCGCAAAGTAACGCCTGGTTCAATAAAATACTTTGCAGGAGTGTTCAGAATAACCGAAAACCACGTACTGAAATATTCCAGCACGGCTAGCACAACACTAAAGCACGTGAGATAGATTGCCCTTTTTTACTTACTATACGTTCTATCAAACGAATCATGAATGTTTACTTCTTGATTTTTAACTTACATTAGAAACTCTGACTATGTAAGTCGTTACCACACCTATAGTATTTCCAATCATTTATTTTCTCGATGACAGCTTCCGTAGAATGTAACTGCGCTTTTTACGCAAAAATTATCTTTTAAATGCGAAGTATAAAAAATATGACAACTGCCTAATTTTGTTCCTTGATCCTATATAATATTCATGTAAGACAAATTGAGTCCACATATGCAGTAACATCTTTTTAAAGTACGATAAACAATAAACATTTTAATAAAGTTACATTCTATGGGAATACAAATAGTGATGTTATGATTGAAATATCGATACTGTATCGATATTGTATATATTGAACTAGATGTGTTCCCGCGACTTTGTACGCGTTGTAATTTTTTACCGGGATAAAAAATAGCCTATGTTACTCAGGAATAATGTAGCATTCTAATGGTGAAATATTTTTTGTTTGTCCAGTAGTTTTTAGTTTATTAATTACAAACATACTGTCATTCGGCCATTTTGCACGCTTAGTAATAAATTAGCATTCAAGTTAGTCGGTTGTTTTATTCGCTCCATAGCTGAATACTTCTCAACTACTCGTATATATAAAATTGGATCGATATCGTGTCTACTGATCATTTATTAGGTCACAACACTATAACTATCAAACTACATCTGTCATCGAGAAAATAAATGATTGGAACAACTATAATAGCCTCTACCTATCTACCTACCTATTTACCTATTTTTAAAAACCAACTCAAATCTCACTATTTATCACTAATTTAATCCACTCCCTGTCTTTAGTACCTTATCTTTTCTTTTTGCTTCTGATCAAATTCTTTTCTGTTGTATGGCCTTCTTATTTTTCATTGCTTCTCACATTTATTTTATCTTAAGTATTATGTTACGTATATATGTATGTATTATTTTATTTTATTTATTTAGCTATGTATTATATTTATGTTGGTATTGTTGTTTTTATTATCCCTGCGTTTATCCTGTCTATTTGTTTCCGCCACCTACTTAAACTGTCTCCAACTTATTTAGCTTTTTGGTTGTCTGGAAGAGATCGCTATTAAGCGATAAGACCGCCTATTGTCTACTTTGTTCTTTGTTTCTGTATTGTTTTGTACTGATTTGTGGTGTTCAATAAAGAGTATTTGTATTGTATTGTATTGTATTGTATAGCGATGCCAAGTGCAAGGATGATGGCCGAACTGGAACCCTCACGGCTAGCAATGCGGGGCCCCGCGTGCGGCGGGCACGTACGATTATTATCGCGTCATGATACGTCTCGCCTCGTTTGACACGGTCCCGCCCTATCATATCTGGGGGCACAGTGCCCCCGCCAAGTCGAGCGCGAAGCAAACACTGCCGTACCATCCTTTGCTGGAACCATTTCGCCGCATTTTCAGGCCCCTATAGAACTAGAACGCAGAAATTTTCTTAATCCAGTAAGCTATAATCACATACTTAAAATTAAAAATTTCAAGTCTGTAGGTCATTTAGTTCCAAAGTTAAGCGAAAGCAAAGTTTCGCATTTATGACACTCGCTCACTCACTCACTCACTCACTCAATCACTCACTCATGATCATCTGCAATAGTCAATGGGTAGCGGTTCTGGCGCAGCTTTACAGGTAGGTAATTAGGTAACTATACAGGTTACAATTTATCGTCCAAGAAATCAGATACGGAGTAGTAACATTTCTCTATTAGCATTTTTTTTTTATTTTATTATAAGAACAACTCTTTTAATTCGGTTTTGAAACCAATTGGAATTTTACTAAATATTTCAATTGAGGAATAATAAGGTAAATTCCATGCTGGTCTGGAAGCAAAGAAAAAACATAGAATTTACCAGTTGCTTCTCCTCCCGTGCAGATGGTAAAAGCCCATCGAGGGAGTGGGCGAAAATCATAGAAAACTTGTTATAGGCGATGCGGCTAGCAACCCATCACTATTTTGATTTCCCTTTCCACCTTAAGGCCTTAAGGTTTTGTTACCATGGGCTCTGTCTTCCCCGTAAGGGATAAGGTCGTGATATATATATATATATATATATGTATGTGTTAAATGGAAAGGAAACGGAATGAGTCAATACAGTCGATCTACTTCCTTATCGTCAACTGGAGCGCGCTAAAATCGCTGTTGGACTCTTGAGGGCCTTCTAAGAACCCCCCGAGACGAGGGGAGGGGTTGTCACGAGGTTTATTTGTAACTGGAGAAGAGTTATTCGCGGTGGGTGTATTTACACTGACGCAAGGACAGACATTTTGACGTGTGATAGACCAATGACATCATAGAATTTCATCATAAAATGTTTTGACCCTATGCAAAATAGACGTAAATAATGTTCAATGTACCTTCCATGCCGGTCGGAGTAAAGAAAAAACATAGAATGTACCAGTTGCTTCTCTACCCGCGCAGATGGTAAAAGCCCATCTAGGGAATGGGCGAAAATCTTAGGAATCATGTTATAGGGCCCCCATTCCATCTATTCGCCCACAATCGTGCTGAACGTGGCCTTTAGGTCTTGTTACCTTAGGCTCTGTCTACCCCGTAAGGGATAAAGACGAGATATATGTATGTATGTACTTTGTGTTGATTTTGTTTAGGAAATTATTTCGTCCACGTTTCTTACGGCGGATTCTTCTTACCAAACATGATCTTACCGTAAGCTGTTATAGCAAATTAAAAAAAATCGTTGCGACCCAGTAGGTACTTGTTTACAAAATCACCATTTTGATTTTGATTCTAATACAACATCGGTAATAAATAAATCTCACCAAAATAAGTTCGAATATTTTATTGAATCAGGCGTTACTTTGCGGAGGTCCATTTCAATGAACAAAAACTATTTATGATGCTAATCCGCTGCTTATATAAGTTCGGTTTACATCGTCACATGGATAAACCGATGGCCCATTAGAATTAAAATCAAAACGTCAATTTCATAAACAAGTACCAGGCCGGAACGAGCTTTTCACGACCCATTTCTTCAGGGTACGCGTACTGTTGCCCCCAAATAGCACTCCAGGGGCCGGAGACGGACTCGTCCATTTCTTTAGAGCCTTTGGCGAGGCTAGCACAGTGTGAGCAGAACTACAGCTATGAATTCTAGGTCAATATAATTTATTAGTGATGTACCGGATATCCGTATCCGTATCCGCGGATATCCGAGGGAAAAGAAAAATCCGTACCTATCCGTATCCGTTACTTTTAACGCGGATCTTTTACAGGTGATTAGATAGAATTAAAATAACTACAAAATTGCATTCAGAGTATTTTTAGCTATGGGGTATTTTTATCTATAAAATCTATGGGGTGTAGTTTCCACTAAAAAGTCTAGCTAAGCAATAAAATAATAAGTAGCTATGTACAGTCGCCACAAATCAAATATTTGTCACCTTTTTATTGCAAACATTTATCGCAATACCGTTATACCATACCAATACTACATAACTGAAAGAATCTTTCGTCAACGATCGCTTCAAGGTCGCGGGCGCCGACACCAATCGAATAAGAAAAAAAAAGATCCGTATCCGCGGATCTTGACACTATATATCCGTAATCAGATCCGAATACACATTTTTAACGATCCGGCACATCACTAATATTTATGTAGCTAACAACCCCCGACGGTCTATTTCGGCGTTGCTAAATCATTTTTACCGCCCCCGCGTGCGCGCCGTTATTATGTAAATTGAATTATTCTAGCTCTGCCTTTTAATCATCACAAATAATTCAGTTTGAAAAACAGGTATTTTATGAAAGAATAAAAGAAAGAAGACATTTATTCCTTTTGCAAGACACACAAACACGTTTAGCATGATTGTAGGCGTATAGGTGGAAAAAGGAATCAAAATAGTGATGGGTTGCTAGCCTCATCGCTTATAACATGATTCCTATGAATTTCGCCCATTCCCTCGATGGCCTTTTACAGCTGTTCTATGTTTTTTCTTTGCTCCCAGACCAGCATGGAAGTAAATAAAAAACTTGATTTTCAGTTAACAAAAGCACCAAGGATTAACTTTAAACATAAAGACAAAAACATATTATGTTGTATTATTGATGCGAGAGCGTTCAATCCGAAAGCCGAGCTAAAACAATAAATTTATTTATTTATTTATTTATTTTATTTGGGGCATCAACAGCAATACAGTACATTGTGTCTGTCTGTCTGTCTGTCTGTCTGTCTGTCTGTCTGTCTGTCTGTCTGTCTGTCTGTCTGTCTGTCTGTCTGTCTGTCTGTCTGTCTGTCTGTCTGTGTGTCTGTCTGTCTGTCTGTCTGTCTGTGTGTCTGTCTGTGTGTCTGTCTGTGTGTCTGTCTGTGTGTCTGTCTGTGTGTGTGTCTGTGTGTGTGTCTGTGTGTGTGTGTGTGTGTGTGTGTGTGTGTGTGTGTGTGTGTGTGTGTGTGTGTGTGTGTGTGTCTGTCTGTGTGTGTGTGTGTGTGTGTGTGTGTGTGTGTGTGTGTGTGTGTGTGTGTGTGTGTGTGTGTGTGTGTGTGTGTGTGTGTGTGTGTGTGTGTGTGTGTGTGTGTGTGTGTGTGTGTGTGTGTGTGTGTGTGTGTGTGTGTGTGTGCATGTATACTTGTTGTTGTTGTGTTGTATGTATAAGTGTTCTGTTAATCCGTGTCAGTAACGTATTTTTTCAATCTCCTCTCTCCCGACTTCAATATGTACATATAAATATAGCTCGATCATGACGGCCGGCCCCTTTTCATCGCGAGCTTGAGTGTGCATTTGAATATCTGCCGTAAGCTGCTCTTAGCCTCCAACTTGCTGACTCGGGCCCCTTCTATCTACACTTCGCAGTGTCCACTTAAATTTTGAAATTCCATCTATACGCCCTTAATCTTACTTAACGTGGCCTGTAGGTCTTGTCACCTTGGGCTCTGTCCAGCCCGTAAATTATAAAGACGTGATTTATGTATGTATGTATGTATGCATCAAAAAAATTACTGCATTTCAAAGCCTCGACTAAACGAGCGATACAATATACCTATCAATGATAACGAAATTATTTCAGAACCGTATGCTACAAATACCACTTTCGACAATCAGGATATCCAGCGACTTTTAAATAAAAAAAACACAAATCAAAACAGAATATCGTGAATTAGTTAGCACCGCTAAAGATCATCAGGCGGCAAACAATATAGACAAAGGAGACATCAAAGGCGTCATAATCTTAAACGATTCTCTGATCACGACAGCAAAGTAAAATAAAATTATTCAAGCAAAACAATAAAGCTGGAATAGACAAATAAATGAAAAGAACGAGAAATTCAGAACATCTATCGTAAATAAAAATTTCTTGATTCATTTGATAGTACCTATCATTTGAAAAACAGCGCCTTCTCTCGTCCCTGGTGAGCAGTAGATGTTCCATGGGAGTTTGTAATTGTGTCGTACAGACACATCATTCAAACAGATGACGCTTAGCGACAAAAATTCGCATAGTAACAAAAGGTCACGTGACAGTTAGTAACAGGTAGAAAAATTCGGAGACTACCCACCTGCTATGGGTGGTGTAGGGGTATAGCACGCGTCACGGAATGACGAGGATCCGGGTTCGATTCCCGCCGGCCATAGCTTTACTTTTCGGATTTTTCTATGTGTTCTAATTTTCATTGACATGTAGAAATTTAATCTATCGTTAAGTAAAGTACAGTCAGAGCGTTTGTTGTTAAGACTGCGTCACATCCTCCAAACCACAATGGGTTTACCCGAATCCAAAGGATCACCTGAACTGAATCCCTTCGTAACCCTCCGGATTTAACAGCGTGACGACCGAATTCAGGGATGCTCATTAATATTAAGTGTATTTATTATTGTATAACATTGACACTACTTCTAAAGACCTGCAACGGAGACCAAAGAGCTGGCAGCTTCCTCGCACAGCGAATTAGTATTGCAATACAGCGGGGAGCTGCCAGCGTCTTTGGCTTAATGCCCCGGGGAGTACGTTTTTAGATTTATTTTATTTAGTTTATTTATTTTGTAATACATTTATATTTAAGTAATTACACATTAAGTTTATAAGCGCTTTGTAACTAACAATCTATGAATAGCTTTAGTTTTAAATTTAATTCAGCGGGTAATGTTGTTTGTTGACGTTAATTTTTATGTCCAATATTATCTACGTTGACGAAGTACAAGTATAGGTGTATTCTATATTTAATCCATTTGAAATTTACGTATCTGATTACCAAGACTGTATTACACCCATTAATTAAAAGATGTCTCATTAGTGATTACACTATGACAAACTTTGATATAGTAAATTGTCAAAACAACCTTTCCTTTTGCGTTTCACCGCAGTCGGGTAAACAAGTTTAGCAGAATTAGGGCCTGTCCCACCACTCTCTGTAAAGTTTCTGTTATCTTAAGTGTCAGTTATCTATGATTCCCTCTCTATTTATTAATACGAAACAGACAGACACGTCATCATAGATAACTAACTGCATAAACCGTTGAAACTTATAAAAATCATGTTATCATAAAGTTTTTAAAAAACAACAATTCTCTATGATTGCTAACAGGTTGGACTGTCCTTACATGAATCAGCTCAATGATGAAATGAATAAAAAAAACATTATATTGTACTAGCTGTTGCCCGCAACTTCGTCTGCATAGAATTCGTTTAAATTTCTAAATGGCAGTAGAAAAGCTATGGCCGGGAATCGAACCCGGATCCTCGTCATTCCGTGACGCGTGCTATACCCCTACACCACCCATAGCCAAAATTTAATTTCTAACAGTAAAACCGAAAAAATTAACATAAAAATCAAGAAATATAAATTCATGATTCATTTGATAGTAGAATTCGTTTATCGCTATCCCGCAGGAATTACGCAATTTTCCGAGGTAAAAAGTAGCCTATGTGTTATTCCAGACTATAATCTATCTACGTTCCAAATTTCATCCAGATCTGTCCAGCCGTTCTGGCGTGTAGTAACTAATAAACATCCATCCATCCATACTTACAAACTTTCACGTTTATAATATTAGTAGGATTTATATTTAGTACTTAGAATTTGTTTGACATTTTTTGTATAAAAATCTTATGTATTGGACCTCTATTGTTTTGTAAGTTTATTTTATTTTTCATTTGTGTGTACCTAACCTAGTTATGGACCTTTGTTGTTCGTAAATAAATGAATTATTATTATTGCTGGAACTTGACAGAGTGGTGAGGCCCTCAGTATCTTCTAATTGTACATTACACAATCAGACAAGAAGCCAATCCTCAATCTCAGAACATAACGTTCACTTCACACCATTCATCAAAACTGTAATAGTGGCAAAGTTACACGAAAAAAAAAACTATAAAGACGTCACCAACCCCCACCTCGTCTTACGTAACCCCTATTGATCGCTGCGGCGCGCCGGCGCGCGTGTCTCGCAGCCGACCAATGGGAGAGCCGGATTTAATTTTAATTTGATGGCCGGCGCACATCCCGTGCTTCTGATTTGTCAGCTCGTTATGTGTTGCCGATAAGTTTCGTTCGTAAGTTAGATCGTTCGAGTTAGTACGAAGTCGGATAAGCACTTCTACAAAGAAGCTTACGACTCCGTTTTGTTGATTCTTTAGAGATACAAGTCAAATACTTCCATGTTGTTCTGGGAACCAACAAAAAACATAGAATATACCAGTTGCTTCACTTCCCGCGCAGATGGTAAAAGCCCATGTTATAAGCGAGGCTAGCAACCCATCACTATTTTGATTCCACTTTCCACCTTTACGCCCTCAGTGTCTTGCCAAACGTGGCCTGTAGGTCTTGTTACCTCGGGCTCTGTCTACCCCGTAAGGGATAAAGACGTGATTTGTGTATGTGTATGTATGTGTCAAAGTAAACTGAGTCCTCTCAGAGTTAAAACAAAGCCGTTTAGCGTGTGACACGTTAAACAATTTTTCAGCGATAATATTTGCAAAATGAACATCAGTTTCTGAATGTGCTTTGAGTAAGATTATATGTAATTTGTATGCAATATGCAGATGCAGACGAGGAATAACAATGTTCAGTCGTCGAGTGCAGCAGAATGCATCCTAAATACCCTCCACCGAGTAATTATACATACATACATGCATAAATATATGGTTCATCAAGGTTCGCTCGTGCTGTCAGACCCGTACTAAAATGACAGCTAAAACCTGAACTGAGTCGGAATTGAATCGCATTAAGACGTCATGGTAAGCTCCAAGATATTAAATTCTAAACGCAAACTTAAATTCAATAAGTTTATTCAATTTGAACGAAAATACAGCCGCGTAAAAACTCTTTATATTTTGCAAGCTAATGGCCGAAATTTTCTCGCTACGGATCCATATAAGGGCTTATAGAAGTTTAAATGAAAGGGAGGAAACTTTCAATTTCTTCGCGATGCTCACTTTTCATAACATTTTCTTATGTTTCCATTTCGTGCAAGATAATTATTTTACATAGCACATCAAGACCCTGTCGTTCTTGCCCACTTATAATAATGTTACCACTTGTATTAATGTTATTTTTTATTTTTTTGTAAATTGTATCTGTTTATATTTGTACAATAAAGCATTTACTTACTTACTTACTTACTTACTTACTTATACACAAGTCGCGTAAAATTTAGACCGGCAACGCACCAGCTGTCCTAATGGTACTGTAGGCGTATATGAGCGGCGGTGATCGCTTAACATCAGGTGTACCGCACGGCTTCATCCCTACTAATATTATAAATGCAAAAGTAACTCTGTCTGTCTGTTTGTTACGCTTTCACGCCTAAACCACTGAATCGATTTTAATAAAATTTGGTACAGAGAGTTTCAGTCCCGGGAACGGACACAGGATAGTTTTTATCCCGGAAAATTACATAGTTCCCGCGGCATTATTATTAAAAAAGACCCAAAATTCGGACCACATCGCAAAAATCCGTGGAGGGAAAATGAAATCGGAATGACAGCGTTAAAAATACCATTCGATGGTAAAATCTGATGACAAGTTTCTCCAGCTCCACAACGGCAGCGTACCCTAAAAGTCGGAGCTCCTAGAGTGTCCGTAAAGCCGTTACTGACTCAGACTCGTATCATTTTTATTATCAGACCTAACACTTAATGGGGTCGTAAAGTTTTATTTTTATAACGCCCAACAGCGCGAGAGGTTTCAGCCATGTTAATTCTCACTGTGTTCAACTTTCAAAGCGAAACCCACTTCAGTAGGCTTATTACCTAACTCGCTCGCAATCGCCATCGTGTTCATTTTGACAATTCACGTATGGACTGACAATTGGCATCGGAATCAGCTAGCTGTCACATTCATACAAGAACTGTCAATATGAACACGATGGCGATTGCGAGCGAGTTAGGTAATAAGCCTACAGTTTATCTATGGGTAGAACAATCATCTCTTCCATGCTGGTCTGGGACTGGGAGTAAAGAAAAAACATAGAATGTACCAGTTGCTTCTCTTCCCGCGCAGGTGGTAAAAGTCCATCAAGGGCGAAGGCATCGAGTGAGCGAAAATCTTAGGAATCATGTTAAAGGTGATGCGGCTGGCAACCCATCACTATTAACACCCTTTCCACCTACACCTACCCCCAGAATCATGGTAAACGTGGCCTTTAGGTGTTGTTATGTTAGGCTCTGTCTACCACGTAACGGATCAAGACGTGACTTATGTATGTATGTAGAACAATTATGCTAAACGTGGCCTTTATGTCTTGTTACCGTAATTACATAAATCATCATGGTTTTTTTGCTCCCGCGTATAGACATATTTTAACCTAGTTTAAATGAACGACTTTTAGTGGCTGTCCGCGAACCAGGCTTAACTATAAACTCTTGAGTTAACTTCTAACCCAACGAGTCCAAATTTAAGGTAACAATAACCCCTAACCCAGATTTAATGATTAATTTATGTAACTCCTTACTCACTTATCATTCACCACAAACTAAGTATAGGTACTTAACTAAAAACCTCACAAACTTTACGTCTTTATAATATTAGTGTAGATTAAAATTATTGAATAGGATATATACCTATAATAGTTATATAAATCACGGGGTAGACAGCCTAAGGTAACATTACCTAAAGACCACGCTAATCATGATTGCGGGCGTACGTACAGGTCTAAAGGGAAATCAAAATAGTGATGGGTTGCACATGATTCCTAAAAGACCAAACCAACAAAACCACTTAATTATACACGCTTAAACGTTTTCTAAAACAAGTTACAAGCTTATAGGGCACGTCGCAAATCGGCCGGCACAAAGCCGCAGACTTCACAGTTCACAAGCACGGCGTGACGGGAACAAAGGTTAGGGTTGACACTTCAACAATTTACGTTCAGGTTCAGGTATTTGATGTTATGTGGTAAAGTGAAAAGTTAAGAGTTCCATTGGATAATAATGGCCCCATCGAACTGCGCGATGATTCCGCCAATCAATGACGAGGTTGGATAAGACACCAGACGACTCTTGATTTTTTATTGGAATTTTATGGCCTGAGACGACTCTTGATCTTGTGCGGTAAGGTTGCCAGTGTTCGGTGAAAAGTTTGAGTTTTTAACACGAAATATCTTCGATATATAAAACACGGTCGACTTATTTAGTTAGATCATTAATAATACCATTATACAACGTAATTTTACCTAATTGTTTTCGATTTGACCTCGCCATTTACACGTTACGCGGGATAAAAAAAAAGAAATTTGTCGAAAAAAAAATCGTAAGCAACGCCATCTCTTATAGCATGACAGAAACTGTAGGCTTATTGTCTAACTCGCTCGCAATCGCCATCGCGTTCATTCCGACAGTTCTTGTATGAATGTGACAGCTAGCTGATTCCGATGCCAATTGTCAACCCATACATGAACTGTCAAAACGAACACGATGGCGATTGCGAGCGAGTTAGACAATAAGCCTACTGATCCTATGGCAGACAGAGTTTTATTAAACACTCCTGTTATAAATTTGGATTCAAAAACTGCATATTAACCATTGTATCGAAATATTTTGCGAACAACAATCTTAAAAAAACATTTATTTGTCAGTCAATCGAATTCAGCCACCTGTAGGCTAATTACTGTATTAATAATAATAATGTAATTATTATTGTATTGTCGCTCGCAATCGCCATCGTGTTCATTTTGACAGTTCACGTATGGGCTGACAATTGGCATCAGAATCAGCTAGCTGTCACATTCATACAAGAACTGTCAAAATGAACACGATGGCGATTGCGAGCGAGTTACATAATAAGCCTACTGGCCCCTATTTCACCAACGTGACAATTGTCAGTGACATATGACAATTCTATTTACATTACAAACTCGACTAGAATCTACGCCGGTAGGCTTCGTATTGACCACGCATTGATATTGGAATTGTCACTTGTCACCGACAATCTTTTTTTTATTTATTTATTTAGGCAACGAACAGTCACATAGTTAAACACAATATTTAAGACGTAATAAAGTGTAGACCTGGAGTGCCATAACAATGATAAAATAAACATCGGTAAATAGGAACGGTAGATGCGGCAGATGGTATTGCATTTGAAGTAGAAACAGATACAATACTTAATTAATAATTATCCTTAAACAAAGAAAACAATGAGAAAACAAGAAGTCAATTGTCAATTGTCGAATTAAAAATAATTTGAAATAGGGGTCTGAAATCTGGACAAATTTTATGACACATCGCATATCCTACACGGCCAACGATTTTTTCTTCACATCAGGTATACTGTATACCTCGCAATATAAAAGCTATAGCTCCAACGGTATCCACATGCGTCCTCATGACACAGATTCGTTAATCCCCTGAATAATATTCATCGCCATTATTCGTGTGACGCGTGACGCAATATATTTTCATGACAAAGGATTCTAAATGGAGATAGGAAAAATTTCGAGTAATTTACATAGTCAGGTAACCATCTGGTCCATTATCATTGAACATGAATTACCTTTCTCTACCGCGATCAATCAGGGATTTTTGATGCCTACTGATATCTCGTGTGAATGAAACATGTCGTTTTGAGCAAAAGGGCAATGGATAATAAATAAATATATTGGGTCCATCAACTAACCTAATCCAAAACTGAGAAAAACTTGTACAGTCGCCATAAGATATGTCGCAGCGGGCGAGATCCTCAAATATTTCGGAGCAGCATTAAATTTCAATAAATTCGTTACTCTAGATAATGTTAATAAAATCAATAAATTCAATGTCTACGTTTTCCATAAATGTTCACATCTTTATGATCAGCCTGACTGCGTCGATACTTGTGACGATCTATCCTTCGTAAAATTTACCTCATTAAACATAATACATAAATACATGTTACAATTATTAAACATCCAAGACTCGAGAACATACATTCGCATTTTCACATAAACATCCGCTCCGGGATCAACCGTGGAAATTCAAGCTTCATACTTATGTTCTCTACAAGACTATCATGTCGTCTATAAAACAAGTTTGAGTTCTTAAGTGCTTTTCATATAGAAGCAGTATCAAAGTCCATTCACTTGTCCTGTTTATTAAAATTTCAAATATCCAACGGTACTAGATATAAAAAACGAACGAAACAAAGTGAAAGACGAGCGCAGCAAAAAAAAACAGAATTTATCGCGGACGAACCCAACTTTTCACGTCACAAATTATCCTATTGGCGTTCATTAATATCGATCGAGCCAGGTTAGCTAACTGATTCGTAAGGGAATATAATACCTTTCAGCGTTACGAAATTCGGTCGACCCCGTATTGAATAGCTTCTAATACTTCGTAATAAAGGTTTGTCAATCATCGTTAGGCTGCTACGGAATATTCGTTCGTTAAACGATTCTGTGGCGAGATTGGATACTTTTTTCTGATGTTGTACATACAGGTTGGGCAGACAGAGCCTGAGGTAACAAGAACTAAAGGCTATAATAGCATGATTGTAGGCGTATAGGTGGAAATGGGAATCAAATCAGTGATGGGTTGCTGGCATCGCCTGTGACATAAATTACATTGATTCTAACATAGTCTAACTCGCTCACAATCGCCATCGTGTTCATTTTGACAGTTCATGTATGGGCTGACAATTAGCATCGGAATCAGCTAGCTGTCACATTCATACAAGAACTGTCAAAATGAACACGATGGCGATTGCGAGCCAGTTAGACAATAAGCCTACAGACCTAACCCGGACCTCAAGCTAACACTTTAAGAAAACACTCCTCACTTTATCCAGCCGTGGACGCATACCTAAGTAAAGCAAGTAAACCTCTCTTACCGGAGCATTTTAATCAAAACCAACTTGAACTTCCAAACCAATATTACCCTTTAAGGTAAATTATTCACATTTTACGAGGGATATGTGTTTGTGCGGGTAACTCCTTAGCGTTGGACCCGGGCGGTGGTATACATAAACAGTCGAGCTTTCCGATGAACACTCATGAATATTTTATCTTCCTTATCAAAACTTTCATCTAACCGAACCCAAGTCTGAGGAACTAATATTGTTACGTACTCGACAATCCTATTAAACTCTAACCAGAGTTCAAATTGGTTTGCTATATTTTACTTCCATTGGTTATTCAGCGAAGCAATCCAAGTGGTTGATTGATTTAAATTGGTTACTAAACATACATACATACATACCGTCACGCCTCTTGCCCACACGGGAGGCAGAGACTGCTTTGTTCCACTTGCTACGATCCTGACATACTACTTTCGCTACCACATTCATCAATCTCTTGATACATGCTCGTCGGTTTCTCGTACTCCTGACCTGACCTTTTTCCAAAACCTCTCCTATTTGGTCTCGGAACGTCCGTCTAGGCCTTCCCCTCCCAACGTTACCATTCACACTCTCCATATAGATATGTTTAGTTAGTCTACTTTCATCCATCTGCTTTAAGTGACCAAACCAACTAAGCATATTTTTTTCTATCCTAGTCACTATAGCCTCTTTCACACCAGCACGACACGATCCCTTATCACACTATTCCTTATACTATCCTTCAGTGATACACCATCCATACGTCTTGACGCTCTCATTTCTACTGCATTTATTCTACTTTCATGCTTTTTTGCCATACAAAGTTTCGCTACCATACATTAATGTTGGAATAAGCACCCCTCTGTGGACAGCCAGACGCGCCTGTTTCGACACCTTCTCACTGCTCACAAAGGTTGGTTGGTTACTAAAGCATCACGTAAATCTGCTTTTAATAAAAAATATGGTAGTTTACGAAACAAACAAATCTTCAGGCAACTACATAGCAATAAATAGCCTCCTTTGAGACTAATTCAATAAAGAAACGAAATAACAACAAACTTAACTATCCGAAACTAAAATGTTTTCAGGAGCCATTTAGGACAACGTCTGAAATAGAATATTAAATTACAAAGTAGCAAACTTTCATAAAGGAACTTCTATAAATAATTGACGCTAGCTTTGACGAGGTTTCAAGTTATTGAAATACTTTGTTTTTGTTGGAATTCAAAAGAAATCTATGCATATAATAAATCAGTAGAAAGTTGGTGTCTGAACATTACATAAATTCATCAAAAACAGAGTGCTAACGATTAGGAAAAAGTAATAAAACACAAAAAAGTAGGTTTTATAATTTTAGTCAGTCTTTATGTATGTATGTATGGATGTGTTAATTTTACCTATGTCTGTGTTCGCTAGTCTCCAAAACTTTTGGACCGATTTAAATGAAGTTTTGCGTGGTGGTACCTTATATCCCTTATTAGGTCCGGTGCACCCTGGGCATCGGTTAATGATTTCCTGGCAATTTTGAGGGACATCATTATCCGTTGGCTTTGAGCCCAACAGGGGGGGAAGGGTCTTTTGACCGTGTTCTACCGTGCAACGTTACCGATATTTTTGTCACAAGATTTTTGAATACTGTTTTTATTACTTTGACATTGGCGAAATCAATGGGGCCATATTAGAAAAAGAAGAAGTTCCACCTTTACGCCCAAAACCATTCTAAACGTGGCTTTTAGGTCTTGCTACTAAGACTCTGCCTAACTCGTAAGGGTTTATACAGACCATATTTATGTATGTATGTATGATTTATTTGGCATTAGCTGTTGCCCGCGACTTGTCCCGATACTTCCAATAAACATCGTTTTATTTCAAACAATTTACAAAACCATGATAAATTACATACTTAAACCTTCCTATCACTCTATTTGTGAAAACCGCATGAAAATCCGTTCAGTAGTTTTTCAGCTTATCGCAAACAGACAGACAGACGCGACGGAGGACTTTGTTTTACAATATCTAGTGATAACTAGATCTGCTCACTTGTTTTTTAATCAAAGATAAGAGATTTCAAAACTCAAGACCTCGTTGAATGTGGTCTTTACGATTAAAAGCTTTCATCCCTTTCTGACAGGTGAAGTGTGAAAAGGACGACATTAGATCGACCTTAAATGCCAACCTTTAAAGGGGATATTAATAGTTATGTATCATTTTAGATTGAATCTTATCGACGATAAACGCCGACCAATAAATGGTAAATATAACACAAAACACGGTGAAGAGATCCCCATTTAGGGATAAGTACGCCTTCGCCTTAAGTACGCCTTTTTTAAATTTTTGTCTACTATTGTACTCTGTTTCTTGTTATCCCTACAACTTATTCGTATTGTAATGCCATTGCCCTACAAATATTATACAATGAAATATATTATAAATGCGAAAGTAACTGTCTGTCTGTCAGTCTGTCAGTCAACCACAGAACCGATTTTAATGAAATTTTGTACAGAAATAGTTTTGTACCGGGGAAGGGCATAGGATGGTTTTTATCTCGGAAAATTGCATAGTTCCCACGGGATAGCGATTCTGCGCAAACGGTGTCGCGGACAACCGCTAGTGAGCAATAAAGAGTTTCCATGACATAGATGCAAATTCTGAAAAGAACCACCTGGCAAATGAAAACTTAGAGTATCTAAAAGTTTAGCTCAACTAACGTTAAACAAATCTACGTCAGTGAACTCGCCTTGTCTACCGGATACATCAAAAGTGGCCGTTAAAAGTTGAAAACAATCCGAATTAACTTCGGAGACGTACAAGACAACGGAACTGTTATGCGGAAGGAAGTTATTCCGACGAACTCGGGCATAAAGTTAACAAGAACTCATATCTTGATGAACTTGCGGCATTGGAAGGAGAAATAAAATGTTTCTTTCGTTTCAAAAATGATTGGGTAAAGAGAGATGAAAATGTAGAAGTAGATTTTGAGAGAGACCAATTACCGCCATCCGCGGACACTCATACTCATAACACAGAAGCGCTAAGAGAGCATTGCCGGCCTTTTAAGAAAATAAAAGGCCTGTTATTAAAGATCCCAAGTTGTGTCCGGAAAAATCGGTGCCGCTGATTTCAGAGTTTAAACTTGAGTGGTAAGAAGTTCCACGAGAAACGAACGGTTGTAGACTGCCCACTGTTAAAGTGGTGAGGGAGGAAAGAAAGTCGGATACTGGTACGATAGAAAAACTAGTTAATATAAAGGGCAATTAAACTATAAAGGCTTTTTAAACAGTTGACCCAGGTACAGAGGAAATTTTACATTTAGTAATGGACACTACACAAGCACTTCTGGTCACAATAATGACACAACTTAGTCCATTCAAAACGTAACAGATGCTGCGTAAAAAGTAAATCGCCACAAAACTGCTGAAGTTGCTGTAACAAGATTACCAGATAAAACGTTGAAACCACAATGTAGCAGACCTTATCGTTTAGCTTTTATGTAGTAAAGATAAGAGTGCAAAATTCAACGTGGATGTAACAATGTAAAGGAAGGTAATGGGTTGGTCAAGTTGCTCTAGGGAACTTCGTGTTTCAGGGTAATAAGTGCAACTTTGTTGAAACTTTGATAGGGCTGATGGAGTTTGTATTTGTTGGAGTTATCTTTTCGCTGAGTAGACTGAGATGATTTAGTTCTTTGCTGGTAATCAAAGCTCGGAATGCCTTGAGTGTCGAGATTGCTTAGTATTTAGGTCATGTTCAGTATTTTTAACATTTTGGCCTCTAGATGAAGACAATACCAAATCGACATCTTGATTTGGCCGATACTGAAGTCAACTATATCGATCCATGTATATTAAAACATGAATAACTATTTCATTAGGAACGTGTGAACTATTGCCATTAGTTCATTGTTTTCGTACATTCTTAACGAGTTCTGTTAAAACAATTTTACTTCCTTTCATACATAGTTGGGGGAAACTTATTTTGAGTTTTACACTCTCAAAACTATTTTTTATAATGACATCCATATTTCCTATTTTTGTTTTTGTAACAAATGCCTCTAAAAATACCATTTCTTGCCTTTCTATAATATTATTTACGGGCTTATTTTTTTTATGAAATAATAAGGACTTGTCATTACACCTCCCCTAAAGTTGCGTTTGCAAGATGGCGCTACTGTCGTGCACAGGGCCAATATACACCAGCTTTTACCCGCGACTTCATCTGCGAAGAATTCGTTTACCGCTATCCTACGGGAACCTCACAATTTTCTAGAATAAACAGCAGCCTATCTTATTTCTTAATATTCAAAGTATCTTCTAGCCAAATTTTATCACGATCGCAAAAGCTATACCACTACTGTCACAATTATAAATTGTTATATTAGTATGGATTCTTTAATGTAGTAGATTCTGTGATACATCATAATATTATGCCACTGTTTCAGTAAAATACACAACAGCTTTGCCTATCCCTGGCCATAACTCACACCCAAATGCTAATAATAAATAACCCCTCTTCACTCTGTATCTTTTGCTGGCAATGCTGTACCCCTAAAAAACGAGGAAAATTCGTTAAACATTTTACCAAACAACCCGTTGAAAATTAATGAAAATAAATTATAGGGATAGCCGACATAACATCCAACAGGTTCGCGGTTGGTAGGATTTCAACGTTCTGAATATGGAAATAAGAGTTTCCTTGTATTACATGTGACATGGGTGGCTTAAGAAATATCGTCTAATTCTGTTTAGGAAAAACATATCAAATTCACATTTTAATATTTTAACCGTTCGGGTCTTAATTGCCCGTGACGTGACGCGGCGATCGATGGTGGGTGTTAACTGTCTACGCCTTGTAACTATGCGAATTTTTCGAACTACCCGCAATCAGAACGTGGATACCCGTCTCTTCAATCCATTCGAGACCATGGACGTCGCAGCATATCAGAAGCATTGAGGTAACTAAGAAAATACGTGTACGCGATTAAGACCCGTTCAGTTAAAATTATATAATGTGTGCAAATCGTGAAAGTTAACATCACACATTCACGGTACAAAAAATGGTTTTTAAAAACAAACCAAAAAGAATTTTGCCACCAAGTGTTTCTGCTCCGTACCGCCTATTCCGGTTGGCGTATGACGAGGTCGCCTAAAATAGACTGAACAAGGCGGCATTTAGTTCCTAGGCTCAAAGTGCTACCGCTAATGAGCCTCTGGAGACCTTCGCGGCAAATAGCTACTAAATACTGGGTTTGGCTTCGGTGTCAAGTTTTCTGTTAAATAATTTTGCTGAACTAGGTAAAATAGTTCTAGAACTTGGACTTGCTAATCTTGCTTACTTTATTTACCGTAAATACTTTGACTTCATAGAATGTAAAGAGCTTTTGATGAAAGTAAAATACCGGATGACAGATGACGTTTTTATACATAACCTGAGAGTCTGACAACGGACGGATTTAGCCCTACCTCAGATATTTTTACTTCCACAAACTAAGTTATATTATTACATGCTAAAATTTGTGAATAGTTTTTTTACTGTAGTACTATTTCTCGACGCCAATCACATACCGAAAAATATCACAAACACGTACGTCAGTTTCGGGTAACGTTTCGAGTTGCGACTAATTTAAAATACTTCAAATTAGGCGCCAGTGCTGTCGTTTGGTCTATGCACTAGGCTACTCGTAGACCATCATCGGCTTTGTTACTTTCCAAGTTTCCATCAAAGCTAAAGAGCAAATGTTAGCGAGTTTAGATGACAAAATCTAAATATAAACTCTCCGAAAGCAACTGAGTAGATTTATCAATACAGATAAAGTAAACATAGCAACGGTTGATAAGGGATACGAAGCTAGTGAAAAACAACCGAAATGGCACATCAACCTTTACATCACTAAATAAAGCAAACAACTGTGTTATCGAATAGCTACCTCAAATCAGTGAGTTATAAAAAGCATCTTCCTTATTTCACATTGTTCAAAGTTGACAATTGAAGGCACGAAAACTCCCGTCATGGGCTAGCAGATCATCCAAATACAGAACGACGTTTCAATCAACTGGAGCATCGGATCAAAATATCACACGAACGGAGGGAAAAAATTGTATAAAGAAAGGGAAAAGGGCACTCAAGTTCACTCAACACCGCCAAGGAAGGTCGGAAAGGCAATAATTTACATCCGCTCCAAGGCGTACTTGTCACTTAAGGGATGTACTGTCACACGGACTGAAAAGAATGTAAATTTCTTGACAATTTATGGGACAGGTCTGTTTTATTATAGAGGATGTATAAATGTCAAGTCTACCGAAAAGGAACAGGGAACGGAATGAAGACAATAGTTTCGCGACTCTGGTAAAAGAGGATACAATTTCCACATATCTTTATTGAACAGAACAACCTTATCAACGCCAGCCACAGAGCTCTGTACTCGTAGAAGATATAGAAACTAATGTCGTTAATATTGGGGTTCGGGGCAAATAATACTGGACCACTTAACACAAAGGACCATTGCGGTTATACTGCCGAGAGAGCAGCAATTGACCCGCGTGGATTATACGAGTAGGTGTAGTCTTTATCCAGCATGAAGTCGAAGAAGTTATATTACAACGTTTTCAAATACGTAGAGAGCGCATTACACCATGTTATATGCTTATCCTAAGCCCCAGGCTTTCTTTAGATTGCAAAACATTTTCCTGTGCAAGCTTGTTATTTTCCACCAAGATTTATAACAATAATGTGTGTTAATGTACAGGAAAATATGGCAAAGTAACGTAAAGTTTTACGATAAACATCAGTATAAAACAAAGTCGCTTTCCGCTGTCGTTCTGTCTGTCCCTATGTATGCTTTATAACTATGCAACGTATTTTTATGCCTTTTTTTTAATAGATGGTGTAATAGATAATACACGCATAATGTACCATGCGAAGCCGGGGCGGATGGCTAGTTAAACTATATTCATAACGTTAGATGGAATGGAACCAGCCGAATATTTACCACTTTTTCAAAATCAACGGGACGTTCCAATTAAAGCTAAGAAGAGCGGAGATATGAAGCATTAGATGAAATCCACGTCTCGCTTCGCTCTCCTCGCGCGCGTGGTTTTAATTTCAACTAATGTGACAGCGAGCTGCGAAAGTTGTGAAAATTGTCTTCGAGTATCTTTAATGACTTTTTTTTCTTGATTTCAGGTTGGAAACAAAAAGTAAGCAATAAGCCTCCATCTGCGTTTTTCGTCATGTCTCAATGGGGGCTATCGCGTGTGAATATGACACTAGAGGCGCTAGTGTCGCGTGAGGTC
The DNA here is from genome assembly GCA_949127965.1 of Pandemis corylana. Classification (NCBI taxonomy): domain Eukaryota; kingdom Metazoa; phylum Arthropoda; class Insecta; order Lepidoptera; family Tortricidae; genus Pandemis; species Pandemis corylana. Next base: position 12,573,209 of record OX421869.1, on the reverse strand, counting down.
CAATAACATTCACTTTTCACCGGTTTGGTGGGCTTCGTGACAATTTTAATGTAAAATTTTAAATGTTTTGTAAATGTGAAAATTTTATTGTAGATTAAGAAAATCGTCATTGCCTTTGTATTGTACTATATTGGATTGGATTGTATTGGAAATGGCGTTTCTGCAGAAATTTAATAGTAAATCGACACTATCACTCAAGTTATTTATTTACTCTACAATATAATCTTTAACATTTAAAATTGACATTGTATTGAATTAATTAAATTGCTGTAATAATGCTATATATATATTATTATTGACATGAAATATTCAATCCGTAGTTAATGAGTAAATGGCTGTAATAGTTTTAGTTTAGTTTATAGCTTTAGTATTGACATTGTATACCCTGACAGGGTGTCATGTACCTACCACCCTACCACGTAACACCGATAGCAAATGAACATGACTTAAAATGTGTATGAATAAATGAATAAATGAATAAATGACATAAATTACAATTTCTTTCATTTACCTGTTGAAAAGTGATCTTCGTGAAATTATCGCAAATATGGATTATTTGATGCTTTGATAGCGGATTTTTTTCCGAATAAAATGGAACTGCACAACATTGCGGCATAGCTACTCGATATGATGATAGTTAGGTATTTATAATTGATAAACTTAATGAGATTCAAGATTTGAAAATTGTTTTCGGCGCCGATCTTATAAAGTCGCCTTTGACAACTATACCTCTGGACCTTGGGCAACAGTGGCGCCAACTGGTAAGCAAAGAAACGATAGTCCCCATTAGAACACGTTCATGGCAACGAATATTGATAAAAAAAACCTCAATCCAGCATAAATCCGCGTAGCTCCACGTTCCTTCATCCCGGGCTTATCTAATAATAAATCCTGTAGTAATTCCCGCGGGATGAGATGAGACTCACATTTTCCCGAGATCACGTTATTGAGGTAGACAATTTCGATTTAGATTTCACTCGCAAATTGCTCAGTATAATAATGTCAGTGGTATAGGCGATATCTCAACGTGTTTTCAAATCGTGAACTTTTTCGGAGTGGTCGTCTTATTTTCCATTTTATTGAATGAGGCGTTAGTTTGCGGAGGTCCATTTCAATGAAGAAAATCAAACAAGTAAGTAGCGGAGTAGCAAGGTGAATGTTTTTGTTTGGCTTTTTAATTATGAATGTAGCTACGCCAAACTTTGAGTTAAGAATCGCTATATCTCTAAAACTGCAAGACTTATAAAGGCAATTTTTCAATATTTGGTAGATGACCTGCCCACCTATCTCCTTTTACACTTGTGGGACATATTGCATAAGTAATAAGTATCAAATAAAGTAAAATAAAACGCATAGTAATAAAAAACAAGACGAACTTTAAAGATAAAACCACATGAAAAAAGATAAGCTCACAGAATTACGAGGACTTATTCCTCCACGCCGCCGCGTTGTACAAAGCTCAATTTATCCTGCTAACGAAGTAGAGCTTTAAGCTAAACAACTTTTAAAAGCCATTCGCTCTAACGCCTAGGTAATTAAGCTAGTTAGGTATTTCAAGCCAGGCCTCATACAATTACGTGACGACGGGAGAGCTATTTAGCTGCAGTTAACTGAATTGGATTCATTCGAGTACCTACACGGATATTTGCATGCCGTGAGAATCCGAGCCAATACTGCCACTTGGGACTATGGAGTACTACCAAAGGTCTTAAGCGCACCGTTCCTTAAACTAATTGTAAATGCTTACGTGTACGTCAATATTTTACGGCCATTTGAAAGTTACAGTTCAAAACTGATGGCGCCCAACATGGGACCATAAAAAAATTGATAGTGAAATATCAGCCTGAATTACACATGGTAGCCTATTCGTAAAAAAGACACCCCCGTTGAAGCAAATATGGAACAAAAACAAAGCGGGGTTAAATGTTTTTTTTCTTCCAAAATTATTTTTAGTTTGGTTCCCAGCATTTTTTTTACGCGTATAGTATTCGTAAATGAGGTAAATAATATAACAGAAATATTTGGAGAAACATTAATACAGCTGAAACATTCCGTTTCATTAATTTTGTGTTACAAAAGAGACTTTTTCGTAAATAAGAAGACACAGAAACATTATAAACGGAGACACTGTGAAATTTAGTAATCACATTTAGAGGTAGATAAGGAGCGCTTAATGGCAAAAACATTTTATTAATGGACAAACTTAATCAAAGACAACAGGGGGAAGTGGAAGATTATGGAATCCAGGGATTACGTTCAACGGTAAGGCTGGTTTTAGTCTCACGCCGACGGCACGCGCACCGTCAGCGCTGATGGCCGAGATATATGAACTTCTCCTAAGTGTTATAACGTGAATTGATGGGGGTGAATTTAAAAACAGAAATATTTCTCATGGAAACAGAAAGAGGTGCCCTTTGCCCAGCAGTGGCATACATGGATCCACAATTTCAAAGCCCACACAATTTATTTAAGTAAAACTCTTCCATGCTGGTCTGGGAGTAAAGAAAAATATAGAATGTACCAATTGCTTCTCTTTCCCCGCAGATGGTAAAACCCCATTGAGGGAATGGGCGATAATCATAGAAATCATGTTATAGGCGATGCGACTAGCAACCGATCACTATTTTGGTTCCCCTTTCCACTTATACGCCCCCAACCATGCTTAACGTGGCCTTTAGGTCTTGTTGCCTCGGGCTCTGTCTGCCCCGTGACGTGATTTATGTATGTATGTGTGTGTAACTCGTATATGGAACAACAATGGTTCAGGCACAACAGAAACATAGATTAGCAAAAAAATTATTTCTATTAAAACAATTTTCGTGGCTTCTCTGTTATTTTCTTTTATCCTGCTTTTCTGTGAATCCATTAAACAAAACACTTTATCATAACAAACCCTAATACATAATTTCATTCAACTTAAAAAGTGGTAAATGATCAAAGAACCAATTAACGTTTTAATTAAAATTGCCGCCCGCTTTAATCCCTTGGAGGATATTAATCAAATATCGCTTCTCCTAATGATGCAATGACGCGGCAATACAATAGATACAGGTGGATAAAGTACCATACGAACTTTTCATGCAAGCCTGAAAAGTGAATGATATCAGCGATATATTTTTCGCTCCACATTTTCAGTTGAACGGCTAGCATTACGAGCAGCTTTTCGTTTGTCGTTGCTGCATCCATTTTATAACAGACTAGAAAAATAACGCAGAGTGATTGCAAGGTTCATTGTATTTACATTTTTCCCAATCACTTCATGTATACCTAGTGCTTTTATTGATGTTATTTCATCATTATTTTCATCATATCAACAGCTACATGGAGCTTCATCAGATATTTTCAACCTATTCCCTATGTAGGTACTATCAAATTAATCGAGAATTTTTACTTCTGGATTTTTCGTTTACTTTTACGGTTTTACCGACCGGTAATTCTCGATTCATTTGATAGTACCTATCATTTGAAAAACAGCGCCTTCTCTCATCCCTGGTGAGCAGTAGATATTCCACGGGAGTTTGTAACTGTGTCGTACAGACACATCATTCAAACAGATGACGCTTGGCGACAAAAATCGCATAGTAACAAGGTCACGTGACAGCTAGTGACAGATAGAAAAATTCGAAGGCTCACTCACCTATACCTACATACCTATACCTACCCCTACACCACCCATAGGGGTGGTGTAGGGGTAGGTATAGCACGCGTCACGGAATGGCGAGGATCCATTTTTATACCTTATGTAGTCAAACCAGTAATAAAGCCATAAAACTCACAACCGATCAAATTACAAAGCTTTTAAATAATGCAAGACTCACTTCTTGAAGGCAGCATATTGTCTACAGGTACTGGTGGCATGACTAGTATTAATTAACTCTACACCGTTGTCACCTTTAAAAAATAAACTGTATTTTTACTTAAATGAACGGCTTTGTTCCAAAGTTCCGATATAAAATATGATTCAGGTTAAATTTACTCAAAGCACACAGCGCTTATCTTAAACTGGGTCAAAGCGAAACGTTCACAAAATTGGTTGAATTTTACGATCAAAAGTTACACAAGTATAAAGGTACGTGCTTAATTACATATTCACACGGAATTTGCTTATAATTGTTTTACAATCTCTGATCGGAAACAAGCATAAATTAATTCATACTAATCACGTCTTTATCCCTTACGAGCCTGGTAACAAGACCCAAAGGCCACGTTTAGCATGACGTGGGAGTATAGGTGGAAATGGGAATCAAAGTAGCGATGACCTCGACGCATCGACTGTAACACGATTCTTAAGATTTCGCTCATTCCCTCGATTTACGATCAGCGAGAGAAGAGAAAGCCGGTGAATTCCATGTTTTTTCTTTGCTCCCAGACCTTCATGGTATAATACAATCTAAAATTACAAAATACCAACTCCTACCTCCTAATATCCTACCGACTGCGCCAATGTTACATCAGTAAAAGACCGAGATTTCAAGCAGACTGTTAATTAACATGAAATATACAACTACCGACGTACTTATCAATCTACCCAGATAACACATACATCCAGAGTTGGACATCTAGAACTAAAGCTTAAATCCTCAGCATTTACAATCGAGTAGAACACGGTCTTAGCGAGTGATTTACGAGAACATTGGTGTCATTTGAAAGGAAACCTTGTACAGTTACAAGGTATTGTAGAATCCAGCATTATCTAAGCGGAGATAAGCTGTTTTTACCCCCAGTGCTATGTCAAACGGTTTTCCGATAGCGTTGCTCTTGTTTGAACCCTTAACGGCGATTTGCATGTGACCTGGATGACGATCGGTCGATAACAGTTCTTACAACGGCTCGTTTAAGGTTAATACGGCGGATAAATTTGAAAACTAACGTAATGTTGGAACTTTCGGAATTTTAGTTGAGGTGTGACTGACAGGAAAGGCTCATGAGAAACATAATTGCAGTGACATCGGTTATTTACAATGCACTCGTCAATATACAGATCCAGTAGTTAAGTAAGAGACACAAATAATAGGACAACTACAAGTTTTCGGACAAGATGTTTAAGTCCAATTTGCAAATTATACAAGAGGAATTTATTGCTCGATTCTCATTGCATTAGCAAAAAAAGTCTTATGCAATTATGCCGTTTACAGTGAAATCATCCTATGATAGGACACGAATCGATGGTTGCATAGCTAATAGAACTGATAGGTGAATTCCATAGATGACATTACCAATGAACGCAATATTTATACGAAGCAACATAATACACCAAGCTAAGCCAAGGACCAACTATTACATAAACAGACGCCGTGTAAAAGACCCATTCGGCAAGCGGAGCGCCCAATGGGACGCGGTGAAATATGAAAGGCAATGGTGCGTGAATGATGTATAAGGGAATACAGTGGATCTTAACACAACTAGCGTAATAAAGGGGATTTATGCTTGGGTAAGTGTAGTATAAATAGAGGAGAAAAACAAGTCTGAAGGACATGTTTCACGGACAAATTTCAACAAATTCGGTTCAGCGGTTTAAGCGTGAAAAGACAAACGAGAGTTACTTCCGCAATTAGAATATTAATAATTAGCATGGATATGGTAGCAATCTCCGTAAGAATCCCTACTATTTCAGTGTCAAGTGTTTCAAAAGCCGAAATATCTCTAAATCTTATAAACAGACAAGTCAAGTAAAATGTAAGCTCACTAAAATAAACTAAATCAAAAGAAAGAGAAACAACTGTGAAACTAATAAAATAAAAGGTACTTAACCTGAAAATACCACGACTTAAGTTATCAAAGAACTATTCCGAACCCGATCCAGCATTATCTCCATTTTATTACAAAAGGTGAAAGGGCCAGATAATAATTGGGTCGAAGCGATCTCAGAAAGAGGGATGAAAATGAAATATCACGCTCGATTGTACCAACTTTGGTATTCATTTATGTTGATGGTGAATTGTATCACTTTTATATAAGAAGGGATCTTTTATATTGTCTTCAGTAAGGGTAGCCTTTATTCTATTTTCATAGTTGATGTGATAACCTTCGCCTAGATTGACTTGTGTCTTTTGGTTCACCGGAAAAGATTAATCCGAAGTAGACGTCATACTTCTTGTCAAGAAAATTGTAGAGAATCAATTAATCAATCATCAAAATACAAGCACGGTATAACATTGAAATAATTGACCATCTTATGATTGCACAAGCAATTAAAATTAAATAACAGTACTATAAAACGAAAAATAACAAACGTTTTAAATTCCTACCCGGTAGTAAAAACATGTGGTGCTGTGTCAGCATTGGAAACGAATACAATAAAAAAGGGATATGATGGGAAGGAAAAAGGTATGGCAGCAAGAGTGATTATAAGGTATCCGAAATAAAAGCGTTTCTATTTCGGCTCAAAGCCACTGAATCAACCCACACGGGAGGGTTACGGCAAAAGATAAAATTGACAATACATCTTCTGAAAGGTCACCTTATTTCGCTCAACGAACGTTAATTTACTTCTATTTAGTTGGTTCTGAACAACACTATTTGGGTGTTCATTTCAGTGGGTCAAAATATACCGTTAATCTTTTAAGGTTTTTCGTCACTCCATTTAGAGAGAACGAGTGTGGTGGAAATTGAATCGAGCTGCATTCCGCATACACTACACTACACGCCTTTATCAGTTTTTTTTCTTTAGGTACCCGAAGACACAAATACAGGAATAAGAGCAGCCAAGTAGTTTGTTTAGAAACGGATGAAACCTAGTTATCAAAACAAAGTGTCGAAAAAAGCAATAACGTCTTCTCGACTTTTGCCTAAGCCGAGATAAGTCTAAATTGAATAGAAACCGTCTTGAGACCAAGAATTGAATAAACAATTCCATGAACAAAGACGTTCCCACAATTTTCTTCAGTGGCTTCGGCAGGAATATAGAATTTTACCTAAGAATTGTTTTACGCTACGCCACTCCTCTATCACTTTATCAGAATTCTTACCAACATCATAAGTAAATAGATGTTCCACGGGAGTTTGTAATTGTGTCGTATAGGCACATCATTCAAACAGATGACGCTTAGCGACAAAAAATCGCATAGTAACAAAGGTCACGTGACATCTAGTAACAGGTAGAAAAATTCGGAGACTACCCACCTGCTATGGGTGGTGTAGGGGTATAGCACGCGTCACGGAATGACGAGGATCCGGGTTAGATTCCCGGCCATAGCTTTACTTTTCGGATTTTTCTATCTGTTCTAATTTTCACTGACATTTAGAAATTCATAAGTATATGTATGTTTTTTGCTAACACGCACAATGTGAACGTCTGACTGAACTTTTCAACGTCGAGGTGGTCTCATTGGTCCAAGTTTCTACTAAATAGCTCCTTGGAGCTCTTGTAGAATGCCAGCCTAATAAAACAGACGCTTTTACCAATGAAGAATCCTTTTGAAATCTGGTACTTAACGCTTATATTTCAGATACCATTACCATTTCATTGCGATCTTACCGCAAGGTCGCAATATACGCAACCGCATATGTACTGTAGTATATTATATATGCGCCTCAAGAAATAGGTCACGGAGCGAATTCGGTTATGTAAAGTGAAAGTAATCGCCAAAAGGTAAGCTGAGTAACCTGGAATGTTTGATGAGTTGAATCGTAGGATATGTGGTGCGAGAAAATCAAAAATGAAGAGGTACGTGTTAAAATAGTAATACATAAAGTTTGAAATGCATAATGGGTTAAATTGCATGATGGTTCAAAATATATAATGCGATTTTCTCAGAAAATGGCAAATTAACGGGATTGTTTTAAAATAAACCTAACCTAACCTAAACCAATCTATAGATTTCGCTATCATGAAAATTCATTAAGCTAATAGTTTAACACAAAATAGTATTACATATTTTGAATGATTGTGTTTTTGTATTGACGACTTGGTTGGCTTAGTTGATAGTGACCCTGCCTGCGAAGCAAGCTCTCCGGGTTCGAATCTTGGTAAGGGCATATATTTGAGTGATGAGCACGAATATTTGTTGCTGAGTCTTGGATGTTTCTATCTATTTAAGTATGTATATCGTTGTCATACCCATAATACAAGCTTTACTAGCGCTTACTTTGGGACTAGGTCAATTTGTGTGAATTGTTATCTAATATTTATATATTTATTTATATTTATTATACATTTTATTACACACACACATACATACACACATATACACATTTTTATTATCTACTTTGTTCTTTGTTTCTGTATTGTTTTGTACTGATTTGTGGTGTTCAATAAAGAGTATTTGTATTGTATTGTATTGTATTTTAATTTTAAACTTTATGTAAACTGACCCGCACCCAAAACGAACATAGAAAGTAAAAAATATTATACAAATCTACTAAATTTACTATCGCCATTAAGCGATAAGACCGCCTGTTGTCTACCTCGTTCTTTGTTTCTGTATTGTATTGTACAGAAAAGTTTATCGAGAGAAATAGAAACCATCAGAAGTTATTATAGAAATGGTTCGACTATACCTCGATTTTTAAATACGTTCTTCGCCGACAAGCGAGCCCAATAAAATCAATAAGACTAATGAATCTAGAAACGGGGCCAAGTTCCCGCTCCCAGCCATATCCAGGTCAATAGCAGAATAGCTCTTTTTCAATCTAATTCTCGTCCCAAAACCTCAACCCTGTTCAAAAAGAGAATAAGGACCGTAATTAAATTATATTAGTGCTTTGCTTATTCGCTTAACTATTTTCAGGCAGGTTATATCGTTTGTCAGTCTGGCAGTTCCTTTCTATCACAATAGGTACAACGTACTAATACCTCAGCTCGATCTACACAGATATAACATATAACATAAACTCGCAATTTCTTCAATCTAGTCGAAATATTTATAACATATCCCAGAATAGTTAAAGGTCGAGAAATATCAGCTGTTGGCAAAATTATACATTAAGTATGTATAAAGTTTAGCCAAAAAGTATCTTACATAAATTTTTAGCCCCTTTAAAAGCGTCTGCGCTGATTTTTTTTCTAAACTCCACTCAAGGCAAAGTAACTTAAAAGCTAAAAGAAACCGAAACAATGTGGACCATTGAGGCTAGGAAGCCCGCGTGAAAAGAAAAACATGTTCTAGTAAAAGTCTACCTTCGTCGAGTTATTTTTAGACGGTAAAGAGAACCAATAGTTTATTATTCATGCTTTTGCCTTTGTCTACGTTGGAAAGTTAATAGAAGTCAATTATTCTACGTTAGTTTTTCATTTTTCAGTCTGTGATATTGAAAATTGTCATTTATTGAATACAGCGGAAAGCGTTGACACTTTGCGGTTTTGTCGCCTAGATCTAGCGACTTTTTTTCAACCGTTTCATACATTTCAGCGACTTTTTTTCAGTGGTGTTCCATAGCGACTTTTGGAAGATATTTTCTACAATCTAGCGACTTATTTTAAATATGCTAGCAACTTTTGCAAAAGTTGGTTGGCAACACTGATAGGCATTCAACACGCTTCCAGTGACAATGTATCTGCTTATTATCAACGCTACTAACTAAATAAACAGGCACTGGAATAGATGGAGCTAATTTACCTAACACTTGTGTGAACAAACTCAAACTGTGGCCGGAGACTACTTTCTATAGCAAGTACTGACTCAATTCCTGTTAGCTTTAAATAAATTTAGAAATTAACCTTAAAGCTCTTTTAAATGACCCTATTTTATTCAAGTTATTGCTCACGTATCGAGTAAAGGTCCGGCAACACCAGTGCGTAAAAGACGTTGACGGTGCGTTTACGCAATAAAATGTATGAAGAAACGGTGACAGAACGTGGCGCCTACAACACGTCACTGCGTATACGATGCGATGTGGTCGCACCTTAATACGGTGCCGAAAAATTATATGGACTGTCGAACATAAATTGATTATCATTTCAAACAATTTTAAGTACGCCTAATATACAAATATACCTACTAAAAATAAATATATAACTATGTATCTATATAAATAGAAATGATTTGCTGTTCGTTTGTCTCTCTAAAACTCGATATAGACTGTACCGATTTGAATAATTTTAGTTTTGAAACATTTGTGCAAGTCCAAAGAAGATTTAAGTCCAAAGTAGTATTATGTTATGTGTATATGTATGTATTATTTTATTTTATTTATTTAGCTATGTATTATATTTATGTTGGTATTGTTGTTTTTATTATCCCTGCGTTTATCCTGTCTATTTGTTTCCGCCACCTACTTAAACTGTCTCCAACTTATTTAGCTTTTTGGTTGTCTGGAAGAGATCGCTATTAAGCGATAAGACCGCCTATTGTCTACTTTGTTCTTTGTTTCTGTATTGTTTTGTACTGATTTGTGGTGTTCAATAAAGAGTATTTGTATTGTATTGTATTTAAATGGTGAGAAAACATTTGAAAAAAAAAACAGGAACGAAGGCGAAGCCACGGGCAACAACTAGTTGTACATATAAATCACCCCACGTCACATCACGACGTTCATGCCGTGGAAACGGGAATCGAAATTGTGACGGGTTGCAAGCCGCATCGCCTAGGTATAAACATGATTCCTAAGATTTTCGCTCATTCCCTAGAATGTACAAGCTGTTTCACTTCCCGTGCAGAAATTTACCAGTTCTCTGAATATTCAGTGCACCCTCAGTCATGTATGCGTCTAGCTATTAGGTAATACCTAGACGAATATACATGACTACCGACAAAACGCAGTCTGTAGCAACCCTCCACTGCATTGTGCCGCTCCAATTGCCACTGGCAAATCGCCAACAGCAAGGCTACCCACTGAGACGGTACGCTGAACTGCTGACACCTTGTGAGGTAAAATACCATGCCAGCACATTTCAGAACAGTACATTTCATTTGTGCATTTTGTTTCGGTATTTTGAGGTTAGCGGTAAGTTTGTCAGATGTATCTTAAAAAAATTAAGTATGCTCGCATGAAACGGCTATGATCTACACCACTATGAATATGTATGTATACAGTTAGTTGCCTATGTGTATCATTACACACTAAGGATACCTAACTATATACCTTTTTCAATCGTCCAGTAGGTATGAAACGAACTGAGTCTCAAACGTGATACAAGCAACCGTTCCAGCAGTTCCTTATCATTTGTCAATGTATTTAAGAGCGAGACAAAAATTTGAATTACTTTTATTTCCCACTGCTAATTTCACCTCGTCGCAAAGAACGTCAGCAACGACACTTGAATAAATAACATTCATTATGTCTCCACTCCGGAGCGAAATCGAATTATCCTGCTGTAGGAGCTTCTATAAATAAATAAGCTATAATTTAGACTGGAGTGTGTAAATAAAGTGGCAATTACAAGCTGACAAACAACTTTTTGTACCTCTTCTATGATAAAAGTCAAGAATCTTTGGATTTGGGAACATATGGCGATCAATGAGAGCAGCCAGAAATGGTTTGAGCAGGAACGTTCCGAAACGATGAATCCTACACGAAAGGCAAGGAATATAATAAAACAAATTTAAATACCGAAAAGCCAGAAACACAGAGCTAAAAGCAAGCTAATTCAGCTGCTAACATAAAATTAACCCACGCAGTCTTATTTATTTATAAAACATAGTATAAAATAAAGTCGCTTTTTCTGTCCTCATGTCCCGACGTATGCTTATATCTTCAAAACTACACAACGGATTTTCATGCGGTTTTTTTTAATAGATAGAGTGATTCAAGAGGAAGGTTTATATGTATAATACATGCATAATATACCGTGCGAAGCCGGGGCGGGTCGCTAGTTTATTTATAAAATAAGCAGGCTAAACATCACACGTGTCTCCAAGACATCGACAATCGTAATTAAGCTCACGAGTAATTAGGCCAAATTTAATCAAATTCAATTATCCAGGTGAAGCAAAACAAGAGAACTCATTATTTTAAACAACTTCACAATTCACATCACAAACAAAAGGAAGCGTCTAGATTTCTACAAAGCTTTATAAAAAAATTGCCTTGGGGGACAACGGAGTCGAGTTTATAAGAAACAATGTTAGAAAAGCCCCTGTTTTCTTCAGGATTATGCTTACTACACAATGGTGCTGGAAATTGGTGAACGTATTGAGATTATTGAATGTTTTATCCACCTTTCGAATATTAGGCTTTGGTGTGCAAAAGGACCAGAACATGTGCGGGTGCGGTCGTCTTCGAACTCTGTCACTTTCACATGCCTGTTGTGCTATCAGATATGCCGCTCTTTTAGGTTCGTTTAGCCTTCAACGAAAGTGCCTGTCATAGTTGATGAATATTTATCAAAGAAAAGCGGAGAATGTTCTTTTTAATTTTCTATTTTAGCAGTCAAGTGGACATCCGACAAAAGCTCTGTAGAGTGGAAATATTGATCAAACACCAATTTTCTTTTATCTTTTATTTCCACGTTCGCTGTAGAATTATAGTCGCGATCAAAATTCGACGTGAACAAACAGCGAAGATAAGTTAGGTGTCCCTTTCTTTTTAAAATGGTGATAAGGTGTACAGTGCCTTTTTTGACCTCTATTTCGGCGGTCAACTACAGAGAGGCGTAACTACATTTTATCAATTTCACAGTAGCGCTTTGTGTAGACAAAAATTACTGATCATAACAAAACAAAATAAACTAAAGCTTATGCGATGTTCTTAAGAGCATGAAAGAATAACAAACCCTCTTTATTTACTACCTATACAACTTCATCTGCGTCCCGTGAAAATTTTGCTTTTAAAGAGATAACATTGCCCTATTTTAATCAGGGATAGTGTAATGTTCATTTAATGACAAAATTTTTAGTACCCGATTGCTCTATACTTATCCTACTAATATTATAAATGTGAAAGTTTGTATGTTTGGATGTTTGTTACTCTTTCACGGCAGAACGGCTGGACAGATCTGGATGAAATTTGGATCATACATAGATTATAGTCTGGAAAATTGCGAAATTCCTGCGGGATAGCGATAAACGAATTCTATGCAGACGAAGTTGCGGGCAACAGCTAGTATTATATATTTTTACTATTCCATTTATTTTTAGAATTTCAGTCAATTACAACTCTTTTTCGATTACCATAAACTTTTCACGTTTACCTTTCTATATTCCTTCGTACAGCAGAAACGAAACCCAATCCCTAAAAGTGACGACTAACGAAACGGAAAATAAAACCGATCCTTTATCTCGAAAAAAACATCACGATCGCCGTATTAATTTTCCCGAGGGCGAGGCAATAAAGGGGTGACCTTTAATCAAAGAAAATAAGCGGCTGTAAAAGCACCGTCCAATATTGGACAATAACCGGCAAGAGTGGCGTTCAAAGTTTTGATTGATTTAGTTTCTTTTATCTGAGCTTTGGAGCTTGAAATGCTCAGTTTTATTTCACTGAACTGCTTTATACTTTCTGATGGTTTAAGAGCCAGAGAGAAATTGTTAAAGAGGGTAGATACGGACAATATCCATTGCACACTGTAAAGTGATTCAGGTGTGACATGCTCACCAATTATGCGACAGGGCGGCACGTCGGACCAAAAGTACAGTCTAGCTATTATGAGAGCCCCCTACCGGTTGCCCAGCGTCCCTACCCTGATCTACGGAGTAAATTCCAATGTTGTTTGCAACAAACATCGCTAGATGGCGTTGTAGAACAGTTAGGAGGCTACGATGTGTTCAGGTTAAGCGATGCGACAACTGTCGCCGACAAGAGACAATTCTGTTTACATTACAAACTCGACGAGAATCTACGCCGTTCGGCTTCATATTGGCCAAGCATTGCAATTCGAATTGTCACTTAAAACAGACAATTGTCGAATTAGTGTGGGCCCAGATGGTGAATGAGCACCACCCACGGACAGGGTGCCAGAAGATCGCAGATGCTTTGCCACTGTTACGAGCTTAGAAAGCTAATATGGAATACTGCTATTTTACTCTCCACGTCGGAACAGCTAATCGCTAATCCTGCCGCTAAGTAGCAGTGCTTGCACTGCTGTGTTCTGGTGTGGAGAGTAAGACAGCCGGGGAAATTACGGGCACAAGAGGCATTGCATCTTAGTCCTCTAGGTTGGCAACGCATCTGCAATCCCTCCGGGGTTGCGGGTGTCTATGGGCAGTGGTGATCACTTACCATCAGGTGACCCACTTGCTCGTTTTCCTTCCTATTCATATAAAAAAAAAAAGGTACCACTCGCCCATTGCACAAATATCGCGTGCCCTCAGTGTCGTATCAACTAACCAAACATATTTCCCAAATTATTATTCCAATAGAAATGTCGACAACAAAAACAAACAACCAAGTATTTCCCCGTGTTCTGAATCACAGTAAGTCGGCCTAATAGAATGTAATGCCCTGGCTTTCACTAAGTGCCGCCTAATTAATGTATGGCGTGACTGTATCCCGGGTCTGGTCGAGTTGGAATAATAGGATTGATTGTGAAAGCAATGGAGAGGTTAACTCCGTTTTCGGGAGAATTATGTTATTATGATAGGATTAACAACTGGTAGTGAACATTTGTAACAATCACAGGCAGCGAAAAAGGGCAAATGAATTCTCAAAAACATTACGCTGGGTAAATTGAATTACCTTCAAAAATAAGTAGACAGGGATTATTTTTAACTGTGATATAGAGTTAATCGTATCAATTATGTTATAAGGGCTCTGTTTTACTATTTCCAAATCTTCAAGAAAGCACGTTTGATGACAAGGTAGTCTTAACAAGAACTGCAACCTATACGAACAATTTGTATACTCCGTAGGGCAACAATGTCGAAAGAGGTAATAAAGTAGTAAATGCGGTAATATCTGAATCAGATGAAGCCCCGGCAGTCAGATTACAGGGAATCCAATTAAATAACTTCCCCGCTCAACTAGTTACTTTTAACGACGAATGAAATGTATCTGAGTGCAGAACTTTTAAGAGTGAGACGTTTCTATGAGCTCAAGAACTCGCTGGAAACTAATCATTAAGTGCGAAAGACACGCACACAAACACAAACGCAAGAGCTCCCACAAAGAAGACCACGGTCACTCGTTAAATATAAAGTATTTATATAATTTGTATTGGTGAGGTGATCCATCATTTTAGAAGGCGACTTAAAATGTTTCGAACGCAGAGTATTAACCTAAACTTATGGCAACTTCTTTTTATTCCGTCATTTGTTCAAGACTACAAATCCGTATACGGTACCGGACACCAATCCGGTTTAGCCCCGGTCCGGTTTCCAATCACAGGAAGGTTCGCTCGCAACCGCTGCCCGGCAAATTGTTTGTTCAGCTATCAGCTAGGGGGTTAATGAGGATTTCGTTACATTATGCGGTTAGGAAACTATCAGCGCACATTGTCTGCCCAAAGACCTACTATATAGATGAGAATGGATACAGTAGCGTAAGGGACTTAGTCGCTTTAATGGAGAAAGGTTTTGACACATGTTAAAAATAAATAAGGTCATCTATCAGTACCTACCGTACTAGCAATAGCATCATCAAAAAAAGCTTTTTAGGGCAGCTTCTCTTCTGCTTATATGGTTACGATCATAAAATCTCAAATATCTGTTAATGAACCAAGCAATAGTTTTGGATTTGATGTTTAAAGCCGTACAAATGACAGAACCTTGGGGTGGTAAAGGAATTCACTAGACGACAGTACAGTCGAGTGCAAAAATATCTATACAGCCATCATCCCAAATATGTGTCACCGACCTTATTGTTTGTAGCATAAAGGTATAGATGTTTTGACGTCTTGGTAACGTACTCGTACGTGTCCTTAACCGTACATTTGATCACTAAAATGTGCCTAAAGCAATTGAATAATCTTTCTTCAAAACCTTTCATCTCTTAGTTCACTCAACGTAGTTCAATTCTTCAGGGACTAGGTACGCCGTTATAGTTAATCCTTTTCGCAATGGATGTATTCCCAGGGCGACGAGTTCGACATTTTTCTGTGGCTCATTTTTTCCCATTTTTTGATTTACCGCTGTTGTCTGATTAGTTGTGATAAAGTTTCAGCCCTTGGGAACTGCGGGATATAATATATATCCGACAATTTTGGAGGAAATATGAGATCCATTCAAAATAATACCAAAACCTATAACTCCATCATGGATTATGGGTTGCAGGACCTTGTCCAGGATCCGGCTGAATAGCTACCACCATCTTCTTCATGTGCCTCTCCATCAGTGAAGGTTGGCAGTCAGGCTCTTAAACTTTTCCAAAGCCAGAGCAAAGAGTTGCTCTTCGGTTTTTATACCGGTCCATTCTCTGATGTTTCTTAGCCAAGACATAGCGTGGCGGAGAAAATGGCGTGGTATTACATTTATAAACTTCAAAAAATTTCTTTTGAAAAAAAAAACACTTAGAAAAGCCTTGAACAGAAAAGATGCACTTTGATCCTTCGACAGGGAGCAAAGCTTACTTATCAGAATGAGATGTGTGACAAATTAATGACTACCCAGAACTCTATTGAACTTAAACATTACTGATGATTTCTTTAACTTCTTTCCATAAACGCTAAAAACAAAACAATTCTTTAGAAATACAATTCCAACGCCCACCGTCGGTTGCCAAAATTAACTCGCTTTTGTTTTGAACCCTGTTTTGTGGAAATTTTCCCACCACGAATCCTATTTGAGCTCCGATACTTTAGCTCCGTTTTGTTTCGACATTTTGTGGAAGTTTAATACTCGAGTCGTTTTCTTTGCTGTTGCGAGGCTTTGTACACCGTGCGACGGAAAACATATTATTTTCGTACAAACAATTTTGTTTAATTCTATTAATAAGTTCTACGGGAACAAGTGTTACAGGTACATACCTATTGTATTTTAAATAAGAACTTCGTCGAAGAATTACGTTAGCTTACTTCAATCACACTGAACGGAAGAACGTTAATTTATTTTGCTTCCATTCTAAGGCGTCTATAAATCATGTTAGAAGATTTGAGCAGGTGGCGGGTCTCTTTAACTGAATATTGCTGAAGGTTTATATCGTAATTTTGAATACAAAATTAAGTCGCCGTTTTCAACATTGACCAATGTACGAAAACATTTTCACAACCACATTAAAAAAATCCTTAATTAAATTTGTAGTACGTGACTTTTTAGAACGCCATTCAGATTTGTCTTGCTGTCTCACTCTTTCTTGTGAATTTGATGTTCGAATCTGAAGAGCTTACGGACTGTAGAGGGGTAATCAAACTAACTTATAAACCGATCGCTTAAATGAGTCCTCGCCCGCGCGGCACAGGGGCGCGGGGTAGGACGACGGCGGGGAGCTCTCTCGGTGCGGGCGGGTAGTGCGCCTGCTGCCCGCACCTCTCTTGGCCCCCGCGGTAGTACAACCCCGAGCCCGGCACCGTGCGGGCGAGGACTCATTAAAACGGTCGGTCTATAACTACCTGTTCATGTATTCCAGATTAATTACAATCTTTTTATTAACTTCCAATCTACGTATTAGGTATGTTTGTGCAGGTGGAATCTTACGACTCAATTTTAAAGCAGATAGATATCTTCAATCGATTGAGCTGAAATTGTGCATGCTTGAGTACGTCGGATGACAGTACAATAATCTGGCCATGGAGTTCTGGTGACCCAGCCAGGATCGTATCCACAGGAGGGAACTCTTCAACGGTAAGTCCGATTGACTTGAAATTTGGTACACATGTAGGACGTATAACAATGCAAGTATAGTCAGCAAAAAAGCTTGTATTAAATATGAAATTTTGAGAGAAACTTATTTTAATACACAGTGTTGCACGTTGTCAGCTGAAAATAGTAGTTAAACCGAGATCAAAGATAATGAAGCTACTCACATTCTCCTCGACGGTCTTCTTGATCTTGGCGCTGGCCTCGCTCACTTTAGCCCCGGCTTTGTTCACGGCGGAATACAGGAAGTTGCCGAGGGACTTGGCACCGGCCACCGCTTTCGTGGTCACTGTTGACATAACATCATGGTGTTGAGCGACTTTTTTCGCCGAATTTTTGTTTGATCGACGCTTCGCTTCATCGAATTTACATTTAGTAAAATTAGGCTGCAAAATTTTAAGCTGCTTCGATGAGATGAACATTGGGTGAAAATTCGATGAAATGTCTAGTTAGGTATTTTAATGGGGAACCAAAGGTTACATAAGAAAAGGAATAAAGCACACAAAAAGGGGTAGGATAAAAAAAAACATACTAACACTCCTGCATGTCAGGTACCTCGATAGCGTCTAGCGACAACAATCTCTTGCCTTGCTGATCTGAAAATGGGACCAACCAAATAGGGATAAAACAAAATAATTAGCAAAATACAGGAAAATAAATAAATAAACCAAAGAAAGGGGTCTAACATGAAACCAAAGAGAGCGCTAAAAATATAAAATTTGAATGGCAATATTAGCATGAACTTTATTCTCTAGTAGGTATAAGTTACTTTAAAAATACCTGTAGCAGTGTGTCAGTGTCACTGTCTATCAGTGGCGTGGCTTACATAGAACTCGATTCCGACCGGCCTGCCTATTTTAAGGCAGTTAGCACTTTTATTGTTTTTTTTTTTATGTTAGAGAGGCCAGACAAACGAACTAGTATAGTATAGTAGTAGTATTGTATAGAATTAGAGGCAATGGCTAATTAAATGCCCTTCTGCTTGCCTTCTGATATACTTGACGCCACGCCACTACTGTCTAGCATTGCCAATGAGACAGAGATACACTGCCTAAAGGCAAATAAGAATGCTAAATCTTTTACCTACGTGCTGATTGCTACAGAGCCGACAAACGTCTGAACTTGAGCTATTTCTATTGCGTATCACGATAACCGGAACCAATTAATTCTTTACACGCGTTTATCGTGAATTATTAAGGAAATAAAATTCAATTATCAATTCAATGATAGTTAAATAGTTTTTCCATAGATCTACGTCAGGTTTTCCATAGAACTAGGTACGTTAGCTTTCTTCCATTCGTACTTTACGTAAGCAAGTTAAGGTTTTCATAGAACTAAGTTAGATTTTCCATAGAACCACGTTACATTTCCCATAAAATCTTATAAAGGAGATATGCCAATTAGAGAATAAGGATCTAGAAGTTTATGCTTTACAATGCTAAACATATAAATATAAATATAGCCCCTTTCATTCTGCTACAATTTCAGTACATTGTGTAGTCTTTTCTTTATAAATTATCGCGTAATTCGGCGTGCCTCACGGCATAGGCCTCATTCATTTATTGGTCCAATAAATGCTAAACATTATTACGCCAGTTTTTCTAAATTTACTAAAATCGTGGTCAAGTTGGCACCATTAGCTACTGCATGCAATATTTGAATTCCTTTTGGCAATGAAGGGCAATGAACTCGAGGATACTCATAGTATTTGTACTAGTTAAAAATTTGGCACCGAAATGGAACGGTGCCATAAAAATGGAATTAATTCTGAACTGATGTGTAATGCCTACACACTTTGTGCCAAAATGAAATCAGCTCCAATTTTTTAAAATCCTTTTGCGGGCGATATGTTCAGCCTATTTATTTTTTAAATGTAAAGTAGAAAATAATAAACAATTTTACTGAAAAAAGCTTTACAAATCTTAACCCTTTATTTCGCAAGTCGGACCAAGTGTACTCAATTCAAGCCTCATTAGATACTTGTTAAAATAAAAAAAAAATAAACAAAAAGAACATCTACATATACTTGGCAGAATGGTAAAAGCAATTTTACATACATACATACACACACACCGTCCCGCCTCCTTCCGGCAGGACTAGGCAGAGACTACTTTGTTCCATTTGCTACGATCCTGACATACTTCTTCCGCTTCATCCACATTCATCAATCTCTTCATACATGCTCGTCGGGCAAAGACAATTTTGGGACATTTTTTCTCCTATACCGATAGCGCTCGTGATTTTCAATAGAAAACCGAAAATAAAACAAAATCCCAGAAAAAAGTGGTGTACAATTTTGAATGAAATGGCCCAGCTAGCACGAAAATGCGGGAGAGTCGCGTCGCGTGCGAGATAGACTCGCCATCTCTTTCTAAAACGAACAGTAAGAAAAAGACGGGCAACCTCTCTCGCGCGCGGCGCGACTTACGCGCTCTCATGCTAGACGTGCTGATATCAGATGTGGATAGGGTAACTTTTCTAGCATGTTCTAGATGATTCCACGTACCGTTGCCGACGCCCTGGGGCTGTTCCTCGGTGGGGGTGCCGCCGGTGGAGGCCGGTCTGCTGTCGGCGCCGCCGGTCGCGCTGGACAAGCGAACATGTTACATAACGACGTCATATACTACATAAGCCCCCCGACACAGTGGCGTAACTATACGGTGGCAGGAGTGGCAAAATGCCATGGGCCCCTAGCTCTACGGGGCCCCGAACTGGCTTGATTCAGAGCACAGAAGGGACGTCGATGCACTTCTTTATATTGAGGAAGGAGCCCCATCTGAGGAATTTGCCACGGGCCCCAGACGTTACAGTTACGTCACTGCCCAGACAAGACGCATACAAGAAATCGGATGTCCGAGTTCTGACCCATTCTTATTTTTAACCTCCGACGCAAAGAGGGGTGTTATGTTATAAGTCTGTGTGTCAAACGGATGGACCGATTTCAATGCGGCTCTTTTAATTCGAAAACCAGTTTCCTTGCGGCGGTTCTTACATAAATTTGGTATAATTCGGTCCAGTAGTCGGAAGAGTATGTTCTTTTCCAAAATGATTTAAGCCATTTCTGGCATAAAATTGATTAATGCGTGGGAGGTTTTTATATTCTTTAATTTAATGCTATCCTAAACGATACTAAAAACCAGAAAATTGGAAAAATCCGAAAGTAAAGCTATGGCTGGGAATCATCTGTGAGACACGCTTTTACCCCTACACGACTCATAGTAGGTAGGTAGGTAAGGATTTTTTCCATCTGTACAAGCTGTCATGTCATTATAGTCTAAGAGCCAGCTACGGAAATAGGTATACTATTTATAGAGCAACGAAATCCCTCTTGTTAGTATGCCATACTATCATTATTAATTAATTCGAGCGCCTGGCAGCTTTTCATGATTTACTTCGAAATATTGCTAAATTCTAAAGTAGGTATCACCATTTTTTAACTTATATGTATAGCGGCACCACGTCTTTTGTTGCGTGTTTCGACATTTGCATCTCTGTCACTCACGTGACGAAAAGACAGTCATCTTTTTCGCTACAAATATCGAAAAACGAGACACGAACAGCGTAGTATTTATACCATTTTTTAACGATTGCCGTTTTAAGAGTTAAATACATTTAGAGCCTATTTTACAACTCCGTTAAGTTCCAGTTGTCTTAAGTGTCAGATATCTATGATTCCGTCTCTATTTATTACTACAAAACAGACAGTGACGTCGTGGTGAGACAGGCCCTTATAGTTCAAAATGTGACGCCGAATTCTAGGATATAAACATTTATTTTTGCTGAAAGCGAAAACGACAAGTTTATTTACAATTACTTGATAACAAAAGCGACAGATAGTACAAAGTCGTCAATTTACAATCCTCATCCAATTATCAATAATATTCGATATTCTGAAAGCTGATCGACAGTTAAGAGTAGGTATTTAAGTATTTATAAATTTATTGAACCTTCTAAACAAGGAAATATTGTACAATTTTTTAAAGCTGCTTTAAGTCTAATCTAAAATGTCTGCCAGCTCTTGAATCATGAAAGACGTTATTGGATAAGGGGAAGATTGTCATAATTTAGTTCAAACACATTCATTGTATATTATAATTGTAAAATCTAGAATATGAATCAATCAGAGAAGGACGCAATGGATCAATTCGATCAAGAAAGCGCTATTTTGACAACAAATCCAACCAAGTTGAAAACGCTTTCTTGATCTCTCTTTTCACTTTTGGCAAGTTCGCGAAAAAATAAATGAATGTTTTTGAAAAGCTTATACTAAAAGTTATAATAAGTAAATAGATAAAAAATACACTAATATAATAGAAATGCACAACAATGAGAAATAAAAAATGGGGGTTTGAGCAGAGTCAATGAGTTCACAGAGACATGTTAGTAGTTCAAGAAACAAAAAAGGTTAACATCACAGTTGCCTATGATTAAAAAAAATCTAATTCAAATTTTGAACAATAAATCTGTCAGCCAATGAGCGTAAAAAAATCTGGCCAGTCTTGCCTGTTTTTAAATCTAATAAAAGAAGTAAGCCATCGTCTTGGGTATGGAAAATAAATATAGTCTCTTTTACTTAAAATGAAAACGGTTGAACCATTCAAATGTATACTAAAAAATCTGTGTCAAGTTCATAATGATTATAAAGATTACATTATAAAGGCTGGAGAGCAGACATGACAACTGCCAAGGCAATGACGAGGGATGAAAAGTTGTTTCAGTGATATAGAAAGCATATGATACAGAAATTCATAATTAATGATATTTTTTATTAGTTTTCTAGTTGTCCAAGAATGTTAATAAAAATGTACCTATGTCAAGTGTCGTTTCCGCATTCGTCTCCGTCACAGTAAGAGAGGGAAGGATGCACTGTATGATAAGCCAGAAAACGACGTGCATGCTAGACACCTGAGAATCTAGGAATCTAGTATTGATTAAAAACTACGCATTATGCTGAAGTTCTAGACTGCCCGCGATGATTTTTGAAATCTGTTTAATTCGCCATACCAATAACTACCCCTTAAGGCTTGGCAGTTGACAAGTCTCTCCTGTGAAATTTGAAATTACATAAAAAATACCAGCTGTTTCATCAACATGGCAAGTGGCAACATTGTAAGAAATGAATGACTTATCAGAAAGCAATGAATCATTTTGCATAGTGGCATAAATAGGAACAAATGCGTGTCTGTGCTTTAAGCTGATCAATATTCAAAGTGTACAAAATAAAAAGCTAAAGAATAAGGTGTGGCGTTTTTATAATAGACGCCATATTGTCTAATACTCTCTGAATCTGAATAGTATTCACCATTTTATCTGAGGGCTACATCAATGTGCGTCCAAGCAATACACGCCCTGATAATTCATGTACTCATACTGTATACAAGTTAAATACAGGCCATGAATTACAGGTTATACATTGTTAGGTTGGGCATTCCAAGCCGTAGTCACACGCTCTAGGCATGAGGATAGAAAGCGATGGTGAAATGAGTTGGGCGCATTGTAGACAATATGGCATCGGATCGTCAAAACCACATACTCTGCAAGCTGTAACTGTAATTGTTGAATGTTACAGTTACCAAAAACCCTAGTGTGTACGTGACGTTCCGCTCACGGCAGGCTCGCGAGACACGTCGTTTTTTTTTATCGAATAGTTTTACGAGGCTTAAGTAAGTGCACTTGTGTGACTGCCAGCCTCATTGGATCCCGGGCTACGGTTTTTGGTTACTGCAATGTGCATTTACGTTAGCAGCTCGCAGAAGTATCTGGCTCAAAAAACGGCACACTAAAGCTTTGATATAAACATAGTAAACTCATTTGATCTGCCACCCCTCGTACCTATTATACCTAGAATTATCATCATCGTCCTTCCCCTCGGGCTTGGGCTCCGCCGGCTCAGCGGGCTCCACGGGGGCTGGCTCCGTGGCCTCAGACGGAGCAGCCTCATTTTTCCTGAGACCAGGGATGGGGATTCCTGAACCAAGCCATCCGGTCATTTTTGACTGTACATTGGTGATGAGGTCCAGTTTGCTGCCTCCTTTTGTCGGGCTGTAAAAAGTTAATTTAATCAGTGTTTTTTTTATTGTTTTTATAAGTATGTTGGTATAATATGTATTCAAAAGACCCAGATAGACGGGCGAGTAAGTTCGCGCACTTACGGCTCGACAACTTTACTCGCCTGTATTTTACTTCAACTTCTTTTTTTTTAGTATGGCCCCATCGATCGATGCGATGTTTTGCCAATGTCAAAGTAAAAAAAAAAAAAAATTGTGACAAAAATGTCGGCAACATTGTATGGTAGGACACGGTCAAAAGACCCCCCCCCCCCCCTCCTGTCGGGCTCTTAGCCAACAGTCAATGATATCCCTCAAAGACCGCCGGGAAATCTTTAGCCGGTGCCCAGGGTGCACCGGACCAAGCACTGCTCTTCCCCCAACGGATCCAAAAACGAACCGCAGCTCTTGACTTAGCGTAGCTTCCATGCTGGTCTGGGAGTAAAGAAAAAACATAGAATATACCAGTTGCTTCGCTTTCCGCGCAGATGGTAATAGCCCATCTAGGGAATGGGCGAAAATCTTAGGAATCATGTTATACGCGTTACGGTTAGCAACCCATCACTATTTTGTTTCCCCTTTCTACCTACACACCCACAATCATGCTAAATGTGGCCTTATGGTTTTGTTACCTTAGGCTCTGTCCACCCCGTAAGGGATAAAGACGTGTTATATGTATGTATCTATGTATGAGAAAAACCTATCTGATAAAGTCCTCCCTTAAGTTCTCTATAAAAATCTAAATAATATTGTAAATGTAATGCAATTTTTATAACTAAAACTAACCCCAATAGAAAGTAAAGCTACATTTATCTAGTCCAGATCTTGATAGATTAATTTCATTAAAGAATTAAGTCAGAAGAAAAGAAGTCAAGGAAAAAAATTAAAACTTCTCCAGAAACTAATTAGTAACTCCCAATAAAGTTGTAGAGAAATCATGATTTCAACTTTACAAGCTTTGAAACTGTATGTATATGACATTGATAAATACACATTTAACATATGGAGCTACACCGAATTAGGCCAGTCATCAATACAATCAAGACATCCCAATGTTCTCATTTCATTCCTAGCACCAATGTTCTTGACCTAAATAAAATGTACTGGATCAATATCCCACCATAGTTATGAAACATTCTACTGCATTGCATTACTTGGCGGATTATTGCATCTTGCAACCACTTTCTAGAAGCTTCCCAAGGTTGAATGCATATTTTCAGCATATTACAGTACTTTAAGAACATATTCTCAACAACACAATCAAATGAAGACATAAGAGTCGCAAGTGAATTAATTTTAACTACATTTGTGATGATAAAGCGAGATAACAGTGGGGATAAAAAAGTAAACAAAAGAATAATGCACCTCTGTCGTTCGCCCTCCGCCGCTGGCTCTCCCGTCGCTTCCTTAGTAGGTGTCGGGACTTCTTCGTCCTGGGGCTCCCCTTTCGCGGCCCCCATCCACGAACTAACCTGATTAGTAAGTCCTGAAAACATTTTCACTGCCACTAGCTAACCCGAAAACTACACAAATCACAAACACTCGGCTATTTCACTACGCTGCGACAGTTACGTACATGACACCACGGAACAGTCTGCGACACGGCCGTGGGAAGCGCGATCAGCTGAAAAACTAAGGAAAACTGTGATCGACCAGGAAAATCGGACGAGTTTCCACTGCGCATGAATGAAAACTTGCGCTTTTGCGCTATACGTTTTTACTTTGTACGTTTTATTAGTGCAATGAAATGTCAAGATAACAGATTTTATGAAATATTTGCAGTTGAAATAATATGTTTAACTTCTTAATATCGAATTAAAATTTTAAATTATGTAGTTTTGTAATATGTGACGATATACTGGTCATAAACGTTTATTTCAATTTGACTGTTGATTGCAATGGGAAAACAGTTCGTAACGAAACGTAGCATTGCAGTTCATTCTTTCTTGACGTTTCAATTCCATTCGCAATCATTCTTCCGACTCACTCAAATATGACGTTTTTGGATTAAGCTAGCCAGTTTTTTGTTTCCGTTTGTGAATTTTTACAGGAATCACTGCGTTGTTTATCTCAAATGTAGTGTTTAACGATCTGGGCGACTAATAAAACCACTATAATTCGTTTCGCGATCTGTGACGCAACTTAAATTTTCCAATATGACGGAAACGCGTCGTCAACAACTGCATCTAGGAAAATGCATCGAGGATTTGGACAAATTGCACAATATTCCGGATTTGAAATCGAAGAGGGCTACACTGTGAGTATATGCTCTGTTAGTGACCAAAAAAAAAACTTACAACCTTTTATTTATTGTGTTTTTGACCTTTTGCTTAAAGGTTATGCAAATCAGCTCAGAAGCTTTTTGAGAGTGCGGAGGAGGCGCGGGAGAAGGGCGATGAAGAGTATTCGTATGTGTGCTACATGAAGTACTTGCGGGTCGTGGCTTGCATCAGCAAGGACAAGGAATATCTGAAGGACAAGGCATATTTCAACAGCATGCTGGGGACCAAGAACCCCAACAAGGCTATTGATGCTGCTGAGGAACTCAAGAATAGTCTTATTGACAGGTGAGAACCTATAAAACATTAATTTGGCAAGATGGAAAAAAATATTTAAAAACGTAAAAATCTTACTTTTAAATCAATAACAACTTTGTTAACATGCCATATTGCTTGTAACATATGTGAACTGATATGATGTACCTTCTGTCAATATGATTGACATATATTTGCGAAATTAAATTTGAGAGATTATATCTAAATTTTTTGCAAAACTCTGTGACCTATCACCAGCCTATTATTATGTCCAACTGCAGGCACAGGACTCCTCTGAGAATTAGAAGACACAGAGTGTGTGAATTCAGGTGTGAGCCCAGTGTGGATCGGGAACTTTACACACAACAATGAATTGTTTCACAGATGTGTGCAGCTTTCCTCATGATGTTTCCCTTCACCGAAAAGTCATTGGTTTCTAATGTAATTTTGCATGAAATTCTGAAAAAGTCATAAGTGCAAGACCAGATCCGAACCCACAACCCTCAGTGAGAGGCCATAGGTCAAACCACTAGGTTACCAAGGCTTCTGACATTGATTTACAAAATCATCTCTCATTGTACTGATTAAGTAAGTAAGTAAATGCTTTATTGTACAAATATAAAGAAACAGACACAAAACACATAAAGAAAAAAACCTTAAAAATATGCACAAAGGCCAACTTATCCCTATGAGGGATCTCTACCAGTTAACATTTGAGTAGATGAGAGGAGCATTAAACAAGGGACCGACTGATTAAGACTATAATTACTTCATTAATATTTTGTACTCATTTTAATATGCATTAAAATCTGATTATGGCTGAATAGCCACGCAGATGTAAGTTGGAAAAAAAAAATATTACGTATGCATGAGACAACAAACAGTCCCCAGTATTTTAGCTCTTAGGTAGGACTCACTGTCATGACATTTATACTCACACATCCACTGTCAGAATTTTAAATGGTCTCTCACTTGTGAAACCCGAAATGTGTCGACAGAACCCAATTTGAGAAATTGGTTAATTTAAACCGTGAAACATGAAACAAAGTCTGTAAACATTCTCTGAGATTTTGATAGGCTTCTATTCTTTCTTTTCCAACTGACCTTAGATCTTTTATTAAAACAAACGAAACTGAGAGAATAGGAAAATTTAAACAAACATTCAAAGACCTACTTGAATATGGTTTCAGCTCCGAATAATGAGTTTTATGTAAACATTTCGTATTTTGAAATGTTCTTTATTTGAAACAAAAGGGGCTTTTGCCTGACAAATGAGGTTAAAGAAACCTAACAAGGGCGAAACGGAAATGTCACATTGTTTTCATCGAACAAAACAATTTCTCAAAGTAATTTATAGAATCAGGCGCAGTAGGCTTTTTACCTAACTCGCTCGCATTCACCATCATGTTCATTTTGACAGTTCGTGTAAGAATGCGACAATTGTCAGCCCATACATGAACTGTCAAAATTAGAGTTAGATTATTATAAGGCCAGATCTTTAATAACCGTTATTTCTGCATAACGCTATTTTTCATAACGTTATATTACCACATAGCGTTTTTTTAATATAATACTGGTTTTTATCAAATGAATACCGGTATTTTGAAGTCCTTAATTTGGTCCGGTAACTCGGTATTTTCGAAATCCGAGATCCCGGTTTGCGATCCCTAATACCAACAGAGCGGCAACAGTGCGTATGCATTCATAACCAGTTTCATAACGTTATGGTTTTCTTTCCATTATGACATGATATAACGTTATGAAGGAATATAGAATTTGTTTGAACGAAATTTTAAACACAAACAACATAATTATAATATACCGGTATTATTTTTTTTTTTTTAATTTATTATAGATATCTGCAATCAGTCGCAAGACTATAATCAGAATAGTTGAGTTGTGGATGACGCTTTCAGAATATGAGGGCCATTGCCCTAACTTCCATTAAATGTCCAGCACATCAGCTCTTTTAAGTCGCCTGGCATAGTGAGGCTCGAGTAGTGGGTTGATCAATGGATTTGGGTGGATAGTGAGGCGTTCCTTGTAGCTGTCACTATATCGTTTTGCCTCCTCGAGGACAGTCGGCATTTCTAGGTATTCGTGGATTTCACTGATGCGAGTGAACCAGGGAGCAGCGCACAGTACCCTAAGAATATTATTTTGGGCTCTTTGAAGGCAGAGGATGTTAGACTTGCTAGCTGAGGACCATATTTGGATCCCATAAGTCCAAACCGGTTTGATAACTGAGCAGTACACTCTTAATTTGTTGCTCAGAGATAGAGCGGACTGTCTTCCAAGTAGCCATAGTAAGTTTCTGAATCTGTTGTTGACTTCTCCCCGTTTGTGTTTTATGTGATCTTTCCAGGTCATTCTTCGATCCAAGTAAAACCCAAGATATTTGACGCAGGATGACTGCGGTAGTTCAGCTTGTCCCAGTCTAACTGGAGGGCAGGTATCACGTCTGAGTGTAAAGGTTATGTGGTGCGACTTAGGTGCACTAGCTTTTATACGCCACTTGTTTAACCAATCGTAGGTGTTGTCCAGCTGTGCCTGCAGGATTTTACTTGCTTCATTGGGATCATTGTTGCATGCTAGAAAGGCTGCATCATCCGCAAAGGTGGCCACATCAATATTGCTTGATTGGGGTAAGTCACATGTGAATATATTATACAATATCGGACCTAGGACAGAACCTTGAGGTACTCCTGCACGGCAGAAATGTAGTGAGGATCTTGCTTCACCATGTTTCACTTGAAACATCCTTTCATGGAGATACGATGCCATTATCGGGTAAAGACAGTGTGGTAATAGTTTCTTGATCTTGTACAGGAGTCCTCTGTGCCAAACTCGATCAAAGGCTTGTTGAACGTCAAGAAACGCTGCCGAGCAGTATTGTTTTTGCTCCAAACATTGTCGTACTGAATAGTATACTATGACTGAATAGAATACCGGTATTATATTGTTTATTTTTATAACGTTTTAAAGGTCTGATCAGGCGTTACTTTAGATAATGAAGGTCCATATTAATAAAAGATTTTTGTTACATTCTTGTACAAATACACTGAAAATATATGTCAGCTAGAAGGACAATCGTAAAAATGGTATGAATCTTTGCAGGGCCATTTTGACTGGGGTGATACCACCGGAAAAAGAACAATGGTCTAAAAATAACAACAAATCATAACATAACACCCAAAATTATATTTTGTAGATACAACAAGGAGCAAAAGAACAAACGGCTGAACGAGATAAAGGAGAATGAAGTCATCAAGCAGAAGATTGATGAGAGCAGGAAGAAGGCCATGGAGACGGCGCCGGCTCCGGAACCCCCGCAGCCTTTAGGGCTCCCTGGTAATCTACTTAGGGTTCCAGTCTTAGTTCATAATAAATAATAGTTATAAGCCTAGTTGTAACGGGCTATTTTCCATTATAAATAAATAAATAAATACATTTGAGAAAAATAACTTGAACAGAATACAATCAGTCGGTGATTTTATACTAAACGAATATGGTGTAAAATGGACACCAGTCAGCGTAATGCCGCAACGCTGTTTTTCACTGGGACTCAAATAAAATTAAAAACTAAACACAAAACACACGTACGCTATGACGACACGAACATCGCATAGTAGGCTAGGAAAACTAATTTATCCATTTGATTTAACATAGACCTTCAGAAAGGAACACTATATAGTATATTCATCAGTCTACAATTAATAGTGTTTTATCTTGTCAGGTCTCGATGAAGTGACCATCAGGAGCGAGCAGTTGTTCACGATCTTGAAAAGCGGCAAGCTGAAGGTCATGATCCTGGACGCCAGACCCGGGAAGGACTATACGGAGTCCCACATCAATTATCACGCTTGCATCAGTGTGCCCGAAGAATGTATATCGCCCGGGTAAGACTCCAACCATAGAATGTACCAGTTGCTTCTCTACCCGCGCAGATGGTAAAAGCCCATCGAGGGAATGGGCGAAAATCATAGGAATCTTGTTATAGGCGATGAGGCTAGCAACCCATCACTATTTTGATTCCATTTTCCACCTATACGCCCGCAATTTTGCTAAATGTGGCCTTTAGGTCTTGTTACCTTAGGCTCTGTCTACCCCGTAAGGGATAAAGACGTGATTTGTGTATGTATGTGTGTATGTAAGACTCCAACATCTAAATACCTGTTCTTTATCATAATTATAGAGTCCTGCAAGTTTCATTTACAAAGCCAGGCTGTGATGCGAATGGGTTAGAAGACGTCGACCTGATCCTTTTGTCAAAAATCGTGGCGCGTGGGTTTGCATGTGTAGCAGTGGTGCTCATTAAACTTTGATAATGATCCCGTGGAGGGATCGAAACGCGTCAGTGTTTGTGTGGTGTAAGGGATAATTAAGTTTGTTGGATTTATATGTGTTTTATTGGCAGCAGTGGAGGGAGGGATTGCATGGAAACATCTATATTTCACACAGGCTTGGTTATCTTGCACGTGAGTAGGGGGCGTTAAAGTATTACGTAAGGCATTTGGGGGGGGGGGGGGGGGGCTTTCTTACAACACGTTACGTAACGTTTTCTTTTTTTTAATAAAAAAATATGGATTAAAACTGCCAAGTTAACAAACTACGCATGTATTGCGGGTTAAACATCTCTTGTGTTATTTAATATTATTACCGCCAAGGCGATTAAAAGTATAACAAGGATATTATAGCGACTTTCTTGTACTTTGGGCAACATAAATTTTGACATTTTTGGGTAAAAATGGTCACTGGAGTGTTGCGTAACGTTTAGAGGGGGAGGGGGGGGGGGGGGTACAAAAACGTTACGGCGCGTTACAAGGGGGGGAGAGGGGGGGTCAAAAATCTTCAATAATTGCGTTACGTAATACTTGAACGCTCCCGTAGCGGAGTAGCAAGGTAAATTTTTTGTTCATTGAAATGGACCTCCGCAAAGTAACGCATGATTCAATAAAAAAATTTAATAGTGGTTGCGATCCGGACCTTGCACGAGGCCCTACCAGTTGTAGTCTTGTTATTTATATTAAACTGTGTGTCTGCAGGCAATCGGCGAATATTCTAGAGCAGAATCTACCGGCTGCTTCTAAGCCTGTATGGGCCACCCGGGCTTCCATGGAGCTGATCGTGATGCTGGACTGGAGCAGCACGGCCGTCATACCCGGGAACACTCTCCATCTCCTGAAGACTATACTGCTGAAGGTATTTATTTGATCATTCAAAGCTTTTTGGTCTTTGGCGAGCAGCGGAACCAACGCGACAAACGAGACGGTATTTTAGGGTACTGTGGACAGTACATAAAAAAAAAAAAAAGTGCTGGACAGTACATACTTCAAGTTAATTTCTAACAGTTGTTGTTGTTTACTTCCACGCTGGTCTGGGAGCAAAGAAAAAACATAGAATGTACCAGTTGCTTCTCTTTCCGCGCAGATGGTAAAAGCCCATGGAGGGAATAGGCGAAAATCATAGGAATCATGTTATAGGCGATGCGGCTAGCAACCCATCACTATTTTAATTCCATTTTTTGCCATCTATACACCCACAATCTTGGTAATCGTGGCCTAGGTTTTGCCACCTAAGGCTCTGTCTACCCCGTAATGGATAAAAAAGTGATTTGTGTATGTATGTATGTTGTTATCTTTTTGGCCTATTCGCCCCTTGTGCCCTGCCCCAGAAAAAAATCTTGGATCCGCCCTTGGTAAAGAGTATTGTGATAGGACTTCAAAATTGATCAAAACTCCTCTTGGCAAATCCTCGTTTACTTCCTTTGAATAGTTCTTACAGCTAACACTAATACTCCATACCCAATTTTTTTTGCCGCGGAGTATACTTTTGATTTGATTTGATTTGAAGGGTGATTGTGGATAAAAAATTACGTTGATAAATTTTTACCTGGACTGCTCTATCACATTAACCTAACTACCTGCTGAGATATTCGAGAGTAGTTTTAAAGCAACTTGTATATTATTAAGTGATTTTTCCACGTTTTTTTTAGGTCTATTCTAGAATCTAAATAAATAAAATGTGTTTTATTGGCAGCAGTGGAGGGAGGGATTGCATGAAAAACATATATATTTCACACAGGCTTAGTTATCTCGCACGTGAGTAGCGGAGTAGCGAGGTAAATTTTTTGTTCGTTGAAATAAAATGTTGTATGGTGTGTTCCAGTGGGATATAAAGGTGCAGTACCCGCGGCCGCCGCTGGCGCTGGCGGGCGGCTACGAGGACTGGCTGCTGCGCTACCCCTCGCTCACCACCAACCCGCAGCCCGCGCCGCGCCCCAAGCCCGCCAGGGACATGCTCGGTACACGCACACACACACACACGGTACTCGAAACACATCACACACCCCACACGCGCAAACCACTAACAACATAAATACACGAACATACACGTGCACGCACGCGACTTTCATAAACACATGCGATACACGTATACCATATGACACACCACACACACATGACACTAAATACACACCACAAACCTTATCATACACACTACACACAATATTATTCTTCGATTCAGAATGCATAGATTTTTATTTTTAACTGACATAGTCAAAATGCTTAGCTTTCTAAACTCTTGTGATATCTGAACAATGTTGTCTGTTAAAATTGAACACAGTCACCTATGACACTAAATGTCACACGTATATCCAAATGCTGCCCAGCGTATTGAAGAAGTACTTCATGGACGATGTAATGCCTGGTACGCATACAACATACACACATCACACACACCACACAAGCCACAGCACACGTGACACCCGATTTAATTTAGGATGTTATGGTTGTGTCAGGTGAGATCGAGTACCCGGTGTGGGCGGACGTGAGCGCGGCGGCTGCGCCCGCGCCGCGCGCCAAGCCCGGCGAGCCAGCGGTTGACCGCAGCAGCAAGGTAACCCCAACTAGTTCCTCGTCAACCTCACTATACTATAAAACAAAGACGCTTTCCGTTATCTGTCTGTCCCTTTGTATCTTTAAAACTACGCAACAGATTTTGATGTCGATTTTTTAATAGATAGAGTGATTCAACAGGAAGGTTTATATGTATAATACGTGCATAACATAGTAGACAAACACTGATTGGAGCCGTGTGCTATAAAAATAAGTTTAGAACGCTTTGAAATGGCTGAAATATTATTTTGTAAGTTACCAACGCTCCTATGGCTCGGCCATTTTGAAAACATAAAAAAAAACAATGGATAAAAAAAAAGTTATTTTTATACCTATTTTAGGTGCACAAAAGGTAAACAAAAAATAACTAAAAGGTACCTCCCATTTGTTCTATGGAACCTAGTTCTATGGAATAAATAGCACATTTTTTGTTT
Source organism: Pandemis corylana (assembly GCA_949127965.1). Taxonomy (NCBI): domain Eukaryota; kingdom Metazoa; phylum Arthropoda; class Insecta; order Lepidoptera; family Tortricidae; genus Pandemis; species Pandemis corylana. Next base: position 12,539,692 of record OX421869.1, on the reverse strand, counting down.
CAATAGTTCTACCATGGAACTGCAGGGAAAGAGAAATGTTAACGGTTCTATGACGTCACAGTTCCATAGAACAAATGGGAGGTACCCCTCAGAAAAACGGAACAAATGAAACTGAGCAAAAACCCCGTAAAAAGACTTCTTATTATCGCCACTAAGAAACAGAATGCACTCGAGATAGGGTGGTAGGTACATCTGGCCAATACATTTGTCCAATTTTCATATCTAGTATCAAATCTCTTTGATGGTCTATTCATCATCATCATCATCATCATCATGTCAGCCGGAAGACGTCCACTGTTAGACATAGGCCTCCCCCAAGGCTCTCCACTCAGACCGGTCTAGTGCTCGCATCCACCGCGATCCCGCGATCTTAATCAGGTCGCTCCATCTTGTTGGAGGGCTACCGGCAGCTCGTCTCCCGGTGCGGACGCCACTCGAGAACCTTCTGACCCCATCAGCCATCAGACCTGCGAGCGATGTGCCCCGCCCACTGCCACTTTAGCCTCAGCTAGGAGGCCTATTCCGCTTATTCAATATCTTGGTTGACGTTTTTATACTACTAGCTGACCCGGCGAACTTTGTTCCGCCTTAAATTTGGAAAGTTCCTTTGTAAGTGCATCTTTTATACTAATCAAATTTAATAATAATGAATTTAATGTCTGTAGCTTTATTAGTACAACCTTTCGGAATTTTCCAATCCCGTGGGAAAATCGGGATAAAAAGTATCCCATGTCCGTCTCCTGGTTCTAAGCTACCTCCCTACCAATTTTCAGCCAAATCGGTTCAGCCGTTCTCGAGTTATAAATAGTGTAACTAACACGACTTTCTTTTATATATATAGATTTGCGAAGCCATTTTGAATTAACATTCATTCCTGATATTTGATCAAATGCACATTGGACAAAGACAAGTTATTGGACAGATGGAACGGCATCCTTAGTTTTGATGCGTATTAACATCAGTGCGCGTTGCTGCAACTGTTGCAGGCGGCGGCGTTGCAGATGTACGAGGAGCGCGCTCGCAACATGCAACAGATACTGCATCAGCAGGAGCGCATCGCGGACACGTCGCTCACGCTCGAGATGCAGCGGATCGAGGCCGAGCAGGTAATGTAGAGCTGTGTTACAAGCTGTGTTACAGGCTGTGTTGCTGGCGGCGTTGCGATCAGTTAAAATCATGTACTGGTGAGCTTTTACTGTAACGGATACTGTAACGAGGTTCAACTCTGCGTTTGTACGCTTTTGTCAGGAACGCAAAATGCCAGAAACGCAGAAAGCCAGAAAAGAAATATATATAGCAATAAATCCTCACTAGAGACAATAAAACTAAGATAGGTTCATTAGGTATTTTCAAATGCCCGAAGGGCAACTCGAATAGAAATAGGAACCCATCGTGCTTATGGGGGAGTGTAATTCGATTTTTTTTATAACAGTGGGATCAAGAGTAATCGCAGAAGAATTCAAGCTATGAAAATTAAACATTTTTCTGGCCTTCTGCGTTTCTGTCATTTAACGTTCCCTTCCATTTTGCGTTTCTGGCTTTTTGTCTAACTGGCATTTTGCGTTCCTGACAAGATTCGTGTAAACGTTTATCACTCCAGCAAGGCTGGCATAAGAGCGCGCGAGAGCTGTGTCGCGTGCCAGATAAGTGGTCTATCTCGCCTGCACATTGTGTACAGTCATGACCACCAATATATACAGTACACCACAGTGACGAAAATAAAACGGACCTTATGGCATGGCGGATCAATGATCAATGGATCACTGCACGCAACGCAATTTGCAACTAATCTTAGCGTAACGTGAGCGTGACCGGTTGGTGTATACAATGGCAATTTGTCGCTGAGGGATGATGCACTTTTCTTACGTCCATTGTGAGTGTTACGCCAGGCAGCGATTGGTCATGGACCATTGTTGACATATACGGATATCTCAGTAATTACGATCGAGAATTACTCGAGTTTTGGATTTTCCCGAAGTCCTTGGAGCGCTTAGCGTGGGGGGGCAATAACCTATTACACCTTTTGCATGTTTATGATCCACTGTGTACCAGACCATTGTGTACTACGTGAACCATTTCGCAGGATTGGGAGAAAACTCATATCCAACGGGAGACGGAGGAACGGGACGAGCTGCGGGCCGTCTACAAGCTGAGGGAGCAGGAGATCATCTCGCAACTGATGCAGCTTGAGAACAAGCAGTTTGACATGGTGAGTCATAGTGTACTGCTATTCACAGACATCAGACACGAATTTTATCCCTAGCAATAATCGATTCGAGCGAATTTTAGAACTTTGAATGCAGTTTTGTTTTATTTTAAAAACTAGCTGTTTGCCCGCAACTTCGTCTGCATATAATTCGTTTATCGCTATCCCGCAGAAGTTACGCAAACCGTTCTTAGAGGATGCCTACGTCATAGTAGCTTTATGCATGCAAAGTCTCAGCCCGATCGGTTTAAAATTGACAAACTTTCATACAAACTTTCATCCTCTATTTTATCCCCTTGGGGGTAGAATTGATCAAAATCCTTTCTTAGCGGATGCCTACGTCATAACATCTACCTGCATGCAAAATTTCAGCCCGATCCATCCAGTGCTTTGGGCTGTGCGTTGATAGATCACTATGTCAGTCAGTCAGTCACCTTTAAGTTATATATTTTGAAAATAAAAGAGTGTTTGCTTTCACTAAAATTAGCTAACTAAAGGATTTGAGGTGGTGGCCCTCCAGGGACCATGGATTTCTTCTCCATATCCAACAGTCAATAGTACAATAATGTTTCATCCATAGAAGAAAGAGAAAAATAGAAGTGGCATGTGCTGGACGAGACTCGCGTGCCATGGCATGTATAAACAGAATGATTCTGTCAGAATCAGAATTTCTCGAGTGTACCGCTGTCATCAGTTAAATTCTCAATCACGTAAAGCTAAATTCCATTCGGCTGAATTCATTTTGCAACGCAGTTATTTTAGCGACATCTGTTGTGCGATGGCAAAACTATTATTTAGACAGCTGACATTCTCAGACTGTTATCGTTTGGCTATTTCACGCTAGATGGTGTTAATATACCTGAACGTTTAGCAATATTCTGCGGGTGGAAAATTCAAATTATAATTCTGATTCAGAACAGTACTTATTACAGTTTTGTAATAGAAAAGCTACTACCAATAATTGCCAAGATTTCAAGATAGGAGTAAACCGTCGATGTGAGAGTTTGGCGACACCGGTTTCCCCAGCGCATGTCACTTATCGCACTTCTATTTTCTCTTTGTTCTGTGGTTATCGTGCTAGGAAAACTATCCTACGTCCTTTCCTGGTTCTCAAACTATCTCCATACCAAATTTTATCACGATCGGTTGAGTTAACGTGAAATCATAACAAACAAACAAAAAGTAAGTAAGTTAGTAAGTAAGTAAATGCTTTATTGTACAAATATAAAGAAGCAGAGACAAATCACAAAAAAAGACCTTAAATATATGCACAAAGGCGAACCTATCCCTATAAGGGATGTCTACCAGTTAACCTTTGTGTAAATGAGAGGAGCATTAAGCGAGAGACAAAAAAGGTGGAAGAAATCCCTATTAGGGATAAGTTCGCTTTTGTGCATTTGTGTTGTCCTGTATTCATATTTTCCATGTGTTTTACGTACAATAAAGAGTTATACATACATACAAACTCACATACGCATTTGTAATATTAGTTCGTATATCTATATTAGGATTGCCTCTGACTCCCAATGTGTACAGGAACAAGAGAACTTGAGCCTGCGTGAGCAGCTGGAGGAGTATCAGCGTCGTGAAAGGGCCGAGGCCGAGCGCCTGGCCGAATCCATCGCCGGCGAAGACGTTAAAGGTATCCGTCCATACTTACCGTATTCGTAGCAAGAGGAACAAAGTAGTCTCTGACTACCCCTATGGGAAAGAGGCGTGACGGTATGTATGTAGTTTACCTATTTTACTCAATTTGGCATTTTTATACCTCGAAAGGAACCGTTGAAGAATCACTTTGATGTCCGTATGTCTGTCCGTCAGGGCTTTTTATGTAAAAATTTCTGAAAAGTACTTATTATAAAAAAACTAGTGTTTGACGCTTGAAAAAAAAATCTTAATTCTAATGAAAGAATGAAGAAAGAAAAAAAGTAAATATGTACATTTTATTTGATGCATAAAAGTACTTAAGAAATTAAAATTAAAATATATTTAAAAGAAGAATATGAAAAAAAAATTGTTGCCCAATGTCATTTTTAATAGTCCAAACTCTAGACCTTCGCTAGTACACTCCTCATGGGCCACCTGTATAAACCTCGTCCGGCACAGCTATACCCGACTCGTATAATAGAAGCCCTCGCGTGCGCTCGGCCTTACTTAATACTCGTCCGTGTAATGCGGCATCGTGTCTAGCGGAGAAGTCCATGGTGATCGGCGAGCAGACGAGCGTGGCGCGCGAGCTGGCGGCGGCGCGGGCGCGGATAGACGCCGTGCGCGGACAGCGCGACGAGCTCGACCGCCAGCGGGAGCTGCTCGAGCGGGAGCGGAAGCGGAAACTGGCCACCGCCAGGGAGAAGCGCAAGCCGATGCTCGACAAGGTCAGGCGAGACTTATTTTTCTATTTTAGGATAGGTACAGTCAAGTGTAATAATATGTATCTAGTCAAAGTTTCAAAAACAAGTACCGTACACTCTTACACCGGCGTAATAAGGTCGTGGGACATATTTTTGAGAAGTTCGTATCGATACTTATTTTTGCACTTGACCGTACACCTCAAACAGTGGCGTAACTATAGGGTGGCAGGGGTGGCAAAATGCCAGGGGCCCCTAGCTCTACGGGGCCCCGAACTGAGTTGGTTTAGAGCACAGAAGGGACGCTGATGCACTTCTTTATATTGAGGAAGGAGCCCCATCTGACGAATTTGCCGCAGGTCCCAAACGTTATAGTTACGCCACTATCCTCAAAAGGTAAAAATCGGGCGAGTGCTAGTCGGCTTAAAGTATATATTTTCCACAAAGACTTTAGATCTTTATGTACTGCTTGACTGCGTCGATACCTTTGATGATCTGTGCTTCCTGATATTTTTACCACATTGAATGTTAGGTGCTATCAAATGAATCAAGAATTTTTACTTCTTGATTTTTTATGTTTACTTTTACGGTTTTACCGTTAGAAATTAAATTGCTAAACGGCTCTGAAAACTAGAACACAATACATTAGAGCAGTAGATGTTCCACGGGATTATGTATTTGTGTCGTACGGAAACATCATTCAAACAGATGACGCTTGGCGACAAAAATCGCATAGTAACAAGGTCACGTGACAGCAAGTAACAGATAGAAAAATTCGAAAGCTTACCCACCTGGTGGTGGTCCACCACCGGTCGCTGGCTGATCATAAAACCAAGGATACACTAGGACAGGGGTGGCGAACCTTTTTTGTTGGAGGTGCCATTTTTTCATAAATAACCTGTCATCAAAGACTTGTTGTCTTAAGAGTGTGTTGTTATTTTACCATCATATGACCACATTGCCCGTTTTCCGCCCTATTTCATAATAAAAGAATCTTAAGTTCGTGATTTAATGGACAAAAATAAACCTTTTTTATTATTGGCGTGCCCAAATTATTTTGAAGCGTGCCAACAGTGGCACGCGTGCCATTGGTTCGCCAGCCCTGCACTAGGAGACAAATGTCGTGCGACGACGGCTGGAGTGGCTCGACATGTCTGGCAACATCGCGCGACACGTTTATCGCGTACACGACATAAGTCGCTCGACATGTTGTGGGACATTTGTCCCCTAGTGTATCCGTGGTTTTACGCTGAGCTATAGACACCTGCAGCACTGATCACTGCTAACATAATATTCCATTGGGGCAGGACGAAGACGGCGACACGTACATGGTGTCACCGGACGACGGGCCTGCACCTGCGCTGAACCGGTCCCAGTCCTCGCCGAACATAGCCAAGGTAACACCCCAAATGCCACCTATGCCACAACACTCGGAAAGTTTTATAGTTCTTTGCTATCTGTTATTTGACAAAAGTTTGTGTTGCGTACACCAACTATTAGGAGTCAAAGAATGAAAGAAAAGAAAGAAAAAGTTTATTTAAGATTGTCACAAAAGTAGTTAAAAATACAAATAGTTATTTTCACACCTCTCATTCAAATAAGAAAGTAAGGGATGTCAAGAGGGATCAAAGTGCAACTTTTCTGTTCAAGGCTTTTCTAAGTGTTTTTTTTTTTTGCAATTGCAATTTTTTGAAATTGATGAATGTAAAACCACGCTATTTTCTATGCTGGTAGCTCTTTAATTATAATTAGATTAATTTTTTCATATTTCTTAATGTTCGCTGTGAAAAGTTGTATGAGCCACTCGCTACGCTCAGGATTCTATTGTAGAATCCTTCGCTACATTCTGGATTCAAGTAAGTAAGTAAGTAAATGCTTTATTGTACAAATATAAAGAAACAGATACAATTCACAAAAAAATAAAAATAACATTAATATTATGCACAATTCAATTTAGCTCCCTCGTCATAAATACATCATTTTGCTCCCTCGTGACACAATAGTTATTTGTATCAATAAAATCAGTCTTATTCCGTTGTAAAAATAGTCCCATATCGGAAGTAATCGAGTAATGGGACTCTTTAACCGAATACACCTTATTTGAGAAAAAAAATATTATTTTTTTTTGCTCTTAATGAAAGCCAAGACAAAAATCATGAATATTCCCTATAGTGCGGCAGCGAAGAGTTTCACTAGTCTGACCCCTATTATAAGAGCAGTGCCTCCACAGCAACTGTCCTCGGACGAGGAGGAGCCGGCGCCTTCCTTCGACCGCAGCACCAAGCCGGCGAAGGTCATGCCGAGCCAGATGCATCAGAGGGACTTCCAGCCCGTCTGGGGGGACGTGGTGAGTACATAGACCTATCGCACTTGTAAAGAGTAGAAAGAGAGCGCTACTTTGTATCCGTCCTGTCTGCTCAAAAGTTTTCTTGATAAATAACGCCTCACTTCAGAATTGACCCCCTTATTCAAACGCCATTGGCTTCTGCTAACTTAGCAATTGTTTGTCCTTCTTTTTTTAATATGGCCCCATCGATCGATGCGATGATTTCACCAATGTCAAAGTAATAAATACAGTATTCAAAAGTCTCGTGACAAATATGTCGGCAACGTTGTACGGTAGAACACGGTCAAAAGACCCCCCTGTCGGGTTCTTAGCCAACGGATAATGATATCCCTCAGAATCTGCCAGCATATCATTAACCGATGTCCAGGGTGCACCGGATCAAGCACTGCTCTTCCCCTCGGACGGATCCAAAAACGAACCGCAGCTATTGACCACACGCGGAGGTAACCTGACTTGCACCCCACCGTTTGTCCTTATCTGTGAACGGTGAATGTCAAAGTGACAGATAAGGACAAATGATTGCTAAGTTAGCAGAAGCCTACAGAGCGTCTATGAATAATGGATAGGCTTTATAGTCCTGGAGGCAGCGGCTTTTGAAACAAGTCATTTTAAGCCGGCTGATGTTAATATAGAAAAGAGAATGCATATGGCTCATGACGAAATCGATCGTCAGCTGGTCCAGCTGCGGTGGATGCGAGAGTGGGAAGCTGCGGAATACGTTAAAAAAAAAGAACCGAAAGTGATTTTATACCGCATGAAATTTTTTTCATGTATAATTGACATTGATTAGAATTAAAAAAAAATAGTCAGCTGCACTGCAGACGGGGGATTGTGCGTCAGCTGAGCGTGCGAACTTGCAAAAAAAATTAGGAAATAAGGTTATTTTATGCCGATTGAAATTTTTTTACATGATTTTAGACATATACAGAAATGTGATATTGATAATCAGCTGCATATATAGTGGGGGAAAGACCGTCAGCTGGAGCAGGAATGTATCACTGCGCGCATATATCTCTACGACGCGCGGAATTTTCAATGCTCCGACTGACGACTTTCCCCCCAACGTTCAATCAGCTGACGAATATTTTCTTTTTTCTATATATTAACACTATAATATTTATAAATTTCATATGGTCTTTCAACAATTTATCCATGATTCATGGAAGTGAAGCGGTAACATCATTAATATGATTCATATTAGTTTGTAATATTCGGATTTATTGAAACGTAATTTAATTCAATTATTTTTATTACAATTAACATAAAACCGGATGGCCCAGTGGTTAGAGAACCTGACTCGATCCCCGGTCGGGGCAGATATTTGTATGAAAAATCCGAATGTTTGTTCTCGAGTCTTGGATGTGGACAGAGGTGGTTCTTTTGGATAAAATTACCTTATGAAACCAAGGCTTACGTGGAATGCATTCTTGAACAAGGCGTTAATATTTTCCTTTAGATGAATTGTTAAGCCAGAGTCTATTCCATTCTTCATATAAAAGTGATTTGGGCAAATTGGCCAGGTCATGACAATAATTTGTATAATCGCTACCTTGGGGCTCAATTGTCGTATAAGCCAAAAGTCGACTTTTCAGGAGAGCCAAAAAACTAAAAAGAAAAACAAAAAAAAATTGTAACTCTTTTGTTTTAACTGCTATAAAGAAGCTTCGTAGGATGAAAGTTCTTAAAATTATGAGTAGAACAATATGAATTCATAATATTTAAGATAGAACCCATAACAAAGAAAATAGATGGCTTATACGCTTCTTAAAACGAAACAGAATGACGTTTATGACCCAAAATAATAGTTGCTGTACATGCTACTTAGGACGTATAAGTCAGCTATTACGATTTATTGAAAAAATGAAAGGTGTTAGTCACCGGTTTTCTTTTATTGGTTAGGTACTTTACTGTAAAAAATAAATCGTGAATATACACCCCAAACTACTTTACTGCGATAATGATGATAAGGTAGGTATAAACCAAATCAGTTTGCCAAGGGGGGGCAGGGAGGGGCAGTTGCCCCCCCCCCCTAGAGATTCTTAAAAAGTTGCCAAATATAATCCAACCAAAGTCCTAGACTAGTCATAGAGAATGAGAAAAGTATGAATTGTAGTAGGTAAAGTCAACTTGCACCCCCCCCCCCCCCCCCCACCCCCCCGCACCATCGGCTGGCGACGCCCTTGGCTAGTATATATATAGAAACGAGAATATATTCGTCAGCTAAATGCCCGTTGGTGGAAAAGTCATCAGTCGAGCCATTGAAATGTAAAATACCACAGTACTGAAGATGCATGTATATAATGTGTACTATATAAGGTATACCTTGGGTAAATTGTTGAAAGACCATATGAAATTTATAAATATTATAGTGTTAATATATAGAAAAAAGAAAATATTCGTCAGCTGATTGAACGTTGGGGGGAAAGTCGTCAGTGGGAGCATTGAAAATTCCGCGCGTCGTAGAGATATATGCACGCAGTGATACATTCCTGCTCCAGCTGACGGTCTTTCCCCCACTATATATGCAACTGATTATCAATATCACATTTCTGTATATGTCTAAAATCATGCAAAAAAATTTCAATCGGCATAAAATAACTTTATTTCCTAATTTTTTTTGCAAGTTCGCACGCTCAGCTGACGCACAATCCCCCGTCTGCCGTGCAGCTGACTATTTTTTTTTAATACTAATCAATGTCAATTACACATGAAAAAAATTTCATGCGGTATAAAATCACTTTCGGATTTATTTTTTTTGACGTGTTCTATGGAGTCTCATAGCAAGCGCCCCCGCGGGTGCGTCAGGTGACCTTCACTTTCCTTATTAGGGACAGCTTCTTTACTTGTATTTGAAGTAACGATCGGTATAAAAACACTTATCAAAATAGCCTCTGCCTCCCGGACTATTACTTTGAATAATTCTATAGAATGAGGCGTTACTTTGCGGAGGTACATTTCAATGAACAAAAAATATTTACCTTGCTACTCCGCTGCGCTGTGAGTTATTATATCAACACCTACCTATTTATTTATATACTATGAAATACTACTACACAATACAAAAACATGACGTCTTTTATACGCTTTGATATGTTTAAATTGCGGTTTATCTTAAACTCAAACTCAAATTATTGCATAAAAATGTTGTGACAAAGATGTTAATCCTACTAATATTATAAATGTGAAAGTTTGTAAGTATGTTTGGATGTTTGTTACTCTTTCACGCGAGAACGGTTGGACAGATCTGGATGAAATTTGGAACGTAGGTAGATTATAGTCTGGAATAACACATAGGCTACTTTTATCCCGGAAACATGCGTAATTCCTGCGGGATAGCGATAAATGAATTCCGTGCAAATGAAGTTGCGGGCAACATCTAGTTTACTATAAAATAATGTTAAAACTAAATCACCAGTCACTATTACTAAACGATTATATGAAATCCTCACCAGTCAGTGATCCGTGCCATGACAGGTGGATCATGGATTTATGAGTGTCAAGAGTTCGATTCCCGGCCACAGCTTTGATTTTTATATAAATAAATAAATATTAGGGAACAATTCACACAAATTGACCTAGTCCCAAAGTAAGCGCCAGTAAGGCTTTGTATTATGTGTATTACAACGATATACATACTTATATAGAGTAATACATACTTAACTAGATAGAAACATCCATGACTCAGGAACAGATATTCGTGCTCATCACACTAATATATGCCCTTACCAAGATTCGAATCCGGGACGCTTGCTTCGCAGGCAGGGTCACTACCAACTAAGCCAACCACGTCGTCATATTATATGTGTTTCTAAATTTTAGGTGTCGTTTAGAAATCTAATTTGTAACGGGTAAAACCGTGAAAATAAATATAAACAAATCAAAAGTAAAATTCTTGATTCATTTGATAGCTTTAGTTTTCAGTGCAATTTAAAAATCCTTAAATTAGTCACGTATTGATATTTCATTTTTTTTCCTTTTATCTAAATTATCTACAAAAAAAAATCTAAACGACGTTGAAAATTAGAACACAGAAAAATCCGAAAAGTAAAGCTATGGCCGGGAATCGAACTCGGATCCTCGTCATTCGGTGACGCGTGCTATACCCCTACACCACCCATAGCAGGTAGGTAAGCCTTCGAATTTTTCCATCCGTTACTAGCTGTCACGTGATCTTGTTACTATGCGAATTTTTGTCGCTAAGCGTCATCTGTTTGAAATGATGTGTCTGTGCGATACAATTACAAACTAATTTAATTTCTAACGATAAAACCGTAAAAGTAAACAAAGAATCAAGAAGTAAAAATTCTTATACCTAAATTATCTACATCAATATCGAGTAAACTGGGGTATTTATTTCATATACAAGGGGAATTAAAACAAATTAAACTATAAAATTTTGTGACAAATGTATTTATCTTTTGTTTGTTTGTTTCTTAACTACCTACTTGTGTTTGTCACAAATAAACTTTTTCTTTCTTTCTTTATGTAAGAAAAGTTTATGACTGAGTTCTCAGATAAAGAAAACAAATATTCCTAATTGAAAACGTTTCCCTCTTCTTTAAAATCTATTTTGATTCCCCTTTCCACCTATACGCCCAGAACCATGCTAAACGTGGCCTTTAGGTCTTGTTACCTTAAGCTCTGACTACCCCGTAACGGATAAAGACGTGATTTATGTGGGTGCGTAACGATGGCTATAATTTTTTTTGGTATAATATTAGTAGCAATAACGCTCATTTAATATAATTATTAAATCATATAACAACACTTAATATATTTATTATTATTATTTTATTTATTTTATATGAGAGGGGGCAAACGAGCAGACGGGTCACCTGATGGAAAGCAATCACCATCGCCCAGGGACACCTGCAAGACCTGAGGAATCAGAAGTGCGTTGCCGGCCCTTTGAGGAACAGGAAGGCTCGCTTTTTAAAGATCCCTAAATTGTACCGCTCAGGGAATGCTGCAGCAGGAAGTTGGTTTCAGCAGGAGGTTGGTTGGTCATATTTACATATGACATAATTATCATTTCTTATAATGATCATTTGATATAATATCATTTAATATAACATTCTTTAAGTATAATGCTTATTTGCTATAATGAACTTATGGTATAATCACAAAACGAACTGCTATCAAAAAGTAGGTTAGGTTAGGTTTGAACTGCGTCCCCCAACAAAAACGAACTGCTATAAAAAAGTTGGTTAGGTTAGGTAAATAAAACACAATGTGCAAAAGTATATATTATGATTTGTATATAAAATGAGCGTTATACCATATAATAATCGTTATAAGAAATAAGCGTTATACCGAACGATAAATATACGAAATAAATGTATATATTTTAAAATTATACCAAACGTTTATTATACACAATGAGTGATTATACCCTTTGAAATTATATCAAATGTTGATATATCGATAGAAAATATATTAAACATTTTTATATCGATCATTACACACCCGATTTATGTATGTAAACTATTAAATTAAAAACGAATTAAAAACTACATACACATACATACATATATCACGTCTTTATCCTTTACGGGGTAGACAGAGCCTAAGGTAACAAGACCTAAAGGCCACGTTTAGCATGATAAGGGCGTACAGCTGGAAAGGGAAATCAAAATAGTGATGGGTTGCTAGCCACATCGCCTGTAACATGATTCCTGAGACTTTCGCCCATTCATTTGATAGTACCTAAATTATCTACGTCAGTAAACGGCAATGTTAGCAAGAAGATAAGTGTGTTTATAACAGTTGTGCTGGCGAGGTGACGGGTGCAAGTAAACATAATATCGACCCGCGCCCTTTGCGTACCGTTGCACGCGAGCCGTGACTCATTCGCCGGCGTAACCCTGCTGCTAGCACGACCGTCCGTTTGTCTGTAACAATCTGTAACAACGTGACAATTCCATGGGGAATGAGGCTAATTAATAAGTTAGCATCTTTGCGTGGAAGGTTGTATTGGAAAATTTCAAACTGAAAATGTGTAATATCGATTATTATTTTTATAATTGAAAACTGACTGATGGTTTTAAGCATATGCAAAATGGTAGTAAGTAGGTTTTTTTTTTTGACTGTACTGGTATTGTTCATCTTACAAAGTATTACAACATTAACAAAAAAAAATTATAGCCAGATTACTGACAGAACCGTTATTGAAGCAATATCCATTAAAATTACATTTTGTTTAAAATAAGAAAAGTTCAACCATGCTAAACGTTTAGGTCTTTTTACCTTAGGCTCTGTCTACCCCGTAAGGGATAAAGACGTGATTTGTGTATGTATGTATGCTGAGTTGGGACCATTCTTTCTTTATGAAATTACCTAAAGTTTTATTTTTGCTTTTTCTTTTTCTTTTTTCTTTTTCAAGTATTTTTGAATCTTTGTCTAAATACATATTATGATTACACTTGACTGTACCTACGTAGGGTGGACAACGCAGGTACAGCCAACAGAAAGCGGTTTTAGTCAGCAAAAAAAATGGTGTTTAAAACAATTTTACAAGCAAGCAAACCCTTGTGCTGCTCGCGTGACGCATGCAAAGCAGCCTCGGCGGGGAAGCCCCGCAAACGCCACAACGTGAGCCGCTTACGCGTAAATGCGCGCCGGCGCACCACGTGCGCTCGCAACACTTAACGGACAAACAAACAACCAACCATCTTACTATACATACATACATACATATATCACGTCTTTGTCCCTTGCGGGGTAGACAGAGCCTAAGGTAACAAGACCTAAAGGCCACATTTAGCATGATTGGGATTGTGGGTGGATCTGGAAATGGGAATCATGTTGTATGTTTGTGTGTGTGTATAGCATAGCTCTTAGGCGATGGACCGATGCGGTTTTTTTCATTCGAAAGCTAGTTTTTTTGTGGTGGTTCTTAACTATGTTTGGTCAAAATCGGTTTAGCAGTTTCTGCGAGGATGGCTTTTTTTTTAAATTTAAACTATTAAGGACCTATTGTGTCGTTATGTAGGAACAATCACATTAGGACATTATTTACTTCCTTTTAATTTGTATGCTACCCATTATCACTACATAGTATAAACAAAGTCTTTATTTATTTATTTTATGTACGTAGTATATTTTAATGATAAATATATTATAGGTAGCATAAAGTAGTTTATTGACTGGTAGGTTTGAGTAGTTTATGTATTATATTCGGTAAAGTTATGTATTGTGGCTCTCAGTGTTTGTCATTTTTAAACTCACTCGTCCATCCCTAATATAATACTCCTTTCATCCACTCAAAGGTTGACTGGAAGAGATCCCTTAAAGGGATAAGTCCGCCTTTGCGCATGTATCTCAGTGTTTGTCAATTGTATTTCTCTTGTTTATTTTGCACAATAAAGAGTTTACATACATACATACATACATACAAAGTCGCTTTCCGCTGTCTATCTGTCCCTATGTATGCTTAGATCTTTAAAACTACGCTACGGATTTATTTATTTAGAAATATATGTACCGTCCGAAGCGGGGGCGGGTCGCTAGTCTATATATATAAAAGAAAGTCGTGTTAGTTACACTCTTTATAACTCGAGAACGGCTGAACCGATTTGGCTGAAAATTGTTAGGGAGGTAGCTTAGAACCAGGAGACGGACATAAGATACTTTTTATCCCGATTTTCCCACGGGATTGGAAAATTCCTAAATGTTGTACTAATAAAGCAGCTACAGACATTAAATTTAGCATGCCTACACATAATTCCTTGAATAGTATAAAGATGCACTTACAAAGGATTTTTTCAAATTTCCCACGGCATAAAAACACAAGGTAAATAATTAAGACTATAATTAGTAGATAATATTCCGAGAGGATCTGTAGGTGCTCTAAGAAGGGATTTTCCGAATTTCCCACGGGTTAGGCAATAAAAACCTTATACTTGGAGACATGAGTGGATGTATGGGGTGTGTCGTCACTCTGACGTTATGTGCGCGGACGAAGTCGCGGGGAAAAGCTAGTCTTTAATAATTTTAAATCTGAGCTGTGTGTAGTTAAAATTTCATGGCAACGTGGAAAACGTTCGAAATTATTACGAAATAAAAGTTCAGGAAATTATAATGGCCACTTTCGATATCTACAAAAAGCTGTTTTCAAACATAACTTCTTTAAAGCTCGGTTCAATTCCAAACACGTAACAATGAACTTGAGACCTTTTAAACGTGGGATGTGCCGTGGCCTTGGCCGACACGGCCTTAGCATTAAATTCGTATTCCCCTATCGCTTTGTCGTATTTCTTGACCAATTACCATACTGCCCTTAATTTTGTAGCACTTAAAACGCCGTAATGCGAACTATGATTTTAACTGTTTTAACACACGCGAACTTTCTTAGCCGTCCGGTAAAATTAAGCGTTTTAACCCCCCCCCCCCCCCCCCCTTACACACACACATTAAACGAATAGTCAAACCCTAAATATGGGGTGTGAATGGTTACGTTGGAAGGGGAAGGCGTAGACGGACGTTCCGAGACCAAATAGGAGACGTTTCGGAAAAAGGTCAGGTCAGGAGTAGGATACCCGAAACCGACGAGCATCTATGAAGAGATTGATGAGTGTGGATGAAGCGAAAGAAATATGTCAGGATCGTAGCAAGTGGAACAAAGTAGTCTGCCTACCTCGTGGGAAAGTAGGTATGTATGTATGTATCAAACAGTAAATAAAGGATTTTTTTTTTTTTGCCAAAAGTGTCTTACATCTTTGGAAAAGAGCTAATATTCATCGAACAGCTGAACCGATTTTTACCAAACACGGCTAGGAACCACAGCAAGGAAACTGGCTTTTGAATGAAAAAAAAACCGCATCGAAATCGATCCATCGGCTTGAAAGCTATGATGCCGCGAGAAATTCTGCGCGGATGAAGTCGCTGGTAGCAGCTAGTATGAAATAAAATTTGTAAAAAAAGTAAAGTATATACCAATTGCTTCTCTACCCGCGCAGATGGTAAAAGCCCATCGAGGGAATGGGCGAAAATCATAGGAATCATGTAATAGGCGATGCGGCTAGCAACCCATCACTATTTTAATTCTATTTTTTGCCATCTATACCAGGGATGTTGCGAATATTCGCATCCGCATCCGCATCAATTTCGACATCTGCATCCGCATATCACTATTTTGATTTAATTTTTCACCTGTACGCCCACAATCTTGCTAAATGTGGCCTGTAGGTATCTGTTACCTTAGGCTCTGTCTACCCCGTAAGGGATAAAGACGTGATTTGTGTATGTGTGTATGTATGTAAAAGAAGTACTGGAACCAGGGTAAAGCCGCTAACGATAGCTAGTTGACTAGTATTTGTAGTGACGTGTCGTACAACAGGGGGGGGGGGGCGTGTTCGGCCACGTGGGGTCCGGGGTCGCCGGTTTCGGGGGCTTAGCGGTAATGCGCTGGACACGTTGGGACACGTTGGGCACGCTGGCACGTGCTTGCTAATTAGTTGTAGACAGCTACAGTCGACTTACATACATGCGAGTACATACACAAATCACGTCTTACGGGGTAAACAAGGCCTGAGGTAACAAGACCTAAAGGCCACGTTTGGCATGATTGTAGGCGTATAGGTGGAAAGGGGAACCAAAATAGTAATGGGTTGCCAGCCGCATCGCCTGTGACATGATTCCTCAGAATTTCGCCCACTCTCGATGGGCTTTTACCATCTGCGCGGGACGAAAAGCAACTGGCACATTCTATGTTTTTCCTTTGCTCCCAGAGCAGCGTGGACATAAATATATATACAGCCGTCATGTCAAATATTTAAGGTGCTAGAAAATTAGGTGCGGATATTTTCTGGGTACGTGTATTTAATAAACTAAGAATCAATTAAAAACATAAATTATTTAAGTATTGCGTTATATTTTTTGTTTCTAAACGGACTGAAAATTAGAACACAGAAAAATCCGAAAAGGAGATCGGATCCTCGTTATTCGGTGACGCGTGCTATATACCCCTACACCACCCATAGCAAGTGAAGTCTTCGAATTTTTCTATCTGTTACTAGCTGTCACGTGACCTTGTTAATGTGCGAACTGTTTGAATGATGTGTCTGTACGACACAATTACAAACTCCCGCGGAACATCTACCGCTCACCAGGGACGAGAGAAGGCGCTGTTTTTCATTTGATGGTACCTATATTTTTTGTGTTCACAAGTGAAACGAAACGTTGCACAGAACACAGCTGTTTTTTTTTATTTTGAATTCCAATTCGGTAACGAACGAAGTTGCCAGCTATGAAACAGTTGACGCTTTGAATAATTGTATCAGTACATTAATACTTGATTGCTTCCATGCTGGTCTGGGAGCAAAGAAAAAACATAGAATGTACCAGTTGCTTCTCTTCCCGCGCAAATTGTAAAAACCCAGGGAATGGGCGAAAATCATAGGAATCATGTGATAGGCGATGCGGCTAGCAACCCATCACTATTTTGATTCCACTTTCCACCTCTACGCCCTCAGTGTCTTGCTAAACGTGGCCTGTAGGTCTTGTTACCTTAGGCTCTGTCTACCCCGTAAGGGATAAAGACGTGATTTGTGTGTGTGTGCATTAATACCCGCAGGTCTAACACTTTATATTTGGCACCCATATATTATGTCTAAAAATAACTTACACGCAAAAGGAGTAAGCGTCACTTTCCCTTAGAACGATCCATCATAATAATATAACAAACTACCGGCTTATTATTTCGGAGCTCTCATATCCGGTTCGAAGGACCAGAATTATGTTTCGTTTTCTATTTATTATTCGACTTGTAGCTTATTTTGTACCATATTAATATGTTAATTATCTTGAGTTTGGTTAGTATAACGCGTGTTTTAGTGAAATCTGTAAATCGGCCCACTGCTGGGTATCCCTTTATCTGCTGTACATTTCTGTAATACTAAGAACATACGTACACAAATCACGTCTTTATCCCTTACGGGGTAGACAGAGCCCAAGGTGGCAAGACCTACAGGCCACGTTTAGCAAGCTTGTGAGCGTAAAGATGGCAAAAAATGGAATTAAAATAGTGATGGGTTGCTGCATCGCCTATAACATGATTCCTAAGATTTTGCCTTCTGCGCGGGAAGAAAAGCAACTGGTACATTCTATGTTTTTTCTTTGCTCCCAGACCAGCATGGAAGTAGGTATATTAAGAACAGTCTTTGAAAATAACGCAAAAGATGCGAGGAGCGGCGAAACTAATAAATAAGTACGGGTTCGATTCCCGGTCCCAGTTTTATGATTGTTGTATGAATTCAACATTCAGTGTATTTTGAAAAATAGCTGCTTCAGTGTTTTTGTAGCCATCGTAAAGCCGTTCTAACTTGATTCATATCCTACTATCCTACTAATATTATAAATGTGAAAGTTTGTGAGTTTGGATGTTTGTTACTCTTTCACGCCAGAACGGCTGGACAGAATTGGATGAAATTTGGGACATAGATAGATTATAGTCTGGAATAACACATAGGCTACTTTTTATCCCGGAAAATTGCGTGATTCCCGCGGGATAGCGATAAACGAATTCTACGCAGACGAAGTTGCGGGCAACGGCTAGTAAATTATACGTTTGTAGTGTTGCCCGCAAGAAAACATATATATATGAAATGCTCAATTAAGAGCGCGGCCTTAAATGCCTCGGACTCACGACGCTGTATATTATACAGGTCAGGGTTATACTTTCTTACGTATAATTTCATTTTATATTGCTTTTTAAAGCACCCTGTATCTTAGTGAAATTTGATTTTTACCTTCAATCTTCACCTGAAAAAGCATCGGAAGTTAGCCTGGAACCTATCAGCCTTTCAAGGAAAGTTTTAGGTTATGACTCTTCTTTTTTTTTAACATGGCCCCATCGATCGATGCGATGATTTCGCCAATGTCAAAGTAATAAATACAGTATTCAAAAATCTTGTGACAAAAATGTCGGCAACGTTGTACGGTAGAACACGGTCAAAAGACCCCTCGCCCCCTGTCGGGCTCTTAGCCAACGGATAATGATATCCCTCGGAGACTGCCAGCAAATCATTAAGCGATGCCCAGGGTGCACCGGACCAAACACTGCTCTTCCTCTCGGACGGATCCAAAAACGAACTGCAGCTCTTGATCACACGCGGAGGTGACCCGACGCGCACCCCTTCAATCTCCTTATTTTTATTCGAGGATCAACTCAGCAGAAGACAACTCCAATACATACCTAATGGGGGCGTTTACAGGTCACTTCGGAAAAGATGGGACTACAGGACAATAACGACAATGTTTGTAGAATATGTGGCGAAGAGGATGAAACAATGGAACACATTATGTGCGAATGTGATGCCCTCGCCAGACTAAGAATGAAGCTCCTCGGCATCGGATACCCTGAACCAGGAGATTTCAAGGCACTACCACTGCGCCTAATCACCCAATTCATGAATGAGGCGGTAAAAGCGATGGAATAGTGCGAAGGAGGGCTAATTACACAAAAGATCCATGAATGGATCGAAGTGCGTTAGGGACCCCTAGACTAAGATAAGATGAGATAGCCATCGTTTGTCCTTATCTATCACTTTGACATTCCTTTCACAGATTAGTAATAACAGACTGTTAATACAGTCACGATACGTTCCATTTACGAAATAAACCTTTGAGCAAGGAACGGTGCAAGTACTTACAGTGACTATAGTGCGCAATCAATCAAACTTGTAACGCGCCCTGTGGGTTTAAAGGGGTGACCACGTTCACGAAACATTGAGGGACTGGCTCGTTTCCGCGATTTTCGCCCCGTAAGACGATGACAAAACCTGAGACACTATACATACATACACATACATATATCACGCCTTTACGAGGTAGACAGAGCCTGAGGTAACAAAACCTTAAGGCCGCGTCTTGCATGATTAAGGGCGTATAGGTGGAAAGGGAAATCAAAATAATGATGGGTTGCTAGCCGTATCGCCTCTAACACGATTCCTAAGACTCGCTTTTTTGAGACATGCTATAGGAATTTCGAGAAAAGTCTTCTTATTGCATCTGTAGACTACACGAGGTATGGAAAGAGATAGAGAGAGATAGAGATAGAAAAAGAGCACGGAGTTTGTGTGAAGGGTTGAGTTCGGATCGAAGTTATCCGACAGAGACCCAGTCACCGTTATGGCTCACTGCACGTCTAGCAGAGATATAAATAGCCCGTCGTTTTCTTACTGTTCGTACTAGAAAGAGATGGTTAGTCTATCTCGCGCGTTCTCGTACTAGCCGGGCTGGGTCAGCAAACTGTGGGAGTGGGCTGGCTACTTTAGCTGAGGAACCGTCAACCCAGGGTAAACGAGTTCAGTGGATACGTGAGGCTCCAGCAGTGGATATTGGGACCGTGCGCGATGACAGCGCCACGTGATAGGCGGCCATTATGTACAATTTTGTCACCGCTGTCAAACAAGAAGTAAGTAAATATTGTGAAAAATATTAATGAAATCTTGTGTTATTTTACTATATTACACAATTTTGGACAGTGGTAGTCAGTAACATTATTGCCAATAATATTAAAATTGTTGTTTTCAGTGAAATTTTAGAGGTTAGGTAACTTACTTTTTTTTTCTTACGGCAAATATCCACTTATTTCTTTGGTCTCGTTTCCACCATGGTCTTGGAAATTGGTAAAATTTACAGTCGCTATTCTTCTTAGTGTTATTACAATTCACAACAACACATCTTACCAGGACCATATTTTTATCTCAAAAACGATTAGAAAATGTTTACTGCAATATGGATTTGACAGCTCAAGTCAGCGACAAAAATGACAATTTTAGCCATAGCGAGCGCTGTGATCGTTTAGGCTACCCCCTCCACCCGCTTTGCACTCTGCCAATAGGCTGATAATGATAAAGCTATACAGGTACCCTTGTTCATTGACATTTATTAAACTTATGTTGCTCTCGTTTTTATCAGTCACTTTGACATCGTATAAAGTGTTTGTTTGAGCCGACATCGTGAAACCAAACCAAGAAAAACGCGCAAGTCTGTCCGTAACCCTAAGAGGCACAATAAAACAAAACACAACACAATAGACGTCATAACACACTTGTCACGTCTATTTTACTACGATTAACGTCCTGTCCTACAGCAGACAGCGTGGTCACCTCAACCAACCCCCCTTTTACCTTCCACCCTAAAGACGCCGCAATTGCCAGTCTCGCTCCAACTAAGCCAGCGTTGACACGTGTCAAGATACTGGCCACTGACATATGCAAAGACTAAAAAAAAAGTCACGCACAGCAGAGCTGCATTTCATAGGCGAAGAATGTTCCTCAATTTGTTGACAACTCTATTCATGTTGTATTTAATAGTGTTGCTTGTATTAGTATTTCCTTTGTCGAAGTATAGTAAGGCGAAAGTTTTGTGATTAAAATATAAGTTTAATTTAAATCGACCTTAGTAGTAAAAGTTTAAAATAACTCAATCGATAGTCGACTAGTGTAAGATTTATAATTCAAGCTGCACTTGCCTTTACGTAAGAAAGAACTAGGACAATATCAACTGCATAAATCATCGAAAAAAAAAAACACCATAGACATTCCCGCGCAAAGTCACAAGTAATTAAAAACATCGAAAGTGATTCACATCTTTAAGGAATACTCTCGCGTAATAACACCGTAGATTCGCGCGCAAATTAAAAAAAAAAGTTAGCATCATTGACGGGTAATTCGCGTCTTTGCGTCCTGGATTGCATAGACCTTCCAAGTTTGAAGTTTAGTGAGCTGGATAGTTGTAGACCGAGTTCGGTGAGCTCAGTCAAGATTCTCCGGTACGAACAGCGATGTATACCGCTGGACGCGGCCAGCATGGTGCTGAAGGTCAAGGTCAGGCTGAAGTACTCGCAGAACCACATCGTCTGGCTGTTTAAGAGGGTGAGTTTATTGAATTTGCGAGATGTGGTTATAAAAAACGCGATAGCATTTTTTATCATGCTCCTGCGACGTATACCTAAGTAGGTATTTGTTGCACGTACTCGCCTAATTAGTTACTAAGTGCAAGTGGCATAATAATAAGTTTTAGTTTTAAGATTATTTTATAATAAACTAGCCTTCCGTCCGCAGCTTCGCCCGCGATAAATTAATTTTCCCGTAGGAATGGGTATTTTCCCGCGGTAAAAAGTAGCCTATGTCACTCAGTGATAATGTAGTTTTCTAACGGCAAAAGAATTTTTAAAATCGGTCCAGTAGTTTCGGAGCCTATTCAATGCAAACAAACAAACAATCAAATTTTTCCTATTTATAATATTAGTATAGACTAGCTGTTGCCCGCAACTTCGTCGGCATAGAATTCGTTTATCGCTATCCCGCAGGAATTACGGAATTTTCCGGGATAAAAAGTAGCCTATGTGTTATTCCAGACTAATCTTCAGGTCTTGCAGGTGTCCCTGGGCGACGGTGATTGCTTTCCATCAGGTGACCCGTCTGCTCGTTTGCCCCCTCTTATATATAAAAAAAAAAATCTATCTATGTTCCAAATTTCATCCAGATCTGTCCAGGCGTTCTGGCGTGAAAGAGTAACAAACATCCAAACATCCATACTCACAAACTTTCACATTTATAATATTAGTAGGATTTCTGTGCCTTTACATGGTAAGTGTTTGAAACTATACATACTAACAGCTCTGTCACAATATTTTTATGCAATAAATAGATTGACAACACTCACAGGAACCTGTGTGAAATGACCATTAAAAAAAAACTATTTAATACACTGACTTTTGAATCTTACTGATGAGCAAAAATTAAGTCTGATTATTATTAATGATCCACTGGTCATCGAATTTAACAGCTGTTCATCTAGCTAAGCGTTCAAAAATATCCAAGGCCCGATTTTTAAAGTCTTCACTCGAAAAAAAAATTGTCTACAACAAAAGTAACATTGGATAGCTTACTTACCTACTGCTGGTAGTCTATAAGCGACTTTAAAAGCGACGCTTTTCTCGTGTAATGTTACAGTATTTGACGCTAGTACAGTCGAAAGCATATATTATTACAGCCATCATGTCAAGTATGTGTGTCATCAGCCTTATTGTGTGTGGCATAAAGGTGTATAGACTTAACGTTTTGGTAATGTACAGTAAGCGTCATATGGTATGAAGCATCCAAGGTGACCAAAATGTTCAACACACCATAACTATTTCTATGGTGTACCGAACTATTTGGAAAACTTGGATGCTTCAAACTATATGACGCTGACTGTACATATATTTATGTGCTTGACTGTACTAGTGGAAGTTATTCCAGACATTCGAATGCTAAGTCTGGGTGCGGTCAGTTTTGCACTGATGGGTTGATTGACCCGCTTTGCTGTGGTATTGTATAGGCGAGCGGATCAGAATACATAAAGTTTAAAATGTATAATGGGTTAAAATACATAATGGTTTAAAATATATAATGCAATTTTCTGTTAAACTATTAGCTAAATTAACTTCTTTGATATCGAATATCGTAATCTATAGATTGGTTTAGGTTAGGTTAGGTTTGTTTTATAACAATCCTGTTAATTTGTAACTTTCTGAGAAAATCGCATCATATATTACAAACCATTATGTATTTTAACCCATTATACATTTTAAACTTTATGTATTTTAATACGTACCCATTGTACAGGTATAAATAAACAAAGCTTGGCTCTTAGGTAGTGGTAGGTTTTCAGCAATCAAAAGAACCCCTCGAAAGCGGGAGTTCTGCATTCTATAGGCCGACCGCGTAAATGAGTCCTCGCCCGCGCGGCACAGGGGCGCGGGGTAGGACGACATAGGGGACCGAGAGAGGTGCGGGCGTGGACTCATCGAAGCTGCCGGCTATAGTCTCATGTGTTTAATAAATACAAATTCTGCTGATTTGAATAAAAATACAATAACCCTCCTTCTGGTGCAGTCGGGTAAAAAGATAGCCTTAAATTTGGCATGTATCCATGTTTTAAGCATACAAGGGGTTAAGCTCTTGTGAGACGTGACATCACTTAGTTTTAGTAAAAAGTAAGTAAGTAAGTAAATGCTTTATTGTACAAATATAAAGAAGAATAGTTGTTGTCCGCGACTATGTCCGCGTCCGCGCAGAATTAAAGTGTAAGGCGGCTTGACTTGTCCCAACATTTCCAACAATTATCGTTATATTCAATCAATTTACACGAAACTTCCGCAAGTTAAACCTTTCCTGTGAATAGCTATCTATTGCTGAAAACTGCATGACAATCTATTCAGTAGTTTTTGAAAGTTACCGCGATCAAACAGATAGACGCGGCAGAGGACTTTGTTTTATAATATCTAGTTTTATATACTTATGCGTCCACGCTGGTCTGGGGGCAAAGAAAAAACATAGAATGTACCAGTTGCTTCTCTTGCCGCGCATATGGTAAAAGTCTATCTAGGGAATGGGCGAAA